>CM056051.1:214198639-214848639 GCA_029574335.1 Rana kukunoris
GTTTAACGCTGTATATTTCATTGCGTTACTGCAAGTTTAATGCCATATAGTTTTGTGCATTACTGTAAGTTTGACGCCATATTTTTCATTGTGTTACTGCAAGTTTAACACCATATAGTTCTGTGCGTTACTGCACGTTTAACGCTGTATATTTCATTGCATTACTGCAAGTTTAACGCCATATATTTAGTTACGTTACTGCAAGTTTAACGCTGTATATTTCATTGTGTTACTGCAAGTTTAGCGCCATATTTTTTATTGCATTACTGCAAGTTTAACGCCATATAGTTCTGTGCATTACTGCAAGTTTAACGCCATATTTTTCATTGCGTTACTGAAATTTTAGCGACATATAGTTCTGTGTGTTACTGCACGTTTAACGCTGTATATTCCATTGCATTACTGCAAGTTTAACGCTGTATATTTCATTGCGTTTCTGCAAGTTTAACGTCATATATTTCATTGTGTTACTTCAAGTTTAATGCCTTATAGTGCTGTGGGTTACCGCAAGTTTAACGCTGTATAGTTCTGTGCATTACTGCAAGTTTAACGACACATAATTCTTCATGTTTAACGCCATATAATTCATTGCAATACCTCAAGTTTAATGCCATATAGTTGTGTGTATTACTGCACGTTTGATGCAGTATATTGCAGTATATTATAGTTTATATGTGGAGTGTCTCCGTGTCGCGAATACTCAAGTAATGTGCACCAAACACCACTTTTCATTGTCCACGTACACATTCACACATCTTTATTACATTTTGTTAATAAGCACTCCCCCCATGTCTGGGAGGACAGCAAGGAGAGGCAGACATTCATATGGCACTGTAAGGGGGCCAGCAATGTATGTGTCCACATGCAAAGGTGAACATGGTCAGTCCGCAGGCAAGGAATCATTTCCTCTGTTTATTGAACTTCCCCCTGCTATCCAGCCACAGCATGAAGAGAGGTGGTGGACTGGCTTACTAAACCGTCCTTATCCTCGTCATCCTCCGTCACCCAAGCAGAGACTAGTGTGCAGTTCCCTGCAGCTGTCAGAGTGGCAAAACCTGCTTCCTTGTCCACAACTATTCCTGCCATAGCCCCAGCATCAGGCATGGAGGAGTCAGCGAAGTTAGTTGAACACAGCGTCAGCCACTTGCTCCTTGACGATGCACAGCCATTACTCAATTGAGATGTTGGTTCTGAATCTGAGTTTGAGGAAGGCAGAACATGAGCCTACAAAGAAGGGAGAGCACTGGTACACAAATGGGTAGTCAAGTTCCCCCAGCTGCAGCGTATTTCCATATTGTCTCCAGTGGTAGTGAGAATGGAAGAGATGGTGATAATGAGGTCACTGACTTAACTTGGTGCCTGGTAGAGCAGAGAAGGAAAGTGAGGGTGAGGAACAACCCCAATGAGGCAGCCATCATGGAAGAGTAAAGAGCAGCCACCCTATTCCGTCACATTGTGCAGCTGTTATCTCCCGGCCCACTTCCCACAGCTCAGCTGTCTGGGCCTTTTAAGTACATGTGCGGCCGATCACACTGTTGCTATTTGCAAACTTTGTCTCAAGTGCATCGAGTGTGGCAAAAACTCCAACCATTTGGGTACCACATGCTTGACAAGGCATTTAACCTCCCATCACCATTGGCAAGAGCACAAATCTGTCCCTCCTCCTTACTCACCTCAGTCTGTCCCTGCTATACATCATGATGTCTCAGCAGCCTCCACTGACAGTGATGATGGTATAGCGCAGGGTGTACCAGGTCATTGCAGCACATCTGCCAGCAGCACACCACTAGCTGTAGACTATAGCCGGAAAATGTCTCTACCCCATCTGCTGCAGCAGAAAAAAAATACAGTCACTGCCACCCACATGCACAGGGTCTAAATGCAAGCTTGTGAAAGCTGCTGGCTCTTCAATTTCTGCCTTTCTGCCTGGGGGATTCTGCCCCCTTCCCTTAATTTGCAGAATGTGCGGTACCACAATGGCAGGTTCCCAGTTGCTATTTATTTTTTACATAAGGCAATTCCATCTCTTTACCATCAGGTGGCATGTTGTGGCATCGTTGGGCAAGGCAGTCAGCCACAAAGTCCATGTTACTGCTGACACGGTGGTTCAGCAAGCATGGGTAGGGACGATATATTTCATCCACAGCACACTGGGTAACTCTGCTTGCAACTCAGAAGGATGCAGGACAGGGCTCAGTGCTGCAGCTTGTTGTGCCCCCACATCTCCATACAGCTGGTGATGATGCCGGATTCATCAGCTTTACCCCCTCCTCCTCCTCTTCCATGCCCCCTCTGCTAAATAGTCCTTTGAACCTCAAGTACCCCTAAGCGTTCAAAGGGCTATTTAATGAGTCAGGCTAAAGGGTGCCATGCAGTGCTTCAGCTGGTGTGTCTAGGGGACAGGAACCACACCAGAGCAGCTCTGGAACAGGCCCACAGATGGTTCATGCCATGCCAGCTGGAGCCAGGAATGGTGGTGTGTGATATTGTCACAAACCTCCTCCTCCTAGACAGGGAAAGTTGACACATGTGCCATGCCTGGCACATGTTTTCAATTTGGTGGTGCAGCGTTTCCTAAATAGGTACACATGGTTTGAAGATCTACTAAAGCAAGCCAGAAGAGTGTGTAGCTATTTTAGGCGGTCATACAAATCCAGTGCTCGGTTGGCTGGAGTTCTGTGGGAATTCCACCTGCCCATAAACCGCCTGATTTGTGACATACCCACCAGGTGGAACTCAAAAATGCTGCAGCTACTGCACATGCAGCAGAGTACCTGTGTGAGTATGGCACAACGACCGACTCAGCTTTTTTACCAACACCAATGGCTGCTCATAAAGGATGCATGCACTGTACTGTCACAATTTGAGGAGGCCACAAGGATGGTGAGCCTTGACAATGCATGCATCAGTGATACAATCCCTGTTGTGTTCCTGTTGGAGCAGACACTGCATGGCATTATGGACAGGGCACTAGAGGCAGTGGGACAAAGAGGAGGACTTCCTTTCCTCTCAAGGTCCACTTTATGCAGACACCATCATTCCTATGCCATAGAACACACAAGAGGAGAGAGAGTAGGAATCTGGAAATTTCGGAGGCATTGAAGCCGAGCAGGAGGAGGAGGAATCTGGCCGTTTCGGAGGCGTTGAAGCAATGGAAAACACACATTAAACAGCAAGTTTTCTATCCGCAGAACTCTTGGGAGTAGTACGTGGCTGGGAGGAGGAAGTTCCAGATACTATAATGCTCATTGACCCCAAGTCTGCTTCTCATGCCTCTGCAAATTTGCGGTGCATGGGCTCCCTCATGCTTCAAAGCCTGTGAAAGGACCCAAGAATACGTGGCATAAGGGAAAAGGATCACTATTGGTTGGCAACCCTCCTTGACCACCGTTATAAGGAGAAAGTCTCAGAACTCATCCCGTCCCCACAGAGAGTGCAGAAGATTCAAACTCTTTAGGACACCTTAAAGAAAAATTTATTGAATGCTTTTTCCGTCTCTGGTAGGTTGCAGTGTCATGGAAAACATAGTTTTGAGTCTTCTGTTGGTCAAGAGAGGAGCGGTGGAAAAGGCGGCTATCTAAATGATGCATTTCTGAATTTTTTTAGTCCCTGTCGCCCAGGGCTATCAGCTTCCACATCATGTCGGCAGTGGCTGCATCACATTGTGAATGTTTATCTAGGGGCAAAAACAGAAATGGAAAGCTTTCCAGTCAATGATTCACTGGCTTACTGGGTCATGAAAATAGACCAGTGGCCTATTGAGCTGCTGGGCTGCCCTGCATCCAGCATGCTTTCCGAACGGGCATTCAGTGCTGCTGGAGGTTTTGTTATTGATCAGATCATAGAACGGGTCCGTCCACAGACTCCGTGGACCGTCTGACTTTTATCAAAATGAATCATTTCTGGATTACCAGCAGCTACGAAGACCCTGATGCCAATGTCGCTTAAGTGTTTTGGGGATGTGGAATCTCTGCAGGACTTCTAGGCTGCCTAGTGTTGTGGGTGTTGATTTAATCTGAGAGAATGTTTTTGGTGTAGGTTTCATGGGCACAATTAACATCCAAAGACCAATTTTTCCATGAGTGTTTGACAGGTGCATATCATTAAAGATTTTGACAGCAAGGCCAATTCTTGCTTTCATCAAGGTTACCTCTATAGGGTTATGGCCTGAAGGCGCAACTGACACCCAAACAACTATTTTTCCACACCTGTTTGACAGATGCATATCATTACAATTTTTGACAGTAAGGTCAATACTTGCTTTCATCAAGAGTACCTCTATAGGGTTACGGCGTAAAGGTGCCACCAACACCCAAAAACAATTTTTTCGCACCCATTACAGAAGTAGAAATCCAAAGTCTGTGGTAGAGACACCAGAATTTATCCAATTTATCTCTAATCTTGTTTTCCATGCACTACATTGTTCCCTCATCATACAGACTGGCTCTCCAAGCTGTTACTTACAAAATAAAGAAAGCTTGCAGGGGAAATTTAATTTTTTTTTATAAATTATTGCTGCAGCAGCTTCTATACGCAGTATGCATGTGTCACTTTACAGGAGGACTAAGGGGTCCCCCCAGGCACTATTTTGAAAGGCATTTTTCATTTTTATACTTTCATTACAGTGCCATTCTCTATAATGTTGTGTGTTAATTTGAAGTTTAATAATATGTTATTATTTAACAGACAGAGAAGACATATCCATGCCTCGTATGCCTTGTACACAGGATTGGAATTGTTTAGAAAGAGAACATGTTCTATTTTTTTCCGATGGAAAGAAATCCAATCGGAAATTCCGATGAATTTCGACACACCCTGAAAGACAGATACGACAGATACAAACCCACAAGCACAAACTGAACAGCAGAAAACTATCTGAAAAGCACAAACACTGAAACGCGCAAATCGTTTCTCACCAAACTTTTACTAACAAGTGGTAACATGAAATCAGCAAAAACAGCCCAAAGGGTGGCGCCGTTGGATTTTAACTTCCCCTTTATAGTGCCACCATACGTGTTGTACGTCAACGTGTTTTGGACGGCCGGAATTTGGCATGACAGTGTGTATCCTACAAAGTGCAACGTGCATCAATCAAAGTGCTTCACCCGTAGTGCCATACAATTGTGCTCACCAGATTTCCAAGGCCATAAATGACCACAAGGCATATAGAAGAATCTTTCCTCAGAGTCCTTCCTTATTCATGCCTCTCACAGGCTATAATCAATACTTTCAGAAATTAGCAGCAGGATACCATCTTATTCCAATAATCGTGACAAACTGATCTTCATAAGCTTAGGCATATAACATCTTTGTTCCCCCTTTTTTCCTTTTCAATCTTTAATTATTATTAGTATTAATTTTGGAGCTGCACTGGATATATAGGAGCTATTTAATTGATCTCTTTTATTTATTATTAATTAATAATATAATTTTTGTATATTGGTGCCAGTTCCTATTTATACTATTTCGTGACAGTGTGTATGCAAGACAGCTTGAATGGAATTCCGACGGAAAATTCAGTTGGGTTTTATCCTGTCAGAAAAATCGATCGTGTGTACAGGTCATAAGAAGCCTTTTCTGTAAAGCGGCTTACGTTTCAACCCTTTTGTTTCTAGACCAAACTAGACTAGTTCAACAGGTTTTTTCACTGTAACATTGCACTTTGTTAACATGACCTTGTTTGGTCTTTTGTAACACAGTCCTGGAAACATTTGTAATTTGTAACATTGCATATGTGCTAATTCTGCATTATTGTACATTTTGCAACATGGCATGTGTAGCAATACTATATTATTCTTAATTTATCCACTTCAGCACGGGAAGAATTTATCCCCTTCCTTTTTTGCAATACGGCACTGCGTCGCTTTAACTGACAATTGCTCAGTCGTGCGACACTGTACTCAAACAAAATTGAGGTTAACACTAGGGGCGATCAAGGCATTAAATGTGTTCCCTCACTGTGTGTTCTAACTGTGGGGGGGTGGGACTGACTGAGGGAGGAGAAGGTCGGTGTTCCTTTATACTAGGAACACATGATCTGTCTCCTCTACCCTGACAGAATGTGGATTTGTGCTCTGTCAGGAGCGATCGTTGGTGCCTGGCGGACATCGCTGCTGCCGCACACGCGCATTGGCTCCATGCGCCCCCTTTACTGATGGGAAGCAGAGGATGTCATATGACGCACACCCAGGATGGGAGATTCCATCTGCAGACGTCATTTGATAATACGCCAGGAATGAAGTGGTTAAAAGATTGTTATAAGAGATGCTGCAACATGATCTATCTTCTAACTGTTTTGTAATTTTTAATAAATCTATTGATATTCTGCTAGCTGTTTTTTTTTCAGATTTTATAAAAATCCAACCAAGAGTGTGCCATTGGGTACTGCTAATGATGAAGACCAGCAGGAATACCCTAGCTACACGGGAGCTAGAATACTGAGAGCAAGCAGCTCTACTACATAAGCTTGCTAGCTGTACTGCATATATGACAGCCATAAAATAAGGAGAGCGATACAATAACAGTGACACTAACAGGTGTATAATAGGGTAATTTGTTACATGGTTGTGGGCAGGGCTCCCATCAGGGGGGTACAGCCCATACACTTGTAAGGGGCCCGAGCGTCTGGCAGGGATGTTAGAAGGCAGGTGCAGAGGAGCTCTATGAATACTTCTGTATGTGTGTGAGTCGGCAGCTGATGGTGTGTCATTGAGCTCCCATTGGGCTCTTTGCTGCCACCTCTGGCTATTTCCTGCATGTGCACCCCTGGTGTGAGCTGCCTGCATTCAGTGTACTTTATGCTGGACTGCAGCTTCTCTCTGTGCCTCAGCCACATGTGGAAACAAGAGCTGGGACTAGGAAGACCACCTTACAATAAGAGCCATTGTACAAGTGAGGGGGGTGGCTGTGTGGTGTACACATATCTGTGTGTGTGTATATGCCTGTGTGTGTGTGTACATACCCGTGTGTGTGTGTGTGTGTGTGTGTGTGTGTATACATGCATGTATGTCTGTGTGTGTGTACAAGCCTGTGTGTGTGTACATGCTTGTGTGTGTGTGTACATGCCAGTGTGTGTGTGTGTACATGCCGGTGTGTGTGTGTTTATACATGCCTGTGCATGTGTATGTGTACATGCCTGTGTGTGTGTGCCGGTGTGTTTATGTGTACATGCATGTGTGTGTACATTCCTCTGTGTACATGCATGTGTGTGTGTACATGAATGTGTGTGTGTGTGTGTACATGCCTGTGTATACAGGTGTGAGGCTGAGAGCGTACAGGTATGAGGGGGTATGAGGGGGGCTGGGAGCATACAGGTGTGAAGGCGGCTGAAAGTGTACAGGTGTGAAGAGGGCTGAGAGCGTACAGGTGTAAAGAGGGCTGAGAGTATACAGGTGTGAGGAGGGCTGGGAACGTACAGGTGTGAGGGGGGCTGAAAGCGTACAGGTGTGAGGGGGCTGAGAGCGTACATGTTTGAGGGGGGCTGAGAGCATACAGGTGTGAGGGGGGCTGAAAGCGTACAGGTGTAAAGAGGGCTGAGAGCGTACAGGTTTAAAGAGGGCTGAGAATATACAGGTTTGAGGAGGGCTGGGAACGTACAGGTGTGAGGGGGGCTGAAAGCGTACAGGTGCGAGGGGGCTGAGAGAGTACATGTTTGAGGGAGGCTCAGAGCGTACAGGTGTGAGGGGAGCTGAGAGCATACAAGTGTGAGGGGGGTTGAGGCACTGAAGGGCTTTGTGGAATGGCTAGTGGGCGGACTCGGTGGGATGGCCAGTGAGTGGGCCCTGGGGAATGTTGGTGGTCAGGCTCAGGGAGGCCCAGGCCTAAAGCTGGGTAAAGGGTCCCACAATTTCTGATGGCTGCACTGGTTGCGGGTCCTGAAGGAGCAGTATATCTGCAAAAGGTATCGAAAGGACACAGATTGCTTGTCTCTGTGATGTGTCTAATGTCTAATATAATTGCTATATTGTTTTAAACTGTATTTAATTAATTCCTGTTTTATTAACTTATATGTTCAGTTGAATCATACATAAGTTATACTAGAGTTATACTTAAAGCGGAGGTTCAGCGGCCGTTCCTTTTTTATTTTTATTAAAACCATACAAACAATAAAATCATCGCAATGTTCATCTCCCCCGATGTCAGGTTCCCATTAAAAAACAAAGTTATAAAAAAAGGGTACTGCCGGTTTCATCTTGCTTGTGGGCATGTGAAGCCCACAAGCATTAACTTCCCGGTTCCAGTGAATGCTGAGCGCCGTAAACTGAGCAGGTTGCCATCACAACGGGCCGCGGCGTCGGAAGTTGTGATGGCAACCAAAAATATACACAGGTCAGTACGGGGACGGAGAGCAGACGATCTCGCAAGATTTTCGCAGCGGCAATCCGCACTGACTCCTGGGAATGCTGACACTTAGCTCCCAGGAGACAGTGCGCCGCAGGGGAAAAGGAATGTACACTCCTACTCCTGCAGGAGTAACAGACAGGAAATCCCACAATGAAGACAAATTAGAAGGTAAATACAGCACTTTGCTGCCACCTCTGGCCATTTCCTGCATGTGCACCCCTGGTTTGATCTGCCTGCATTCAGTGTACTTTATGCTGGACTGCAGCTTCTCTCTGTGCCTCAGCCACATGTGGAAACAAGAGCTGGGACTAGGAAGACCACCTTACAATAAGAGCCACTGTACAAGTGAGGGGGGTGGCTGTGTGGTGTACACATATCTGTGTGTGTGTATATGCCTGTGTGTGTGTGTGTGTGTATACATGCATGTATGTCTGTGTGTGTGTACAAGCCTGTGTGTGTGTACATGCCTGTGTGTACATGCCTGTGTGTGTATGTGTACATGCCGGTGTGTGTGTTTATACATGCCTGTGCATGTGTATGTGTACATGCCTGTGTGTGTGTGTGTGTGTGTGCCGGTGTGTTTATGTGTACATGCCTGTGTGTGTACATGCCTCTGTGTACATGCATGTGTGTGTGTGTACATGAATGTGTGTGTGTGTGTGTGTGTGTACATGCCTGTGTATACAGGTGTGAGGCTGAGAGCGTACAGGTATGAGGGGGTATGAGGGGGGCTGGGAACGTACAGGTGTAAAGGGGGCTGAAAGTGTACAGGTGTGAGGGGGCTGAGAGCGTACATGTTTGAGGGGGGCTGAGAGCATACAGGTGTGAGGGGGGCTGTAAGCGTACAGGTGTAAAGAGGGCTGAGAGCGTACAGGTTTAAAGAGGGCTGAGAATATACAGGTTTGAGGAGGGCTGGGAAAGTACAGGTGTGAGGGGGACTGAAAGCGTACAGGTGCGAGGGGGCTGAGAGAGTACATGTTTGAGGGAGGCTCAGAGCATACAGGTGTGAGGGGAGCTGAGAGCATACAAGTGTGAGGGGGGTTGAGGCACTGAAGGGCTTTGTGGAATGGCTAGTGGGCGGACTCGGTGGGATGGCCAGTGAGTGGGCCCTGGGGAATGTTGGTGGTCAGGCTCAGGGAGGCCCAGGCCTAAAGCTGGGTAAGGGGTCCCACAATTTCTGATGGCTGCACTGGTTGCGGGTCCTGAAGGAGCAGTATATCTGCAAAAGGTATCGAAAGGACACAGATTGCTTGTCTCTGTGATGTGTCTAATATCTAATATAATTGCTATATGGTTTTAAACTGTTTTTATTAACTTATATGTTCAGTTGAATCATACATAAGTTATACTAGAGTTATACGTAAAGCGGAGGTTCAGCGGCTGTTCCTTTTTTTTAAATTAAAACCATGCAAACAATAAAATCATCGCAATGTTCATCTCCCCCGATGTCAGGTTCCCATTAAAAAATAAAGTTATTAAAAAAGGGTACTGTCGGTTTCATCTTGCTTGTGGGCATGTGAAGCCCACAAGCACTAACTTCCTGGTTCCAGTGAATGCTGAGCGCCGTAAACTGAGCAGGTTGCCATCACAACGGGCCGCGGCGTCGGAAGTTCTGATGGCAACCAAAAATATACACAGGTCAGTATGGGGACAGAGAGCAGACGATCTTGCGAGTTTTTTGCAGCGGCAATCCGCACTGACTTCTGGGAATGCCGACACTTAGCTCCCAGGAGACAGTGCGCCGCAGGGGAAAAGGAATGTACACTCCTACTCCTGCGGGAGTAACAGACAGGAAATCCCACAATGAAGACAAATTAGAAGGTAAATTCAGCACTTAAAAATTTTTTTGGTCATTTGTGCATCTATGCAATGCTCAGAAGGGAATAGCATTAAGTCAGTTACTTGGGTGAACCTCCCCTTTAAAGTTCTAAAGTCAGATTTCAGGCATCCCCTGCTACAATAATGTCATTTTTACTCCCAATAGGAAACCATGTCTAAGGCTAGATTCACACTTGTGTGGTGCGAATTTCAGCTCTGTAATCTCTCTGCAAAGATAAGAGAAGTGTTCAGCAGATTAGCTCCATTTTTAGCTGTGAATTTGGAGACCTGGGAGAAGTTCCGGGTGAGAGGAGAGTGGGGGAGAAGTGTATTGAGCTGAATGACAGAAATTCCTGAAGAGAACTGAACACATCTGCGAATCAGCTGCGTACCCATAGAAGATAATGGGACTGAATTCGCACCTGAGCCGCACTGCAAGGCATAAAATCCGCATACATTTTTTCTGCAATGCTCAATGCGAATGCATCGCACATATGTGAACCAGCCTCATTGAAAACAATGTATTTAGAAATGTTCTGCGTATTAGATGTGGTTTAAGCCACACTCAATTTGCATAGGTGTGAACCCGGCCTCAAGGAAGAAGACCCTACAATTTTCCTCATTAGAGCCCTGCAAGTACAGCAGCTGATTTATAATTATTAAATTATTTCCATTAGATCCACATTCCACATGGACACAAACACACGGATTTCTTCAGAATAACAAAAGGTAGTAATCTGCAACAGTTTGTTAAAATCCTTGTAATGTACATAGGGGATTGTTTTTTTCTCAACAAAAGTGGAGTTACTCTTTAACAAAACAAATAAGGGAATGCACACCTTTATCAGTATATAAGCATTGTTTTTTCAAGTATAATTTGTTTATAAAGTTTGGGTGGTTGACCATAAATCAGGTTTCCTCGCAAAACTCAAATACAGCACAGTGTGAAAATAAAAGATAGCACACTAGACAGCTAGTGTTTCAAATAGTTGTGAATATTTTGTAAATTGAAGTATACTTCCCAATACTTATACTGTATGTAAATAAATCTCCTTCTCATCCCTTGATCCACTCAACTACTATGAGCTGCATAATCATAATTGACCACAGAGTGGTATAAAGGGGAGATCCAAAGTTATGCCGCGTACACGCGATCAGAAATTCCAACAAGAAAACTGTGGAAAATTGGCTCAAACTTGTGTTGCATACACACGGTCCACAAATTCAGACTGTCAAGATCACGGAGACATACAAGACGTACGACGAGCCGATATCAATGAAGTTCAATAGGCAGTTTGGCTCTCCTGCTTGATTCTGAGCATGCATTTTTTTTGCATAGCGGTATTGCATACAGATGAGCGGATTTTCCGATAGGAACTTTTTCCGTCGGAAAAATAGAGAACCTGCTCTCAAATCTTTTGTTGGCAGAAATTCTGACAGCAAAAGTGCGATAGAGCATACATACACGGTTGGAAATTTCCGATCAAAAGCTCAAATCTGACTTTTCTTGTCGGAATTTCTGATCACGTGTACGTGGCATAACAGTACAAAAATATACTTTTTAGAGAAAGGGTATTCAGTTTATAGATCCATATATTTTTTACACTTGTTTTGTTCTTTCTATTTAGCTGATGTTCCCCTCCCAAAATTGCACGCCTAGTGCTCAAGATTCACTTTCCCTTTCTACTGCTGTTTATCTTTTTGCCACTCTCGGTTTTGGACAGATTTCCATCCCCTCATGTGGCTGGAAGACTGCATCTGAGGCCGCGTACACACGTACGAGAACCTCGACGGGCGGAAACACATCGTTCTGCCCGTCGAGGTTCTCGGCCGGCCGTCAGAATCGGCGACCATCCCGTCCGGAAAGGCGACCAGCTGTTTATCCCGACGGGTCGCCGAGAAAATAGAGAACCTGCTCTCTATTTTCTCTCGGCGGCTTTGCCGACGGGATGCTCGCCGAGAGTGTACACACGGCCGAGTTTCTCGGCAGAATGAGGATCCCAGCGAGCTTCTCGCTGGTTTCTGCTGAGAACCTCGGCCGTGTGTACGGGGCCTTAGAGGCAGGACTAGGGGTTTGTGGCACCATCAAGTGTATTTGAACAGTATAGGTGCCACTGCTATGACTGTGTTGTATTTTACCTCCACTGAAATGATATTCACCTCCACCTGCTTATGAGTGCCTGCACACCAATGGGATATTTCTTTCTCATGTTTTTTTTAAATCTTTTTTTACTCTTGCTCTATCACCGTTGCTCTACCAATCTCCCCCTTACACCACTCTGGGATCTATTGAGATTATACTGCTCATAGTATGCTTTTATCTAGCTGGGTGGAGAAAATATATACACATATACAGTGCCTTGGGAAAGTATTCATACCCCTTGACATTTTCCAAATTTTGTCATGTTAAAACCAAAAATGTAAATGTATTTTATTGAGATTTTATGTGATAGACCAACACAAAGTGGCACATAATTGTGAAGTGGAAGGAAAATGGTAAATGTTTTTCAAATGTTTTTTGAAAATAAATATGTGAAAAGTGTGGCATGCATTTGTATTCAGCCCCCTTGTGTCAATACTTTGTAGAACCACCTTTTGCGGGAAATTACAGCTGCATGTCTTTTTGGGTATGTCTCTACCAGCTTTGCACATCTAGAGAGTAATATTGCTGCCCATTCTGCTTTGCAAAATAGCTCAAGCTCTGTCAGATTGGATGGAGAGCATCTGTGAATAGCAATTTTAAAGTCTTGCCACAGATTCTCAATTGAATTTGGTTTGGACTTTGACTGGGCCATTCTAACACATGAATATGCTTTGATCTAAACCATTCTATTGTAGCTCTGGCTATATGTGTAGGGTCATTTTCCTGCTGGAAGATGAACCCCAGTCTCCCAAGTCTTTTGCAGACTCTAATAGGTTTTCTGCTAGATTGCCCTGTATTTGGCTCCATCCATCTTCCCATCAACTCTGACCAGGTTCCCTGTCCACGCTGAAGAACAACATGATGCTGCCACCACAATGATTCAGGGTGGGTATGGTGTTCAGGGTGATATGCAGTTTTAGTTTTCTGCCACACATAGCTTTTTGCTTTTAGGCCACAAAGTTCAGTTTTGGTCTCATCTGACCAGAGCCCCTTCTTCCACATGTTTGTTGTGTCCCCCATATGGCTTCTCGCAAACAGGACTTTATATGGCTTTCTTTAACCACTTGCCGCCCGCCATATAGCAAAATGACGTCGGTAAATAACCTGACTGGACGTCATATGACTTCTTTAGGATATTGAGCCACTGCGCGCCCCCGGGGGCGTTCATCGCGTCAATCATTGTCTGACACCCCCGCAACACTGATCTAGGTAAAGTCTGAGGCCACGTACACACGATCAAAGTTGTCCGCTGAAACTGGTCCAACAGACCAGTTCAGCGGGCAAATCCTATCGTGTGTATGGGCTAGCGGACATGTCAGACCGGCGGACAAATTTTAAAGCATGCTTTAACCACTTGACCACTGGGCACTTAAACACCCTTAATAACCAGACCAATTTTCAGCTTTCGGTGCTCTCACATTTTGAATGACAATAACTCAGTCATACAACACTATAACCAAATGAAATTTTTGTCCTTTTTTTCCCACAAATAGAGCTTTCTTTTGGTGGTGTTTCATCACCTCTGCGGTTTTTATTTTTTTTGCTATAAATGAAAAAAGAACAAAATTTTGCAAAAAATAATAATTTTTCTTCATTTCTATTATAAAATTTTGCAAAAAAGTAATTTTTCTTCATAAATTTGGCCTAAAATGTATACTGCTACATATCTTTGGTAAAAAAAATAAAGAATTTTGGATATTATTTAGTCTGGGTGAAAGTTATGGGGTCTACAAGCTATGGTACCAAATCCTGAAAATTGATCAATTTCATCACACCTGAAGTACTGACAGCCTCTCTCATTTCTTGAGACCCTAACATGCCAGAAAAGTACAAATACCCCCCAAATGACCCCTTTTTGGAAAGAAGACATTCCAAGGTATTTAGAAAGAGGCCTGGTGAGTTTTTTAAAGTTGTAATTTTTTCCCACAATTCTTTGCAAAATCAAGATTTATTTTTTTTTCATCAAATTTTCATATTATTAGGTTATTTTTCACACACAGCATATGCATACCACAAATTTACACCCCAAAACACATTCTGCTATTCCTCCCGAGTATGGCGATACCCCATGTGTGAGACTTTTACACAGTGCGGCCACATACAGAGGCCCAACATGCAGGGAGCACCCAGGCCAATTCTGACATTTCTCTCCTACATGTAAAAATCATCATTTATTTGCTAGAAAAATACATAAAACCCCAAAACATGATATAAAGATACCTCACATGTGGTTTGAACACCGTTTTTATATGTGGGCGGGACTTGCGTATGCGTTCGCTTCTGCATGCGAGCTCGCGGGGACAGGGGCTGCTGTATGCCCAGAGTATTGCTAAGTATGCCCAGAGTATTGCGGAGTATGCCCAGAGTATTGCCCAGAGTATTGCCAGAGTATTGCCAGAGTATGCCCAGAGTATGCCCGGAGTATTGCCAGAGTATGCCCGGAGTATTGCCAGAGTATGCCCGGAGTATTGCCCAGAGTATTGCGGAGTATGCCCAGAGTATTGCAGAGTATGCCCAGAGTATTGCAGAGTATGCCCAGAGTATTGCAGAGTATGCCCAGAGTATTGCAGAGTATGCCCAGAGTATTGCAGAGTATGCCCAGAGTATTGCCAGAGTATGCCCAGAGTATTGCCAGAGTATTGCGGAGTATGCAGAGTATGCCCAGGGTATTGCAGAGTATGCCCAGAGTATTGCAGAGTATGCCCAGAGTATTGCAGAGTATGCCCAGAGTATTGCCAGAGTATGCCCAGAGTATTGCCAGAGTATGCCCAGAGTATTGCCAGAGTATGCCCAGAGTATTGCCAGAGTATTGCCAGAGTATGCCCAGAGTATTGCCAGAGTATGCCTGAGTATTGCAGAGTATGCCCAGAGTATTGCCAGAGTATTGCGGAGTATGCAGAGTATGCCCAGGGTATTGCAGAGTATGCCCAGAGTATTGCAGAGTATGCCCAGGGTATTGCAGAGTATGCCCAGAGTATTGCAGAGTATGCCCAGAGTATTGCAGAGTATGCCCAGAGTATTGCCAGAGTATGCCCAGAGTATTGCCAGAGTATGCCCAGAGTATTGCCAGAGTATTGCCAGAGTATGCCCAGAGTATTGCCAGAGTATGCCTGAGTATTGCAGAGTATGCCCAGAGTATTGCAGAGTATGCCCAGAGTATTGCCAGAGTATGCCTGAGTATTGCAGAGTATGCCCAGGTGAGTATTGCAGAGTATATGCAGCAGGGATGGCTGAGCAGGGAGGGAGGGATGGATGGATCTGTGACTACATTTGTCACAGATCCAGCCCGCAGCACTGGCGCTGCCATCCGCTCCCTCCCCTCTCCTCTCACACTGTACCGATCGGTACAGAGAGAGGAGGGAGGAACCGGCGTCATCAAATGACGCCGGTCTGTTTACATCTGATCGCGCCGTCATTGGACGGCGCGATCACGTGGTAAACCGCCGCTATCAGCGGCGATTTACCGTGATCCGTGATGCGCCGGGTCCTCTGGACCCGGCGGTCACGGATGTTCCCGTGTGCGCGCCTCAGGAGGCGCGCGGGAGCGCGATTCTGACAGGCCGTTAATTAACGGCCAGTTAGAATACAGCAACCGCCCTAGAGCCGTACTTTCGGCATAGGGCGGTTGCAAAGTGGTTAAAATTTGTCCGTCGGAGACATGTCCGTCGGACATATCTGCCCGCACAAGCGTCGAATGGATGCGACGAATGCGTGGACGTTTTTTACTTCCTGGTGCGGTGACGTGGCAGCATCAACGTCACCGCCACGTCACAGCGCTGTCTGCCGGCAGGGATTTTGATCCGATGGTGTGTACACGCTGTCGGATGAAAATCCAGAGGAGACATGTCCGCTGAAAACGGTCCGTCGGACAGTTTCAGCGGACATGTCCCTCCGTGTGTATCACAGCTGATCATGATGTAAACAGGAAAAGTCGGTAATTGGCTTTTCATCACTCGCGTCTGTTAGACGCGAGGAGAGGAGAGCCGATCGGCTGCTCCTCTGACAGGGGGGGTTTTTGCTGATCGAATATCAGCGCAGCCCCCCCGAGGATGCCCACACTGGACCACCAGGGATGCCACCAGACCACCAGTGATGCCCCCCAGATGTATGCCACCCTAGACCACCGGGGATGCTAATCAGAAATGAATGCCAATCAGTGCCCATGATGGACATCACTGATTGGCAGGCATTATTGTTTGGCACTGATTGGCATCCATTAGTACAACACATTACAGTACATTAGTGCCACCTATCAGTGCCCATCCATGCCCATCCGTGCCACCTATCAGTGCACATCTATGCTGCCTATCAGTGCCCATCCATGCCGCCTATCAGTGCCCATCCATGTCGCCTATCAGTGCCCATCCGTGTCGCCAATCCGTGCCCATCCATGCTGCCTATCAGTGCCCATCCGTGCCACCTATCAGTGCCCATTCGTGCAGCATATCAGTGCCGCATATTAGTGCACATCATCAGTGCCCATCAATGCCACCTCATCAGTGCCACCTTGTTGGTGCCACCTCATCGGTGCCCATAAGTGCCGCCTTATCAGTGCCTGTCAATGCAATTCCATCAGTGCCCATCAGTGAAGGAGAAAACATACTTAATTACAATGTTTTGTAACTGAAACAACAATTAAAAAACGATTTTTTTTTCTAAATTTTCAGTATATATTTATTTATTTTTAGCAGAAAATAAAAATCCCAGAGGTGATCAAATACTATCAAAAGAAAGCTCTATTTGTGGGAACAAAATTATAAAAATGTAGTTTGGGTACAGTGTAGCATGACTGCGCAATTGTCATTCAAAGTGCAATAGCGATTAAACCTGAAAATTGGTCTGGGCAGGAAGGTGTATAAGTGCCCTGTATTAAAGTGGTTAAACAATGGATTTCTTCTTACCTCTGAGAACTTCACAGAACAGCTGTATTTATACTGAGATTAAATTACACACAGATGGACTCTATTTACTAATTAGGTGATTTCTGAAGGCAATTGGCTCCATTAGATTTTAGTTCGGGGTAACGGTGTAAAGGGGGCTGAATACAAATGCAATCCACACTTTTCACATATTTAAAAAAAAAAATTAAAACCATTTATAATTTTCCTTCCACTTCACAATTATGTGCCACTTTCTGTTGGTCCATCACATACAATCCCAATAAAATACATTTACGTTTTTGGTTGTAACATGACAAAATGTGGAAAATGTTAAGGCGTGTGAATAGGCACTGTACTTATATGTATTGTGAAGCATACTTTGTTTTTTAATGTGTTTACAAAAATATAAACACAATTATTTGAAATGCCTCTGTCTAACTTGTAGTATTTCTGGTAACATTCACTTATTTTATCATTTATAATTTGGCATCTCTGGAAATATGATACCATTTTGACTGTGGTATATACAGTGGGTAACTTAAGCAAGATGTCTCTATCAGATTGTCAATCTCTTAATTTTGGTCTTGCTAATCTATAAAGCCCAGTGTTTTGTCCATATACAGTGTAACTAGATACTGTACATTTCCCTATATACACAGGGCACACCAATCCTTCTTCATGAACTCTTCCATACCTCCTACAATTTTCTTTTTTTTTTTCTAAATTGTGAAATTCATTTTCTAAGACAGGTTTGATAATGATAAACACAAGTATTTTGTGAATCAGTTCCATAATGACTCCATAAAATCATTACTATGACATGGCACAATAATTGACGGATATCTTGTCAGTTCTAAATTTTCTGAATGTGAACACAGTGGCCACGTACATTATCATAAGTGTCATTCTTCTTAAAAAATAATAAATTGAGCTCAGAAAGCCTACTTTTTATTTCTTGCTATGGATTTCAACCATTTCAATCTAAGTAGATTACTGTCTATCATCTCCTTTTTTTTTTCTTCTATCCTATTTTTCTTATTCTTTCTCTATTTCTCTCCCTTACTCCGGGTTTTGTCTACTACGACAATTTATATTTGATATGTACTGTTATATTTTTCTCAAAACTCTTATATGGCTCCCTTTATTGTACTTACACTAAATACACAGGGCCAGATTCAGAGAGAACTTATAACGACGTATCTGTTGATACGCCGCATAAGTTCTAAGATGCGCAGTCATATGTGTGTTCTGTATTCAGAAAGCAAGATACGCCGAAATTTGGCTAAGATACAAGCGGCGTAAGTCTCTTACATCCGCCTTTTGTTCGGCGCGTCATTTACGTGGGGTCACGATTAATTAACATACAACACGCCCACTACCAGCCTACTTTGAATTACGCGCGGTTACGCCGGCCCACATGAAACAATCTGAGGTGGTCGTACATCCACGAGCAGCGGGCTCGTCTACCGTCCGTCAGGTGTTTGCAAAGGGTCCAGTGCTCCAATCCCGACGCGTATTCGTCACACCACGTGACTTCATCAGGGGGTGATGAAGTCACGTGGTGTGACGCCCCTGATGAAGTCACGTGGTGTGACGAATACGCATCGGGATTGGAGCACTGGACCCTTTGCAAACACCTGACGGACGGTAGACGAGCCCGCTGCTCGTGGATGTACGACCGCCTCAGATTGTTTCATGTGAGTTTTATTTATGCTATGCTTTATTAAATTATCCTTTGCTGTATTATGCGATGTGCCCTCCTTCTCTTTTCCCTGCCCGCAATACCATCGTCTGAGTCGTTGGCAGACCAGTACTAAGACAGGCAGTGGCACCAGAGAAGCACCAGGTTTCTGACGAGCTCGCTGCTCGTGGAGATAGGCACCCCCTCTCTAGACTCTGTGTAAGTGCACACCCTTTGATTTTAACCACTTCCCGCCCGGCCAATAGCCGATTTACGGCCGGGAAGTGGTTATGAAATCGTGACTAGACGTTCTCAAACGTCTAGCACGATTTCATGCCGCGCGCGCCCGTGCGGGCGCGCAGCTCGCCGATCGGTGATGCGGGGTGTCAGTCTGACACCCTGCACCTCCGATCTCGGTATCGAGTCTCCGGCGGAGCCTCGTTACCACGTGATCAGCCGTGTCCAATCACGGCTGATCACGATGTAAACAGGAAGAGCCGCCGATGGCTCTTCCTCACTCGCGTCTGACAGACGCGAGTACAGGAGAGCCGATCAGCGGCTCTCCTGACAGGGGGGGTTCACGCTGATTGTTTATCAGTGCAGCCCCCCCTCGGATCGCCACACGGACCACCAGGGAGTGCCCACACTAGACCACCAGGGAACATAAAAAAAGGAAAAAAAAATGACAAAAAAAAGACAAATAAAAAAAAAGTCAGCAGTAAAAAAAAATGATGCCAATCAGTGCCCACACATGGGCACTGATTGGCAACATTGATCCATCAGTGCCACCCCTCAGTGATCATCAGTGCCACCCCAGTGTCTGTGAGTGCCACCCCACAGTGCCAATCCATGCCCAGTGCCCACCTATCAGTGCCCACCTGTGCCACCTATCAGTGCCCACCTGTGCCACCTATGAGTGCCCACCTGTGCCGCCTATGAGTGCCCACCTGTGCCGCCTATGAGTGCCTATCAGTGCCGCCCATGAGTGCCCATCAGTGCCGCCCATGAGTGCCCATCAGTGCCCCATACCAGCGCCGCCTATCAGTGCCCATCAGTGCTACCTAATCGGTGCCCATCAGAACTACCTCATCGGTGCCCATCAGTGCCACCTCATCGGTGCCCATCAGTTCCACCATATCAGTGCCCGTAATTGAAAGAGAAAACATACTCATTTACAAAAAAATTAACAGAAAAAAATAAAAACTTTATTTTTTTTTCGAAATCTTTGCTCTATTTTTAGTTGTTGCGCAAAAAAAAAATCGCAGAGGTGATCAAATACCACCAAAAGAAAGCTCTATTTGTGGGGAAAAAAGGACGCCAATTTTGTTTGGGTGCAGTGTAGCATGACCGCGCAATTGTCATTCAAATTGCGACAGTGCTGAAAGCTGAAAATTGGCTTGGGCGGGAAGGTGCGTAAGTGCCTGGTATGGAAGTGGTTAATTAAGCAGAGGCTTCCCAGTGGTGACGGGACTACTCTATATGGTTTTTATTTCTCCCTCACATGTACCATCGGATTCAAGACCTACCAGGTCCACCACCTCACCCTGTAGGAGTGCATCCATCTGCCAGGATATCGCTGTCCCTTCTGTTTGGCTATATGTGATAGCCTAGAGGTAAGCTGATAGGACCACTAGAGGTGTGGGCTGCACGTTTGGATTTCTTCACTGCATCTTCACCCACTTGGCTGCTGGAACTTTGTATTTTGATTCCTCTTTGGCATTCAGCTGTATGCTGCATTTGGACTTTTGCATTTCTGCTTTGTCCACAGGACTGAGATTATTATGCGTTCTATTATGCCAATCATATATCACTATGTTTGATTTATTTTGACATTGTCACAGACATCCATTGTCATCACTGTTCACATTGCCTTTTGTATGCTCATTTTATTTATTTTTTGTCACTTTGAAGACCCACTTGTTTCCATCACTTCACTGTTCACATTGCCTTTTATATGTTCATTTCATAATTTTCTTGTCACTTAGTAGACCCACCTGTCTCCATCTCTTCACCATTCCCTGGGGAACACCACTCTCTCCCTTTTCCCCTTTATTGCACTTTACCTTTTAGGTACTGTCACCACAGCGCAAACAGAATCCCTGCTGCTGCTGAGCCTGGAAAAGGCGTTCGATCACCTTGGCTGGCCGTTTATGCTCGCTACCTCAGGCCATATGGGGTTCAAGGGACCTTTCCTGCGCGCGATCCAGCATCTCTATACCAACCCCACCTTGCAGGTCAAAACTCTGTTCGCCACGTCGTCCTCCTTCCCGGTCACTAATGGGACGAGGCAGGGCTGCCCGTTCTCCCCACTACTATTCACCCTCTGCGTCGAACCCCTAGCAGCGACCATTCGGAGAAACCCAGATATTCGGGGTATCTCCGTTAGAGGTAAAGAATTCAAGATATCCACTCGCGGATGACATCATCCTTACCTTGACCCAGTCCAGGATCTCACTGCCTAACCTCCACACCGAACTCTATAAATACAGCGCACTCTCGGGCTATAAAACCAACACCTCAAAATCTATGGCCCTCCCGCTCAATGTCTCAGAGAATGAACTACTCCATTTACAGTCGGAGTTCCCCTATAACTGGGACATGAGACCTTGAAATATCTGGGGGTGAATCTCACCCCGTCCTTTAACTCCTTATACCAATCCAACTTTCCTCCCCTCTACAAGTCCATTAGGGAACTATTACAAAAGTGGAAGAACCACCAGATCTCTCTCTTAGGGCGAATTGCCTCCGTAAAAATGGTCATTCTCCCTAAACTCTTATATCTATTTCAGACCCTACCTATCCCTATTCCCTATAGCCACCTACGTAGACTCCAGGCTGACCTATTGTGATATGTGTGGAACTATGGGCGTTACAGGGTCTCGCGCTGGTTATGACTGCGGCCTGTGCAGACGGGGGTCTGTCATTTAGGGATCTGGTTAGATATTACCAGGCAGCCCAACTGCGAGCAATAGTCTCCTGGTTCCCCCAAAGATCATACAACAAATGGACAGAGATAGACAAAATCTGGTTAGCCCTCATACACCATAACAGTCTCCTCTGGAACGCAAATGTGAGGGTAGAACCCGGGCGACTGCTGGGGTCTATGTCCCAGCTCCGGCGATTGTGGCAAAAACTCTCCCATGAACACAAGCTTAAGTCAGAGCGCTCACTGATGACCTCGTTCCTATGCAACCCCGATGTGTTGTCTAGTCTTACCTACCAAATGTTGTTGCCCTGAGCCTCGCGGAACCTGTTCCATTTTGGGCACCTGGTGGACCCCAGGTGACGTACGCTGCTCCCGTTCTCCAAGCTCCAATCCCAACATGACCTCCCTAGACAAGTGTTTTACAGTTACCTGCAGATCCGCCACTATACCCCCGCCTACAATTCTCTGCTCCTTCCCCATTTGAACGCATTATAATAGAAGGCCGCTCACGTAGAGGACTAATTTCTGACATTTACCAAATCCTGAATGAATGAATGAATGAATGAATGAGAAACTTATATAGCGCGGCACATGCGAACCAAATCGCCTCTGGGCGCTTGTTGTTTCAGTCTTTCTTGACATCAAAAGAGCAGAGTTTTAATCTGTCTTCTGAAGGTCAGGTGGTTTTCCTCCAACCGAATGCTGGTTGGTAAAGCGTTCCAAAGTCTGGGACCTTGGACAGCAAACCTTCTTTCTCCTTTGGACTTGAATCTGGCTTTGGGTACTTTGACCAAATTTTGGTCGCTGGATCGCAGAATGCGATTGGGATTGTGGGCTTCTATTTTATCGCAAAGATATTGCGGGGCTTTTCCATGGATGCATTTATGAGTCAGACAGAGAGCTTTAAAAGCAATTCTGTATTTTACTGGCAACCAGTGAAGGGATCTCAGCGACGGTGAGATTGATTCCCAGGGTTTTTTCCCAGTCACCAGTCTGGCGACCGTATTTTGTACGACTTGCAGACGAGCGATTTGGTACTTTGGGAGTCCGAGGTAGAGGGCATTTGCATAGTCCAGTCTGGAGTTCACAATTGTTCCCACCACGACTGGTACGTCTTCTTTGGGAATGAATGGAATAAGCCGGCGTAGTAGGCGCAGCAGATGATGAGATCCGCTGACTACTGACCCTATTTGTGCGTCCATTGTCATGTGGGTGTCAAAAATGATCCTGAGACTTTTGACTTTGGCGCTAGGGGTGATGATCTGGCCCAGAATGGGTGGAGGTTTCCAGGTTGTTGCCAGTTGACTCTTGCGACTGGCCTGAAACAGAAGAAGTTCTGTTTTGGAATTGTTGAGTTTGAGATAACTCCTAGTCATCCACTTTTCTATTGAAGAGAGACAATTCTCTAAGCTGATATGATGATCCTTTCTATTGCAGATGCGAAAATACAGTTGCGTGTCGTCTGCATATGAGTGATAAAGTAGTTGTTGACTACTGATGACTTCAAAGAGAGGTCGAAGATAGATGTTGAAGAGCACCGGTGACAGAGGTGAGCCTTTGGGGACTCCACATGACACAGTGCGTTTTCCAGAACAAGCACTCTATGCAGGTCCAGGAGAAGCACCCCTATATGCTCCGCTGGGAGAGGGAATTGGGAGGGGAGATCCTGGAGGAGGCGTGGAGGGCGGTCTGGAGTCAGGCGGCTAATGCCGCGTACACACAATCGTTTTTAGGCATGGAAAAAATATATTTTTTCAGCATGTAGAAAAAACAAAGTTTTTCCAACTTCATCATTAAAAGCGATGTTGCCCACACACCATCGTTTTAAAAAAAAATAGTGAGCAAAGTGCGGTGGCGTACAACATGTACGACGGCACTCTAAAGGGGAAGTTCCATTCAAGCTCCCGTCTCCTAACTTGCTTCTGAGCAGGCGCGGGTTTAAAACATCGTTTTTAACGTCGTTTTAGCCCACACAGGATCATTTTTTACAACCCGAAAATCGAAATTTTTAAAAACAACGTTAAAAAATGCAGCATGCTCGAAAAAATTTTTTGTCATTTTTCAGAAGATGAAAAACGATGTGAAGTCCACACGCGATCATTTTAAATGACGTTTTTAAAAACGTCATTTTTTTTCATAGGGAAAAACGATCGTGTATACAGGGCATAAGAGTTCCATGTGTACCCTTTATAAGGAAAATTCTTACAAGATTCTCTTCTTTTGGTACCTGACTCCGGACGTACTCCACAAAATCTATCCCTCCACTTCTGATCGCTGCTGGCGGTGCCAGCGAGCTAAGGGCACGCTCTTCCACATCTATTGGACGTGTCCCTTAATAGTTCCGTTCTGGACCTCAACGCAACAACTATTGACCCGACTCTTCGAGACACCCATACCCTGGACCCCGAAATTCTTTCTCTTCGGTCTCTCCCAGCCAAGGCTAGCCAAGCCCTATAAAAAATTTCTTAGGCATGTTCTCACAGTGGCAAGGTGCTTGATAGCCCTCCACTGGAAGAGGACCGCACCCCCATCACAGGAAGCCCTTTATGCCAGGGTTAAGGACGTTGAGATAATGGATAAATTGACGGACAGACTGAGAGACAGACTAGACGACCATGACAGTGTCTGGGAGCGGTGGCGCTCTCGGGAGGACCCACCCTGATCCGGCAGTCGACATTAGGAGGTACTTCTCCCCCCCCATTTTGCTGCTTATTTGGTCTCCCCGGTCTCCCCCCTTCCCTTCTCCTTCTCTTTCTGTTCTTCTTTCCTCTCCCCCTCTCTCACTCTCTTCCCTTCCCACTTCTTTAAGTATATTTAAAGTGTGTTATATAAAGTTGAATGAGTGTCACGCACCTGGTGGTGGAGCCTGATGTGCAGGGAACGGCTGCTCATGCTTCTCTCACTCCGGAGGCCCTGATAGGGAAGACAGGGAGCCCGCGAGTACAGAGTTGCACAAGTGCCTGGCGGGAACCCTGGTGCCGGGTAGAGCTGGAATCTGATGCACTCCAGAACAGAGTCAGCAGAGCAGAGGAAGGCTGGGCACCAGGTAGCTGGGGCCGGACACTGCAGGTCGGGTTTCAGCGCTGAGGTGTACTGTAGTACAGGTAGTCAGTAGCAGGGTCAGGCAGGCCGGGTCAACACGGGCAGGCGGATCAGGTGCAGCGATCAAGCAGGAGCGGAAACGTGGACAAGCCAGGTTGGCAACTGGCGGGCAGCAGACTGGCAGGTGGGACAGGTGGAAGCGTGGTCAGACGAGCCGGGGGTCAAGGCAGGCAGAGGTCAAGAGTAGTCAGAGGCAAGCCAGGACTCAGGAACAGGAAGGCAGCGGATAACAGGTATCAGGTCTCAGGTATCAGAAATTTGCGCCTGCGCAACGTTATTTCAGAGGCGCAAGTCGGAGTAATTCAAATTGGGAAGGACGTGGGCGTGTTACATTGAAAAGAGCCGTGACCCCATGCAAATGAAGGGCCGGCCGGCTCGCGCATGCGAGCTTGAAGCAGACCATGGTCAGCACCTCTGTGCGCATGCTCACAACTCGGGAACGGCACAATCAGTGAAATTGGAAGTGGACCAGGGCAACTTAGTGAACTACGCAGACAGCATAAATAGACAGACACAAACGCACTTCCTTTGCAAAAGTACATCCCTTTGTATCCCTCCCTATACAGCAAGGTGCTTTTGTTCTGTTGTTTGTTGCGTTGTGACTTGTCTTTGTTATATTTGTGGACTGTTTGATCTAGTGTTTTGTAGAAGATATTTGAAAGTGTTTTTTGGTGACTGTTTGTGAGACTTTTTGGTTGATAGATTTTTGTTTGTTTGTTTTCTTGCTTGATTTTTCCTGCTTGTTTTTGTGAGTGATTTTTGCTGACTGTTTGGGAGAGAGTTTTTGTATGAGTATGACTGAGAGGAAGAGGAAGTTAAATTTTACTTTGGGGGAGAAACAAATTGTTGCCCGGGCCATTTCCCAATATGGGCGTTTCCTCCACGGTCCGGAGAGTGCCAACACCACCCCGGCCAGGAGGCGTGATATCTTGCAGAACATTACTAACGAGGTGAATACATCGGGGGGGGGGGGAGACCCGGACACGGTCGGGGATTGAAAATAAGATCAATGACCTCCGGCGTCTGGTCAAAAAGAAGATGGCCAAAATGGCAGCCCATGACAGGGGCACAGGAGGGGGCCCACCATGCCCTGTTAGGCTAACAGCGGAGGAGCGTGCGGTGGCCCAGACCTTTCATAGACAACAGGTGGAGGGCCTGCCTGGCTATGACTCCAGTCATGAGGGCGTGATGCCAGGTAAGGTTTTTTTTTTCCTATCAGGTGTGTAGCATGTGTGGGGGAGGGGGTGAAAGAGAATATGTGGCAAGTGTGTGGATCCTCCAACCTGTGAATGTTTTGTGTCATCCACAGATGAGCAGGAGGGTGCTGGGCCGTCTGGGCTGACCGCACCATCCCGGGGACAACAGCCTGATGAGGACCCCCCGACAAGGCCGGAGTCTTTGGAGGAGGTTAAAGAGGAGAAGGTTGAGGAGGAGGAGTTTGAGGAGGAGGAGGATGTCATGTCAGCCAGTGGATTGTTGTTTTTGGAGGAGTCTTCCTCTCTGGCTGGCAGCAGCCAGCCCTCCATAAGGGCTAGCCCCTCCCACTCCTCCCCCAACAGGGCTCCTCTCCCAAGGGCCTCCCCTTCTCCCCGGCCACAAGCCTCAGCTGGAGGCAGGAAGTCATCCCAGAAGACCAGGGGGGTGGCCGAGCTTCTGCCCGCCAATTTGAGAAGGGACCAGGCCCTTCAGAACCGCCATCTGGGACAGGTCAGCCAGACTTTGGGGCAGATGGAGGAGAGCGTGTCCTCCATAAAGGATACGCTTGGGGACCTGGACTGCCACTCCCTGGCCCTTACAAACTGCCTAAACGTACTGCAGACTACAACAGCAGACGTTGGGCAGGATGTGAGGGCCCTCACCCAGGCTATCCAGGCCAACAAGGCAACACTAGGTGCTGGCCTGAACAGAATTGCCGTGGCCTTGGAGGGCAGGCCGCCAGGTGGGCAGAGACCAGGGGCTGCTCCTCCTTCCCCGGATTCCCCCACCCTCCCCATGAGTCTCCCCTGAGAATACGGGGCCGTGGCCGTGGGAGCCCCAGGCGTGGCTCACGCCAAAGGGCATTAATTTGTTTCCCCCCCCTTTTTTTTTTTGCTGGAATTTTTTTTTTTTTTGCTGGAATTTTTTTTTTTTAATGTGAATGTTTTTGGAATGTGGGGGTGATATTCCTGCCGGCAAAGGGGTGTCACCCTCAGTTTTGGTGGAGAAGGGTTCCCCAGGACCAGAGAGAAGTGATTCCCAGGTCCGTGTGAATGGTGTATGAATGTACAGTGACATAATTGGAGCCGTGGCATGGCGTCGCTGCTCACAAGTCCAGCATGGTGGGCTTGTGCTAATCCAATTAGATGAGGATGTGATGTGTCTGTGCTAGGGACCACAGTGGTGTGCATGCATGCATTCTCATTGTGCCATGATTAATGTGTGTGTTTAACGTGCAAAGATGCCTAATGTGAGCTGTCTCCTGGCTGCTCTTCCCTCAGAAGACGGGGTAACCTAGGTTAGGGGGGATTGTCTGGTTCAGGGGTCAGGTCATCACGTAGGTCAATCTGCAGGCCCTTTCTCACTGCGAAGTTGTGCAGAATGCAACATGCACCGATAATCTGGCACACAAAGTTTGGGGAATACAACAGGGTACCCCCAGACTTATCCAGGCATCAGAAACGTGACTTCAGGAGGCCAAAGGTGCGCTCCACCACTGCACGTGTTTGGGCGTGGGCTTCATTGTATCTTTCCTCTCCTGGGGTTTGGGGGTTCTGGATAGGAGTCATGAGATGGGGTCCCAGTGCATATGCAGAGTCACCTGTAAGGGAAAAGACAGGAGGATGTTAGTCATGCATGTGCCCCTTGTGATGTGTGCATCATGGGGGGGGACAGTCATGCCTGCCACCCATGTCACTCACCAACCAACCAGCTGTCCCCATACACGTTCTGTTCGAATTCCATTCGGATGGGGCTCTGATTGTATATGTAGCTGTCATGGCTGGATCCAGGGTGTTTAGCACGGACGTGCCATATGAGGCCTTGGGCATCGACTATCACCTGTACGTTGATGGAATGCCAATGCTTCCGATTGCGGTATATGTGCTCTGTCTCATGGGGGGGCTGGAGTGCCACATGTGTGCAATCAATGGCCCCCACGGTGCGTGGGAATCTGGCAATTCTGTAGAAATCTGTCATTGCCTTCAGCCGCAGGTCCTCAGTGGTGGTTTGATGATTTGGTTGGACATGCATCTGAGGATTGCAGGGATAACCCGGTGCACACATCTGCTCATGGAGGATTGTGACATCCCAGCCACCACTCCACTTGTTCTTTGAAAAGAGCCACTGGCAAGGAAATGGAGTGTTGCCATGACCTTGACCAGTGGCTGCACTGCATGTGAGCGGTGTGTTGGGCTGGTGATGTCCTCCTGCAAGGTTATGGTTAATTCCAGGATGGCATGAGGGGTGAATCTGAAGATGCGATACACCTCAGAATCACTCATGCCAAACAGGTCTATGCGGGTGCGGTATATCCTCTCCCGTGCCCTCCTCCGTGCCCTCATCCTTCTTTGCTCCTCTAAAGTCAGTAGTATAGCTATGAGCGAGGATGTCCCTGGCATGTTGGCATACAGATTGTTGTGCAACATGTGTGACTGCTCAGCTCCTCACTAACAGTGTTGCTTTCTCTGACATGTAGACGAATTGTCTAATTTTAGACCACCTTTTATATGGTCTAATTTTAGACAGGCCGTGCAGCTGTTGCGCACAGTGCGTAGCCTGCGCTGCACCAACGTTCTTTTGTGGATCCCCGTAACTCCCTCATTAGCATATTTGAATAGCAAATCAATGGTGTGTCTAGCGCAGTTTTGCGCGGACTGATGCGCCTGTCTATCGAAATTACGCTGGACAAAAAAAAGTAGATTTCTTGTGTATCTCGTTTTGGGGATGCGGAGTATCGAAACGCATGCGCAAATTTAGACTTACGCCGCGCATCTCCTGTTACGCCGGCGTAATCGCTCTGTGAATCTGGCCCATTGTTACTATTGTTAATCTGTGTGATGCCATCGTTTACAGAAGGACCCTTCTTTCAGGGTACAAACATTTGCTTGCTATACGATGCTCTCGTTTTAATTCTGCCTATGTCTCCTTGCCATTTTTGTACCAATGTTCTGCTGTTTTATTTCTCTAAAAGATCAATAAAATTATTAAAAAAAATACTCGTGGCTATTTATGCTTTTTTTTCCGGCTCAGGGTTTCCCTTAATATTCATACCAAAACCCAAAGGGCTTGGTAATTGACTGGGGGTGAACCCCTGCTATTTTTTTCAATGACTTGATCTGTATTGCCGGGACCCGAGAATTCATGAATAGCCGTAAGTAGTTTTAAATTACTTTTTTCCTTTAGAAATGTCATTTTGTGAAGACTTTTCTAAGCACAGAAACATGCCCTACTTTACAGGCATACTATCGACACCCCCAGGTACGAAATTTAAAGGAATGTTTTACTTTTATTGTTTCACTTTTTCACAGTTTTTAAAACTTTTTTTGCATTGATACATGTCCCCTGGGGCAGGACCCTGGTGCCCACACACTTTTTATGACAATAACTTGTATATTAACCTTTAAAATTAGCACTTTTGATTTTTCATGTTTGTGTCCCATAGACTTTAACGGTGTTTGCGTCTTTGAACTAATTGTTTGCCTGTTGGCGAACCATCCCTAGCTACAGCATGCTCTAAAATAGGGACAGTTTTTGCACTAAATTGAAGAGTTTAAGCGGTGCAAATAATGGGGCTAACAGTGGCAAAGGAAGAAATGCCCCAGTATCAGTGTGGACCCCCACAATATGAGAAAAAAGTTTCCCAAACATTAATTTATGCCTGCAGTTTATGTGGGGCACAACCTACGATAAGGTGACTACTAAAAGCCAAAAGCAGACAAAACATCACAGGTATCACTAGTTTCACTTTCTGCCTTAAAGGAGTCAATAATTAGGTCTGAAGAATGGCTTCTTTCAAAGCCCAAGAAAGAGATTGCTGTGAAGAAAACTAAAAAATGAAACCCAATTCTGGGCTTGTGACTTACGACAAGTGCATCCCAGGCTCACCTATGAAGGTCACCAGGCAGTACTGTATACTATGTGTTAGGGTTGTCCCGATACCGATACTAGTATCGGTATGGGGACCGATACTGAGCATTTGCGCGAGTACTTGTACTCGCGCAAATGCTCCCGATGCTTCACCCGAGACCCGATACAACCCGAGAGCGGGCTGAGAGGGGGGCGGAGAGCGGGCTGAGAGGGGGTGGAGAGTGGGCTGAAAGGGGGTGAAAAGCGGGCTGAGAGGGACGGAGATCAGGCTGAGAGGGGTGGAGAGTAGGCATCTAGTTGATCGGTGGGCGGGGAACATAACAGCTTTAATTTCAATAGCTGTGTCTTCCCCGCCACGCATCGTCATATATAGCCCCTCCCCCTTGTCCGGGCACTTTGATAGACAGATCACCCGTCCCAGGATTGGGCGGGTGATCTGTCTATCAAAGTGCCCGAACAAGGGGGAGGGGCTATATATGACAATGCGCGGCGGGGAACACACAGCTATTGAAATGAAAGCTGTTATGTTCCCTGCCCACTGATCAACCAGACGGCGGAAGTGGTGGCAGTGGAGGGCTTTCTCTTTGCCTACATAGGTAGGCCACTGGAGACACAAGGCTGCATTTGGGGACACATGGCTGCTTTCCACTGACCACCAATGTTAGGTGCATTCTTCTCACTGACCACCAATGTAAGGGATATCCTTCCCACTGACCACCAATGTAAGGAACATTCTTCTCACTGACCACCAATGTAAGGAACATTCTTCTCACTGACCACCAATGTAAGGAGCATTCTTCCCACTGACTACCAATGTAAAGAGCATTCTTCTCACTAACCACCAATGTAAAGGACATCCTTCCCACTGACCACCAATGTAAGGAACATCCTTCCCACTGACCACCAATATTAGAGACATCCTTCCCACTGACCACCAATGTAAGGAGCATTCTTCTCACTGACCACCAATGTAAGGAGCATTCTTCTCACTGACCACCAATGTAAGGAGCATTCTTCCCACTGACCACCAATGTAAGGAGCATTCTTCTCACTAACCACCAATGTAATGGACATCCTTCCCACTGACTACCAATGTAAGGAACATCCTTCCCACTGACCACCAATGTAAGGAACATCCTTCACACTGACCACCAATGTAAGAGACGTCCTTCCCACTGACCACAATGTAAGGGACATCCTTCCCACTGATCACCAATGTAAGGGATATCCATCCCACTGACCAACAATTTAAGGAGCATTCCTCCCACTGATCACCAATGTAAGGAGCATTCTTCATATCATTAGTCTGTATTGTGGTTTGAAAACTGTCGCATGACATTAAAAAAAAAGTATCGGTATTCGGTATCGGCGAGTACATGAAAAAAAAGTATCGGTACTTGTACTTAAAACTTGCATGGGAAGTAGGGGTATTATGAGATGCCCACTTTACTTTAAGCAACTTCAAGGATAACTTTTTATTTATACACTCTATATACACTTGCTTGCAGAATTTTGCTGGCACACTGATGAAAATACGGATGTATCCAGCTTACATACCTGAGGCTACTGATCCCAGCACCACCTCTTCAGGTACTGCCAGCCCACCTGGCTGTAGCTGCCTGTTACATTTGCCCTCCTGGCTACTTCTCCACAGTCCTCCCAGACTGACACTCTCTCTCCACAGCCCTACCAGACTGTTCACTCACCAGCCCACCTGGCTGACTTCTCTGGAGACCTCCTGGAGGTGCTGACCTTCTTCTGCTCTTCTCCCCTTGCTCCCATGCCTCCAGGGAGGATTCCTTTGTGTGTTGTAAATGGTCCCTCCAGGCCCCAGATCACCCCTCAGACTAGAGGGCACCCTCAAGAGCCACCAACAGCCTCCTCAGCACTCCTTATCCAGCTTCCATTTGACTGCCCCTGCTGGCATGACTCATGAGTGTTTATGAGGTGCCTGCTTCCTGACAGACCATTTTGCTGGAGATTGGCTGGGGCCCTCATCAATCCTCAAAAGCAGTTCCTCCTAGACTCCACCCTCTACTTCTGGAAGCTTCTCCAAGCTTACAGAGAGCAGGGGGAGTTACCAGAGATGCTGCTTGCTGAGTCATCTAGCTTCCATGAGTCACTCAGCCCTGACCCAGGTCCAACCCTGGCCTGGTTCTCAGCCAGGCCACATTTTCCTACATTATAACTATAGACATAAGCACACTAGAGAGTGCTACATATGTTTTTCACTTACCTTGTTCTGAAGTCTTCACAATAATCAGGAGATACCTCAGACATTAACAGGGTTCTGGCACACAATGTGGAAGGATTACCTGGGTGCATTTCAAGTGAATACTGCAGCACACAAGTTCACCAAAACACTGGCGACAGAAAAACCTCTTAGGCTTCATGTACACTGACAACTCCTGGAAGCTCCTAAACTTGAGTTTAGGAGCTTTTGGCTTTTTTGCCAAAGCTCCTAAACACAGCATAAAAGCCTTTGTGTCAATGTACTCGTAGGCTTTTAGCAGTGTTTAGGTGCTGCCGCGTTTGGGTGAGCTCCCTCTCCTGAACGCAGAAGAATCCCGTTCAAGATAGGAACATTTTACAGCCACCATGGGACACCGCAAGTCATGGCAACATTTTTCCACAGCTGCGGTCAGGGCAGACTAGTGTACATGTAGCCCATAGGTGTGCGCAGCCTATTGCATTAGTGTGTGCACTCCAAAGCTCAAATACACAAGCCTTTCTCTGCAGCCTCAGCTGCACGGTATAGTGAATAAATGAGAAGTTCTCTGTGCTGAGCGGCTTCCTGTTCATTCACCAACTGAAGCATAGTAAACACAGTTGAATGAATACAATTGCTCAGATTCACAGAGTGTGGGCGCACATTACGCCGCCGTAGCGCAAACGCCACGCCAATGTAGCGCAGAGAGGCAAGCATTGCATTCAGCAAGCTATTGCTCCCAATGCTGCGTCAGTGTGGCGTAGGTTTCGAGGGCGCAGGCCGGCGTAGGTGGAAGTGGGCATGACCCCATGCAAATGATGATCCGAGCATGGTGCAGTGTTTTACGCCTGGCGTATCACGAACTGCACATGCGCCGTGACGTTGCCGTGACGTAGACGCATGCACAGCACCCTTATGCGCATGCTCACAACCACGCCAGCACAACTGCCTAAGCTACGCCGGATCACCACGTACGCCATGAACTTAACGTACGCCCAGCCAGACACACGTCCATCGCACAATACGCCGGCTTGTGTTCCCTGGTACAGACCTTTGCATGTCTGTTGCCAGGTTGCACCTCATCTATGGGGAATAACTTTACGCCAGACGTACAACTTATGCGCACCTCGCGCAGCATGCGTCGGGTGCGCGCACGTTCGTGAATCGCCGTATTTCCCTCATTTGCATGTTTGAATGCCTAATCAATGGGAGCAGCAACATGCATCCAGCCCATATTTGCGCCCACACTAGGCCGGCGTGTGCAAGCTACGTCAGCGTAGAGTGGCCAGTTTTTAAGCATATGTTTGTTTGTGAGTCTGGCGCACACATACGACGGCGCACATTTGCACTTACCGACGCACATTTGCACTTACGTCGGGGTATGTGCTTTGTGAATCTGGGCCATAGAGTGTGTTCACTGTGTTCATTTGGAAAAGAAAGGGGCAGTGTGCAGAGGATTCATTTAGAATTTGTAGCATTTAGAAAAGGAAGGCGCTGGTAAATTATGTATTTACTAGCCCCTTCCTCCACTCTACATCATGAAACATTCCCTGCAGCAGCTCAGGGAAGAGGAGGAAAGCCAGCAGCACTGCGAGGCGGGGGGGGGGGCAACATAGGGGGAGACCGGGCGGTAGGGGGAATCAGCACTGCACATAGTGATTAGGGTGTTCCTGGGCACACCTGGCACGCCCCCTGCGCATGCCTATGATCTAGCCTTAATATTTGCCTTAAATCTCCAATGTACCAATCTACAAATACTGAATATCCTAGACTGATGATTTTTGGGTTTCTATTTTATATATTGTATTGTTGATCACCTCAAAATAGACAATTCTAATACCCTGTTTAACCCACTGAGGTTGTCAGACATATCAACCACAAGCAGTAGAGACACATACTGTACACCAAAATGTGAAAACTAGAAAAATGAATCCCCTTTATTGCAAAGCATTCACAATCTTTAAAAAAAATGGAGTTAAGAAGGTCACATATCATAAAAACACATAGGGCCGGATTCAGATACATCGGCGTATCTTTATCTTATATGCGCTACGCTGACGTAACATAGAGAGGCAAGAACAGTATTCAGAAAGCACTTGCTCCTTTTGTTGCGCCGGCGTAACGTAAATGGGCCGGCATAAGCCTGCCTAGTTCAAAGTAGCAAGGATGTGGGCATGATGTATTAAAATGAAGCTTGCGCGCGCATGCTCAGAATCACGTTGCATATACTCCCTAAGATACGACGGCTCAATGCCTACGAAGTGAACGTAACCTACGCCCAGCCCCATTCACGTACGACTTACGCAAACAACGTAAAATTTGACGGCTGTTCCGACGTCCATACCTTTGCATTACCTGCGCCTCATATAGCAGGGGTAAAGTTACGCCGGACATACGCCTTACGTAAACGGCGCAGATTACTGCGACGGGCGCAAGTACATTCGTGAATTGGCGTATATAGGTCATTTACATATTCGACGCGTAAATCAATGAAAGCACCCCTTGCGGCCAGCGTAAATATGCGCCCAAGATCCGACGGCATAGGAGACTTACATCGGTCGGATGAGGCCGAAATTCAGGCGTATCTTCACTTAAGAATAAGGCGCATAGATACGACGGCGCATCCGTGGACTTACACGGCGTATCAATAGATAGGTCGGCGTATGTCCTTTCTGAATCCCGGCCATATTGTTGACCTCTTTCTGAATATTGGATATGCCTCTAAACTCTACATGTGTGCATAAGGACAGATGTATGCAGAAAAATATCCAAATGAATGACCCATAAAGTAGTGTAACCAGTGGAAAAGCATGCCAGCAATGAAACTATCATTTTGAGAAGCGCTCAGCAAAAGCAACCTACATGTTTCGTTCGCCACTAGTTCCTTTAAAACTATTGTAAAATCATTAGCTACATGCAGTGGAAAGCAAATATAAGACCAATAACTATGTAACTATGAGACTCACTTTTTGACAACATTGCTTAATAATGTTTGCGGTCAGGAATACTGTAGATGAAAAATATGAGCTGTCATATTCCAATCCCAAATGACGTATAGTTAGCTTAAGCCAAACATTCGGTCAATGTTCAGTTCGCTAAACACATCCATAAATTTTATTTGCCTTGATCAAATGTGTAAAACAAAGCTATTCAAATTAGGCCTATCACTAATGTGTTTATTTTTAGGCCAAGAACTTGCCAAGTCTTTGATTGCACAAGAATGCTTGCAGCTCAAAGCATTTAACTCCTAAGTTATCACTGTTTATCAGTTCATGTTGTAGTGATCATGTAAAATTAATGGGAGGATTCAAAAAGAATTTGACCCTGACATCCAACGTCCCCTAGAACACATACATTTCAAGTGAATACAAAAATTTCAGTGCAGTGTTTGAGAAACAATTTAACTTACGTGTGCAGTTGTACCTTTATCAAAATATCATAATGGCTTGCGGCCAGCAAGCTTACATTGTTAGCATTTTACAGATAATTTATAGATGGAGGGTACTATTATTTCATAGCTACTTGTGGAACAACTGTTTCTTCTAAGGTCAGCGATCCAGTAAAAAAGGGTTAACAGTCTCATTTTACACAGTATGCATTGCCAACAAAGCTGCCATTTTTTTTTTTTTTTTTATGGCACGGCAGGAACTTTCTTTTAAAAATAACTTCACCTACGACACATTCATTTCAATGTGTGACAAACCAGACTTTACTTACCTGCACATAGCAAGTAGATAACAATCATTTATGGAAATTAAAGGCTTCAAATAAGGTATTTAAAGTGCTAAAGGGATTTTTCTGTCCTTTTATCTGCAATATTTTTAAGTTGTTTATGAATAACTGATCACAAGCAAGAGACATAATAAAATATGAATTACGCTATTCTCTTTGCTAAATGCACATTCTCTACTATTTTAGTAAAGTCCCTCCAGTAGAAACAGCAATCGCAGCAATGGCAGCTTCCATATTTCTGCTCTCACAGACTCTTTTTAACTCTAAGGCCGCGTACACACGATCGGTCAAACCAATGAGAATGGTCTGATGGTCCAAACCGATCGTGTGTGGGCGCCATCGGTTAGTTAACCTTCGGTCAAAAAAATAGGAACTTACTTTAAAATGTAACCGATGGACGCCTAACGATAGGTCAAAACCGATCGTTAGTAGGCACGACCATCGGTTAAAAATCCACGCATGCTCAGAATCAAGTCGATGCATGCTTGGAAGCATTGAACTTCATTTTTTTCAGCACGTCGGACCTTCGGACCGTTCTCATCGGATGGACTGATCATGTTTACGAGACCTAACCGTTAATAAACGAATGCATAAGCAAATAATATACAGGTGAAACACAAAACATTGCAATATCGTGCAAACGTTCATTTATTTCACTAATGAAACTTAAAAGGTGAAACTAATATATGAGATACACTCATTACATGCTAAGCAAGATAGTTCAAGCCGTGATTTGTTATAATTGTGATGATTATGGCTTACAGCTCATGAAAACACTAAATCAACAATCTCCGAAAATTTGAATATTGTGAAAAGGTGCAATATTCTAGGCTCAAAGTGTCTCACTCTAATCAGCTAATTAAGCTATAACACCTGCAAAGGGTTCCTGAGCCTTTAAATGGTCTCTCTGGTTCAGTAGAAATTACAATCACGGGAAAGACTGATGACCTAACAGTTGTGCCGAAAAACATAATTGATACCCTCCATAAGAAGGGAAAGCCTCGAAAGGTAATTGCAAAAGACGTTGGATGTTCCCAAAGTGCTGGATCAAAGCACGTTAATAGAAAGTTATGTGGAAGGGAAAAGTGTTGACGAAAAATGTGCACAAGCAGCAGGGATGACCGCAGCCTGGAGAGGATTGTCAGGAAAAGACCATTCAAAAGTGTTGGGGACTTTCACAAGGAGTGGACTGAGGCTGGAGTCAGTGCATCAAGAGCCACCACACACAGACGGATCCTGGACATGGGCTTCCAATGTCGTATTCCTCTTGTCAAGCCACTTCTGAACAACAAACAGTGTCAGAAGCGTCTTACCTGGGTTAAAGAAAAAAAGTCCACTTTTCTGATGAGATCACATTTTGCTTCTCATTTGGAAACCAAGGACCCTGAGTATGGAGGAAGAATAGAGAGACACACACTGCACGATGCTTGAAGTCCAGTGTGAAGTTTCCACAGTCTGTGTTGATTTGGGGAGCAATGTCATCTCCTGGTGTTGGTCCACTGTGCTTCATTAAGTCCAGGGTCAAAGCAGCGGTCTACCAGGAGATTTTGAAGCACTTCATACTTCCTTCCGCAGACAAGCTCTATGGTGATACTGACTTCATTTTCCAACAGGACTTGGCACCTCCCACACTGCCAAAAGAACCAAAACCTGGTTCAATGACCGTGGGATTACTGTGCTTAAGTGGCCAGCAAACTTGCCTGACCTGAACCCCATGGAGAATCTACGGGGCATTGCCAAGAGAAAGGTGAGAGGCATAAGACCGAACAATGCAGAAGAGCTGAAGGCCGCTATTGAAACATCCTGGTCTTCTATAACACCTCAGCAGTGCCATAGGCTGATAGCTTTCATGCCACACTGCATTGAGGCAGTAATTGCTGCAAAAGCGGGCCAAACCAAGTACTGAGTACATATGCATGCTTCTACTTTTCAGAGGTCCGATATTGTTCTATGTACAATTCTTGTTTTATTGATTGCATGTAATATTCAAATTTTCTGAGATTGTGGATTTGGGGTTTTCATGAGCTGTAAGCCATAATCATCACAATTATGACAGATCACGGGTTGAACTTTGTTGCTTTGCATGTAATGAGTCTATCTATTAAGTTTTAATAGTGAAATAAATGAACTTTTGCACGATATTCCGATTTTTCGAGTTTCACCTTTATAATTAGTGTGATATGCCTGGGTTTATGACAGATTTATTTTAAAAGTGTGTATGTGATTATCTGTGCACAAGCGTGTGAATATTTGTGTGAATAAAAATAATACATTGTGTGAATAATAAAGTGTGAATAATAATAGCCAATGTCTGTAATCTATGTGTTGTATGTGTTTTCATTTATTTGTGAATGTAGTAGTTCCACATGACTTGGGATTTATGTCACTCCCAGGCAAGTGCTGCAAGAACGTGCAAGTAGACAACACCTCCACCACAGTGAATTCCTTATGGGCAAACTCTCACCTCTCTGTATTGACCCCCACAACAAAGGTCAAGGTGCGCTGCAGCACTAGATGGACTCCTTTCCTTCTTAGCCAGCAAAGACTATGACTCTTGGAAAAATTCAGCAGCTCAGGTGGGTAGGTGGATGGATGATTCAGTGTGCATTTACATATTAAAAGACAATGAGAACCTATATAGTGCTCACTGTTATTTTATTTAAATAGCTGGCCCCCTGATGATGTCATATGACAAAAGGCTTAGGGGTGTGGCCAAGGCATGGCTTTATGGTACTGAGAGAGGGAAAGCAAGCTCACAGTGAAAGCTTACATTGAAGGATCCGACCCATTGCCATCCACCCTGACTGCTGCAGATGGTAACTTTTTTAAGCTGTATAGGGCATGTCTGGTCATAATACATGTGAGTAGCTTTCTATTTTCATGCTTTAAATAAAATAACAGTGAGTGCTATATAGGTTATCATTGTTTTTTAACATATAAATACACACTCCATCATCCAGTACTCATTGTTATTTTATTTAAAAAAATATTGTACCTCAATGTAGGGAAGGCATTAGGGTAAAAAAAAGTTTTAATATGTATTAATAAATTAAGTGACATGTGATAGATAGAGTTCAGGAATCAGTGTATGTAATGGAACGAGTACTTTGTCAGAAGTATGTTAATCATCAAGTGCAGGGGTCAAGTGTGTTTGTAAAGCATTAAATGCAGGGGTCAGATGTGTGTAATGCATTGAGTGCAGGGGTCAGGTGTTGTTACCTACAGAATGCAGAGATCACGGTAGTGTACATTTTCAGTTTTAAATACATTAGAAAACCAAAGATTATTTTCTATTTAGGGCTATTTCCTCTTCTGTGTTTGGGTTCAGGCTTCTGGTGCTTTCCTTCCACCCCCAATGCTCCAGGTCATAGCCAAACCCTAGCAATCCTCTCATAAAATGCAGGACAATTGAATTGTGGTGACCCCCAGCTGAAGAGCAGAAGAGAAGTGACTTTGGGAGACCAGTTTCACATCCAGGTTGAGAAAGAAAAAAGTTAAGTTTTTATAACTCATTACTCTATGCCTAGACTTAGACTTGCTTTTAACCCTTAAAGTGCGGGGAAGGGAATGGGAGGCCCAACTGCAAGGTATTTTTTTTTAATTCCTAAGTGGAGCTTTAAAAACACAGAAGTGTACATTGGACTTAATTTTAGGCTAGGACTGCCCTTGCAATTAAATGTTTGCTATGGAATGAAATTCAGACTCTTACAAATGCCCCTATTTAGACCCCTTTCACACAGAGGCATTTTTCAGGCGCTGTTAAAAAAAGCGCCTGTAAAGCGCCTAAAGGAAGCCTTATCTGCAATCCCAATGTGAAAGCCTGAGTGCTTTCACATTGAGGTGCTGCATTGGCAAGGTGTCAAAAAAAGTCTGGCAAGCAGCTTATTTGCAGCGTTGAATAAATCGCTCCTAAAACGCCCCTTCCCATTGAGGTGCCAAAGCGTCGGAAAAACGTCCCAGTGTTTTTCGGTTGCTGGCAGTGTGAAAGGGCTCTGAAAGCACTCTGGCTTTCGCATTGGGATTGCAGATTAGGCTTCTTTCCAGGAGCTTTTTTGTAACGCCAAAGCGCCTGAAAAACACCCAAGTGTGAAAAGGGTTTTAAATGCTTCTCAATTACATAAGCATTTTCTTTGCGGTTTATTAAATGGTTTGTTTTTAGTCCTATTACAAAATATTTTTAGGTCATATAGATTTGTTATTTGACCTAATTTTTCTATTTTTCAAATTTATTTCAACTGAAACAGTAGCTGAAAAAAAAACTAATATTTCCATTCACTCTGTATATATGTTGACTTAAAAGGCACTTGTGCAATTAAATTCAGAAGCAGAATTGTCATTATCTGACCTAGTTATCAGATTCTTTGTGGGTGTTTGACTTTTCCTAGTCAAATACAAAAAGAAGACCGGCATTTATGATCAGCACAAGTAGCAGCTGCAAGCCTTCAGATGTTTCTGTAACTGCTGTACAAGTTCCTAATACAAGCAAAAAAGAGGCTCATTAATAAATACTTTGTCATCACAGGATTTATTGTTTTGCCAAATCCACATTCTTGCACTCTTAGGACCATATATAAATACTTCCGGTTCCTCCGGTTCCTGTAAGCATTCCTGCCTCACATCTACAAACTGTACAAGAATAAAGCAGCAAGCGACAAGACTGAGGATCGATAAGAAGGTGAAAGTCTGACCTTAGAATGGCTTAACAAACCTGGCAAAGGATATAAAGGAAAATAAAAATAAAAACTACAGAACAACTGAATGGACAGCATTGAAGAACAGAAGAAATTGGAAGGATAGTGCAATAATAACCAAACTGAGTGACTGTTCCCTTGCTGTTACATTTCAGAATGTCACGTACCTTGTGATTCTAGAACATGAGATTGGCTGCTACATGTGCTTGCCTGTTCCTGATGCCTCTGGCTTTCATGCAAGGTGTAAGCGACTGTATGGTTAGTAAAAGGGCACCGTGTCATAACCTTTTCAATTTTGAAATCAAGGTAAGTGAAAAAAACTTCCATTTTTATTCCTCCTCTTCTCGTATTCTTTTGCAGATTTTATTACTTGGTTAACATTGTGTACTTTTGCTTTCAGAACATGCCTACCCCACCGAAGCGACTCCTTATTTTCAACAACCACTTTGATCAACTCAGTGTAAGTTAAATTTCTTAATAAGTGAACACAATTGAAAAGACAGGTGTTTTCTTATAAGGGGGAAACACAATATGGTATGACTGCTATTGTTTCTAATGTTTTAATGTATTTCTTACACATCTGAACTACTGATGTGTGCAAATGTCTTAGTGTTTTTATAGCGTTTAGGCACTTATGTGATTCTGTATGATATGCTCCTTACATCAAGTCAAGGTACTTTGTGGATTGCCTGCTTAAATAAGTGAGAATTATACAGTCCCCATTGAAATTTTTGAGAAGTGATTGGAAATAAATAGAACTGATTCACATTGACAAGCAAAGGTGTTGCATGACCACTACACTTGCCATTCATTTGCATATCATTTCTGGGGACACCTTGCAATTTGTCAGATGAATACTTGCATGTAATGCTTGTATTATCTATATGCATTATAATATAAATACTTGGTTCCCAGTTAGTGTGTCTTCCACTTGTTTCTGAGCAGTTGCTTAGTACATGTGTGCCAGCTGAACGGTATACATTCTATTATATACATATAAAAAAACAATAAAAAGCAGTTTAACTAATTGAAACCACTTAAATATTTCATTCATTTGTATGAATATTGATTCTTTGGTGCTTTCTTTCATACTCTGTGGCTCATTTTTCTTGTTGTACTTAAATGCTATTCACAAATTGCCAATGTCTAGGAAACAGAACAATATGAATTCTGGTGTTTTTTATTTATATATATATATTTTTTGAGGTTATAGTGGTAGAAGTGGGGAGGACTTAAAAGGAGGTCTGTGGCTGGTTATCCGAAAAAAGTCATTCATTATTACTGAAATCTTAAAGGATAGAATAAGTAGCTCAGAAAGCGTATACAAGTAAATCAAAAAAGAAAATTCTAATCAAAGCTATTAACAGCTATTAAAACATACTCTACTTTTTAACACGTCTGACTATGGCATGTGTCTTCTTTGCTGATGTCTGGGGTGAAAGACTCAATCCACCTGTAGTGTTTAGTCTCAGGTGTGGTTTTGTTTGTGTATTGATAGCTATATAAAAGTGCTGTATTGTATATACTTATTAACTATACATGTTTTGAGATCCTGCCTTAAGTTGGAGTGTCCTTAACTAAATTTAGTGCATTTGCAGCTCGCTTGTAGCTAACTTGTGTTTTGTTTATGTTTTTTTGTGCTTAGGGTTTCTCCATAGCTTTGGACATTGGCTATTTCTGCCTGCTGCTGTGGAAGTGTCTCTAGTAGTTAGTGTGAGAAGTAGCAATGTATTTTGGTTGTAAGTGTTTAAATTAAATTGCTTTGACCAATCAATGAATGTTTAGTTTCGGAGATAAGAGCTGAAGGAAGTAGCTAAATATTTGGAGCAAACTTCCAGAAGGGTATTTCCAAACCCCTTATGGGCTGATGGCTGGACAGAATGCCACAGTGAGGAGGTCTTAGCCCCTGTCAGGGGCCTGAGTCAAGGCCCAAAAAATCCAGGAAATTCTGTGTTAAAGTAGAACTATAGGCAAAACATTTGTTTTTATTTTGGATAAAGCAAGGGAGGGTTATAACCCCGTCAGATTTTGATTTTTTTTCTGCCATCATTGTCCCATTGCAGAGATTTCTGTTCACTTCCTGTCCCATAACCAATCAGGAAGTGGGAGGAAATCTGCACATTAAGGGAATTCCTTGGGGGCACCCAGGTCACCAGAACTAGTGTCCCCATTGTTAGATTTCCCCTCTATTACTTTTCTAGTGACAGCCCAAAATGTTTTATTTTATGTTCACCTTCCTTGATAATGGTAAACAGGAATAATAGAGAGGGTGAATCTCAGACAGCAGGAACTCTTCTAAACCATCACTACTGTAGCCAAAAAAAAAAAAGTTTTGCCTTTAGTAATAGTTCAAGGAAAGAGAACCAGGAAGATGGCTGACTGTCTGGAGCCTCTTTAGAGGAGTATACTGCGCTGAAGAAAGTCCACATGAACTTGGGAGTTGACAGATAGACATTGTATGGAGACCTCATTACTCATCTCTCATTACTCACTATCTGTGGCTGCTTGCATAGGGTTAGATTCATTTTTAGAGGCTGCTGTTAAAGGATTAGGGCTAACAAATGTTGTTCCCAAAGGATCTATTATAATTGGGAGGATGCTACTGAGCAAATTAGGGCCATCAGCAGTTGTTGTTACTTCTGGGAGGCTGCTACAGAAACATTAAAGCACCATTCTTTTTTTTTCTTTTTATAAAAAAAAAGTCTAGGATATTTTGCTATTTTTGGATATTTTGTGCCCCTAGGTTTATTGTCCAAATAAAATATTGAAAAGACTAAAGTGATTGCCACTCAGCTGTTTGCTTTACTCCACAAGAAGCCAAGAAGATGTTAATATGATAGCCACACTGCCTTAAGGGAAATTCCACGCTGCCTAGGTGGGAGGCGTGTTACACCTGTTTTACGTACAGATTATTTTTTAATTTTTTTACATTTATTGACAGGTCATTGTTAACAGTTATTTTTACAAAGCTTAATAGGTGAAAGGAATCCAGGGTCACAGCATACAGAATGTTTTTTTTTTTTCTCCTGTAGACTGAATGTTGTAAGCTTTATCAAAGCAAAGTGGCAAGGGGACATACCTGTGTTTTCAGCTTAGCTTCAGGCCATATCAATTCTTAATGCTGCATGATTGATGTTGGTGCATTTAAAAGTGTGGCTTTAAGTAACAACTTTTTAAATGGATATTATGTTTGCTCTACCGATTTCAGTTACACTATAATATATTTTAATTTTAAAGTCATATTTAATTGTTATTTTAAAATATTTCAGCTTAACAGCATCAGTAGCAGAGTACATGTTAAAAGCTTTAAAAATGCAGAGTGACAAGAGGACATGCCTTCTTTGGCGTCAGTTTCGCCTCAGGCAACTTTAAGTCATTATATTTTACTGATGTCAGTACATTCATGCAACAGAGATTAGGTTAATGTTCAAACTATATTTGGAGCAACTACTGTATATGTATTTTGTCAAAGAGGCTCTCAGTATTGGAAATGAGCCAAATTCAACTGTTATTTTGTAGACATTTGGTTTGATTAATGATTACCCGTGTGGCTAGTCAGTGTGTATGTGTGGGGGTTTCAGCCAGTTGCAGAATTAAACGGTTTGATCCAGGGGAAAACTGAGACACCAGGAAAACATACATCTTGGGGCACACCTAGCCGATTAGTCAAATTGTTCCACATGAGACAACTACACTGTTCATCCAATAACTATGCATTTATTTCAGATACCATAACATGTCACAAAATAATTATATTTTCCATTGTATTTAACACATAATTGTGCAAATTTGTGGCAAAGCTGCATACAAAGGGGTGGAAATATTGGTTCCTTGACAATATTCATGTAATGGGGGTTGCTAGTCAGCAGACAAGCAAAATGGGCACTAACTAGATTAGTTCAGTGCACATTGGAGCTAACAAATGCCACTAGGAGCTTTTACTCACACTACCTTGTTCTCACTCCTCACTTCCCTGTGGCCTCAGTAACAATGCAACAGTGAAATGCTAGGTGCTAAAGGACCCAGAGATTCTGGAAAAAATTCCACACTCCAATTGCAGCCAGAGGAGGATGAATACCTGTCTCCAAACCTCTTCACTGAAGTTGTGTACACTCCCTCCCTAGATAGCATGCCCTGTTCACTGGGCAATGCAAGAGAAGCAAGGGAGATGGTATGGGATACCGCTCTGGTATCCAAATTCCAGACCATGCTACAGGCTGAGCTTCAGGCCGCTACGACTAACATATAGCCTCACACTTGAAATCTATGAAATTAGAGCCTGCACAGACAAAGTGAAATGAAAACTGGATAATGTTATCGTGGTGCTGGATTCCCAAGAGAAAAACTTGGACATGTTGGGGTTTATTTACTAAAGACTGTCCACTTTGAAAGGAAACTTTTGCCAGAACTTAGTATATGAGGTAAAGCTCTTCTGACATCCATAATTCAACCACGTGCAAGCAAAAATGCAGTTTTACTTTCCTTGTACATGTTTGGGTATTCCTTAAAAGGTGACATTTCAGTATATTTACTAAACTCTGGGGAAAATTCTCTTGCAAGGTGCACCTTTTTCTTGTAAAGTGAACAGCCCATTTGTCTTTAGTAAATGGGCTCCAATAAGTAATAATTTCTCCTCGACCCTTACTAAAATTGAAAATCATTAAAATAATGTTAGAAGGGGAAATTTAAGAATAAGAGGTCTCTCAGATTCCATAGAGGATCTCACTTCCGCTATTTCAACAATAAAAATACCCATTGAAAGCCTAGAATTTGATCAGATATAAAATTAGTAAAGAATTCCATGCTTGGGTTTAATGTGAACTGCTGCCTACCTATAAAAAGCTTTCACCTAGGTGAAATCCGATAAGTAAAAACAGGAAAATAACTGACAAAAATGATGTGCATATAAAAACAGTAAACCTGAAATTAATATAAAGTGACTTGTGCTGGCAAAAAAACACATCAACTATACCTTGTGCCAGTAAAACCCATCAACTGAAACATTTTGGTTAATATAAAGTGACGTGTGCTAGAAAAATTGATGGGTAAATGAATTAATTGGTTAATAAATAATAATATCAACTGTGCGTATATAAATTAATAAATGTCTATGTTCAAAAAAATCTCCAAAAGTGACATGTGCAGGGGTGAAGCTCTCTGGTGAGTGCAAGCACAAGAGGGGAACACAGAATAGTTACTGCCAGCACAAATTATTTTCACAGACTGTCAGAATTTAAATGAAGCCCATGTCTCTTTTGGAGATTTTTTTGAACATGGACATTTATTGATTTATATACGCACAGTTGATATTATTATTATTAACCAATTAATTAATTTACCCATCAATTTTACTAGCACACGTCACTTTACATTAACCATAATGTTTCAGTTGATGCTTTTTACTGGCACAAGGTATAGTTGATGTGTTTTTTTGCCAGCACAAGTTACTTTACATTAATTTCAGGTACTTGCGCCCGCTATGCCGTTTACGTTAGGCTTACGTCCTGCGTAAAGTTACCCCTACTATATGAGGCGTAGCCAATGCAAAGTATGGACGTCGGAACAAGCGTATCTTTTTACGTCATTTACGTAAGTCGTACGGGAATGGGGCTGCCCGTAGGTTACGTTCACGTCACAGGCATTGAGCCGGCATAACTTAGGGAAAAAATTTGATGTAATACTGAGCATACGATCAACTGAGCATGCGCCATACGATCAACACTTCATTTACATGGGGTCATAGCTCATTTCGATAAAACACACCCACCTCTTCCACATTTGAATTAGGCAGGCTTACGCCGGCCAATTTACGCTATGCCACCGCAACTTACGGAGCAAGTGCTTTGTGAATAATGCACTTGCCTGTCAAAGTTGCGGAGGCGTAGTGTAAATAGGATACGCTACGCCCGCACACAGATACGCTCTCCTACCTGAATCTGGCCCACTGTGTCCTGCTTGACCACGTATGTAAGATATAACAGCACCCTGCCTAATTTACCCTCTCATTGTGGTAAAGTTTTATAGTTCCTGAATCCTACATGTGGCCTGTATAGGCTGCTCTGTTTTTGTTTATATTGTCCTACTGTTTGGAAGCCATGATTGTTAGCTATGTCTGTAATCCAAAGAGGATTTTCTTCTTATATCATCTGTATACAATTCCTATCCTGTTGCATTACTAAACTAGCCGGCCTAGTGCCTGGACTGCCTGGACTGGAACTTTTGCTATCTTTGCATTCTTTTAGATTATTCACATTTGATATAACCTTTTTTTTTTTTTTTGAGCCCAGCATTGTCTCAATTAAAAATACCACAATCAATTCCACCACCTATTATAAATGTCTATTGGTGCATATGATCAGGGCCAACTGCCCTATAGACTCACTATGCGAGCCGCTTAGGGCCCCACAAAGCTGTGGAGGGCCCCCCAAATTACTAGAGGCCCCACCTGGTTATTTATCGGCCCCTCTCAACTCGCTGGCTGCATGGGAGAAGAGGTAAGAAGTCAGCACCCCCCCCGCTTCTCACTTTAATGTAAGATGTCATCTCCGAAAGCAGAACACCCCCACCCCCCGCTTCTCAACTTAAATCTTTAATTTGACATGCCACTGCCGGCAGCTTCTCAACTTTAATGTGACATGCCATTTTGCTTAGGGCCCCAGGGAGTTTAGGCACTGCATATGATGTACCAGCTCCTTACCAAATTGACTGATCCAAAGAACTGAATTGCATCTAATAAAGCATTATTTTTTTTTATAACTCTATGTCTTCACTGTTGAATAAGATTTTCCTCGGATGTCCCCACCATAGTTGTGCACAGTCTATTGCATTAGGGTGTGCACCCCAAAACGCAAACACATATGCATGTGTGTTCATGTGTATACTGTATATACTGACATGTCAGTAGGGCAGTGGATATTGCCAGTAGTTTTAATTTTTTTTTTTACAATTTTATATTTTTATTGTTTTTATCTTTTTACAATTTTATAGGAGAAAAAGAAAAAAAAAGAAAAAATATATTATTGGGTGAAATATCAGGGGTCTAAACAGGGGGAAAATTCACCACACGGGGTGATTAGGGTGTGCCCAGGCACACCTGCCACACCCTGTGCGCACGCCTAGGGTCCCCACATTTATCCCCCCCCCCTAAAAAAAAGCTCATATAGTGTAGTATGTTCTCAATCAATGAAACATTACTAATTGTGCTCACATGTGTAAGTGACACCATGCCATACAACACCACATGTCTTGTGTCTTCTTCTTACCCCCATTTGCTTACCTTCTTACCAGACTCATAATCTTTATAAATGTATACCCCAATTAAACCTCCTTTCACAGTCCCACTAATAATCTTCAATATTCCTCACGTGTTATCTCCAAAAAAAAAACTCACAACAGTGTAATACTTTCATAAACCTTTAAATCACATACATGAACGGTGCTCACATTTTATGTGCTTTTTGTTGTACAAAATCCTCACCATGAGAACTTTCTACCACACTCCAAACAAAGGGTTCAGTGATTGTGCTTGTACAACTTTCTCAAATTTCTTCTTGGTGATCTCAATTGTGACGCTCCCCATGTACGGTTAAATATCAAGCATCAGATTCCTTCTAGACAGTTTTCACAGCAGCCAGCTTACTACTCATCTTGTTCCTTGCCAAGCTGGTATGTGGCCATGCTCCCACTCCCACTCGAACAATCCAAGCATACATGTTCCCAGAGCCATCTTCCATAACATAGATTGTACCTAAATGTCTGAACGCTGTCTATGACCAGCTGGAGAGCTGTGCACGCTGGAAGGGATAAAACAGGTATGCAGGCTGGCACGTGGTGAGGATGATCACAGGGGATAGGTTTTGCACATAAAATTTAAACACCATTCATGTATGTGTTTTGAAATTTTATGAACGTATTACACTAGTGTGAACTTTTTTTGAGGAATTATGCGTGAGGATTATTAAAGATTAACAGTGAGACTGTAAAAGAAGGTTTAATCGGGATGTTAAAGAATTTGAATCTGATAAGAATGTAAGCAAATGGGGGTGTGAAGAAAATACAAGTCATGTGGTGTTGTATAGCATGGTGTCACAGCATAAATAAGTAAATATTATGTTTTATCGATTGAAAGCACACTACACTATATGAGTGTTGTTTTTTTTTTGGGGGGGGGGGGGGTATATGTGAGGACATCTGAGAAAGATCTTATTTAATAGCGAGGAAACAGAGTTTTGGAAAAAAAATGCTTTATGCATGAAGAAACATTTATAATAGTTTGTTGGAATTGATTGTGGAATTTTTTATTGAGACATCGCTGGGTTCACCGGACACTTTGGGCCAGATTCAGGTACATGTAAATTTGCGCAGCGTATTCAAAATACTCTACGCTGCCGTATTTTACCAGGCTCTACATCGAATTCTGGTAGATTTTTGCCCGTACGATATGGCGGCATAGTCTATTTCTCGCCGCATAATCGAAATACGCGATTAGGGGGCGTGAAGCATTTAAATTAGGCGCGTCCCCGCGGCGATCGAACTGCGCATGCTCCGTTCAGAAATTTCCCGCCGTGCATTGCGCGAACTAACGTCGATACGTCATTTGTTGTTTGAGTAGCGTCGTTTACGTACATTCCTATTCCCGGACGACTTACGTAAAAAATAAAAACAAACTCGACGCGGGAACGACGGCCATACTTAACATACTTAACATGGGCTGTCTAATATTAGACCAGCAAAAAGCTGGTATAGTGTTACGCAAAAAAAAGATGACTAAAGATGCCGTAAGAGATTGCGATTGAAGATCGTAATTTCGGGGATCGCCGGCAAAAGCTCATTAGCATACCCCGACGCGGAAAACGACGGGAAGTCCACCCAGTGGTTGCAATTTTATTGCAGCGTAGATCCGAAGGCGTACGAACAGGTAATCCAGTCGAATTGAAGCCCGCAGCCATCTATTCATGGTTTGAGGTTTCAGACTAGCTAAAAAACGCGCGTAATTTGAAAGTACTCCAGTCTAACACCAGTTAGACAGGAGTTACGCCTCTCTGAATCTGGCCCTTTTTCTCCCCGTTCATATGTGAGTGGGGGTGCTTTACAGACCCTGTTCTTCAGATACACCATCATCTACCATGCACCCCTTGAATAACTTCAGACCAGGCTTAGAAAGTTTTAGAAAGTTTTACTAAGAACTTCCCATAGCAAAGTCCAGGAATACTGTCGCAGTGCAAGATATTTCCAAACTCTAACTTCCTAAACTAAAGCTGCCCAGGCGTACCTTGACAAGTCCACGATTGGCATTCTCCAGACACTTGGCAGCATCTTCAGTAATCTGGTGTTCAGTAGGACATCTTGGCACAGTGGTCCTTCTAGATATCCCATGTCGATTGCACATGTCGATTGCAGCCGGGAACCGGTGGGTGGGACCTTGGGGCCCAGCTTTCCCACTTTTTATATGGGAAGGCAGGGCCCAAAAAACGAAGGAAAGGAGTCAGAACCTAGTTAACCACTTCCCAGCCTTGGCAGGCTAACTAACTCACTGCAACATAATTCCATATTTGTAGGCAACCTGCCAAAACGTCCCCTTTCGTTTTTGCAAGCCAATAGTGGTGAAACAACAGTGTGCACAATAATTAACAGGGATGCAAACATGTCATCTTTATTTTAAAGTGACGAAATTACAACATTTTAAGGTAAACATGAGTTCATTGCTGGTAGGAACTACACATAGAAGGCTGGATTCAAATGCAAGGTTCATTCTCCCGACACTAGTTGCTTCCTTTCAATTTGGCACACCATGGGTTAGGTGCAACCGGGCTTTACTTATTCGACCCGGTCCGTGTATATGTTCCGGCCAATAAAAATTTCACGATAAAGCCGGTGGTACTCCGCCTCTATGAACTCATTCTGATGACGAAAGTCTCTTAGATGCTCTGGTATCCTTTCTCCCATATGGCTTGACTGTAGATTTTCGGTCTTTCTTCCTCTGATTAAACAAAGCCTTTGGGATGTATGGAAAAGTGTATCCATAGCGGCTCGCAACATAATTGTTAAAATATCACTGCAGCAGCGTCTGGTGATTTTGCTACGGGCTGGTATTGACCCTTGAGGGAGGTAAGTGTCTGCAGGGTGGTGTGAAAAGTCCTCAAAGTGGTCAGGACAGAGGAGAATGATAGAGGAGGTGGCAGCTCCTCCTCACTGCTTTCAAATACAAGTATCCAATGTCAATTGGGGCCAGCAGTGGGCATGGGCAGGGGCATCGGAAACCAGCCTTCCCCCTTTGTATAACACAGGATGGGAAGGCAAGGCCCAAAAATCCCAGGAGTCTGAACCTAAACTAACATAAACCCAAATATTTAGGCAACCTGCCTGCAGGCTAATGAAGCTTGCTTTCCACGTTATTCTTCTAATTGTTGCTTAATAAATAAGCTGTAAATATCTTCCCACTCATTGCACTGCATTAACCACTTGCCGACCCGCCACAGTATTTTAATTTACCGGGTGGTACAATTATGTACATGTACATCATTTTGTGTGGTTGTGCCTGCCATGGGTTACAAATGCGCATCCTATGACCGCTGTCTCCACAGGACACAGTGGGACCGCTGTCTCCACAGGACACAGTTGATTACAGTTACAGGTAAATGGTAACCAGATATCATGTGATTGCTATGATTGATCATAGCGATTACATGATAATAATGTTAACAACCTGTCATGACTGGCATTCCATTAATGAACAGCTTGCTTACTGTTGTGATCTGTGATAAGCCCACAGCAATTACATGGTACCTGGCTACCTGTACCATGTGATTAGCTGTAGCCAATTGTTGTAATATATAGATGAGGAGTCATATTTATTGTTATTATTGGTTTTGAGGCAAGAGTACGCTAGCTGATATGGAATGTAAATTCCTCTAATCCAAAAGGAATTTTCAACTTGGTTCATCCAGAGAGAAGTATTTATTGGACTTCAGAACAACCAACAGAGGTACGAACAGGGTAGATAACAGGGTACTTGGAATATTCATGCAACAATCAGACACCTTCAGAGAACCCAGGTTCTCCTGTCATAAGCAAGCCAAAAGAACTTTCCCTAATATACACTTTTTCTGCATTCAGTAAAATATCGAGCAATGTGATTGGTCAGTTTTTGTAGCCCCTTTGACCTTCTGGATGACAGGTAATGCCTCTTGGACAACAGTGTTAATTTTGTCAGTTTGATTTAGTTTTAGTCTTAAGCCCTGTACACACGATTGGTTTGTCCGCTGAAAACCGACCAATGGACTGTTTTCATCGGACAAACCGATCGTGTGTGGGCCCCTTCAGTTTTATTTCCATCTGTGTAGAAAAATAGAACATGTTTTAAATTTTTCCTATGGACAAAAAAACGATAGAAAAATCTGATCGTCTGTATGGAACTCCATCAGTCAAAAATTCACGCAACCTCAGAATCAAGTCGACGCATGCTTGGAAGCATTGAACTTCATTTTTTTTCAGCTCGTCGTAGTGTTGTACGTCACTGCGTTTGGACACGATCAGAGTTTTGACTGATGGTGTGTAGTCAAGACTGATGAAAAAATCCATCGGATTAGATTCCATCAGATATCCGATCGTGTGTACAGGGCTTTAATCTTTTGACTAAAATGCCATTTTAGTGTTAGTCCCATTTTAGTCATCTGCAATTGTTTAAGTTTTAGTCGTATTTAGTAGACAAAAATCTCCAATACATTTAAGTCGACTGAAATCATTTTAGTCGAGTAAGATCATTTTAGTCGACTCAAATCAAATGGGTTTAGTTAAATTGTAGTGCATTATTTAAGCATTTCTCTACAATTTCCAAACTCATAATATACTCCTGGAGTGAAAAATCGAATAAGTTATTATTTATGGTATTAAAGGGGTGTTCCAGACCATTTTTATGTTTATTAAAAGTCAGCAGCTACAAAAAGTGTAGCTGCTGCCTTTTAATAAACATACACTTACCTGCTCCAGGGTTCCAGCGACGCGCCGGCGGGGCTCTGCTCCTCTCCCCCCCTCCCCGGCCGGTGTCTGCATTGTAAGTGTGGGCACCCTGGCCGTGACAGCTTTCGGCTTCACGGCCGGGCACCCACTGCGCATGCCCGAGCAGCACTGTGCATGCGCGGGCGATCGACTACAGGGAGGGGCTGAAAATAGGCGATTAAGCTAATCGCCTAACCAGCCCCTCGGCGGAAGGAGGAAGTGGGACAGGAAGTCCCACTCCTCCTGAAGCCCCCACTCCCCCCCCAAAAAAATTACATGCCAAATGTGGCATGTAAGGGGGTGAGGAGTGGGTTAAGCGGAAATTCAATTTTTGAGTGGAACTCTGCTTTAAGTTTTGAACATGCACTACATTATAAGTGTGAAATGCAAGATTTCGGTGGGTGTAAAAAGTTGTTTGTTTGCCGACTTCAGACTCTTAGTGTGGGTAAGTGCAGGATGTACCAAAATGGCCGTCATGGAATGTCACTTTCGTTATGAAATCTGACGGGTTTCCTAACCTGACGGAACACCAGCAAGGGAGGTGGAGGGGCAGGGGAGTGGAGGAGGGATGAGTCACAGGAAAGCTGTAGGGCTGGATGAGGGAGGAGACAGGAGGAGACTGCAGAGAGACCCATGTGTATTCATTGAGAGAGGAGACATGTGCAGACAAGCAGTGGTGTGTGTATGTGGGTCTGTCTTTCTGTACGTGTGTGTGTCTGTGTAAATCCAGGAAGTGACCAGGCAGCAGCTTCAGCTGCCCACAGTTAAAATGGTTGCAGCCAGACTTAGTGGAGGGAGATTTCTGCAGCATATTTGGCAAGTACAGAATCACAATATATATAAAATAATATGGAAAGTGGTTGGAGGGAAGCTTCAGTATGGCAAAGATGTTTTTATTACAAATAACGTGACCAGACTGCAGTTCATCTTTAACGTGTGATGATATCAGAGTTAATCACTTTACTAATTTGCATCATAATCGTTAGAGTTGAGAAGTTAAACGATTCAAATGCTTACCATTGGAAGAGAAATGATTGAATATGATTGAAATAAAAGAAGTGTAGAGTACTAAGGAGATCATACTATGAAACTTGCAGTTTTGGAGAACATTCAGATAAATGGGGACCCTGTGAAGGGCATAATCAGGGGGATGGATAGAGATCATGATGCCAAGTTTAAATTACTATTATTGCTTGGACCTACCCAGAAGGAAGTAACCATCATAGGAGTGCAAATATAATATTAGTGGATGATGGATGAAGAGTGATAATAACTATTATTGTAAAATGAATCTCCACCGCAATGCGGTTCTCTACCAGAGGGAGACATTTACTGGATTCCAGAACAGTCCACAAGGTACTTACATAAGATGACAAAATCCAGCAGAGTATTTGTAAGTATTACAATGAGCAGAGGACCTCAGAGTCCTATTCAAAAGACTTCCATATTTATGATAAATTAATGAATTTACAAGCTAAAAAACGTCTGGTGTTATTTATATATATATTACACTTACAATATACTACTGTACACCAATCACAGATCACAACCATAAGCAAGCTGTTAATCCATTAATGACATCTAAAAACTATTGGTTATACCATGATCTTCAATGTATAAGCAATAACAGTAAAAAAAAAAAAAATCCCCAACCACCTCCAGAGTAGTACTGTGTCATTATGATGTCACTGAGCTACTCTAATGATATGATGTAAAAAAAGAGAGTAAAAAAGAAAAAAAGTAAGAAAAAAAAATGTATAACAAATTATAAAATTTTTTTGTTGTACCTGATTTCAAGCTTCGGCTGTATCTTTCGTGAAACTTTAGAAAAATTTGATGAAACAGAAAACGCTCATGTTATTACAAGAATACAGCACACGTAATATGCATCCTGCAGTTGTTCTCTGTGTCCTAATGATAGTTTCGGAATAAAACATTAGTTTGAGCTCTCATTTCTCCCATCATCATATGGCACGCTCATAGCACAAACAGATGTAACCCAGCTTTAGTGAGCTAACTTGGCAGCTCCCCAACTGCAGATACTGTTAACAATTAACCTTCCGTTTAGCTACTGTGAACTAAGGAGCAATCACCTAGCAGGACTATTTATGGTTAATGGTTCATGGTTTGAATCCCAACCACTTCACTACCTGCACAGAGTTTCTGCTCACACTCCAAAGACATGCTGTTAGGTTCATTGGCTCATATCTAAATTGGCCCTAGCATGTGTTAATGCCAGTTAGGGACCTTAGATTGTAAATTCCTAGAGGGCAATGACTGATGTGAAGATATAATATATGCTAGGATATATGTAAATTGATGGTTCTATATAAGTACCTGTAATAAATAAACCACAAGCCACATTTTGAAAGTTGCTATTAACAGAGTACTCTCTCCCAAACCATATATGACAATGGAGGGCATTTGAGTGACCAAACACCAATATTCAGCATTGGTACATCATGGCAGGAAAGGTTGTTGTGAGTCATGCTCCTCATTACCTCAACTACTTACTTACTGGACACTTATACCCCCTTCCTGACCAGGCCAATTCATTGTTTCAGGTCCGATTTCAGACTGAATTTTGGGCTGAAATGGACTAAAATGTGCCCAGGGCTTCTGTGCAGTGTGCCTCGGAGCCTCTGCAGAGATGTGTGAACTAGCTCCACAGAGAGACGTTCACAATTTCCTGCTATGCGAATTGGATACAGGGAAAGCAACAGTGTAAACCCAGCCTGAATGACAATTGCGTGGTCATGCAACACTGTACCCAAATTACATTTTTTTTTCCGCACAAATAGAGATTTATTTTAGTGGTATTTAATCACCAATGTGTTTTTTATTTTTTGCTAAACAAACAAAAAAAGATCAAAAATGTTGAAAAAACATTTTTCATATTTTGTTATACAATTTTGCAAACAGGTAATTTTTCTCCTTTACTGATGGGCACTGATGAGTTTGCACTTATGGACACTGATAGCTGCACTGATGGGCACTGATGAGGCGGCACTGTTGGGCACTAATCAGGAGGCACTGATGAGGCTGCACTGATGGGTGTCACTGATGGGAACTGAGAAGTGGCACTGATAGGCACTGAGAGGAGGCACTGATGGACACTGATAGGTGGCATTGATAGGCTGCACTGATGGGCAATAATAGGTGGCACTGAGAGATGGCACTGGTGTGCAATAATCAGAAGTCAGTGATGATGAGGCACTGATTGGCAGCACTAATGTGCACTGATTGGCAGCACTGATGGGCACTGATAGGTGGCACTGGTGGGCACTGATTAGCACCACTGGAGGGTACTGATTTGCAGCACTGGTTGGCACTTATGGGACCGATGTCCCTCTAACAGAAGCCGGTTACGGCTTTATTCTTTTGTTCACGCTGACAGCGGTAACCAGCTTCTGTTTACTTCTGGGATCCGCTGTCATTGGCTGACAGCTATATCCTTTTGTAATTAGCTTGCGGTTAAGTTTACATTTAATCAGGTTAAATAATTGTGACTTGTTTATATGTTGCTTATTGTACATGTACATGTACATAACCAGAGTTATGAAAAATCTAATGATTTGAAATAACTTCCAACAGTTTGAACCACTGAAAAACATTACAACAGGAAAAGCAAAACTCTCACTAGGGCAGACAGTGCTAACTTGCCAAGACCATGACGCAACATAGGGTTCCACCAAAATTAGAAACAACTTATAAATATTTGTGTCCACTTGCCAAGCCCATTCAACTACAGAGTTCCTGTATTGCAGTTTGAGGTAAGAGCAACAAAGTTAAAGGAGTAGTCTGAAGCAAAGTTTTCCTAGGGGAAAAAGAGCATCACACAAATTTATAACACATTTAAATATACTCACGTTTTCCTTATGGTCTTCTTCCCGGTCTTCTTCTCGTTTTTCTCTCCGGCCGGAAGCTGTGTCTATTGATGACGCTCGACTTACTTTTCTTGTTCATCCGTCGCCATCTTAGCCCGGTGACTCATCAATCCCAGGAGTCACCGCGGGCTGCGCCGGAGTCGAATACTCCCCCTTAGTTAATTTATTAATGTATGTGCTGAGCTGCCATTGGCTCAGCACAGCAAACGCCTATTGGAGCGCTGTCCTCCAATCAGCGGTTACGTACCGCGCATGCGCACGACCGACAATCGAAAAATCACCAAGCGTTGTGTATAGGGGGTTGTGTATATTCTAGTTTATTTTACCATGATGCGATGGTGATTGGTGCACAACTTCAGATTCTTCTGACCGCTGCTGATCCAGGACTAGAGCATCTAGTAATTTAAGCTTTACGTGCTTACATTGCTAGATGCACGCTGGGGGGGCCAAAAGATCATTGGAGCTCGGCTATCCAATAGAAGAGGACGCTTTTTAGGAGGCGGGGATAGGGAAATAGGTGCGAGAGAAGGGGGCGTGAAATATTATAATTTAGGGAGGGGTCCGAGCGGGGGAGTTACAGGGGGAGGGCAGGAGATTACAGGAAGAGAGGAGCAGCCATGCTGGGAGAGGCAGTATTATCATGGTGGCCGTGGAAGAGAACCAGGAAGTAAAGAAAACTAACAGAGGGAATAAAAGAAGAACTGCTGGGAGGATTTTCATGAGAGTGACTTCTTTTAAAAGGTATTTTTATTGGCTACAATCTGGCATGTTGTGGAATGTGGCTTCAGACTACTCCTTTAACTTTATTATAAGATATTGGCTATAGAAAGACATCAACCACAAATATAAATGTTGCAAAGGAAATTAAACATGGTAAAAATGTGTTTGCCATAATTAACCCTGTCTGGACTGTGCTGGCAGATATATCATCAGTAATAAAATAGATCTGAAAACTGTCTGCTAACAAAGGGTTTAGTTGTGCTACCCCATTGTATGTTTATGAGAACTGGAAAACCCTTTAATGTCAGCCCCCACCCCCAGCCCTACCTATATATTTACCTGAATCTGATTTTGATCTAGCCCTGTGCCTATCTACAGCAGAGCTGCTCTGCTCTCTCCTCTCTCACAGGAGGCTCGGCAGCAGCCATTGGCACCTGCTGCTGTCAACCAAATCCTGTGAGAAAAGAACAGAGGGTGGGGCCAAGCCGTTCTGTGTGTGTCAATAGACGCACACAGTGTGGCTCAGGATTGTGCCAGCACAAGTGAACCCATAGTAATTGGCTTGCTATGGGGGCACTCAGAGAGGAGGAGGAGCCAAGACCACCGGCAAGGAACCACAGAAGTGGAGGATTGGGGCTGCTGTGTGCACAACCATTGTACAGAGCAGGTAAATATGACATGCTTGCTATTTTAGAAAAAAAATTATGCCTTTACAATTATACCAAATGCACTATATGACCTTTGTTGTAGAGGTAATTTTTAGATGGTGAGGGTGTGCCCAAAGGGGAGTATAACAGTGGAGGCCCTCTTTGCACACAATTTTTTATTTTTTTTTGGATTCAGTGATTTTTCAGGGGGAATTTGTATTCATGCCCTTTGTCGTTTTGTACACTACATAGTGACTATATTTACATTTGCTTGCACGTTGTGATCATTTGTCTGGATTACATTTTCAATGAATTGGACTTGCACTTTACCATTTAATATGCAGTTATTTTGGGGACTTTTGCATATTTTGGGGATTTTCACATTTTTTGTTTGATCACACATGTATATCATTTCTGAATAATTTTTTTTTTTTTTTACTCTGTGGGGTTAAAAAATACAACAATTTTCACATAATTTCTGCATATAAAATAATATTTTCTGCAGTTGTTGGAGCCATATCTAAACATGAAGGTTTTTATATATTTAGAATTAGTCGCACTCTCATGTCTCCCTGTGTCACCACACCAAGTGTTTCCTCTGAACCTGGTGATTCTGTCACTCAAAGACAAAACTGATAAATCACATTTTGCAGAAGTAGAAATTGTGGAATGTTTTTGCCATGATATTTTTGCTAATCATGAGCGGATCCTTCTTCAAACTGTCTTTTTTTGGCCTATAATCTCCTTTGTAAATCAATTTTACATTTCATCTTTTGGTGAACCTCTTCAGTTTTCTTATTTTTGGATGACCTTCCTTTAATAGACATGTTAGCACAAATGGTTGGTAACACATTAATTAAACGCCTATGCAAAATGTATCAATACAAGTTTTAACCTAGTAATGACATCAGGATTAGGGCAATGTTACCGGAGGACATTGTTGTATTATATCTTATTTGGTGACCATTGATTTGGGGATGGCATGAAAAATGGAACTATGCTGCTGGAGGACATTACTCTGATATTACTGCATGTACAGTACTATATTCGGTGCTGTATTTTTTACTGATACTTGCAGTTTGTGTGGCTAGTGAAAGTGAAATGTAAGTCAACCTGCATTCATAGTGATTTCCTAAGACATTTTTTGTTTGTGTCACTCGCAGGTGTGGTTGCTATGTTGTTGCTGATCCCCCTTTTTTGTTCTTTCTGGCTGTTTCTTTGCTTTTCTTTAATAGTTGTCCTCTTTTACATTTTTTCCTAACTTTAGGTAAAAATAAACAAAAAAAAAAAATTATTTTAATGCAGAAGAGCCTGATTCTGCACTCTCCAGCTTTAGTAAATCAACCCCACTATGTATCTTCTGTATTAAAGTGGAGTTTCCATCCCAAATTTTTTTTTCATTATTGTGCTCATTGGACCTAAAAAGGGAAAAAATAAAAAACACATTTTTTTTTACTCGTCTGGAAATGCCTGTTGCTATGCGGTCCCACAAAATCTGCCTTTTGAAATCAAGTAGGATTCTGACATCATCTCTCTCTAATGCTCCTGGGAAATGTGTGTCATCATTTCCCAGGATGCAGTGCGCTGTCCAATTATCACTCCATATCCAAGACTTCCAGGAAGTAAGTGCTTGCAGGCTTCACAATGCCCACAAGCAAAATGACAACGGTGTAGACATAGTTTTATAAACTCTCTGTTTTGAATAACTATGCGGCGCGGCAGCGGATTGGAAAATAGTAAGTGACCGGATTTATATTATAAAAACACATGATGAAAGGACATACATTTAACCACTTGTCATCTGCCCACCGTCAAATGACGGCGGGCAGACGACTCCATTATCCTGACATCACGTCATATGACGTGATGTCCCTTTAAAGCCGCGGCGGGTGCGCGCGTGTTGCCGGAGGCGCGCGCGCGCGCACCCGCCGCTCTGCGGGGATCCCGTGCGAGTGCCCGGCGGCAACGATCGCCGCCGGGCACACAAGATTGCTCAGTAACTGAGCGGGGACGTGCAGCTCTGTATGTAAACACAGAGCTGCACGTCCCTGTCAGGGAGAGAGGAGATCGATTGTGTCCCTTGTACATAGGGACACAATCGGTCACCTCCCCCAGTCACCCCCCCTCCCCCACAGTTAGAACACTCATAGGACATACATTTAACCCCTTCCCTGCCCCCTAGTGGTTAACCCCTTCACTGCCAGTCACATTTATACAGTAATCAATGCATATTTATAGCATTGTTCACTGTATAAATGTAAATGGTCCCAAAAATGTCAGAAAAGTAACCGAAATGTCCGCCATAATGTCGCAGTCCCAATAAAAAAATCTCAGATCGCCGCCATTAATAGTAAAAAAAAAAAAAAAAAAAATGCCATAAACTATCCCCTATTTTGTAAACGCTATAAATTTTGCGCAAACCAATCGATAAACGCTTATTGCATTTTTTTTTTTACCAAAAATATGTAGAAGAATACGTATCGGCCTAAACTGAGGGAAAAAATATTTTTTTTATATATTTTTTGGGTTATTTATTATAGCAAAAAGGAAAAAATATTGAATTTTTTTTAAAATTGACGCTCTATTTTTGTTTATAGCGCAAAAAATAAAAACCGCAGAGGTGATCAAATACCACCAAAAGAAAGCTCTATTTGTGGGAAAAAAAGGACGCCAATTTTGTTTGGGAGCCACGTCGCACGACCGCGCAATTGTCAGTTAAAGCGACGCAGTGCCGGAAGCTTATATTTTGTCTGGGCAGGAAGGGGGTGTAGGTGCACAGTAGGTAAGTGGTTAAAAAATGCTAATTGTGACTAGTTGGAACACCGCTTTAAAGTTCCTTTCCTGTCTGTACACCCTGTACATGGCCAAAGTTTGGTACCTGGAAGTCAACCGACCAAAGATTTCAGAGGCCGACGGGGACCTCTAAAACACAGCACTGTTGGGGAGAAGGTGCCACATTAGGAAAAATACACTGCTCAAAAAAATTAAAGGAACACTTTTGTAGTTAATTAGTAGCAGAGGGGTAGGGGTGTATACAGAGGGGGTTGTTAATCAATTTCAGCTGCTTTGCTGTTAATTGAAATGAACAACAGGTGCACTGGATGGGCAACAATGAGACAATCTGCAAAACAGGAATTTTTTTTCAGGTGGAGGTGTCTGATATTTTTTTTCCCTACTCATCTTTTCTGACTGTTTTTCACTAGTTTTGCATTTGGCTAGGGTCACTGTCACTACTGGTAGCACGAGGGGATACTTGGACCCTATAAAGTTTGCACAGGCAGTCCAACTTCTCCAGGATGGCACATCAATATGTGTCATTGCCAGAAGATTTGCCGTGTCTCCCAGCACAGTCTCAAGAGCATGGAGGAGATTCCAGGAGACAGGCAGTTACTCTAGGAGAGCTGAACAGAGTCGTAGAAGGTCCTTAACCCATCAGCAGGATCGTTATCTGCTCCTTTGTGCAAGGAGGAACAGGATGAGCACTGCCAGAGCCCTACAAAATGATCTCCAGCAGGCCACTGGTGTGAATGTCTCTGACCAAACAATCACAGACAGACTTCATGGGGGTGGCCTGAGGGCCCAATGTCCTCTAGTGTGCTCTACAGGCTACACAATGCCACCCTAACTCCCATTAGGTATCGGGATGAAATCCTTGGACCCATTGTCAGACCCTACACTGGTGCAGTGGGTCCTGGGTTCCTCCTGGTGCATGACAATGCCTGGCCTCATGTGGCGAGAGCATGCAGCCAGTTCCTGGATAATGAAGTAATTGATACCGTTGAATAGCCCCCATGCTCACCTGACCTAAATCCAAAAGAACACCTCTGGGACATTATGTTTTTGGTCCATCCGGTGCCGCCAGGTTGCACCTCAGTCTGTTCAGAAAATCAGTGATGCTCTGGTCCAAATCTGGGAGGAAATACCCCAGGACACCATCCGTCGTCGTCTCATTAGGAGCATGCCCTGATGTTGTCAGGCATGCATACAAGCACTTGGGGGCCATACAAACTACTGAGGACCATTTTGAGTTGTTGCAATGAAATTTCAGTAAAATGGACTACCTTGCTGCATAATTTTTTCACTTTGATTTTCGGGGTCTTTGAATTCAGCCCTCTGTAGGTGGATAATTTTCATTTCCATCAAATGACGTGCGATCTTTTCATTCCTAACACATTACCCAGTCCATATCAGTATAGATATCCAGCATGAGATTTTTGCCTGTTGAGATCTGATATGTTTTCAAACTGTTCCTTTAATTTTTTTGAGCAGTGTAAATAAAAGGATTTTATTTTTCTTGTAGCGTTTGCAGGTGGGCGTTTGGAGTTAATTTTTTTTTCTGTTCTTTTGTGTTTCAACTTTTTTTTATTTGGGCTTTATTTTGTTAGGGTCTATTTATTTTTTTTGCTAGGGTCTATTTTTTTTTTACAGGGGCAGCAGCAGCAATAGCAGGGTGAACCTGTTGATGTCACTTCAACAGCTGCCCTTTGTTTGCAGCAGAACAAAACAGATCTTTGCTGTTTAATCCAGCAAAGCATCACAGTTTACAATGCACCCAAGTACCATTCACCCCCACCCCCCTAAGAGTAAAAGTAGAGAATCACACCTCAGCTGGGGCACCCTAGCCCTCACCTTCATTACGACCTTATATGCTAGTTATAGGTTGGGGGGGTTGCCACTTTTTTGTAAATTAGGGAATAACCCCCACATTATTAGCATTATGTCTGGAAGGCCTACTGGGAGAGGTAGAAGTTCCAGTGCAGCTATTAGGGAACGAGCAGCCTCTTTGCCCACAGGAGAAATAAGTGGTATTGGATGCAGTGCATTACCTGCAGGCAGGGCACATTTTGTTTTTTTCTCAAGTGCTGGACATGCTATAAAGCCAGAGCACATGAAGGAGGTGATGGAGTGGCTAATTAAGCTTGTATCATCCTCCTCCTCTGTCACCAGGTGCAGACTAGCTTGCAGTCAACTGCAGCTGCCAAGACAACTTTTTATGCCTCCTTATCCATAGATACTCCTTCTTTTACTCCACCGACTGTCATGGAGGGGTCAGCTGAATTATTTGAGATCAGCATGATCCACTTTCTGCTTGAGGATGCACATCATGGGTTCAGAGATTGAGAAGGGCAGTAACAGGAGCCTAGAGGAAAGGGGACACCAGCCAGGGAGAACTAATTGGTAGTGAGGTTCCCACAGCCACAGCATACTGCCAAGTTGCTCCCAGTGATGAAGAGGAAGGGAATGATGGTGAAATATCTGGCCGTACATGAGTGCCCTGATAGATAGAGGAGGAAAGTGAGGGAGAGGCAGGACCCCAGAAAGGCAGGATGTCATCCAGGGCAGCTTACAGAGGGGACAGAGCAACCACCCTGTTCTACCAAATGGCAGAGCTCCAAAGTGCAGGACTCTGTTGCCCTCCACTCCCTAGAGCTTATCTGTATGGGCCTTTTTTCAGCAGACACCGCCAATAATATTTGCCTTCTCTTCCTCTGGTGGATCAAGTGTGAAAATATCACTGACCATTTGGGTACCATGTGTATGAAGAGACATCAGACATCTTACCACACAGTTCATTGGGAAAAGCACCAGCATGTTAGTTATTAGGAAAAAGACCACTCTCCTTCTCCACTTTCTTCCAGCTCCTCCATTTCCACCTTTACCCCTACTATATATAGTTCCCTCTCAGATCCCTCCATTGATTTGGATGATGGTATATCAAGGGGTGCCAGAGGTCTACACTACAGCTCCTCCAGTGGAAAAAAAAAGGGTATACATAGGGGCACAAGAGTAGGGAAAGCATAGGTTGCAACCTTGCTCTGATTCTGCCAACCCCACCAGCTGTAGCATTTAGCAGAACAGTTTTGCTGCTCCAGGTGCTAGAGTGAGAAAAAAATATATTCAGCCACCACCATGCCCAACACCTAAATGCCAGCTTGGCTGAATTGCTAGTTTCTTAAGTAATGATTTTCCAGCTGGTTTCCAGCTGGTTGGGAGGCAATATGACAGACCAAAGAGTGCATCTCTCTTTGGACAATGTTGACCAGCTAACATTTGTGAAAATGAAACGGTCTTGGATAAGCAGCAGCTGCAGATGTTGCTGAATGAATATGCAGGGCATCCTGCCTGTCTCCAATTTTTTTCTGCATCTCATTCTTCTCCTTTCATCACCTCAGGCCACACAATATATCTCATTCTCCTATCATTGCCATGTCCGATCTCCTTGAGCTCACCCAGCCACCATTAGCACATCCCTTTACCTGCAAATGTTTTAGGCCTGCTGCCATTACCATCAAAAAATGGGGACAATTGTAATCTGGCACCCCAAATTTTAACAGCTGTGTCAGAGTTGCAAATCCTGTGAATTTTGTTTACAATGGTCCATTCTGTGCTCTGAAGGGTGTTGTCTGTGTGTTTATGGTGTTTATGTACCACCAACATCCAAAGCCCACATTTTCTCAGCTGCGTGACAGTGCCAGATATGATGAATGTTTATTAGGCAGGTTCTGTATTATTTTTTTTATTTTTTTTTACTGCTGTGTAACAGTAGCACAAAATATAACATTTTTGGAAAGAATAAGTCTTTTCCTTTGCAAAAAATGTTGGGTTTGCAGTGCCTTGTCTCTTTTATTACCCCCCAAAAAACTACTTTTTACAAGGCTACTTTTATTGACATGAATGAATATTGGGTTGGTCATTTTTTTTCTAGTTGAATTGCAGTGCATCATCATTAAAAATGGACAATACTTTGGGGTTGATTCACTAAAGACAAATCCAGTTTGCACTACATTTGAAAGCGCAGTCGCTGTAGATCTGAGGGGAAGCTCTGAAATGAGGGGAAGCTATGCTAAGTTTATCTTCCTTTAATGTGCAAGCTAAAATGCTGTTTTTTATATTCCTTGCGTGTCTCCCTCATATATACAGCGACTGCACTTTCAAGTGCACTTTTAATGCACATTCAAGTGCACTTGTAGTCCAAAGTGGATTTGCCTTTAGTAAATAACCCCTTTGTTTCCTCATGCTCTTCCATGCCATCATCAACCAAGAGCAGGTTGGTGATGTCACAAGGGGTGGTGACTTTACAGGGTGGCCCCACCCCTTTAAAGTGACTCTTATATTCCCTTTTTTTCCTCTTTAACCACTTCAGCCCCGGACCATATTGCTGGTCAATGACCGGGCCACTATTTGCGATTCGGCACTGTGTCGCTTTAACTGACAATTGCGCGGTCGTGCGACGTGGCTCCAAAACAAAATTGGTGTCCTTTCTTTTGGTGGTATTTGATCACCTCTGCGGTTTGAAAAAAAACATAGAGCGACAATTTTGAAAAAAAAAATGAATATTTTTTCATTTTTGCTGTAATAAATATCCCTAAAAATATATATAAAAACAATTTTTTTCCTCAGTTTAGGCCAATACGTATTCTTCTACATATTTTTCGTTAAAAAAAAATGCAATAAGCGTTTATTGATTGGTTTGCGCAAAAGTTATAGCGTCTACAAAATAGGGCATAGTTTTATGGCATTTTTATTAATATTTTTTTTTCACTAGTAATGGCAGCGATCAGCGATTTTTATCGGTACTGCAACCTTATGGCGGACACTTCGGACACTTTTGACACATTTTTGGGACCATTGGCATTTTTATAGTGATCAGTGCTATAAAAATGCATTGATTACTATAAAAATGCCACTGGCACGGAAGGGGTTAACACTAGGGAGCGAGGAAGGGGTAAATTATGTTCCCAGTGGGTGTTCTAACTGAAGGGGGGGTGGGACTGACTTGGGGAAATGACAGATCGCTGTTCATACATTGTATGAACAGACTGTCAGGCATTTCTCCCCCTGACAGGAGCAGGAGCTGTGTGTTTACACACACAGCTCACGGTTCTCGCTCTGTAACAAGTGATCACGGCCCCCCAGCGGTGATCACGCCCGCCGGGCACGCATGTCGGGACCAGCAGCGAGCGGGCGGAGCGCACGTGCCCCTATTGGCTGAATCGCGAGATGACGTATAGCTACGTGATCTCGTGCAGCCGAGCCGTTATACGGCGGCTGGTCGGCAAGTAGTTAAAAATAATAAACATGTTATACTTACTTGCACCATAAAATGGTTTTGCACCGAGCAGCCTGGATCCTCCTCTTCTCAGATTCCTCACCGGTGCTCCTGGACACTCCCTCCTGTTGAGAGCAGCTTGCTATGGGGGGTAATCAAGCCGAGCAGAAGCTACGTTTGTCCATTTAGGCACAGAGCCATGGTAGGGCCCCACCTCTCTTTACTGATTGACAGCAGCAGGAGCCAATGGTGCTGTTGTTATCGTGCACATCGCTGGATAAAGATGCGGCTCAGGTAAGTATTATGGAGGCTGACGTGAGCTGCTGGACACAGAAGTTTTTGTATCTTAATGCATAGAAAAAAAAATATGTTGCTCTACATAAAGATAGTCTAGACTATAAGAAGATTGCCAATACCCTGAAACTAAGCTGCAGCATGGTGGCCAAGACCATACAGCCGTTTAACAGGACAGGTTCCACTCAGAACAGGCCTCGTCCTGGTCAACCAAAGAAGTTGAGTGAACATGCTCAGCGTCATATCCAGAGGTTGTCTTTGGGAATAAGACGTATGAGTGCTGCCAGCATTGCTGCAGAGGTTGAAGGGGTTGGGGGGTCAGCCTGTCAGTGCTCAGACCATATGCCGCACACTGCATCAAATTGGTCTGCATGGCTGTCGTCCCAGAAGGAAGACTCTTATAAAGATGATGCACAAGAAAGCCCACAAACAGTTTGCTGAAGACAAGCAGACTAAGGACATGGATTATTGGAACCATGTCCTGTGGTCTGGTTTTGAGGAGACAGCAAATTTTTTTTGAGGGGACAGCAAACTGACACTGTTATACAAGCTGTACACTCACTACTTTTTTTTATTCCGCCCTTTGTCTGGAAATCTGACTCATATTTATTGGGTTCCCCAGTGGTGAGGTATCCCGCTTGAATCCTTAGCTTTGAAACACTGTTATTGTTATTACAATGGTATCAAAAATACCTCATAACATATTAATATTGGGAAAAAAAATTATTGTGAAGACTAGCTGCAAGAGAGAAACACCTTTTCGTTATCCTGTGGGAGGTGGCAAGGACATTAGCTACAGCAAAGGAAACCTTTCAACTTGATCCTCTAAAACAGGGGTCTCCAAACATTCTAAACAAAGGGCCGGTTTATTGTCCTTCAGACTCTTCGAGAGCTGGACTTTGGCCAGCGGGAGTAGAAATTTTCCTGTCATCATTGTTAGTAAACATCTGGTATTAGGGGGAGGAATAGTGCCCCATTGCTGGTATCATAGGGAGGAATAGTGCTCTATTAGTTGTGTCAGTGGGAGAAATGGTGCTCCATTGTCGGTGTCAGATGGCAGAATAGTTTCTCGTATCAGTGGGAGGGATAGTGCCACAAGGGCCGGATAAAGGCAAGCAAAGGGCATCCGGCCCTCGAGCCGCAGTTTGGAGACCACTGCTCTAAAATATAGGAAGCTGAAAGATGATCCACTCCACCTGTTTCTGACCAGAACCACATTTATTGTGAAGTTGGCTGTTCATTTTACAATGTATATACCTGATTCAGCTTCTACCTTATGATGTCTTTTCTTTATATTGTTATTTTTCCCTTACAGAACACTGAAAAAATATGTCTTTTACAAAAAGTGTTGGAATTTTATATGCTAGTAAATGAAGATGTGTGGACCAAGAAACTACCAGAGCAACATATATGTGGGATGTATGAACTTCTAGTATATTTTAAAGACAACTGTATAAAATGTGTAAGTTCAGTTATTTAACTTGCTGCCATACTGTGCATTTTCATGTATTCTGTTTTATTGCCTGCTATTACATCAACACTAATGAATCCTTGCACTGTTTTTTTGTAGGTAGACTGGAATTTTTTGACACTGCCCTTAGGGGGATCTGTTTTTTTTTTTCTGCCTCTAAACACCCCTTGCATATTAGCTTATGTGTCCATGCACATATAGGCATTTAGAGGAGTTTAGAGGCAAGGGCGTTTAGAAACAGAAACCCCACTGCCAGCACATCCAGGAGCAGTGGTGTTTTGCCAGAAAAAAACGATTGGTGCATCTTAACGAGGGGTCTCAAACTGGTGGCCCTTCAGCTGTTGCGAAACTACAAGTCCCATGATGCATTGCAAGGCTGACAGTTAGAAGCATGACTCCCAAAGGCAGAGGCATGATAGGACTTGGAGGGCCACCAGTTTGAGACCCCTGATCTAAACACATGTTAACACTAGGCGCATTTAGGGCTTGGGTATTAATTATTTTTAATAGTCAGAATAATTATTATTTATAATTATTAATATTATTCTGGCCAATGAAATTAATTAAAATCCAATTGCCTTACGTGCTTAAACATTTACAAGCGCCATGCATTTTTTTATGCCAAAACACCGCCGCTAGGAGGAAACATGTCTACAAGAGATAGCAAATACTGTATGTCCAGTGTGCACGAGGCCTTAAAAATTCACAGCAAGGCTTAACCAAATATTAAACACAGGAAAAAACTATTTTGAAGACAGAGTTCATGGATCTAGTTTCCTCTTATTGCTTGTGAAGGCCTTGTCAAATGCAATGGGTGGATAATGGCAAAATGACCCAGTAGAAAACAATGTAATAAAACACAGTGCAGAAAGCACCAAAAGATGGAGTAAATAATATGGCCTATCTACTGCTCTTAGGCCCTATCTACACCACTGCCCAATGGAAGGTCAAATATGCAATCTGCTAACATTGGGATCCTTAACCACTTCAATACGGGACACTTTCACCAACCTTCCTGCCCAGGCAAATTTTTAGCTTTCAGCGCTGTTGCCTGCAACACTATACCCATATGAAATTGTTATCATTTTTTTCACACAAAGCTTTCTTTTGGTGGTTTTAATCATCAATGCCAAAAAAAACATAATTTCTGTTATAAAATGTTGTAAATAAATAATCTCTCTTCATAAATTTAGGCCAAAATGTATTCTGCTGCATTTCTTTGACAAAAATAACCCAAAACAGTGTATATTATTTAGTCTGTAGGAAAGTTATAGTCCACAAACTATGGGCCAGATTTAGCATCTTTAATCTGGAGTAACGTTTCTCATTAACGTTACTCTGGCGAAATTTTAGGAGCAAGTGCTGTTATTCATGAAGCACTTGCTCCTAAAGTTGCGGCAGCGTATCGAAAATGAGCCGGCGGAATTCAAATTGGGCTGGTACGGGGCGTGTATTATTTAAACTAAGCGCGATCCCGCGGCGAACGTACTGCGCATGCGTCGACTGTCAATGCATCCCAGTGCGCATGCTCCAAATTCTGTCAGTGAACGTCAATGACGTCAAATCCCCATTCATGGACGTTTTACGCAAGCGACGCAAATTTTTTTTTTTTGACGCGATGACGACGGCTATACTTAACATAGGATACTCCACCTAGGGGGTATGTATTTATTTACGCCGCGTATCTCTTACGGAAACGTCGGAAAGTCACTGCGTCGCGCCCGAATACGATCGTGAATTGCCGATTCCCGCTGATTAACATATTTTTTCGCCGTTAATCAGTGGGAACGCCCCCAGCGCCATTTTTATATTAAAGTTGTGATGCGATGGCGAAATTCAATTACGCCGCTCGCATCGGAACTTGTTTTCTGGTTACAGAAAACAAAAACGCCGGCTTAAAGTGACAGTTAGGCTGGAGTATCACTGGTACTCCAGCCTAACTCTACCTGAATCTGGCCCTATATGTTGTATATCTGAAAATGTATCAATTCTGATGTACTGACGGCCTCTCTTACTTCTTAAGGCCCAAAAATGGCAGGACAGTACAAATATCCCCTAACTGACCACTTTTTGGAAAGTAGACAGTCCAAGGTATTTAGTAGGAGGCGTTGCAAGTTTTTTTAAGTTGTCATTTTCTGTCACAATATTTTGGAAAATTAAGAAATTAAGAAAAATATAGTTATTTTCACAATGTTTTTTATTTTTATTTTTTTACATACCGTCATCAGTACAGTACAGTATCATCATATAACTGGTGTGGTGGTGATCAGGGGCACTGAATGATGATAGTATGTAAGAAACATTTTACTAATTTCTTTTAAAAACATTTTTATAATTTTGTTTACTTTATGACATTTGATTTCTTTTGTTTTATGAGTTTTTTTTACATACTGTAATTGCTTATAACAGTGAATTTCACTGTTATAAGCAACAATCTTTCTGAACATAATCCATTCATTCAGTGTTAACTATTGTGATTGGCCACAGTTAATCACATGATGCAGATGGGCTGTGATTGGCCTGTCTGTACCATGTAATCTATGTGACCATAGAGATTAACACAATAGTACACAATGAATGACATGAATGGCCACAGGGATCACATGGTACCCGCAACGAGACAGTATACTGATCTGTCATCCGCTGTGTCTGGTGGACACAGCAGGTGACAGATCTTGCTGGAATGCAGCCCGTGGGGTGTTTTCGTGAGGCGCAATCCTGGGAGGACATCATATAGCAAGAGCTAAACTAACCAGTGTAATTGGTAAAGACTTTGGGCCAGATTCACAGAGCGATTACACCGGCGTAACAGGAGATGCGCGGCGTAAGTCTAAATTTGCGCATGCGTTTCGATGCGCCGCATCCCCAAAACGAGATACGCAAGAAATCTACTTTTTTTTGTCCGGCGTAATTTCGATAGACAGGCGCATTCGTCCGCGTAAAACTGCGCTAGACACACCATTGATTTGATATTCAAATATGCTAATGAGGGAGTTACGGGGATCCACAAAAGAACGTTGGTGCAGCGCAGGCTACGCGCTGTGCGCAACAGCTGCACGGCCTGTCTAAAATTAGACCATATAAAAGGTGGTATAAAATTAGACAATTCGTCTACATGTCAGAGAAAGCAACACTGTTAGTGAGGAGCTGAGCAGTCACACGTGTTGCACAACAATCTGTATGCCAACATGCCTGTGGCATCCATGCTCATAGCTATACTACTGACTTTAGATGAGCAAAGAAGGAGGAGGGCACAGAGGAGGGCACGGGAGAGGTTTTTTTTTTGTTTTACAAAAAAAAATTCTTTGCTTGAAGAAACATTTTTACAAAAAATATACATACATATATACATCAATACATAACATACATACAAATTACAAACACGGTCTCACTATCTTTCAATAGCCCTTTAAAACCTTGATGTATATAATAATCTAATCTGATACAAGCCCCTCACTCTTCACTTGATATATCACACACGCATAGACATCTTTGGCATGAGTGATTCTGAGGTGTCTCGCATCTTCAGATTCACCCCTCATGCCATCCTGGAATTAACCACAACCCTGCAGGAGCCCAACACCAGCCTAACACATGACACCACCCATGACACCCATGACAGCTACATATACAATCATAGCCCCATCCCCACAGATTTCGAACAGAACATGTATGGGGACAGCTGGCTGGTTGGTGAGTGACATGGGTGGCAGGCATGACTGTCCCCCCCATGATGCTGAAATCACAAGGGGCACATGCACTACTAACATCCTCCTGTCTTATCCCTTCAGGGTGACTCTGCATATGCACTGGGACCCCATCTCATGACTCCTATACGGAACCCCCCTAACCAAGGCTACCCCGTCTTCTGAGGGAAGAGCAGCCAGGAGCCAGCTCACATTAGGCATCTTTGCACGTTAAACACACACATTAATCATGGCACAATGAGAATGCATGCATGCACACCACTGTGGTCCCTAGCACAGACACATCACATCCTCATCACATTGGATTGGCACAAGCCCACCATGCAGGACTTGTGAGCAGCAACGCCATGCCACGGCTCCAATTATGTCACTGTACATTCATACACCATTCACACGGACCTGGGGATCACTTCTCCACCACAAATGAGGGTGACACCCCTTTTCCGGCAGGAATGTCACCCCCACATTCCCAAATCATACACAAACAGAACCAAAAAAAAAAAAAAATTGACCAGCAAAAATAAAAAATGCCCAGCAAAAATATAATTTAAACAAAATAACAACAAAGAAAACACATAAAAGACAAAAATCACTCTGCAAAACAGTCCCCAAATATCTCAAAGACACGTCACAAACAAACAAACAAACGCTAATAAACAACAGAACAAAAGCACCTTGCTGTATAGGAAGGGATACAAAGGGATGTACTTTTGCAAAAGAAGTGCGTTTGTGTCTGTCTATTTATGCTGTCTGCATAGTTCACTAAGTTGCCCTAGTCCACTTCCAATTTCACTGATTGCGCCGTTCCCGAATTGTGAGCATGCGCACAGAGGTGCTGACCATGGTCTGCTTCATGTGCGCATGCGCGAGCCGGCCGGCCGGCCCTTCATTTGCATGGGGTCACGGCTCATTTCAATGTAACACACCCACGTCCTTCCCAATTTGAATTACTCCGCCTTACGCCTCTGAAATTACGTTGCACAGGCGCTATTTTCTGCGCAAATCAATCGAGAATACGGTGATTGCGCCGCTACATTACGGCAGTCTAACGTAAAGGAGGTGCGCTACGCCAGTCAAAAAATGCGCCGATGTATGTGAATCTGGCCCACTGATTCCTTTTTAAATTTAGCAACCACTTTGGCCTTGCTCCAATCTAATGGTACTGAGCCAGCTATTAAAGAGTCTCTGAAAATCAGAAGCAATGGCTTTGAAATATCAGAGCTCAACTCTTTGAGGACATGTGGTTTCAAGCCATCTGGCCCAGGTGCTTTAGTCACCTTTATTTTGTCTACATTTTTCTATACTACCGGTATACCTGTTTTGAGCCGTTGGATTTCTTTCTTTTCATGCTCTTCTTGCTTCCTGTGAGGAGTTTTTACTGTTCCCTCTCATTGCTGCTTGCTCTGAGCACACTTTCTTCAGCTTGGCTTCCCCCTGCAGAAGGGGCTGAACCCCTCCACCGTCTGGTCCTCAGTCAGTTCAATGCCCCCAGGGGCTTAATCAGTCCTTGTCAGCCTACCTTCTTCTCCCATGCAGGCTCCTGACAGCTCTCCACCGGTAGCCTTGTAGCTTCCAGGTTTTTCCACAGGTTTTCCCACAGCCAACTGTCCCCTCCTCTCTCTTCTCTATCCTTGCACTTTCTGTAGGCCTGGTGAGTGGGGTCAATGTTCAGCTGGCAGTGCAGCCATTAAGGATCCTCTTCTCTTTTCTCCCTGCTACACTATCCTATTATGATAGTGAAAGACAATAGCTGGTGGGGTGGCCTCAGGAATGCCTGGACTGTGTAACTTATAAGGACCATCAGCCAGGGCTACAGTGATATTGTGGGGATGCAAGATTATTCAACATAAAACAGTATGCTATATTTATATCATTTTCTATTAAATGGAGGAGTTGATGTAAGAAATACTGTACATATAGATATAAACATAATTCAATAATTCAGTACAGTATCTTTTGATGTGACAACACTGAAGAAATTACACTTTGCTACAATGTAAAGTAGTGAGTGTACAGCTTGTATAACAGTGTAAATTTTCTGTACCCTCAAAATAACTTAACACAGCCATTAAGGTCCAAATTGCTGGCAACAAAAGTGAGTGAAAATTTCTAAATTAGCGATTTTTCCCTCCTGGTGTCATGTGACTGGTTAGTGTTACAAGGTCTTAGGTGTGAATGGGGTGCAGGTGTGTTAAATGTTATCGCTTTCACTCTCTACTGGTCACTGGAAGATCAACATGGCACCTCATGGCAAAGAAACCTCTGACGATCTTAAAAAAAAAAAAGAATTGTTGCACTACTTAAAGATAGCCTAGGCTATAAGAAGATTGCCAGACCCTGAAACTCAGCTTCAGCACAGTGGCCAAGACCATTCAGCAGTTTAACAGGACAGGTTCCACTCAGATCAGGCCTTGCCATGGTCAACCAAAGAAGTTGAGTGCAGATGCTCAGCGTCATATCCAGAAGTTGTCTTTGGGAAATAGACGTATGAGTGCTGCCAGCATTGCTGCAGAGGTTGAAGGGGTTGGGGGGTCAGCTTGTCAGTGCTCAAACCAAACGCATTACACTGCATAAAACTGGTCTGCATGGCTGTTGTCCCAGAAGGAAGCCTCTTCTAAAGATGATGCACAAGAAAGCCCACAGTTTGCTGAAGACAAGCAGACTAATGACATGGATTGCTGGAACCATGTCCTGTGGTCTGATTTGGAACTTATTTGGTTTAGATGGTGTCAAGCGTGTGTGGCAGCAACCAGGTGACGAGTACAAACACAAGTGTGTCTTGTCTACAGTCAAGCATGGTGGTAAGAGTGTCATGGTCTGGGGCTGCATGAGTGCTGCCAGAACTGGGGAGCTACAGTTCATTGAGGGAACCATGAATGCCAACACGTACTGTGACATACTGAAGCAGAGCATGATCCCCTCCCTTCGGAGACTGGGCCACAGGGCAGTATTCCAATATGATAATGACCCCAAACACACCTTCAAGACAACCACTGCCTTGCTAAAGAATCTGAGGGTAGCATGTCTCCAGACCTAAACTCCATTGAGCACCTATGGGGTATACTCAAACGGAAAGTGGAGGAGTGCAAGGTCTCTAACATCCACCAGCTCCGTGATGTTGCATTGAAAAAGTGGAAGAGGACTCCAGTGGCAACCTGTAAAGCTCTGGTAAATTCCTTGCCCAAGAGGGTTAAGGCAGTGCTGTCAAATAATAGTGGCCACACAAAATATTGAAATTTTAGGCCAAATTAGGACATTTTCACTTAGAGGTGTACTGAATTTTGTTGTCAGCGGTTTAGAAATTAATGGCTGTTTGTTGAGTTATTTTGAAGGGACAACACATTTACACTTTTATACAAGCTGTACACTCACTACTTTACATTCTAGTAAAGTGTAATTTATTCAGTATTGTCACATATAAGGATATAACAAAATATTTACAAAAATGTGACTGTATATCTATATATACACAGTATACACACACAGGGAAGATTGTTTAATTTTTCATCATATTTGTACAGGCAAGCACTAGATCTGAACGTATTTTCTTGTTATAGAACAATTTCAGTTGATTACTTTTAGGGCTGGGGAAATTAACCACTTAACGCCCGCCGCATGTATATGTACGTCCACAGAATGGCACGTACAGGCAGATGGGCGTACATGTACGTCCCTGCCTTCTTGCGGTTCGGGGGTCCGATCGGGACCTCCCCCGCTACATGCGGCGGGCATCTTACCTGTGGGAGCGATCCGTGATGAGGGGGCGGCTGTTCGTGTAATGTAAACACTGGCAGAGGAAGTGATGTCAGCTCTCCTCTCTGCGGTATTTTCAATCCGACGAGAGGAGAGAAGACATCACAGTAAGTTGCACCAACACTACACTGACACCCCACACATAGCCACACTTAACCGCTTCCGATCAGCCTCCAGCCCCCTGTCACAGTGTCACTGATTGCAGTGATCATATATTTACTGATCACTGCATTTAGTGTCAGTGTGATAGTTAGTGTGACAGTCAGTTAGTGTTAGGTCCAGGGTAGCCCCGTACCCCCCCTAATAAAGTTTTAACCCCTTGATCACCACCCTAGTTAACCCTATCACCCCCTATTGCCAGTGTCACAAAGCTATCGGTTTTCTGATTGCTGTATTAGTGTCACTGTTGCCGCTAGGTAGCTAATTCTTTTTTCATATTGCGATTTTTTTTTTACTAAAGACATTTGGCTGAATACATTTTGGCCTAAATGTTTGACTGAAATTTAGTTTATTCGATTTTTCTTATAACAAAAAGTAAAAAATATTGTTTTTTTTTCAAAAATGTCGCTCTATTTTTGTTTATAGCGCAAAAAATGAAAATCGCAGAGGCAATCAAATACCATCAAAAGAAAGATCTATTTGTGGGAAGAAAAGGATGCAAATTTTGTTTGGGAGCCACTTCGCACGACCGCGCAATTTTCTGTTAAAGCGACGCAGTGCCGAATTGTAAAAACGCCTTTGGGCATTTAGCAGCATATTGGTCCGGGGCTTAAGTGGTTAAAGATTAATTCCTTGATTAATCTTTAATTTTTTTGATTGATCAAAATTCTTTTAAACAATCAAAATTCTTTTGATCGATCAAAATTCTTGACGTCAGCGGACAGCCTGGACAGCAAACTGCACCCATTGGATTGAGGTACCTTTGCATCTGTGGAGCAGGAGGATGCATCAGGCTCCATCAAGGGAAGAGGGCAAAAATAACTATAAAAGGAGGATATGTACGTGATGGCTCCTGCTGTGTATATGTAAAACAATATTAAATATATGGTGCACTAAGTGCTGAAGTGTTGCTGGGTATGCAAGAAATAGTGGTGCTAAGTATGCAGAGAATAGTAGTGTTGCTGAATAAGCAAAAAATATTAATAATACGTATAAGAATTAGTGTTGCTCACGAATATTCGCATTGCAAATATTCGCTACGAATATTGCATATTCGAGTATTCGCGAATAACTCGAATATTGCGGTGAATATTCGTATTTTTTCAAATTTATTTCTAAAACAGATCACATCCTAGTGATCTCCATCGACGTCTAAAAGCATTGCTGGTATGATTAGAGAGAGACCCTGGGCCGAGTAGCTGATGCGATTCTTTTATGTTGCCGAAAATTCGCATTGCGAATTTTCGGCAACATAAAAGAATCGCATCAGCTACTCGGCCCTTCTTTTGCATCAGAGCCAATCAGAATAACTCGAATATTCGACAAACGGAATATTGCGCGATTATCTTCTCCGCCCTTCTTTTGCATCAGAGCCAATCAGAATAACTTGAATATTCGGCAAAAGGAATATTGCGCGATATTCCTTTTGCCGAATATTTGAGTTATTCTGATTGGCTCTGATGCAAAAGAAGGGTGGAGAAGATAATCACGCAATATTCCTTTTGCCGAATATTCAAGTTATTCTGATTGGCTCTGATGCAAAAGAAGGGCGGAGAAGATAATCGCGCAATATTCCTTTTGCCGAATATTCGAGTTATTCTGATTGGCTCTGATGCGCCCTTCTTTTGCATCAGAGCCAATCAGAATAACTAGAATATTCGGCAAAAGGAATATTGCGCGATATTCCTTTTGCCGAATATTCAAGTTATTCTGATTGGCTCTGATGCAAAAGAAGGGCGGAGAAGATAATCGCGCAATATTCCTTTTGCCGAATATTCGAGTTATTCTGATTGGCTCTGATGCGCCCTTCTTTTGCATCAGAGCCAATCAGAATAACTCGAATATTCGGCAAAAGGAATATTGCGCGATTATCTTCTCCGCCCTTCTTTTGCATCAGAGCCAATCAGAATAACTCGAATATTCGGCAAAAGGAATATTGCGCGATATTCCTTTTGCCGAATATTCGAGTTATTCTGATTGGCTCTGATGCAAAAGAAGGGCGGAGAAGATAATCGCGCAATAGGAATATTGCGCGATTATCTTCTCCGCCCTTCTTTTGCCCCCTTATTCTCCTTTCTTTTAAGTAGAGTTAGTGTAGAGTTAGTGTTTAGTGCATATTAGTTTAGTAATACAGGAAATGATCTCCGTTTATGAGAATTTCGCAATCATTTTCGCATTAGCGAAATTTTGCAAACATTTTTTTGGATAAAATATCACGAATATTCGATATTAGCGAATATTCGCGAATATTCTTCTATATATTCGCGAAATATCGCAAAATCGAATATGGCGTATTCCGCTCAACACTAATAAGAATAAAGGGCACCGTGCTAAATAAATTAAAGTGAAAAAATATAAATACACTAATGAATAAATGAATCAATAACTGTCCAATACAAATAGTCCATGTGCTTATCGGATACAAAATAAGGTGCTGTGTAATCCTGTCCAGTTCACATAGTCCATATCTTATGCCGCGTACACACGGTCATTTTTTGCGATGAAAAAAAACGACGTTTTTCAAAACGTCGTTTTTTGTTTCACAAAAAGTCACCGTGTGTAGCAAAAACGTCGTTCAAAACGACGTTTTTCAACCCGCGCATGCCCAGAAGCTAGTTATGAAGCGAGCTTCAATGGAAAAGAGTGGTGAACGTAACCTCGCTTTTTGTGAAAAAACGATGGTGTGTATGCAAAATTGTCTTTGAAAAGTGACGTTTCAAAAACGTCGTTTTTTACTTCACAGAAAACGTCGTTTTTTTTTTCATCGCAAAAAACGACCGTGTGTACGCGGCATTAGACGTGCTGGATATTAAATTCAAAAGTAAAGTGCTAAGCCCTCCATACAAGGAAAGTGCTGCGTGCCTCTGTTAATAAGTAATCTGGTGAATCACTTAGTGCACCCTTCCTCCGTGCTCTGTAGTTGTCCGTACTCACCAGATCCTAACCCCCTCTTGGGGTAGCAAGCATCCACAGTATGCACCCTGTGCTACGCTCTGGCAAATCATAGTTATTCCCCTGTATATGGTTTGGCTCCAATATGGCTCAGAAAGAAGAGAGAGGATGCCCAATAGTGTTATACCGTCGAATAATCTGTATTTTATTAGTTAAAACAACACTGGGTACTCACATTTATTAAAACAATCAGAGATGTTAGAAAATCATGGAAGTGTCTGTTCGCTCGACCGGTTTCGTTGTAATGATGTCGTCTGGAGCACCACTATTTCTTGCATACCCAGCAACACTTCAGCACTTAGTGCACCATATATTTAATATTTATTTACATATACACAGCAGGCGCCATCACCTACATATCCTCCTTTTATTCATCATATCCCATCTCGGTGGGCTATAACTGTAGGGGAAGCCACTGTAACGGATTCAATCCAACTTATTGGTAATTCATTATTATTCTCCCACCATCCTTACTGAAACATATATTTTAAAAAATGAGTCCTTCCGTGGCGCGGATTCACACCATTTTCTCAAAAATAACCATAGTTTTCCTGTCCTAAGCAGTTTTGTGCAGACAACATCTGTTCCATTTGAAAGACTGTTCTTCAGGGTATATTGTCAATAAAATGTCTGCCTCCAGAAAATGGAAACAATCTGGAATGTCTGTGTGACTGGCTAAAGTGATGACTACTTGCCTACTATAAAGTGACTGGCAGTCAATATACTAGATACGTTTTATAATTAAAGTTAAATTCTTAAAGTTTAATAAGAAACAATTACTTACGTCAGTGCTACAGTTTGAATTTAAAAGTATTTGTGTGAACTGTGAAGTTAAGTCATGGATTGTGGAAACTAACTAGTGTTGGGTGATTGTATATTGTGTATACCACATTTACCACTGACTAATGCAGAGTCAGCTAAAAGAAGTTGGATCTGTAAGTGCGTTATAATTAATCGAAATTAGTCGATTAATCGGTTAAAAAAATAAATCGATTAATCAAACACGAAAATTTTAATCAGTAACAGCCCTAATTACTTTAAATTTTGACTGTATACTTAGCCACTTTATTTATATCAAACGCTCTAAACCACAGCAATATTGCATATTTCCAAGTTACGCAAAACCAAATGTACAAAATTGTGACACAGGACAATCTAAACCACTGCAGTGGCAGTTAAAAAGCATATTTATTAAATGCCCCCAGCCCCCCCCTCCTGTGATTGTAAGCTGAAACAAAATTATATAATCTCCAAGTTTATGGCCAGCAAACAAGAATGAAATCAACTTTTTGGGATTTTAGTGGTGTAGAATTGCAGACATGTTTTAGAGGGTGGAGTAGTGGACCCTTGGAGATGCCTTTGTTCCCCCTTATGTTCTCTGTGGTAACCAGTGATCCATTTTGTGAATGGTGAGTGGACTATGGGAGCTGCTGAACTGAAATCCATTAATTGAAGTGCTACAGATCTCTGAGGCCGCGTACACACGGCAGAGAACCTCGACGGGCAGAACACATCGTTCCGCCAGTCGAGGTTCTCTGCCGGCCGTCAGATTCGGCGACCCGCCCGTCGGGAAAGGCGACCAGCCATTCATCCCGACGGGCCGTCGAGCAAATAGAGAACCTGCTCTCTATTTCGGCTCGACGGGTTTCCCGACGGGATGCTCGCCGAATCCGTACACACGGCCGAGGTTCTCGGCAGAATGCGGCTCCCAGCGAGGTTCTCGCTGGTTTCTGCCGAGAACCTCGGCCGTGTTTACGCCGCCTGATAACTTAGTGATCATTTACAGGTGCATCTCATAAAATTAGAATATCATCAAAAAGTTCATTTATTTCAGTAATTCAATTCAAAAAGTGAAACTTGTATATTATACATAGATGCGTTACACACAGAGTGATACATTTCAAGCCCTTCTTTCTTTTACTTTTAATGAATATGGCTTATGCCGCGTACACACGATCATTTTTCAGCATTAAAAAAACTTTGTTTTTGAAAAACGTCATTTAAAATGATCGTGTGTGGGCTACACATCATTTTTTAGGTTCTGAAAAACGAATTTTTTTTTCGAACATGCTGCATTTTTTAACGCCATTTTAAACAATGTAGTTTTTTGGGTTGTAAAAAATGATCGTGTGTGTGGGCTAAAACAACGTTTTAAACCCGCGCATGCTCAGAATAAAGTCATGAGACGGGAGCGCTCGTTCTGGTAAAACTACCGTTCATAATGGAGTAAGCACATTCATCACGCTGTAACAGACAGAAAAGCGTGAATCGTCTTTTACTAACAAGGAATCAGCTAAAGCAGCCCAAAGGCAAAAAGAACTTCCCCTTTAGAGTGCCGTTGTACGTGTTGTACGTCACCGTGCTTTGTTCATCATTTTTTTTAAACAATGGTGTGTGGGCAACATCGTTTTTAATGATGAAGTTGGAAAAACTTCGTTTTTTGGACATGCTGAAAAACAAAGTTTTTTTTTCATGCTGAAAAATGATCGTGTGTACGCGGCATAACAGCTAGTGGCCCAAAATTCTGTATCTCAGAACACTACATAAGACCAATAAAAAAGGATTTTTAATACAGAAATGTTGGCTTGCTAAAAAAAGTATGTCCATGTACAGTATAGTATGCACTCAATACTTGGTCGAGGCTCCTATTGCATGAACTGCTACATCAATGTGGCATGGCATGGAGGCAATCAGCCTGTGGCACTGCTGAGGTGTTATGGAAGCCCAGGTTGCTTTGATGGCTTTCAGCTCATGTGCATTGTTGGGTCTGGTGTCACGCATCTTCCTCTTGACAATACCCCAAAGATTCTCTATGGGGTTTAGGTCAGGCGAGCTTGCAGGCCAATCAAGAACAGTGATACCATGATCATTCAACCAGGTATTGGTACTTTTGGCAGAGTGGGCAGATGCAAATCCTGCTGGAAAATGTAATCAGCATCTCCATAAAGCTGGTCAGCAGAGGGAAGCATGAAGTGCTTTAGAATTTCCTGGTCCACTGTGATCTTTATACCATTGTTAGATAACAACCTGTGTCCTAGTGCCTGAGCTTTTTAAAAGAAAAGCAGATTTCTACCTGATTTCACAGCATCTTCCGGCGCTCACGTGACTCCTGTTTCTCTTCTCTCCCCGTCTGACAGCTCCGGCGGGCGGGGAAAAGAAATCGTGCTGATGTCAGCCAGGAAGGCAGAGAGAAGGAGTGAGCTGGGAGTCATGGGAGCGCCAGGAGGCACGGTGAGGTCAGGTAAAAAGCTGCTTCTTTTTTTTAAAGCACAGGCACTAGGACCTAGGTTGTTATCTATCTAACAATGGGGATGGTATAAAGATCACATTGTTTTGTAGCAGCAGGGAGGGGAGCAGAATAGCATTAATGAGAGTTGACAGGCAGGGAGAGGAGGAGGCCAAAGGGAGATAGAGGAGAGCTGCAAATAGTAGTGGATGATGGAGGCACGTAAATTGATCACGGTTTTAGGACTCAGCAGCCATGATGAACTGTGGTCAGTTTACAGGGGGAGGGCATATCTAGGCAGAATCAGCCAGGTATTTTAGGTGATACCGGGGGCCAAATTTTTAGGGTAACAAACACTTAAAAGTGGTTGTAAACCCTTTACAACCACTTTATGCTACAGGTAAGCCTATATTACCTGCATGGTTTACTAGATATCCCCTGTCCCCTGCATGTGCCGATGCTCTAGTCCGTGTGCCGTTACCGGCAGCTCCCGCACACATGCGTGGGAGTGACTTCACCGCTGCTCTGGCCTCCGCGATACGCGGAAGTAACCCCCGGGATAGATGTTTTTTTTTTAAGATATTTTTATTAGGTTTAAGACAAACCAACAAACAGAAAAACATACAAAAAGAAAAAAACACCAGACAACCTGGTCATAGACGTTAGGCAATACACTCAAACATAGAAAAATAAACTGACATCAGTGCAAAATATAATGTAGGCACAGTGGTAAAAGGATCAGGTATAATACATAATACCTGGATATAGCAAAAGCGGAGGTCCAGACATTAGAGAACCCCGGGATAGATGTTGCCGGCTGGAGGGGGAGACGAGGATGGCTGCGGGGGCTTCGATCTAAGGTAAGTAATTCATAATGAGCTAGTATGCTATGCACACTAGCTCATTATGCTTTTGTCTTGCAGGGTTTTTTATTATTTAAAAAAAAAAATATTAGGGTTTAAAACCACTTTAAGCACTAGCTGACCAGCAGCCACAGTTTTACGATGGCAGGTGGCATTTCAGCCACTAGGGGTGCATGCCCCTGGTGCCGACGTGTGTGCCCGGCAGCGCGATCTCCGCCAGGCATCCGCAATCGCTCGTTACAGAGCGAGAACCGGCAGCTCTGTGTGTGTGTCCCCTCCTGTCAGGGGGAGAAATGACTGATCATCTGTTCATACAATGTATGAACAGCGATCTGTCATTTCCCCTAGTCAGTCCCACCCCCTCTTCAGTTAGAACACACCCAGGGAACATACTTAAACCCTTCCCCGCCCCCTAGTGTTAACCCCTTCCCTGCCAGTGAAATTTTTACAGTAATCAATGCATTTTTATAGCACTGATCGCTATAAAAATGCCAATGGTCCCAAAAATGTGTCAAAAGTGTCCGAAGTGTCCGCCATAAGGTCGCAGTACCGATAAAAATCGCAGATCGCCACCATTACTAGTAAAAAAAAAATATTAATAAAAATGCCATAAAACTATCCCCTATTTTGTAGACGCTATAACTGTTGCGCAAACCAATCAATAAACACTTATTGCGTTTTTTAACGAAAAATATGTAGAACAATACGTATCGGCCTCAACTGAGGAAAAAAAAACGTTTTTATATTTTTTGGAGATATTTATTACAGCAAAAAGTAAAAATTATTCATTTTTTTTTTTCAAAATTCCCGCTCTATTTTTGTTTATAGCGCAAAAAATAAAAAACGCTGAGGTGATCAAATACCAACAAAAAAGAGCCTTATTTGTGGGAAAAAAAGGACGCCAATTTTGTTTGGGAGCCACGTCGCATGACCGCGCAATTGTCAATTAAAGCGACGCAGTGCCGAATCGCAAAAAGTGGCCCGGTCATTGACCAGCAACATGGTCCGAGGCTGAAGTGGTTAAGTAGTATGTAAACCTTAACAACACACTTGTTTTGTTTGTTTGTTTTTTATTCTGTTAAATACAGTATACCATTAAAAGATTTTGTTACAGGCCTCATGCATCAATTTTCTTCCTCTAAACACAGCAAGTCAAGTTAATGCTCAATTTTGGTCTCATCTGACCAAAGCACTTCCTCCCAATCCTTCTGTGAATCATTTATATGTTCATTGGCATGACTGTACACGTGCCTTCTTGAGGAGGAGGACTTGCTGTGTTTGGAAGAAGAAAAATGCTGACTATCACCCTAGTAATATTATCCCTAAAGTAAACCAGGGGATTAATGTCTAAACTGCTGGCAACAAAAGTTAGTACACCCCTAAGTTAAGGTCACCAAATTTTTAAAATGAAATCCGGGGACATATTTTTTTTTTACTAGTAATGGTAGCAATCAGCGACTCTCTGCCCGTTGCTGCCCGCCTCACAGCCTGTCAAGTCTCACTCACCGGGCTCCGGATACTACTGGATGGGGTGCTGAGAAAGATCCCTCCACCAGGGATGGCAAAGAGATAGGCAGGCAGGTGGCTGGCCGGGACTTGAGCCAAGGCAGAAGAACAAAAGTGGAGAGGAATGGGCATGCACCCGAAACTGAAGAAATATTCTCTCCGCTCCGACCAGCACATGATCATCAAAAAAGTGGCACGGATAATGGAAAAAAAATACACCCCTTAAGCTAGTAGGAGCGGCGGAGTGGAGGAGTGTAATTCAGATTTTTTTTTTTATTCTGCATTGAATGTCTTTGAAATTGCCCCAGCCCCTGTTCAAATCCAATCCGGGGACAAAACCAGGCACAGACTTGGTCCGGGGACAGTGTCCTCATTCCGGGGACTGTCTCCTGAAACTGGGGATGTCTGGTCACCCTACCCTAAGTGAAAATGTCCAAATTGGGCCCAAGGTGTCAATATTTTGTGAGGCTCCCATTATTTTCCAGCACTGCCTTAACCCTCTTGGGCATGAAGTTCACCAGAGCTTTACAGGCTTCACTGGAGTCCTCTTCAACTCCTCCATGACGACATCACAGAGCCGGTGGATGTTAGAGACCTTGCGCTCCTCCACCTTCTGTTTGAGGATGCACCACAGATGCTCAATAGGGTTTAGGTCTGGAGACATGCTTGGCCAGTCCATTACCTTTCACCTCAGGTTCTTTAGCAAGGCAGTGGTTATCTTGGAGATGTGTTTGGGGTCGTTATCATGTTGGAATACTGCCGTATGACCCAGTCTCCGAAGGGAGGGGATCATGTTCTGCTTTAGTATGTCACAGTACATGTTGGCATTCATGGTTCCCTCAATGAACTGTAGCTCCCCAGTGCCAGCAGCACTCATGCAGCCCCAGACCATGACACTCTAACAACCATGCTTGTGAGATACTGTATGTTCCCTCCAAATATCCAATCACTTCACTTCATCAAGTTATTATTCTCCTTGTACAGGACTAATGAAAAAAATGAGTTAAAACAATAAAGAAAATATATAGCTTCTCGCACTACAATTGACAAACCATTGTGAAACCATATACTGTATATTACGGTATAATAGTGCATCACTAAGAAGACAAGTGAGGTGAAAAACAGTTAATACATCTCACAAATGTATATCTCAGAAAGGCCTGTATTACGCTGGGGATGCACACAGGTAGCCTCCTGTGCAGGTTCAGTCTCTGGGTAAATCAAAGTCAGGGTGGATGCATTCCTGATACCAAAGCCATACCTTGTGTCATTGTTAAAAAAACAGAGGGCCTTTCGCAAATAAGGAGTACTTGGAAGTTTAGAAACATCTGTCTGCTGCAGTGGTTGGTCCAGAAATTCTGAAGCTGTTTGTTCCAGACAGATGTGCAAGCCGTGGCTCAGCTTTGGAAAACATTAAAGGGTCGCTAAAGGCAAAACATTTTTTTTTTAAATAACAAACATGTTATACTTACCTCCACTGTGCAGCTCGTTTTGCACAGAGTGCCCCCGAATCCCGTCTTCTGGGGTCCCTCGGCGGCTGTCTAGGCTCCTCCTCGCAAAAGCTTGCTACCTTCATGCGAGCGAGCGAGCGCACTCCCATGATACATCGGCGGGCTAAGCCGTTGACTGTATCTCTCGGCCCCGCCCCCCGGCGCGCCACGCCACCCGCTGTGATTGACAGCAGCGCCAGCCAATGGCTGCACTGCTATCAATTCGTCCAGCCTAGCCAATCAACGGCCAGGGTGGGAACCGAAGAGGATCACATGGACGCACGCGAGACTTTCGAGGGGTCAGGTAAGTAAAACAGGGGTTCGGGTGGGCCGGTACCGTCGGATGTTTTTTCACCTTAATGCCTTAAACATTTACCTTTACAACCCCTTTAAAGCATAAAAAATAGTGAGTGGTAATCCCGCCATGAGTCCATACGTTACGGTAAGCGCATTATCTCTTTTGGTGGTAGATATTCACGTATGGGTGATCGATACATGGATTTTTATTGCTGTTGTTCATAAACATTGTGATTGAACCAGGATTCTTCTCTTTTTTGGGGGGAATTTATTTTCATTATATGAACTGGACAACATTTTTTTTTTTTTTTGCACATTGCACTTTATACTGGGATATACATTTGTGAGTGAGATGTATTAAGTGTTTTTCACCTCACTTGTCTTCTTAGCGCTACACTTTTATAAGATATAAAGTAAAAAATTATACTCTTTTAGCAATCTATCTCCAAAATCAAAAAATAAATATATTTATTCTTCTACTAACACACTATAAATTATAATTAATAGTTATATATAAACATTAGCTTTTTAACCACTTTCAACCAGCAGTTTAACATTTACTGGCCTCCAGCTTTTTTATTCCCCCACAATTTACCCATACGTCATGGGGGGAACTTCTGTGTGCCTCTTGTCTCTCATGCTGTGTTTTTTTATCAGCAGGCTTGCAGCCAATGAAATCGGTGTAAGTTAGTAAACACAGAACACAGATCTGGCTTCTTCTGCTTTCTAATCTTACTTATCATTCAGAGCTGGGATCAGGAAGCAAAGTCAGCCATCTGTCAGTAAAATCAGTACACACACACACACACACACACACTTACCCCTTCAGTTGCCCATCAGATCACCCCTGCCATCCAGCCAGTGTCATTGGTACAGTGACAGTGTACAGTATTATCACTGATCACTGTGTTAGTCACTAGCGATGTCGGATACTGTCAGTTAGTGTTCCTCCCAGCCATGTCAGTTAGCACCAGTTACTGAATGACCACAACACTATCACAGTCGCGTTAGAAATGTTATAGGCAAGTCAGAGCTGCGTTAAAAGCTGTGTAAATTCCAGTATATATACCATAGTTTGTAGACACTATGGGCTAGATTCAGGTAGGAGATACGACGGCGTATCTCCAGATACACCGTCGTATCTCTGCGTCGGAAGCATCCTATCTATGCGCCTGATTCATAGAATCAGTTACGCATAGATTTGCCTTAGATCCGACTGGTGTAAGTCACTTACGCCGTTGTATCTAAGTTGCATATTTACGCTGGCCGCTAGGTGGCGTTCCCGTCAATTTACCCATCGAATATGCAAATGAGATAGATACGTAGGCGTAAGTCCGGCGTAAAGTTACCCCTGCTATATGAGGCGCAGCCAATGTTAAGTATGGACGTCGGGACAGCGTCGTATTCTATGTCGTTTACGACGTTTGCGTAAGTCGATTCAGAATGGGGCTGGGAGTAAGTTACATTCACGTCGTTTTCATTGACTATTTGCGACGTGATTTGGAGCATGCGCACTGGGCTACGTTCACGGCCGGCGCATGCGCAGTTCGTTCGGGGCGTCGATTATGTCGGGTCACACTTAGTTTACACACAACTCGCCCCCCTACCTTTCCTATTTGAATTACGCGGGGATACGCCGGCCCATTTACGCTACCCCGCCGCAACTTACGGAGCAAGTGCTTTGTGAATACAGCACTTGCCTGTAAAATTGGCGGCGGCGTAACGTAAATCAGATACGCTACGCCCGCACAAACTTATGCCCTGAATCCTGAATCTAGCCCTATAACTTTCACACAAACCAATTAAAATACATTTATTTAATGTAGAGATGAGTTCAGGGATCGTCTGAAAGTGGATAAGGTAGGAGAAAATCAGACAGATTGGAGTAGAGCATTCCACAGGATGGGAGAGGTTCTGGAGAAGTCCTAAAGGCAAGCATGGGATGAGGTGACAGCAATGCTTATTAATTGATGTCTTTTATTCTGGATCGCCTCACTGTTCTAATGAAAATTTGTATGATGCTTGCAGCTGAGAGTTTGCTTTTGAATAGGTAGAGGAACTGTGGGGAGATCTTGCGAATGTACTATAATTTATGGTTGTGTCTTTATATGATGCTTCTTTTTATGAATATAAGACATTTGAAAAGCTTGCTGTCTGGAGTGCTGCCTGTTATTTATTAAGAGTTCAATCATTTCTTTTGAAACCTCTCATTTATTTAGAATTTTCTTTTTAACATATTTTGTTTCATTCTTTGTAACGTTTAAATTAGAAAGGTGTTAGAAAACACAATATATGATATAATGCAATATAATATAATAAGCAGCGCTCCAATAAAAGTAAAAAATACACAAAAATACACTGTGTTATATAAAATATAGAGAGTCCATAGTCTTATGGAAAGAATACATAGAATAGTCTGTGATCAAAGCATTAAATAGATCTCAGCTGTTTAAAGCTAATTCTGTCCATCTGCCACCAACACCACAACTCGAGAGAAAAACGGGGGGATAGGCAGTCACCCCTGTTGAAATAACTCTTACCAGACAAAGCTGGAATGTGGGCCTTGAATAATCAAAAGATGGGATAAAATCTCCTCAAGCAGGTACTCACATGTAGGGGAAAAGGAATAATAGCCACGATAGTATAATTCTGTTTACTGTTTATTATTAAAATGCCAATCTGCTATTAGAATCGCACTTACAATATAACACATGTATAAAGGCAATACATCACATATAGTCGTCCACCACATCCAGGGATCATAATCAGAGCAGTGTCTCCTTTCTGCCGCTATCCATAAGTCCCAGCACACGCTAGTGACAATCGACATGGTGACGTCACTTGACCAGCAGTTATTCTATCCAACCCAGACGTGTAACCCACAGATGATGTCGAATGAATGACGAAACACGTCTGGGTTGGATAGAACGACTACCGGTCAAGTGACGTCACCATGTCGATCGTCACTAGTGTGTGCTAGTGTGTTTTTATCTGTCTAGTATGCATTTGGTCTTTACAACCAACGTTAAATTAAATCACTTTATGGTCATTGTTAACCAGGTGTTTTAATTCAAATAAATCTAAAATATTGTATATGTGTATAGTGTATTTATGTTTTCAGCCAGCAGGTAAAACATTGGATTCCTTTTCACATGTACACTGATTTATTGACACACACAACTGAATGTGTCAGAGAAGGCTTGTTCTGTTCAGAGGGGCTGTACAGAGTTTAGTCAGAAAGAAAAGTCTGAAGGCAAACAGCTTCTTCTGCATTCACTTTTTCAAAGATCCATAATGCTCTGTCAACCCAATAGTAAATATGTGTTAAATCAGGGCTTGACAAATTTGCTTGGAATCTAGGAGCCAGCTAAAAAAGTTAGGAACCAGGTTTTTTTTTTTTTACGACCGACAAAGCTTAATTTTCAATATAACAATGAACCAATCTTAAATTTACAAAGGCTATATGAAGCTATTTAAACCAGCCACCCCACCCTCACCATTAGGCAAAGGTGCCAGATGATGCCCGCAATCACTTCCTTTACTTCTCCACTCTGGAGAATGGGCGGGTAGTGAAAACAGGCAGGGGAAGCTCCATTAGCATTTCTGGTTGTCTTGTCATAAGAAAGCCACCACAAGATTGCACCAGATTCCAGAAGGAAGCATAGGACTGCAGAAGGCCGCAAATTACCGGCTGGCATAGCCTGACGCGATCGCGCTCCAGGGGGTACGCACGGAGACAGGATACCCCAGGTGCCAGGTCGCTAATTCTAGTCGCAAATGCGCCCAGGTTTGTCGAGCCCTATGTTAAACACCTTTAAAAAAAAGTAAAAAAAAAAAAACAGATATAAAATAATAAAATAAATAAATAAATAATATTACCATATAGTATATATTGATAGCTCGTAATGCCTCCTTGTGTAAAAAGGGCAGTTATTATCATGTTATCTTTAGTACCACCTAAGTTTAACTGCTGTGGTATGCTTGTAGTGAACCAAGTGACCTGCTTTGCTTTGAAGTCTGGGAGTAATTAGAAATGGTTGGGATCCAGATGAAAAATGGTGGCAGCTTAATTATGGCTTCATGGGGTTGAACATTTGGCTGCATCAGTTTTCTTTTCTTTTGCTTTTTTCCCTCTGTTTTCACTTGGTGAGCTAGACAGTAACACATCTCCAGTATTAGTGAGACACAACTCTGGATAAATGAGGACAGGATGCACAGCAGATAGCATCATTGTCAGTCTGGGGGGGGGGGGGGGTAGAGTGTTAAATGTATTAGCAGATTTGAATACAATAACAAATTGAGGCCAAACTCTAGCTCACATTTTATAAGCAGTTACAGCAAGAGTTTATTTTTCCTTTTGGGATAAAATTCTTACGTGAATAAATAAATGCTAATGTATTAAATCATCTGTACCATTGGTAAATGGATTGTCTCATCTAAGTAAACTGATACAGTCTGCTGGAGAACTTGTGCTTTTGAAAAACAACAGCCTTGCTGGCTGGATCACCAGATGAAAACAAAAGAGAAAAGCCTAAAAAGGAAACTAATATAGCCATCACATCTAAGAATTGGTAAACTGCAATATAATAAATGCTTGCTTTTGGGTTTAATACTGCTTTAAAGTCCAATGTTTGCATTGAAAAAATGTACACTCACCAGCCACTTTAATAGGTACACTTTGGTAATTATTCGTGGCTAGGGATGAGCTTTGTGTTCGAGTCAAACGTAGGTTCGACTCGAACATTGGCTGTTCGAATGTCGAAAATCGAACAAAATGGGTCGTTCGCGCCAAATTCGAGTGACGCGCCACGGCCCATAATTCACTGCGGCATCGCACACTGATGATTGGCCAAGCATGCTGTATGTCCCGCATGCTTGGCCAATCACAGCGCGCAAAAAACGGAGAGCCATAATTGGCCAAAGCCAGAAAGACTTTGGCCAATTATGTCTCAGGGCTTTAGCACACGCCCCATACTATAAAAGGCCTGCAAGGCGGCCTCATGTAGTGTGTTGTGGCGTTGTTAAAGAGATCAGTCCTAGAGAGAGAGAGAGAGAGAGAGAGAGAGAGAGAGAGAGAGAGACAGTGTCTTTATTACTAGATAGATAGATAGAGCAGGCAGGCTAGTCAGTTTAGTTAAATTTACAGTGTGTAGAGGATATATATACATCCCAGGAGTTGTACATATATTTATATACTGTATAGATTAGTTAGATTAGTTCTTCCTAATCTGTCAGGCAATTGATTGTGCTAGTTGCAGTGTTCTCACTCACGTGTTGTATTGCCCGTGTGCTCAGTGCACCTAAACCCACTTGGTTTATAGTGCAGGTGTGCTAATTATTGTGCACATAAGCCCACTTGGTTTATAGTGCAGGTGTGCTAATTATTGTGTACCTAATAGTATAGCTAGATCAGCTATTGCTATTTGTCAGGCAGTTGATTGTGCTAGCTGCAGTCTTCTAATGTGTTGTATTGCCCGTGTGCTGTATAGTTAGCACCTAAACGTACTTGGTGTTACTGCACTTGGGCCGTATAGTTTGCATCTAAACGTACTTGTAGTTTACTGCACTTGTGCTGTATAGTTTGCACCTAAACGTACTTGGTGTATTATTGCGTGAGTGAGAACGTAAATAATGGAGGCCTTCAGAGAACAGGAGTTGTTCACAAAATTTGTTCAAAGGGGGCCCCGGATGGCAACCCCCCTTTTTTCTAGAATTTTTCTTTCCCCAAAAAATAATTTATTCAGCCAAGATCTGGCATTGTAATGGCCCCCCCACCCCTAAAATAATCAACATTTTGTTGCCACACAGCATGTGCGCTTTGGGGGGCCAAGCCTGTATGGATAGGCTCACGGGCCACCACTGGAACATCAATGGCCTCATCAGGCACAAGTGTCATGTAGTTTGTTGAGGATCTCTTTAGGAAATTGTGCAATATGCAGCAGCAAAGTATGACATGGTTCAGATTCTACTTAATAAACCTACCGTCCTTGTCTTGTTTGCACCGCCTGTACCGCCTATACTGCTGTTCAAAGTATATAGGGCCAAAGGGTCTTGTCAGGGCAGATCCTTCCTATAGGCTCACTATGCAAGCCGCTTAGGGCCCTGCAAAGCTGCGAAGGGCCCCCCAAATTACTAGAGGCCCTGCCTGGTGAGAAGTCATTTTTGCCCCCTCACTCTGCTTCTAAACTCGCTGGCTGAGTCATTTCCGACAGCAGAACACCCCCTCCCCCCGCTTCTCAACTTTCTTTAATGTGACATGTCACTGTCGTCAGCGCCCCCGCTTCTCATTTTTAATGTGCCATGTAATTTTGCTTGGGGCCCCAGGGAGGTCAGGATCAGCACTGGGTCTTGTAATGACCTGGTGGGAGTGGTGGAGGGGAAACCCATGCTATTTTTTTCAATGATTTTTATTCACATTGCAGGGACCAAACATTACATTAAAGCCGCAAGCAGTATTACATTTATTTTTTCTGAGAGTAATCTAATTTTGTGCAGGGACTGTTGTAAACACGTGCCACCTCACAGGCATACTATAGACACCCAGAAGGAACGATAGTTAAAGGAATTTTGATTTTTTTTTCTCACTTTAAGCATCATTAAAATCGCTGCTCCAGAAAAAAATACAGTTTTAAAAGAAAAAAATTCCATTGATACATGTTCCCTGGGGCAAGACCCGGGTTCTCAAAGACGTTTTCCAACAATAACTTGAATATTGGGCTTTAAAATTAGCACTTTTGAATTTGAACGTTCGAGTCCCATAGACTTCAATGGGGTTCTAAATGTTCTCGCGAACGTTCGGTCCGTTCGACGGTTCTGGTGCAAACCAAAGCGGGGCTGTTCGGCTCATCCCTATTCGTGGCATAGATTCAACATGGTGCCAGATTTGCCAGCTGCTCATCCATGATGCAAATCTTCTGTTCCACCACATCCCAAAGGTGCTCTATTGGATTGAAATCTGGAGACTGTGGAGGCAATTGGTGTACAGTGACCTCATTGTCATGTTCAAGAACCAGTGGTGAGATGATCTGAGCTTTGTGACATGGTGCATTAGTCTGCTGGAAGCAGCTATCAGAAGATAGGTACACTGTAGTCATAAAGGCATGGACATGGCTAACAACAATACTCAGGTAGGCCGTGGCATTTAGACGATACTCAATTGGTACTCAGAGGCCCAAAGTGTGCCAAGAAAATATCCCCCACACCATTATACCACTAGCCAGAACCGTGGATACAAGGCAGAATGGATTTATGCAATTCTGACCCTACCATCTGAAAGTTACAGCTGAAATCGAGACTCATCAGACTAGGCAACGTTTTTTCAATCTTCTATTGTCCAATTATGGTGAGCCTGTGCGAATTGTAGCCTCAGTTTCCTGTTCTTAGCTGACAGGAGTGGCACCCGATGCGGTCTTCTACTGCTGTAGCCCATCTTCTTCAAGGTTCGACGTTTTGTGCGTTCAGAGATGGTATTCTGCATTCCTGGGTTGTAACGAGTAAGAACTACATACAGCATAATGCATTAAGATAAAAAAAACCTTAAGGCTTTAGAACCACTTTAGATACTTTCCTTAGTTAATAATTTTTTAGATTGTCAATATGTGTACATTTATTTATTACTCTATTATAATAAATAGAAGCATACTTATATTTGCAGTCTAATTAATGACATCATACTGCTAAAAAATGTGTGTTATTTCAATTTTGTTCAACTAATTGTTAAATAATATAATTCTATCTATGCTTGAAGTCAAAATGAAATAATTCACTGTTTTAATAAAACTGTTGATTAGGAGTGTTTAAATTCTAATCAGCTTTACAATCTTATATTAAAGGAAGCATGTCAAGAAATATTCAAAAATACAACACAACCAATGAAGGTAAGTGATGAAACACCCTAGTTACAGTATAACTTTGCAAAGATTGCACAGTGATCTTTTGTAGGTTAGAATGTCACTTCTCTTACCAGCGGCTTTCTTATATTGTAATAACCCAGAGCATGTTTTCAGATCAGGAGTTTTAACGCAAACATACACAAATCGGACCTCTATTACAGCACTCCCACTACTCCTAAAGTACACAGTCTATTGCATCTCCTCCATTTCTTGGTATCTTTGTGACACATGTGACCTTAATTGCAGCTTTTGCCAATCTCATCTGAAAAATAGACTTGTAATAGCAAGCCTGTTTTTTTATGCAATAAAACAATTGATTAGTTTGAAAAAAAAAAGTCCCTGTATATATACATCGACAGAATGGCACGAACAGGCATATCAACGTACCTGTCCGTCCCCTTTAAATGCCTGAACGTGTGGTCGCGCATGTGCCGCTGTGTAAACAAGCATCTCCCCGCTCTGACTAGTGAAAATGACACTGATCTCGGCTCCGTGTACTCTGAGTGGAGATCAGTGTCATGTGACACAGAGCCCATCCCCCTACAGTAAGAAACACTATGCAGGGAACACTTAACCCCTACAACGCCACCTAGTGGTTAACCCCTTCACTGCCAGTGTAATTTTCACAGTAACCAGTGCATTTTTATAGCACTGATCGCTGTGAAATAGACAATGGTCCCAAAAATGTGTGTCTGATGTGTCCGCCATAATGTTGCAGTCATGAAAAAAATCACCATTACTAGTAAAAAAAAATGTTTTATTAAAATGTCATAAAACTATCCTCTATTTTGTAAACGTTATAACTTTTGCGCAAACTAATCAATAAACGCTTATTGCGATTTCACCAAAAATATGTAGAAGAATATGTATCGGCCTAAACTGAGGAAAAAAATGTTTTATATGTTTTTTGGGGGTATTTAATATAGCAAATAGTAAAAAATATTGCATTTTTTCTAAATTGACGCTCTATTTTTGTTAATAGCGCAAAGGTGATTAAATACCACCAAAAGAAAGCTCTATTTGTGGGAAAAAAATAACGTCAATTTTGTTTGGGAGCCACGCAATTGTCAGTTAAAGCAGTGTCGAATCGCAAAAAGTGCCCTGATCCTTTTGCTGCAAAATGGTCCGGGGCTTAAGTAGTTTATCACTGTGGGTGGATATATGAGCAGGGGAACAAAGGCAGCCCTTTTATCCAGACTCAGAAAAATGTAAACTATGAATGTTTTCTCATATTGCCACTGTTCTACCCAGAAGGAATGTGCAGCAGATGTCCAGTGCCCAGGGAAAATATGCCAAACTGTGCCCCCCTCCCTTCCGATGTACACACCCAATTATCTTTTCTTTTTTTTTTTATATTTATTGAAATTTTTTCAAAAGTTACATGCAAAGTAAGTTAACGAGTCGAGGAACAAAGGAAATTGTACAAGGTACCAACGCCAGAAACATAGTTAACAATAGACACAGTACATATCCACATTTAGCAGTAAGCATTGATGGGTGCTGGATCTTCACAAAAAGAAAAAAGGGGGGGATATTGGTTGCCTCCCCCTTGATGGAGAGGACTGGAAGGATCCTAGTAAAGCCATACAGGAGGGGGGGGGATTTTGAGGGCAGGGAGTAACGGTCAACATACATGATGGGGGATATAGTCCAACTTGGAGGGGAAGGGAGGGGGGGGGGTGCACCGAGAGAATGTAGTCAATTTTGAACAGAAAGAGGGGCAACGTGGAGGCGACCAAAGTAGCAAAAGTCAAACAGGGGTGGTAGAGGGGGTATCTGGGGGGCATCTTCTGCTGAGGTTGATGGTGGGGCAGATTTTGAGAACGAGAAGGAATAATGATCGAAGGTTTCCAAGTCTTGTTGGGACAGGTTCACGTGCATGAAGGGTTGCCAGATGGAGAGAAACCGAGCTTTAGCAGTGTCCTTATGGAAGTCTGTGGTGGCTCGTTCTTTATAGAGGAGGAGAAGGATGTCCCGTTTAATTTGAGAAGTAGAGGAGGGATGTGGGGAGGTCCAGTTTCTCAAAATGGCTCGTCATGCGGTGAGTAGGCAGAGCAGAGGCCAATCTTTGGAGGCATGTGAGGGGATTGTAGGGATGGGGGCGGATGAGCCAACCCGTTGTGACAACAGAGGATCCCAGTAGCCGAAGATGAGGAGGAACGGGTCCTTGGGTAGCTTGAGTAAGGTGATTTCGAATATGTAGGCCAGCACCTGGTCCCAGAACGTTGAGATGAAAGAGCAGTTCCAGAAACGGTGGGTCAGGGAAGGTCTGGGATGATGGCATAGGGGGCACTCCGCGCTGCTTGGGTCCTGGGAGGATCGAAGGAAAGGGATGTGGGCCCCACCCAATTATCTTAATGTAAAACTGGTGTGCAAACTTTTCAGCTATATGCTCTCTGCCTCTGCTGTTTTCCTAGTGCAGGTGCACCAGTGGTATTCGTAGGATTGTGAAAGTGAAAAAAACATTTTTTCCAGCGGTTGCGCTAATCCACAGTTCAATCAATCCATTTCAATGTCACTCAATGCTTTTTCGTCTTAAAAACCAAAACTGACATGAATGAAAATATCCACTGGCAGCTACAGCTTTCACTGCCAGGTGGCAGATACACTAAATCAACAGAAACAAAAGAAAGAGAGAGAGAGAGCGTATGTGCCCTAGTGTAAACAAATGTCTATCTTTTAGACTTGAAAAACAAGGGGACCATGCCCCCCAAATGTGTTGTCCAGGCAACAGTCATTAATAATTCTCCTTTGCCCTCTTTTGTGCTAGCGGCGCTGGCTTTGTCTATAACTGTGAAATTGAATTGACTGCAATGTGGATGTGGTGGGTTTGTCTATATCTGTGCTCATGTGCAGACTCTCTGGCATGTTCTATTAGCCAGCAACTGAGGCACGCTGGCATTCTGGCAATTGTTGGATCATCTCTATCATTGGAGTGATCCTCTGGACTAGACACAGTATACATGCCAGTGGAGATTTCCTCCACCTGAGGCGCAAGGCGTGAGCATGGGACTTGTATGCTGTACTGATATGCCTACACAATACAAACTTCATGTGAGTGCATTTATTTATATATTTTTATATATTAAAAGTATTACACTAGGGCACAATTTTTTTTATTTATTTTGTTTCTGTAAGATTGAGAAAGATCTGTGACAACCCTGGGCACTTCAGCTAGAAACAAGAAGCAGTACACATCTAACAGAAGGTGTGACCACACTGATGCACTGGTGCATCTCATAAAATTTTAATATCATCAAAATGTTTATTTCAGTAATCCAATCCAAAAAAGTGAAACTCGTATATTTTATATAGATGTGTTACACACAGAGTGATATATTTCATGCATTTCTTTTTGATGATAATGGCGTACGGCTAGTGAAAATCAAAAATTCAGTATCTCAGAAAATTTGAATATTACATAAGACCAATAAAAAATAAAAAAAAAGGATTTTTTAATACAGAATTGTTGATTTTTAATACTGGAAATTCTAGAGCACTTCATGCTTCCCTCTGCTGACCAGCGTCATGGAGATGACTGATGATGATTATGGACCACCTAGGGTGGCCGCACACTGACCCTGCACTTAGGGGTGTACTCACTTTTGTTGCCAGCGGTTTAGACATTAATGGCTGCGTTGAGTTATTTTAGGGGGACAGCAAATTTATACTGCTATACAAGCTGTACACTCACTACAATACATTGTAGAAAAGTGTTGTCACATGAAAAGAGATAATAAAATATATAAAGAAAATGTGAGGGGTGTACTAACTTGTGAAATTCTAGTGGTGGCCCAGAAGCTGTTGGCAGTGTGCCAGTTAATGTCACATGTACAGTACCTGACCTATTATTGTCCGGGAACAATAGGGTGCTCAAAATGTGGTACAGCTTTTATAAACCAAATTAGGGTAGGATTTTATTATGTAGCTGTTCTTTGAAAGTATAATATTGATTAATATAATGGTAATCTTTCCTATATTTTGCAGAAAGGTTGCAGAGGAATATTTGAAAGTAGAGAAAAATCCAAGACGGTAAGCACTATCAAAAATATTGGCTAAGGTATTACATGTTCAAATGCCCCTGTGCTTTCAATGCCTTATTCATCAATATCTGGATCAGGGTCATATCTATAAGGTTTGAGCAGAACTGCAGTTTTCTGGGATTATCATGATAACTTTTTCCCCAATTCAAACTAAACGTTTTGTAGATTGAAGCTACCAAATATTTAACAATAAAAACCTATTGTTTTAAATAGTGCTCGAGTGCCTGTCACCCAAGAAGTACAGGAGCATTTTTTAAACAGATTTACAGATTTGGGTGTTTTTTGCCCTTGTAGATCTCAGTAGAAATGTCTGAAAATGCACAAAAATGCGTGCTACATATGTTTTTTCAGGTGCTTCCATTATCAAGGTGTAGGGCAGTGGTTCTCAACCTGAGGGTCGGGACCCCCTCGGGGGTCGAATGACAATTTATCAGGGGTCACCGAATCCTGGGCTGTTCCTGATGCAAGCTTTTTTGCATCTATCCAGCAGAGCTGTTTCCCTGGAGCTTGTGGAAGCCCAGCTTGGCCGTTCCTGGTGCCTGTGGCCGCCCACTCAGCCTCTTCGCATTTTGTTCCTGGCATGGGTGGGGGGCAGAGACTAGTGGTCAGCTGACTGGTGAGGAATGTGAAGTGGAAGGGGCTGGAGGAGACCTTGGGCCAGATTCAGAAAGAAAGTACTCCGGCGTATCTCCTGATACGCCGCCGTAATTTCAAATGTGCGGCGTCGCATCTTTACGCCAATTCAGAAAGCAAGATACGCCGAAAAACATGGCGTATCATGGGCGCATAGTTACGCTGGATGCATTTGGCGTTCCCATTAAAAATATGCAAATGAGCTAGATACGCCGATTCACGAGCGTAGTTGCGCCCGGCGTATTGATATACATCGTTTACGTAAGGCGTTCGACCGGCGTAAAGTTACCCCTGCTATATGAAGCGCAGGCAATGTTAAGTATGGACGTTGGAACAGCATCGAATTGTACGTCCTTTACGTCGTTTGCGTAAGTCGTACGCGAATAGGGCTGTGCGTAAGTTACGTTCACGTCGAAAGCATTGAGTATTTGCAACGTGATTTGCGCCTTTCGTTCGGACACTCATTTGCATGGGGTCATGGCTCCTTTTACTACAACACGCCCACTGCCTGGCTAATTTGAATTACGCACACTTATGCCGGCCCATTTACACTACACCGCCGTAATTTAGGGCGCAAGTTCTTTCTGAATACGGTACCTGCTGCTCTAAGTTACGGTGGCGTAGTGTATATGAGATACGCTACGCCCACCGAAAGTTAGACAATTCTTTCTGAATCTGGCCCCTTATCTTCTGATTTCGGCATAGGTGTCACTGCTGTGAGACACAACAGAGTTGGAGACACAGTAACACTACCTGTGATTATAGTTGCCATTAAAAGTCCCCACTACAGTTCTCAGATCAGCTGATGACCTTGATCAAGAGAACCTAAGTTGGCTGATCAGAACTCACCTCAGCACTGCCACTCATCCCAACTCCCCACCCCGTGGGTTAGGGGCACAAATTATTTGTCTTACATTGGGTGCTGGCAACCCACGCTATGAAAATAATTTTACTGTTAGGGGTCCCTACTACTTGGGAAATGTTATCAAGGGGTCACAGGACTCGAGGTGTTGAGAACCACTGGTGTAGGGAAACAAAAAATCACATACACTACTACCCATGACTGTAAATTTACTTTACGTTTTGGATACAGAGTGGAAAGTTTGGAACCAATGTAAAGTGTTTTTTGTGCTGATCACTTTCTGTTTGAGTAACAATGCCATTAGGTAATAAAACACATTACAGACTCAGGGTTTTCCTGCTACAATTGATGACACCGGACAAGAGTTTTATTTTTTTATGCTTTGCTTTCTGAGAAACCTTTGGTGATTATGATAGAACACTTCAAACTGACCACAAATCACGTAGGAAGCTTGAAAAATATGAAATTACCTTTTAATGACTATAATCACACAATGAGAAAGAAAGTTTACCGCTCAGAGGTCCCAGGGAACTACAAGGTGGAGTCCAAACACCTGGGTGCAGGCACTGCAATAGTATGCAAAAATGTATAGAGAAAAACCGGGACGGCCGCACTCCAAAAAAATGGTTCCTTTTAATAAAACTGGTCACAACATGAACATATCACAGTAAAAAATCAGGAGAAAAGTTGACGCGTTGCACACTATCATACAGTGCTTATTCATAGCTAGCTTATAATCACACAATGTTTCTGACCAACTGCATGAATTTAACAGGGCTAATACGTGTGTTTTGCTGCTGATTTTCATTTGTACTCAGTATCTGGTGCATCTCTCTGCAGTGTCCAACAAAAGCTGTCATTGATGAATTTCAGTTGCCCTGATACAGTCTTTACATTAAAGCAATGCATTGACTGTTACTGACTGCACACAGATTTTCAGGAAAGAAGTCCAAGTGTGAATGCAGAAAATGTAACTTCACAGACACTTTGCACTTTTCGACAACCAACTGAATGTATTTTAATGCTCTGTAGTTGCTAAGAAAATTCTCATTGACATCTTTGAATGCTTTTTCAGGTGATTTTATTATAGTCCCACTAAAAGAGCTCTAAACCACTTATCACTGACTTTGAATGAGCTCATGGTTTGGTCTGAACTTTCATTGTTTGCACGTTTGGATGACCACCCAAACGACTGCCTGTTTGGCCCCCTGTTCAAAGGGACCAGTGCATTATATATAGAAGCACTATTTTTACAACTTCTATATTTGACAACTTCATGCTGTCAATGATTCCTGGGGAAGCTGCAGTTTTTTACACCCACTACATCCCTAGGAACCATTGACATCACTGGGAATTCCAACCCTTTTAAGCAAAGGGGCAGAGATAACCGTTGCATCACTGCCAAACAATGGCCATTTGAAATGATACAGTATATGTGCTAGCAAATTACATTCATTGCCAGTTAAAAAAAAAAAAGAAGCACACAGACCCCTCCAAATATTCCCCAAAATACATAGAAGACCCTTGGAGGGGCCTCTGATTTTTAACAAAGAAGCTGCCAAATCACATATAATTTGCTAGCAATATTAAACACTTTTTTTTTCTTGAAAGGACAGTGCTGCTGTACATTACAGCTGCACCCTTCATAGGCAGGATTATGACAACTTCAGGCATGTTATTTAAATAAATTGAGCACTTTTAATGTTTAATTGTAATCATTTAAAAAAAATCACTGCTCCTGGGTGAATGGAATTTATTTTATTTTATTGTTGCATTGGTACATACTCTCCAGCATAGCCAAGACGTATTGAAGGGTATACATTGCCATTGTGTGATAAGACTGCCTTAAGGCATAACAGGGATGAATCGACAAAAATAAGGTATTCTAGTGGGTAATGCTCACAACCTAAAACTGTGAATAAACTTTCATTGTCAGTACAGAAAATGAGGTTGTTAACCTGGGCAAAGAAATTTGTTAAATCATCTTGGTGGCTTTGAAAGACATAAATGTGGCTGGTGATGGCAAACGCCATTCTTGCAGTCTTTGACCCAGTAGTTCTGCTTTTGGTTCTGACTGTATTATAAGATGAAGCTCACTAGACATACACAGTTCATAATCAGGATAATTGGCATTGCCCCTGCTTGGCTGATGCATTGCAGCATCTTTGTCTGTTTCATCTAAGCAACATTTCTCTGGTGGCTTCGGTACTTGCATATTGTTGTCATTAGGCACTGGTCTCATGGCTGAAGGAAGATAGGGGTATTTAACGGATTTCTAATTTTTAGCAGAGAAACTAGTCTTTGCCCATAAGATGGACAGTGGGATATTTAGAAAAAAACTGTGTAACTTTGAGTTTCCAAAGCTAAGAAAGGATTTCATCCAGCAAATAAATGTCTCAATATAGAATATGCATAGGAAGAATGATTGAAATGATTCCAACCAGAAATACAGGAGAATGAAGCACTTCATGAATTTATGAACTTGAAAGGTTTTTGTGGTTGGAAGATGGCAGGCTTCACAGTAATCATACAATAATATTTAAGGAATAAAATTGGGATCAAAAACAAAATCTGTTTCTTTTTCCCCTTACATAGACCAGCAGCATTCCTCTATTCTATTGGACAGAGAGATTCTGCAAAATGTAGTAAATGTGACGTGGAACCAAGTGATCCGGTGCATTTATTGTGGAGATGCCCAAAATTACTAAGATACTGGGATGATATTTTTACTAAAATAAATTAAGTATACATTATAATATATTCATTGGTAACACCCAACTTACATTTTTTTTTTTTTTTGTTCTGTTTCGTATCGTTCCGTTTTTTCGCTTTCGTTCGTTTTTCGTAAGACGCCTGTTTTCCTGTTTGTTCCCGTTTGTTTTTCGTATGACGCGATTTTTTCGTATTCCGATCGTTTCGTATTTTCGTTACTGTTTTATTTTCGTACATGCGGGATGGTTCATTATTCTGTTTAATTCATGTTCGTTACTTGTTAGACAATAATTTTCGTGAATTTTCGTCAATGATTTGCAGTATCTTGAAACCCTTTTCTTTTGCTATTTTCAGTCGTATGTTCATATGACATCTATAACAAAAGATTTGCATTCTGTATTTTAAATTCCTTTTTTCTGTTCGTATTTTGGATTCAAAATACAGCATGCAAATCTTTTGTTATAGATGTCATATGAACAATGAACATAGGACTGAAAACAAACAGAAAAAGTATTGAAACAAAATACAAAATGCAAATCTTTTGTTATAGATGTCATATGAAAAATGAACATAGGACTGAAAACAAACAGAAAAAGGATTGAAACAAAATACAGCATGCAAATCTTTTGTTATAGATGTCATTTTTGTTCTCTTGCTGTTTTCGTTTTGCCTTTTTTTTTGTCGGATCATTCGTTCGTATTTGCGGCTCATTCGTAATCTCGTAATCTCGTAATCTCGTAATCTCGTAGTTTTCGTATTTTGGTGCTTTAATTTTTTCGTATGTACACATTATCCTGCGGGTACGAAAATGAACATTTTCGTACGAAAATAACATTCGTACGAACGGGAATGCACATATCTAATTGATACCACTAGATTATCCTACTTTCACTGTGGTGCAGATGTCTCTTTTTAGCACATAGAGTGCTAAAATGTTGATGGTTAGCTAATAATCCTCCCAATAAATGTGATTAAATTACAAAACTAAAAAAGTTTTTTCTTTTCAATAGGTATTTATTGAAAACGTTTTTTAAGGTAAAAAAGGAAGAGAGAGGAAAAAAAAAAAGAACAAGAGAAACCTGCCACTGCAGGTATACAACAGGGAAAATAATAGAAACAACATAAACAATAAGGCTTCATTTTCCACTGGCGTTTTTACAGCCACTTTTCTGAGCGTTTTTTACAGCTTAAAAACGCCTGTCCATGTTTATTTTAGAAAAAATATAGGGTTTTTATACCTGTCTATTTCCCTGGTAGGTAGATTCACCCTCTCTATTTGTTCTGATGACCATTGTCACCAGGACAAAAAGTGATGGGAAATCCATGTTAGAGTTTTCACTAGAACAAGGGGTGGGGGAAAATCTTTACATGGGAGTGCCTCAGATAGTGACAGCGTTCTCTCACTTTGCAGAGATTTCCCTTCAATTCCTGTTGCATTTGCAGGACAAAAACAGGGACCAAAAAAGTTTTGGCTATACATACCATAGAATACCAGATGTCACTGTTCTTTATGTTCAATATGGTCATAGTGAATCATATAACCATTTAACCATATAACATGGTTATTTGTTCTAGTGCATGGGAAGTTTTACAACAGTACATTTACTGATTCTGCCGTAATCAGACAGATTAGGCTATGATCCTTCCTTGTTTATGAGTAGCTTTAGAGATTACCGGTACTTGCCTTAAAACTAATGGATAATCAGAAATAAATTTCATTTCCAGCCAACAGCCCTGACAGCCAGTCAGTTACTAACTAAACATTCTACAGCTTTATAATTCCTTAGTAGCTCTGAGAGTATCAGAATATATCCTCTAGGTCACTAGGGCAGAAACAATAAAACTCGTGGGTTATGAGGTTGCATTTCATAAAACCCTTTAACATTTACATTTACATCCAGTGTATTAGCCCTTAATATTAACCACTTCAGTCCCCGCTTATCGTCAATTGACGGCAGCTTAGGGGATCTGAATATCCAAGCTGCCGTCAATTGACGGCATCCTTTTCTCCGGCCACTGGGGGGCGTGCGCGCGCCGATGGTGAGATGCCGATGCGCGTGCCTGGCGGTCGCGATGTCCGCCAGGTACCCGCCGATCGGCAGTTTTAGAGCAGGGACGTGGAGCTCTGTGTGTAAACACAGAGCTCCACGTCCTGTCAGTGAGAGGAGACAGATGCTGTTTCTCTTGTACATAGGGAGACAGCATCGGTCACCTCCCCCAGTCACCCCCCTCCCCCCACACAGTTAGAACACACCCAGGACTCACATTTAACCCCTTCCTCACCCCCTAGTGTTAACCCCTTCACTGCCAGTCACATTTATACAGTAATTAGTGCGTTTTTATAGCACCGAACGCTGTATAAATGTGAATGGTCCCAAAAATGTGTCAAAAGTGTCCGATGTGTCCGTCGCAATATCGCAGTCCTGACAAAATTCGCAGATCGCCGTATTACTAGTAAAAAAAAAAAAAAATTGTCAGAATTCTATCCCTTATTTCCTAGCCACTATAACCTTTGCGCAAACCAATTACTATACGCTTATTGCGATTGTTTTTTTTACCAAAAATATGTAGAATACATATCGGCCTAAACTGAGAAAAAAATATATTTTTTTTTTTTTTAAATTGGATTTTTATTATAGCAAAAAGTAAAAAATATTCTGTGTTTTTTTTTCAAAATTGTCGTTTTTTTTTGTTTATAGCGCAAAAAAAAAAGAAAACTGCAGAGGCGATCAAATACCACCAAAAGAAAGCTCTATTTGTGGGGAAAAAAAGGACGTCAATTTTGTTTGTAAGGCACGTCGCACGACTGCGCAATTTTAATTTAAAGCGACGCAGTGCTGAAAGCTGAAATTTCGCCTGGGCAGGAAAGGGGTATATGTGCCCAGTAAGCAAGTGGTTAAACAAAGCCTTCTTACCATATCATTGACTTCCAATAGATAATAGACCAGTCCCTGCAGCCGCTGATTGAGAAAAAATTTCCAGCATGTCCTTTTTTACAGAATTAAATCAAGTGATCAAATTCTTTTGAGCGGGGATGGCCACACACTAATAGAAATCCAAACCAGTCCTGTATTTATACAATTGAGATTTTCAGTATTTTTTTGTAAATAATTTGGAAAACTACATTTTTACTTTAACATTATGGAATACTGAGATCAATGAATTGAATCTGGTGTCTGGCAGGGTGTCTGGATCACCACAGTAGTTTAAAGGGGTTGTAAAGGATTTTTTTCCCTAAATAGCTTCCTATACCCTAGTGCAGTCCTTCTTCACTTGCCTCATCCTTCAATTTTGCTTTTAAATGTCCTTATTTCTTCTGAAAAATTCTCACTTCCTGTTCTTCTGTCTGTAACTCACCACCGTAATGCAAGGCTTTCTTCCTGGTGTGAAGAAAGCCTCTTGAGGGGGGAGGGGGCGAGCAGGAGTGTCAGGATGCCCACTAACACACAGCTCCTTTCTCTATCTGCAAAGTAGAGAGTGTCCTGACTTACCTGCTCGCCCCCTCCCCCCTCCACACCAAGGAGAAAGCCTCGCATTACTCTGGTGTTACAGACAGAAGAACAGGAAGTGAGGACATTTAAATGCAAAATTGAGGGATGAGGTACGTGAAGGAGGGCTGCACTAAGGTAAAGGAAGCTACTTAGGGAAAAAAGATTCCTTTACAACCCTTTTAACAGAAATAAAACTCTATTGACAGTTGCCATATACAGTATGTCATTTAAGTGTCTATTTTTAGTTGTTTGTCTGGGGTTCAGTTTTGAAGGACGCCTCAAAGCTCTCATATAGATCACTTAAGTATTATTTGTTTTAGCCTTGAGTTCATCTAATGGCCTAATTAGTTTGTTATATTATATTACATAAGGCAGACAAAAAGTATCTATATCATATTGTTGTTTTTTTTTCTAGAAATGTTACCAAGTAAATGATAAGAAGAAAAAAGGAAAAAAGGTAAATTATGACAAGACACTAACATATAATATTTTACAAGATAATAAATAAATAAATATTCTGAAATGTTCAGAGCATATAAATAATTGCAGATGTGTTGAAAAAATAATCAGTTATAAAGTACTTTTTGTTTTATAAGCCAGAGGAATAGCCAAGAGAAGGAAAGATACCATTCCGTAGGAGTTGAAATTCTATGGTGGAAGATGGTGTGTTTTCAGGGTGATGTGCATTGTTAGTTTTCCACCACACATGGCATTTTGATTTTAGGCCAAAATGTTACATTTTGGACTCATTTGACCAGAGCACCTTCTTCTACATGTTTGCTGCGTCCCCCACATGTCTTCTCACAAACTGAAAATGGGACTTCTTATGGGCTTTCTTTCAACAGTGGCTTTCTTCTTGCCACTCCTCCATAAAGGCCAGATTTGTGGAGTGCATGACTATTAGTTGTCCTGTGGACAGATTCTCCCACCTGAGCTGTGGATCTCTGCAGCTCCTCCCGTCTGTCAGTTTAGGTAAACAGCCATGGCTTGGAAGGTTTGCAGTTGTGCCAAACTCTTTCTTATTTGGGATGATGGATTGAATAGTGCTCCGTAAGATGTTCAAAGCTTGGGATATTTTTTTAGAACCTAACCCTGTTTTAAACTTCACCACTTTATCCCTGGCCTGCCTAGTGTATTCTTTGGCTTTCATGATGCTGTTTGTTCACTGAGGTCCTCTAAAATAACATCTGAAGGCTTCAAAGAACAGCTGTAATTATACTGAGATAAAATTTTACACAGGTGGACTTTATTTACTAATTAGGTGACGTCTGAAGGCAATTGGTTACATTACATTTTAGTTAGGGGTATCAGAGTAAAGAGGGCTGAATACAAATGTTATTTTAACAAATGACAGTTGTTTATGATACTCTGTGCTTTAGCAAACTAAATGCCCTTTAGTTAGCATCTACATCTACAATAAAATAATATCCTTTACTTTATTGAGTGAGCTTGAGCGATTTTTTATTTTCACTGTAGATTATTTACTCTCTCTCCAAAAATCCATTGGTTTTCTGTAGGAACCTCCAAAACCTGGTAGATTCTGGTAGAACAGCATAGTTGTCCACTGCTCTATATTCTTGACGTAAATCCCCTCCACTCACATCAATGTTTTTCATTAAAAGGTTCACATATCAATAGATTTCTTCTGAAATTTTGTAAAGTTTCAAAATAGATGACAGTAATCTTCTCTGCAATAAAAATCCCCTGCATATGCCACAATCTAAATATACAGTATACAGCTATTAAAAAAAATAAAGACCTAACTCTCAAACTGTATCCTGAATGTTATCCTATTAAGGATGACAACTGTATCCTGAATGTTATCCTATTAAGTATGACAACTGTATCCTGAATGTTATCCTATTAAGGATGACAACTGTAGACTATGTGTTGAAAGCCTAGGCAGATGCAAAAGGAAAAATTACAAATTTGCTTCTGTGGTAAGTGTGGGTAGGGATAGTGGAATCGTTTGATAGGTGACCTAGACTCACAGTTGTAAGTTATTTCCTTAGGCTAAGTATTGTTGGAAGTGCAGACATTATCCTGAGGGTACCAGCCCACAGGGCAGTCAAACAGCTTTAATTTCTAATATAAATCTGATTTTCCTTTGTATTTTACAGAATATTTGCAGGAAAGCATCACAAGATGAAAAACAATCCAATGGGGTAAGTGAGATATCAAATGAATCAAACATTACATTTAGTGCTGTATATTTTTATTTTTGTATATAGATAAAAGTGTTTTAAAATTTCCTAATATCATGTGTATTGCAACTCTGTGTTTCAGTACATTTTCCTAAATTTTACAAACGTATACTTTTACAACTCTGAACTCTGGACACAAAAACTTTTATTTGGTTTTCTTAAATCTTTATTTTGTTTTTTATACATATAGTTGAACATAAAATAACACAAATACAATCTTAAGCAGGCCATACACGGTTGAATTTTGAACAAATTTTCTTTTAAGAATCAGAAAGTTAGTTTTTTTGTGATCCGATGATGCCATTATTGATTTTCGAAATTCGGCCGATCAAACCTTCATGTTGCCGGGAATATTCGTTTCTCTCCGGGAATATTCGTTTTTCTCTGGGAATATTTTTTTGTCTCCGGGAATATACATTTCTTGCACAAGCGCATTTTTTTTCTATTACATTTCTAGCACGATTCTCCCATCATTGATTAGAAAATCATTTGTTTTTCTAAAAATTTCCAACATGTCGGATTTCTCAAATTTGTTTGCCGCTCGAAAATCGGCTGTTGCTGCAGCCCACTAAAGCCGCGTACACATGATATGTAACCAGAGGACAACGGTCTGAAGGACCGTTTTCATCAGTCAAAACCGATCGTGTGTGGGGCCCATAGGTTATTTAACCATTGGTTAGAAAAAAGCAAACTTGCTTTAAAATTTAACCGATGTATGCAAAACCATCGGTTAAAAACCCGCACATGCTCAGAATCAAGTTGACGCATGCTTGGAAGCATTGAACTTCATTTTTTTCAGCAGGTCGGTGTGATTTACGTCACCGCATTCTGATACGATCGTTTTTTTTAACTGATGGTGTGTAGGCACATCAGACCATCAGTCAGCTTAATCAGTTAACCTAAGACAACTGTCCTTCAGACCGTTCTCATCGGTTTGACCGATCGTGTGTACGTGGCTTAACGGTGCGCAATACGAACGAAAATTCTTTCATACGATTTTCGAAAGCAAATTCTTTTGAAATTCGAACCATGTATGGCCGCCTTTAGTTACATATAAATGATAAATCAACACAGATAAAAAAAAAGCACACACAAAAGGACACATTTTCTCTCTTCTAAGGGTTCACAGATTATATAAATCGCGTATTTGTTTCCAACACTTTTAGCCTCAGTTTACACTGAGACTATTCACTAGCGCTGCACTTATTATCCACACATTCAATCTTGTCAAACACTTTCTCTGCATCCAAGGACAGAATCAGGCAGGGGGTTCAATGTACTACCACTAGGGATGATCCGAACACCACCGCGTTTGGTTCGCACCAGAACCTTCGAACGGACCGAACGTTCGCACGAACATTTAGAACCCCTTGACGTCTATGGGACTCAAACGTTCGAATTCAAAAGTGCTCATTTTAAAGCCCAATATTCAAGTTATTGTCAGAAAACATCTTTGAGAACACGGGTCTTGCCCCAGGGAACGTGTATCAATGGAAAAAAAAGTTTTAAAAACTGTAGTTTCTTCTGGAGTAGCGATTTTAATGATGTTTAAAGTGAAAAAAAATGCAAAATTCCTTAAAATATCGTACCTGCTGGGTGTCTATAGTAGCAGCATGTGTTTAGAACTGTCCCTGCACAAAATGAGATTACTACAAGAAAAAGGTAATTTAAGACTGCTTGCGGCTTTAATGTGATGTCTGGTCCCTGCAATATGGATGAAAATCCCTGAGAAAAATAGCATGGGTTTCCCCGCCCCCCTCCCCCAGGTCATTACAAGCCTCTTTGGCCCTATATACTTTGAACAGCAGTATGCAGGTGGTGCAAACAAGACAGAGACTGTAGGTTTCTTGTTAAGTAGAATCTGTTTGTAATTTTCAAATGGTACTTCTTTAACCACTTCCTTACTGGGCACTTATAACCCTTCCTGACCAGGTGAAATTTCAGCTTCTGGCACTGCGTCGCTTTAACTGACAATTGCGCGGTCGTGCGACGTGGCTCCAAAACAAAATTGGCGTCCTTTTTTCCCCACAAATAGAGCTTTCTTTTGGTGGTATTTGATCATCTCTGCGGTTTTTATTTTTTGCGCTATAAACAAAAAAAAGCGACAATTTTGAAAAAAAGTCAATATATTTTACTTGTTACTATAATAAATAGCCCATTTTTTAAAAAATAAAATAAAAACATTTCTCAGTTTAGGCCGATACGTATTATTCTACATATTTTTGGCAAAAAAAATCAAAAATCGCAATAAGCGACTGGTTTGCGCAAAAGTTATAGCGCATACAAAATAGGGGACAGAATTATAATTAATTTTTATAAAAATTTTTTTACTAGTAATGGCGGCGATCTGTGATTTTTATTGGGACTGCGACGTTATGGTGGACACATCGGACACTTTTGACACATTTTTGGCGCTATTCACATTTATACTACGATCAGTGCTATAAAAATGCACCGATTACTGTATAAATGTGACTGGCAGTGAAGGGGTTAACACTAGGGGGGCATGGAAGGGGTTAAATGTATTCTGGGTGTGTTCTAACTGTGTGGGGGGAGGGGGGGTGACTGGGGGGGTGACCGATGCTGTGTCCCTATGTACAAGAGACACAGTTCGGTCACCTCACTCCCTGACAGGACGTGGATCTCTGTGTTTACACACAGAGGTCCATGTCTTGTCCCTGTAACCGCCGATTGCGAGTGCCTGGCGGACATCGCGGCCGCCAGGCACGCGCATCGGCATCTCAGGAATGCAGCGGGCACGCGCGCGCCGCCAGCGGTCACGCACGCGCTGCCGGCGGCGCTCGCGCGCTCTCTAGAGGCCATTAAAAGCAAATGCGCCCTGTCAGAGATTCAGGACAGCCCGACGGCCGCATATATTCGTACGGCCGTCGGGAAGTGGTTAAAGTGTAGCTTGAGACATAAAATCTTTTTTTAAGCTTTTCTGAAAACATAGAGAAGGGTTATCACCCCTGTAACATTTGTTTTGCTGTCTGTGTGCATTTGTTCAGAAGATTGCACCTCACTTTCTGTCCCAAGGACAAATGATTTTTTTCAAAATGGGGCACAGTAAACAGGGGCAGAAAAATTGGGCCTTAGGCACTGGTGGCGATGCCCAGAACCAACAATGTTCTTACTAGCTATCAGCAAGATCATTGAGGAGGAAAAGTATATTCAGTCAGCATAACAGGACAGTCACTCAGCAAGTGGGATTAGGTACGCAGTAATTAGCACACCTGCACTATAAACCAAGTGTGCTTAGGTGCACAGTAATTAGAACACCTGCACTATAAACCAAGTGGGCTTAGGTGAACAGTAATTAGCACACTTGCACTATAAACCAAGTGGGCTTAGGTGCACAGTAATTAGCACACCTGCACTATAAACCAAGTGGGCTTAGGTGCACAGTAATTAGCACACTTGCACTATAAACCAAGTGGGCTTAGGTGCACAGTAATTAGCACACCTGCACTATAAACCACGTGGACTTAGGTGCACAGTAATTAGCACACCTGCACTATAAACCAAGTGGGCTTAGGTGCACAGTAATTAGCACACCTGCACTATAAACCAAGTGGGCTTAGGTGCACAGTAATTAGCACACTTACACTATAAACCAAGTGGGCTTAGATGCACATTAATTAGCACACCTGCACTATAAACCAAGTGGGCTTAGGTGCACAGTAATTAGCACATGTGCACTATAAACCAAGTGGGCTTAGGTGCACAGTAATTAGCACACCTGCACTATAAACCAAGTGGGCTTATGTGCACAGTAATTAGCACACCTGCACTATAAACCAAGTGGGTTTAGGTGCACTGAGCACACGGGCAATACAACACGTGAGTGAGAACACTGCAACTAGCACAATCAACTGCCTGAAAGATTAGGAAGAACTAATCTAACTAATCTATACAGTGTATAAATATATGTACAACTCCTGGGATGTATATATATCCTCTACACACTGTAAATTTAACTGACTAGACTGCCTGCCCTATCTAGCTAGAAAAAAGACAATCTCTCTCTCTCTGTCTGATCTGTAACCAGCACTGGAATACACTACACGATGCCTTTTATAGTGTGGGGCATGTGCTAAAGCCCTGAGCCATAATTGGCCAAAGCCACCCTGGCTTTGGCCAATTATGGCTCTCCATTATTTGGGCGCTGTGATTGGCCAAGCATGCGGGTCTTAGTGCATGCTTGGACAATCATTAGCGTGCAATGCTGCAGTGAATTATGGGCCGTGGCGCGTCACTCGATAAGGGAGATTTTTTTGAGATTTATCTCTACTTTTTCTGCCTGGGATATAACCTACTTGGTCTTTGTATATTATTGCTGATAAATATGTTTTAAGTCAAAAATCTTTGCAAGGAACTTAATATTTGGATTTAGCAAAAAGACTGGCCTATAGCTTTGGCCAGAAGTACCACATGGGTGGCCAAAGCGTCTCTAGGGGTATATCCCTTCTTTGTCAGGGCACTCAATGAAGTTGGACAAGAAACGGTTTAACATAAAACCGTATTTTTTTTACTGTTAGAGCAGTAAAGATGTGGAACTTTTCCACAATTAGTGGTGTCGGTAGGAAGTGTTGATAATTTCAAAAAACATTTAGATGTGTCATGTAGTTACTTTTCTGGATTTTGGCTGGATGTTAGTGATCATAGCAGAATTTAGTGTAAGGAATACACAGGAAAAAATGCATGTTGACAAGGGGAGTGTAGAGGAGGGCGGGGAGTCTACTGACATCACAACTCCACCCACCGAGCTCCAGACAACAGATCAACCCACAGAATCTGCAGTTTTTCAGTTCTTATAACAGACAGAGAGGAGACATGTGACAGGTAAGTATACATGCAGGAGGCATGTATATCCTTATAGATCAACACTATGGCAGTAGTTTAGAAAGGATGAGAGTGGGTTTAAATCCACTTTAATGACAAAATGTATGTATAGTTATTGCCACCTCTTTTACTAATTTAATAGGAGAAATGCTTAAAAGCCATTTGTCAAAACCTAATTTGGCAGTCTGGGTACGTACTTGAGTAAAATATGTCTCCTGGAGCATGAGTAATTTTGAAATTCCCACCAGGCCCTATTGCATTTAGAGAGAGATCACATACCTATGACCAACAATATCACTTTACCACAGCCAGTGGGGCAAACCTAATTGGGGGGAGACATTTTTTTTAATCTAAATATATTCTTCAATAACCACAAAGTATATAAATCCATTGTGTCTGCACCAAATGCCTTTAAAAACCCAAATATTACATTGAAAAGTGCTACAAATAGTCTGTGTAGCAAGGAAAGCTGTCACTCAGACCCACTCACTACAGGTTGCCTGCATATAACTATATACATTACAAGATCAGCCACCTTGCAAAAGGAGAAACAGCAGCAGTGGCTGGCCTCTACTACAGGAACCTTCTGCAAAAAAGGAAATGTTCTGTCCTAGATTACTGCACAGAGCAACAACAAGAACACAGAAATTTAAATGCCTCACATATTTAAAAAAATTCCGTTTTAAAAGGCCTAAATAGTAGCCCAAAAACAGAAACAAATTATACTGCAGCTTACCAGTCCTCAGATGTGGTGGCTGCATTTGTTAATTTTTAGGATTTTTTCTTTTTTTTCACCTGTGATCCTGCAAATAACAAATTTCCTGCCCTAAGGTGACAACACCCACTCACTCCACTGTATCTATAAAGGAAGACATGAACACCTTAGGACTACAATACTGTCTTCCTCTCTTCATCTCCATTACATGGGAGGAGGGGAAATTAGTAGTTTATGAGTTTAATTCACAGGAACTTACAAAGGACACTTCTATTTTGGCAGGATCAAAAGGTATTCTCTGTACTTGCTGAAAATGTTCTGAAAATGTGCCTAAAAATGAAAACTAATGCAGCCACCACATCTAAGAACTGGTAAGCTGCAATATATAAAATGTTGGTTCTTGGGTTTAAATACACTTTACTGCTTTATTTTATACTTTGGTAGATAAAATAATCATAAATGAATTGCTGTAAAAATAGCTTTGTATTCTGTTTCGTTTACAGACACATTGTACAGAACTAAAACAGTCAAAAAAGGTAAGTAAAACCAAATATGCAGCTTAAAAACTGTAGAAATCATTGTGGGTGCTAATTGTTTATATTATTTTATTATATAAAAGGTTAAGTTATATAGGACTTTACCAACTGCATTTCCACTTTTACTAGCAAGTCTACACTAATTACCAAAACTGCTAGTAGTTAAAGTGGTCCTTCAGTCATTTTTTTAACTTTCCATCTATTAAATCTTCTGCCCTTGTTGTTTTAACATTGGATAGTAAGCCTAGGCTTATGACATCATGAACAGCTCTCTCTCTCTCTTATTTTTGTGAGCGTTTTCATGGAAGAGAGGGGGTGTCAGGTCACTTGCGTTCAGGTGACAGATGCACATTGTTGGGGTCAGGAGTGCACCGATAAGGTACTGGACCCTACGGCTGACTGCTGCGGATGGAACACTGAGTGGCTAAGGAAGGCAGGTCACTGGAGCACTAACATGGATCCTGCAGGCAGCTAGAGCCTAAGATTCCCCAGGGCTCGGAGATCCAGCAGGTGTTCACCAGAGCCTCTAGTGGCGAGGATAGATTGGGCTGCAACTGGATCCAAGTCGCGACCCCCAGAGTCCCCCAGCTCACGCTCTTAGTAGGTCATAGAGGATAGAGAAGAAGCAGCAGCTCAGGATACAAGAGATAGTGAGGGGATAAGCCAAAGGTCGGGGCGACTAGCAGACAAGGATAAACAAAGGACATGCCAAAGGTCAAGGTCACAAGCAGACAGGCATAGTCCAGAACAAGCCAAGATCAGGCTTGGCTTGAGACAGACGGCAAGCAGGAACTCAAACACACAATGGCTTAGCAAACACTGTTGATGAGTACGGCTGGCTTGCAGTGCACAGGGTAATATAGAGTTCCTGATAGGGCCTGGGGTAGAGCCATGCTAGAAGAGAGATTACTTAAGCAGGCAGGTGAGAGTGGCTGGCCTCTAAGGTGAACATATGAAGGAATGAAAGCTGACAGACAAACATTACTGCATATCCATGACACTAGGTATATATACTATGTCATAAGAGGGCCAAGTGAGTGAACCGGCAGCAGCTTCAGCTGTCCAAAGTTAAAATGGATGCAGCCAGACTTAGTGGGGGGAAATTTCTGCAGCATATTTGGCAAGTACAGAATCGCAGTATTTATAAAATAACATGCAAAGTGGTTGGAGGGAAGCTTCAGAATGGCAGATGTTTTTACTACAGATTATGTGAGCAGACTGCACTTCCTCTTTAATATCTAATACTTAGGCCTTGTACGCACGATCAGTCCAAACTGATGAAAACGGACTGAAGTTTAGTTTCATTGGTTCACAGACTGATGGTCTGATGGTCTGATGTGCGTACACACCATCAGTTCAAAAACTGATCGTGTCAGAACATGGTGACGTAAAACACTACGACGTGCAGAAAAAAATGAAGTTCAATGCTTCCAAGCATGCGTTGACTTGATTCTGAGCATGCGCGGGTTTTGAACCGATCATTTTGCGTACTAACCATCGGTTTTGACCGATCGGTAGGTGTCCATCGGTCCGATTTTAAAGCAAGTTCTAAATTGTTGGACTGAAGGACAACAGACTGATGGGGCGTACACACGGTCGGTATGGACCGATGAAACTGAACTTCAGTCCGTTTTCATCGGTTTGGACTGATCATGTGTACGCGACCTTAAGGATGAGTGAATCTGCCTAGGTTCAGTTTCCAAGAGGTTCGTCAAATTCAGCATGAAGTCTGTGAACCCCAAACTTGGTGTTGCACCCCACTAAAGTCTAAGGGAGGTAAATCTGTATAATACATTCTGGCTATTTTCAAAGCTAATAAGCAAGCTATTGTAAGAAAAAATTGGAAGTGTGTACTGTCACTTTACAAACCAAATTTGGTTGCACCCCAAAATTTTCACCCGGACCCTTATCCAGGTATATCTACAGGGTGAACAGGAAAGGGGCAGCGAAACTGCTGCATTAGTTGCACCTCAAAACTATGCCCATGTCCAACCTGAATCTCATCCCTCCTGCTAGTTCATACAGAGGCTGCAGAGGGTTCAATTAAAACACAGCCCAGTAGATTTTCATTTTAGCCTGGAAGGTCCTTAGTCATAATTATCTATTAGAAAATAAAGCTGATTACAATACCCTAGCCACGCAATGGTGTGAGTGGAAACCAATCAATCAGTTCTATAAACAAGAAATTAAGTCTACATATACAGGAATTAAGGAAACTTTGTAAAAACATATAAATAAAACACACTTACAAACATTACCTAAAAACAGCTTCTTAAAACTCCCAAGCTACTCTAAAGTCCTGTACACACGATCGGTTTGTCCGATGAAAAGAGACTGTTTTCATCGGACAAACCGATCGTGTGTGGGCCCCATCGGTTTGTTTTCCATCGGTGAAAAAAAATAGAACATGTTTTAAATTTTTCCTAAGGATAAAAAAACGATCGTCTGTGTGGAAGTCCATCGGCCAAAAATCCACACATGCTCAGAATCAAGTCGACGCATGCTCGGAAGCATTGAACTTAGTAGTGTTTTACATCACCGCGTTTTGGCACGGTCAGATTTTTGACTGATGGTGTGTAGGTAAGACTGATGAAAATCAGCTTCATCAGATATCCGACGAAAAAATCCATCGGATTCGATTCCATCAGATATCCGATCGTGTGTATGAGGCTTAAAGTGGATGTAAACGCAACATTTTTTTTTTTTAAATGTCACAATGTAGATTTTAAGATTTCCTATCATCTGTGCCCAGTCTTGCCACACAGAGTTAATCCAGATCTGAGAAATCCTCTTTTAATGTTCAGTGAAAATTAACAGAATTACAGATAAAAACCTGCCTAAATAAAAAGTCAGTTTCTCTCTTCTTGCTTTGAGTGACATGTTATTTACATATCTAGCTTGGACATGTTTATCATATGTTATGTTTATCATAACATGAGGTGATTCACAGTATAAAAAGTGAGAAATCCACCCCTCCCCCACATAACACATCCTGGTAATATACAATGAACTTTGGATCACCTCATGTTATGATAAACATAACATATGAAAAACATGTCCAAGCTAGATATGTAAATAACCTGTCACTCAAAGCAAGAACAGAGAAACAGACTTTATAATTTGGCAAGTTTTTATCTGGAATTCTGTTAATTTTCACTGAACATTAAAAAAGGATTACTCAGCGCTGGATTACCTCTATGGGCCAGATTCAGGAACACTTGCGCTGGAGTATTTCGATATGCGCCGCGTAACTGTGATGATGCGCCGTCGTTTCTATGTGCCCGTACCCACCAAACTAGATGCGCCCAATAACGGGCCATTTGCGACCGGCGGAACGTTCCGACGCCAGAGTATCGTCAGCGCTTATTTTCGCTGGGCGCATCAGTCGCGCCCATTGATTTCCCCTGCAAATATGCAAATGAGGTATTTTTCCCAATTCACGAACGGATTAGCACCATACGCTGGCTACATGCGCCGCGCGTATCTGGTCCGTCCGTAACGCAGCTACAGCAGCGTTACCGACGATAGGAGCTAGCTGAACAACAACACTTGCAAGGACAACACCTCTGTGTGCCAACATGCCAGGGGCAATTGTGGTCCTAAGACTAGTACTGGGTCCCTCGCTACGGAGGAGGCGGGCACGTGAGAGGATATACCGCACTCGTATGAACCTCTTTGGTATGGGGGATGAGGAGGTGTATCGCCTCTTCAGATTCAGCCCAGATGTAATACTTGAACTAACCACAACCCTGCAGGAGGACATCACCAGCAAGACACACCGCTCACAAGCAGTGCAGCCACTGGTGAAGGTACTGGCAACACTTCATTTCCTTGCCAGTGGATCATTCCAGCGTACAAGTGGAGTGGTGGCTGGGATGTCACAGTCCTCCATAAGCAGATGTGTGCACCAGGTTGTCCCTGCAATCCTCAGACGCATGTCCAACCAGTTCATCAGACCCACCACTGAGGACCTGCGGCTGATGGCAATGACAGATTTCTACAACATTGCCAGATTCCCACGCACCATCGGGGCCATTGATTGCACACATGTGGCCCTTCAGCCCCCCAGTGCCACAGAGCACATATACCGCAATCGGAAGCATTGGCATTCCATCAACGTACAGGTGATAGCCGATGCCCAACGCCTCATATGGCACGTCCGTGCCAAACACCCCGGGTCCAGCCATGACAGCTTCATATACCGTCAGAGCCCCATCCCTACAGAATTCGAACAGAACATGTATGGGGACAGCTGGCTGGTTGGTGAGTGACAAGGGTGGCAGGCATGACTATCCCCTCCCGTGATGCACAACAGAAGTCGCACATGCATGACTAACATCCTCCTGTCTTTTACCTTACAGGTGACTCTGCATATGCACTGGGACCCCATCTAATGACTCCTTTCCGGAACCCCCAAACCAGAGGAGAGAGAAAATACAATGAAGCACACATCAAAACCCGTGCAGTGGTGGAGCAAACATTTGGGCTCCTGAAGTCCCGTTTCCGCTGCCTGGATAAGTCCGGGGGGACCCTATTGTATTCCCCTACCTTCGTGTGTCATATCATCGCTGCATGTTGTATTCTGCACAACTTTGCTATGAGAAAAGGCCTGCAGATTGACATACGTGATGACCTGACCCCCGACCCACACAGTCCCCACCTGCCAGAGGACACCCAGTCTGCTGATGGAAGAGCACTCAGGAGGGTCCTCGCCGTAGGCATCTTTGGACACTAAACCAAAACATTAATAACACAGACAGTGCACGTGTGTACACCACTGATGTCCCTAGATCACACACACCACATGCACATCGCATTGGATTAGCCCAAGTCCAGCATGTAGGAGTTGGGAGCAGCAACGCCAGCGTCAAGGCCCCAATGATGTCACTGTCCATTCACACACCTTTCACACGTCATTCATTCAGCCGTGGGGTTAACTTCACCACCACGGCCGAGGGTGACACCCCTTACTGTCAGGAGTGCCACCCCCTCACATTCACACACCATTCACACTGTCCCCTGCACTCCTGACCGTGTGCAGTTCAAAAGAAATAAAAAATCTCATCACCTGAGCATGAAAATAAAATATAAACTCATAACCTGAGTATAAAAATAACAAAAAACTCATAACCTGAGTACTAAAAAAAGCACAAATATAAACCAAATAAAAAAAAACCCTCATCTGGGATGACGGGGGCTCCTCCTTGGGGGCACTCTCGGGCTCCTCATCTGCCTGGAGGGAGTGGGTGGTGGTGGGGGTGTGGGGGCATCTTGAGGAGGCTGTTCCCCGGATGGGCCACTCCGGCCAGCTGTTGGCTGCATGCCCTCCAAGGCCACTGCAATCCGGCTCAGAAAGAGGTTAGTCTGGGCCTGCATCCTCAACTGGCGGGTGATATTGTGCCGCTGGTCACGCTGCCGCTGCCTCCCCTCTTCCCGAATGGCAGCAGTGTTGGCATGTACAGCTGCTGTCAGGTGCCGGACATCAGCCTGCACCTCCCCCAGGCTGGTAACAATGTTCTGAACACCACTGGGCAGCTGCGACATGGAGCCCAGGCTGTCAGCGACCCGGTCCAGGTGGCCAGCAATCTCCCCCATCTGCTGGGTCTGCTTGGCGTGGTCCAACAGCACCTGGTCCTCGACCAGATCACACACCCCCCTGGTCTTCCGGGTGGCCTTCCTGGGGGCAGAAGAAGGTTGTCCCCGTGGGGATGGAGTCGCCCTTGAGGGGCTACCTAGGATGGGGGAGGGGATCACAGAGGGCCCTGCAGAGGAGGAGGACTCCTCCAACATTAAAATAAAGTCCTGTTCAGGGACAGGCTCCTCCACAACCACCTCTGCTGAAGTGGTGTGGGTACTCTCCTCCTCCACCTCGATGTCTCCAGCACCCAGGGCCTCGTCATCAGCATCCCGTTGGGGGGTTGGGGTGGACTGGCCGGCACGAGATGATGGCCCAGCACCGTCATCTGTGGATGACACAAAGCAGACACATGTTGGTGGTCCCACACACTTGGCACATGTACCCACCCCCCCCCCACATGCAACACACCAAAAAGGGGGTAAAAATCACTTACCTGTCCTGGAGCCTTCCTCTACGGAGTCATAGCCAGGGACCCCCTCCAACTGCTCCCTGTCCAGGCAGCGGGCGACCACCTCCTCCTCCGTGGTCAGGGTGACAGGACATGGGGGACCACCACCTGTGCCCCTCTCATGGCTCCTAATGGTGGACACCTTGCCCCTCACCTTGCGCCGCAGGTCATTGATTTTTTTTTGAATGTCGCCTGCAGTCCGGGTGGAGTACCCTAGCACATTGACCCTGGCAGCTATGGTGTCCAGGATGCCCTGCTTCCTTTCCCGGCTGGTCTTCCTGCTTTTTTTCCCATGGAGGAAATCATTAAATGTCTCCATAGCCGAGATTATCACAGAGACCTCCTGGGCATTATAGTTTAGGTTCCTCCTCTCTTTGGGGGTAGCGGGAGCAGCCATTACAGGGCAAAAGTATCTTCCCTGGGGTGGGGGGAAATGGAACTACTTTTGCGCCGGAATGGCGTTTCCGCCAGCGCTTTTAAGCGCCCAGCGGAACGCATTGCGCTGACGTTTCCCAGGAAGTGGTGCCGACGGAAGTTGTGAGCATGCGCACAAGGGGGGCGAGTGGAGCCGCACTCACTGCGCATGCTCCGTGGATGATGCGCTGAACGTAAGCCTCTGCGCTGGGCTCCGCCCATCATTTACATATGATCACACCCACTTCCACTTGCGTCGGGTTACGCCAGCGCATTATCGTTACTCTGGCGCAAGTTTACGCGCAACTGCTATGTGAATAACAGTACTTGCGCCGAAAGGGTCTTCAGAGTAACGTAAATGAGAAGCGTTACTCCAGAGGAAAGATACTCTCATCTACCTGAATCTGGCCCTATGTGGCAAGACTGGGCACAGATGATAGGAAATCTTATACTCTACATTGTGACATCCACTTTAAGATTCCTTAGCCATGGTATGATTTGAGAGTATATTTTTGCAAACTTAGAAAATATCTTCTCTGTGTGTGATTGGTACAAAAATAAAAGTGACTGCTGCATCTTGTGGAATTCTCTAGAGTCATTTAATCCACATACATCTTGGTAAGTATTCAGAGGAAGGGAAGGAGCAATTATCCCAGCTACAAATTGCAATAACAATCCATCAATGGCACATATTGAAAGTTAAATTCAAACTATAAAAATATGTATGCTCTGAACCTGCATCCAACCCACGCTCCACTCTTTTGGTTCTCAGTAACAGTCCTTTCTTCAAAATGAATCTAAACCAAGAATGTAAACAAGCCAGAATTCAAAATAATCCTCCTAGATGTACTTTATTGAAGGGTCAAGTCACCCATAAAACAGATATAGCTTATGCATTTCAACCTGGAAGGGTTTTACATATACAGTAGATATCCTTTAAAAAAAAAAACACTGCTGATTAAATTACCATTGCCACAAAATGGTGGAAAGAGAAACCAATCAACTAGCTCTAATAAAAAAGACTCATATAGGAAATAAGGAAACTTTGTAAAAATATATAATTAAAACACACATCTAAAAAATTACATTAAAACAGCTGATTAAAAATCCCTAGCCATACAATAGTGGTAGAGGAAACCAATCAATCCACTGTATACAAAAGAAACACAACTTTCTTATAGGAAACAAGGACATTTTGCTATATATATATATATATATATATATATATATATATATATATATATATATATATATATATATATATAATACATATGTACAAAGGTTACATTAAAGCCATCATAGAAATTTTGGGAACACACATTTGACAGCTGATCAAGCTATAGCAGGAAAACAGGCAAAAAAACAAAAAACTATAGACAGTATATAGAACTATTTAAAGTGATTGTAAAGCTACGTTATTTTTTGTTACATAACAAACATGTTATACTCACCTCCTCTTTGCAAGGGTTTTGCACAGAGTAGCCCCGATCTTCCTCTTCTAGTGTCCCCACGGAGAGCCTCCTTCCATGGGGGCACTTGTGCGGACGCACTCCTGAGTCCTGCTGCTGCGTTGATTGACACAAACAGCAGAAGTTGGGCCCGCCCCTGGCTGCCGTGTCGCTGGATTTGATTTACAGAAGTGGGAGCAAATGGCTCCTGCTGCTGTCAATCTATCTAATGAGGACCCGAGACAGTGGCTGGAGTTTCTCGGCTCGTCTCCATCACTGGAACGATTGAGCTGCAGCACAAAAGGTTCTATGCATGAAGGTGAAAAACCATGAGGGTTTATAACCCATTAATATGTAAGTTAAAGTCCCAAGCCCCAAAGGTATTCTGCCATCAAAGGTATAGCTAAGCCCCAAAGGTATTCTGCTATGTAAAACATAATTTTTTCATGTGCTCCCACTTGCAGGGTGCGATAAAAAAAAAAAAAACCTGCTGTGCACTCCACATTCTGTGGTAAAATTAAGGGAAACATCCAAGAATGGCCCTTACTCTTCATACATGTATCAACATTTTTTTTTCCTGGATTCTGCTGACACTTTTGGAGAAACTACAGCTTTCTTCCTCATGCCGCGTGCACGATAATTTTTCGGCATGAAAAAAAAAAAAAGTTTATAAAAAATGTCATTTAAAATGATAGTGTGTGGGCTTCACATAATTTTTCGGGTTCTGAAAAACGACAAAAATTTTTTTTCGAACATTCTGCATTTTTTAAATGTTTTAAACAATGTTGTTTTTCTGGTTGTAAAAAATTATCGTGTGTGGGCTAAAATGACGATAAAAACCTGCGCATGCTCAGAAGCAAGTTATAAGATGGGAGCGCTCGTTCTGGTAAAACTAGCGTTCATAATGGAGTAAGCACATTCATCACGCTGTAACAGACAGAAAAGCGTGAATCGTCTTTTACTAACAAGAAATCAGCTAAAGCAGCCATACTTCACATGGGCTGTCGAATATTAAACCAGCAAAAAGCTGGTATAGTTTTACGCAGCAAAAAGATGACTAAGAGATTGCGATAGACGTTCGTAATTTCGTGGATAGTCGGTAAAAGCTCATTTGCATACCCCGACGCGGAAAACGACGGGAACTCCACCCAGCGGCCGCAATTTTATTGCAGCGTAGATCCGAAGGCGTACGAACACGTAAGCCAGTCGGATTGAAGCGCAAAGCCGTCTTTTCATGGTTTGAGGATTCAAACTAGTGAAAAAATGCGCGTAATTAGAAAGTACTCCAGTCTAACACCAGTTAGACAGGAGTTACGGCTCTCTGAATCTGGCCCAAAGTTTTTTCTAGATGCTGAAAAACTTTGGCCCAGATTCATAGAGAATTAGATTCTCGTAGCGTATCAGAAATACACTACACCGCCGTTTTTTACCTGGTTCTACGTGGAATCCAGGTAGATTTTGTCCAGTAAACGACGGCGGCGTAGTGTATTTCTCCCGTCGCAATCCATCTACGCGAGTAGGGGGCGTGAAGGATTTAAAATAGGCGCGTTCCCGCGGCGATCGAACTGCGCATGCTCCGTTCGCAAATTTCCCGCCGTGCATTGTGCGAAATCACGTCGTTACGTCATTCGTTGTTTGAGTAGCGTCGTTTACGGACATTTCTATTCCCGAACAAGTTACGTAAAAAAAAAATATATATATAAATTCGACGCGGGAACGACGGCCATACTTAACATGGGCTACGCACCGTTAGACCAGCAAAAAGCTGGTCTAACAGTACGTAAAAAAACCCAGACGTAAGCGATTGCGAAGATCGCTCATATCTTCGTGGATCGCCGTAAAAACACATTTGCATATCCCGACGCATCAAAACGACGCAAACTCCTCCCAGCGTCCGCAAAAATATCGCAGCGTAGATCCGAAGGCTTACGAAGACGTAAGCCTCTCGGATAGAAGCCCGAAGCCGCCGTATCATGGTTTGAGGATTCAAACTAGTGATACGGTGCGCGAAATTTGAAATTACTCCTGTCTAACACCAGTTAGACAGGCGTAATTGCTTTATGAATCTGGGCCTTTGTTTTTTACATGCCAAAAATGATCGTGCGTACGCGGCATCAGAGCTTGCCAAACAAGTGGATTGGAGATTTTATACAATTCTGTTAACCCATTACTATGTAAAATTCCACCAAACTTCTTTAATGTTATAGAACTCAACTCATTGCAATAAACCTTTATTTTTTAATGTGGCCATCTCAGCAATGTTTAAGTTCGAATGATCCCAGCTCCTTTAAAAAAAAAAAGGATGTAAATGCTTACCTATTGTGCTGCTTGTGTCCAATGTCGTTTTGATCAAGAGAAATTGTTTAATCTAAACACTGAAAATCTGCACTAAAGGTTTGCCTTGGAAAACAGTAAATAAAATCAAAAAAAATGTACCAGCAGTCTTTATCACAATATCCTGATACAAGATATACAGAAATAAATACAAACGTGCAGAGCTACAATATCTCTGTAACAATATAGAAGTAACACTTTGAAACAATTGCCATATAATGTGCTCTTAAACCAAACAAGAAATTTTACAATCCAAAATATTACATCTATAAAGTACTTGATAAAGTTTGGTGCACGGGAGAGGCTTACCCTCAATTGAAAGAGTTTTCAAAAATGTCTTTCATGTAAAGATCCTTCTTATTTCTTAGCTCCTCCAATCTCCCAGCACCATGCGGCAGGTACCACTAGATTACTAGATAATTTCTGGCTCCAAGACCTTAGATTCACATATCAAACATGTAAAGAATAAACATACCACCCATAGTGTAAAATCATATATTGAAAGCTGCTAAAAATTACACTTACTGCATCCAAAAGTGCTGTATTCAACACAAATTCTGATGTCACCAGAAGCAAAGATGGCTGCCTTCTGGCGCGCATGTGTGGGGACGTATGCCCTGGCTCCGCCCTATGCATTTTGTCATATGTGATGTCATTAGTAATTCAGGGTGCATGCCAGTAACCACACACTTCAACACATATAAAGACCAGAAGAAAGAGGATTGTCTCTGATTGGGCTAGCGTACAGTACTCATTATGCAAAATAGACAGTTACTATAGGAACTCTAAGTGCCTCTGAAGATCAATCTGTCGTATCTTGAAGTCGCCTTATAATCTCATTGCCCCCCCGCCTCCCCCACACTATAGAAAGAGCCCTTTGGTGACCAAAAGTCAAAATTACCACCAGAAATTAATCTAAATAACAAAAATAATTTAAAAACAATCCCCATGTGCACATTATGACATACAGATAAATTAATTAGATAATATACAAGGATCCTAATTATATTGTAAAAAACGTAATACAATATTGAAAATATACAATCACTCAAGAATATACAGAAAAAAATACATTACTAAGTTAAAAACTAGATTAATATAAATATTTTCATGTAAAATTTTATTTTATTAAAATATATATATATGTTTGTTAAAAATACATCTCCAATATTTACAGACCTGCACAAGACTGATACTACTTAAATCTCATGGGATAAATATTAACTGGTATTAATACAATAGGACGTATGGTGTATAGGTTCTTAAATCTATTTCTTTTCTGAGCGAAATGTTTCTCTAGCATTATATTGTTTCCAGCGGGAAACATAGTTTGCTATTACAATAAACATGGTCCCAGCAGGATTTGTTTATGACGGCTGGCGTAATGTTTAGACACTATGGGGGTTATTTACTAAAACTGGAGAGTGAAAAATCTGGTGCAACTCAACATAGTAATCAGCTTCCAGGTTTTATTTTCAAAGCTTATTTGAACAAGCTGAAGTTAGAAGATGATTGGCTACAATGCACAGCTGCACCAGTTTTAGTAAATCTGCCTCACTGTGTCCTTTGAATCCCTTAATATTTGTCACATGTTCTTTGAGACGAATGCCGATGTGGTGGGGCCCGCATATTGTAGGCCACAGGGGCACTGTAATATGAAAACCAAATTTTTGGAACTGCACATTATAAATGATTAGAGGAATAGCTTGGTGAACTTTCTTCTGAAACCAACACTTTTGGAGAATATTTGTAGTATCAGCTTGCTGATGTCTTCTATGAACAGTATGCCCTGGCTACAGGTTTGAATCATTGAACATTGAATAGAGGGAATGAGCTACCATGAAGGAGGTTGATACCCACAAAAGGCCCACTGCAACATTGTTATTCACTAAGCCTAAAACCCTTTAGTCAAATTAGAGTGAAATAACACAGCTGCGTGTTTGTAAAGGATTGCAGTTTGACCCATTTCATCTTTCTCATAAAACAAAATGAGAACGACAAATTGTGATGTTACTGTAGTTTTTATATTTGTTAATCTGCTGTCATCTACTTTTACAGAAAGTTTGCAAAGGAATGTTTGGAGATAAAACACAATCAAGAAAGGTATGTGATAAAAATTACACCAGATAAATGCAGGCAACATTTAAAAAAAAAAATCCAGGGTTACTTTGATGCTGAAACCCACTGATCCGTGAGAGACCAAATGAGACACAGGAAACAGGCTTGAGTTTGTTCATAAGATTTCTGATTTTATTAAGTACAACAGTGGCTTATATACAAGTAAAAGAAGGGAGGGGCTGTATTTTAATGTATATGTTTCTAAAGCACCCCGGCACCATGTGCAATGTGTAGTGTTAAAAGAGAAGGCAAGGAGCCAATATGTCTCCTCACCACCTGTCAAATGCAGGTCATCAGCCAACTTTGGTGCTCTTCGTCAAGGTCATCTGCTGATCTGAGAACTGTAGTGGGGACTTTTAATGGCAACTATAATCACAGGTAGTGCTACTCACTGTGTCTCCCGCTTCATTGTGTCTCTGAATTTGTGGTGTCTCGCAGCAGTGACAATTATGCCGGAATCAGGAGATAGGGTTTTCTAAATCCCCTCCCACCTCACACCAGTCAGCTGACTTCTAGTCTCTGCCCCCCAGCCATGCCATGAACTGGGCAGCCACAGGCTCCAGGAACAGCTGAGCTGGTCAGCCACAGGCTACAAGGAAAGCTCCGCTGGGGGGGTGCGAAAAAGGCTGGGAGAGTGGTGCATGATTCAGGAACAGCCCAAGATTCGGTGACCCTTGGCAAATCGTTATTCGACCCCCGGGGTGTCCCGATCTCCAGGTTGAGAACCACTACTCTAGTAAGACAGGTGTTTTAATGTCATAATGTCATAATTTTGTGAAAATGGCCCAGAACTATAAACAATAAATACAATTATATATTAACCACTTAAGGACCCCCGCACGCACATATACGGCCACAGAATGGCACGTACAGGCACAAGGGCGTAAATTTACGTCCCCGCCTAAGTGCGGTTCGGGGGTCCCATCGGGACCCCCTCCGCCGCGTGCGGGGGTCCCCCTGGCTCCGGGAGCGATCCGGGATGAGCGGGCGGATGTCGGCGTTTACCCGCCCCCCCGCGATCGCTCCCAGCCAATGCGCGCGCTCCCAGCTCCTGTCACTTCCTCCTCCTGTGTTTACACAGGAAGGAGGAAATTATGTAATCTCTCATCGCAGTGGTGTTTCCCACCGCTGCTGATGAGAGAAGACATCACAAGTAAGTGTGCACCAACACAACACTGACACACACTCACATAGGCACATTAACCCCTTGTGATCGCCCCACCCCCCCTGTCACAGTGTCACTGAATGCAGTGATCTAATCACTGCATTTAGTGTCAGTGTGACAGGCAGTGTAAAAAACAGTTAGTGTTAGGTCCAGGGTAGCCCCCCCACCCCCCCTAATAAAGTTTTAACCCCCTGATCACCGCCCTAGTTAACCCTTTCACTCCCTATTGCCAGCATCACTAAGCGATCATTTTTATGATCGCTGTATTAGTGTCGCTGTTCCCGCTAGGTAGCAATTTTTTTTTATTGCGATTTTTTTTTTTACTAAAGACATGTGGATAAATACATTTTGGCCTAAATGTTTGACTAAAATTTAGTTTATTTGATTTTTTTTTTAACAAAAAGTAAAAAATAGTGTTTTTTTTTCAAAAATGTCGCTCTATTTTTGTATATAGCGCAAAAAATAAAAATCGCAGAGGTGATCAAATACCACCAAAAGAAAGCTCTATTTGTGGGAAGAAAAGGACGCAAATTTTGTTTGGGAGCCACGTCGCACAAACCACGCAATTGTCTGTTAAAGCGACGCAGTGCCGAATCGCAAAAACACCTTGGGTCATTTACCAGCGTATTGGTCCGGGTCTTAAGTGGTAAAATAAAATATGAATTTATCATGAGCGTTCATATTCTTGTGCTATCCATATGTACAGGAGTCTATTTATTTTATTTGCCGTATATTTTGTTTTTCAGTGCAGTAACTACAAAAGGAATATGGATTTAAATGGAACAGCAATAATAAATTGTCAGCTGAGCCGTTTAAAACGTGAAAAGATTCAGGTAAGTTAGGCTAAAGTATTTTATTTATTTATTTATTTATATGTACTTATATCTAGCTGTCAATTTATGCAGTACTTTACATATATATTATACATTCAGTTCCTGCTCTCAAGGAGCTTGCAATCTAAGGACCCTAACTCACATTCATACATACACATAGTAGAGCCAATTTAAACAGGTGCCAATTAACCAACTAGCATGTCTTTGGGATGTGGGAGGAAACCCACACAGGCACAGGGAGAAAATGCAAACTCCAGACAGGTAGTGCCATTGTAGTATTTTAACTTTTTTTCTAATCTCCTTTCTACAAGGCTGAATTTTTGCTGTGGCTTTGACACCACTTTTCCCTCTAAGTTCATTATAACTTCTGTCTACCATCATTGCGCAGCTATAAGATCATTTGTTTATACAAAGCACACATTTCCTTTGATTTCAATTGTTCATATTTACAACACATATATAATAGTTAGGATAAGGATTTCAATAGTGTAAAGAAGATGTATGACCTTTCAAATGTTGTTCTATTTTAGCTAAGCATTAAAAAGAGACCAGCTTGAAGTAAAAATACCCTATCAATATATGTTAAAGTGATTGTAAAGTCTTGTTTTTTTTTTATTAAAACATGTCATACTTACCTGCTCTGTGCAGTGGATTTTCACAGAACAGCCTACATCCTCCTCTTCTCAGGTCCCTTGTCAGTGCTCCTGGCCCCTCCCTCCTGTTGAGTGCCCCTACAACAAGCAGCTTGCTATGGGAGCACCGAGCCAAGTCACAGCTCCATGTGTCCATCCAGACAGGGAGCCGCAGCCCAGACCCACACCCTTCTCTTCTAATTGGCTGACTGACTTTGATTGGCAGTAGTAGGAGCCAATGGTGCCACGCTGCTGTCTCAGCCAATGAGGAGGGGAGTCCTGGGACACTGCTGCAACATCGTTGGATCTAGATGGGTCTCGAAAAATTATTAGTGGTGGCTGAGATGGCTGCTGCACATAGAAGGTTTTTTATCTTAATGCATAGATTTACAATCACTTTAATGTTTTAAAGCTGTGTTGCTGTGTATGATTTGCAATTATATATGTACATGGGACAGCTTTGGTCTTTACAAATGCAGACTGTTATACCTGCTTTGTAGTGAATGGGGATCATGCGTTATTGCTTTGTTTCAAAATGCAAGTTTTGAGTTGGATGGCAATGCACCCATTAAAGTATAAGTATAGGCAAACTTTTTTGGATAAAGTAGAGATAGATTAGAACACCAATTAGTTTTTTTTTTTTTATTGCTGCCTGTTTCCCTATTAGGGAGATTCACCTTCTCTGTTGGTCCTCTTTACCGTTATCATTAAAAGTGAGAGTAAAAGGAAATTCCAAATTTTGGGTTGTCCCCAGAATTTCCCCTCCTCCAATAGGGACACTAGTTCTGGTGACCTGAGGGTCCCAAGGGATTCCCTTAATTTTCAGGGATTTTAAGGTAAATCTCCCTAATAAAACACAAATGGCAAAAGAATAAAAACCTGACAGGGGTTACAACCCTCTAAAATAAAAACAAAAAAGTTTTGCCTATAGTTCTACTTTAATTGGCTGGTATATTGATAGTTGTTATAGGAGGGACTTGTATTTGTATTAAGCCAGTGAGTGTCCTTTCAAGTGTTTAATCTACAAATCTCAAGGGAAAACACTGCCATGATAACTCAAAATGTGCATTCATTCAAATTATATTACAACACCCCCTACTCTCTTGGAGCAGTTAGCGAGCTGCAGTTGCTAGGTGGGCTGACATTTCACACTTAGGGAAGAGTCATTTTTGTATAGTGGGGTTGTGAACAGATGGATGCCAGGCATTTTTGGATACATAAAGTGTTCACTGATCCACCATACAGTAAACTCATGTGAGAGAGTAATTAGAAGAGGGAAGGTCTGGAAAGCCGCACTCCAAATAAAACGCCTTTTAAAAACGCCAATTAAAACACAAAATAACAAAAGTACAAATCACAGCAGGGTACAGGATAAAAACTTGATGGGTTTCACACTCTCAACAGTGCTTAGTCATATGACTAAGCACTATTGAGAGTGTAAAACGCGTCAGTTTACCTGCTGCTTCCACCTTGAGGAGAGTGCCATTTCCACACATCCACCTAGAGCGGTGATCCCTTCCCCTCATGGGAGACAGTGTTAGGGCACAGGACACCAAAGGACACAGGAGAATCCAAGAAAAATATGTCTTTAAGGGTAAAGGACATTTAGACCAGACCAACATTCTATGATTCCGGAGCACATGACTGATACAACCAAATTTCCCTGGGCAAAGCTGGCTATTCACTAGTAGATTTTTAGAAGAAGCAATTGTACAAAAAAAAATTGTACTTTTGATTACTGCATGAATGTCTTTCTAAAGTACTTAAAAAATTATTTTGCTTTTAGCATTAAATTTTGAAATAAATGCAATATTCCAAACAAAGGTTATATACACTCTTATGCCTTGTACACACTGTCAGACTTTTGACCGTGCAAAAGTCCTCCGTGAGTCCATCGGAAGTCTGACGGAAAGAAAGAGAACAGGTTCTCTATCTAAGGTCCGTCGGACTTTCGAGAAAAAAAGTCAGATGGAGGCTACATACGGCCGGACTTTCCAAGAAAAAAGCCTGTCTGACTTTTTTTTTTGAAAGATCCAGCCGTGTGTATGAGGCATTAGAGATTTTTTAGGTCAAGAAAAGTATTCTATCCTGCTCCTTCCAATTTTCTTGTCACTGTGGTCGACATTGATTTGACTTCATTAATGATTAGAAAATTGAATAGCTGGGAGCTGTGGTGGCTCAACGTGATTGGCACTGCGCTGACAAGCCGTTCACCTCTGCAGCCAAGGGTTCGGATCCCGGTCTCGGCTACATGTGAATTGAGTTTGGTGGTCTCAGCCCGGCTCCCGGTGGGTGTGCTATGCAAGGTACGCCTGTGCTTAGTACGCCCCCCCCCCCCCACAAAAACCACCACACTTGCACGCACACGAAATTGGTTTACCACGCACGCACATTGGCCATGCGGTCTCCTAAAAATGAGAGGCGAAGGACCTACGGGGCTGGCTGGGTGGGCTAGACCCCCTCACTCCCTCATAGGAGGAGTCCCTCTGCCCCGTTGGGGTCCCATTGGGCCCCAGTCGGGCTCCCAAGTGGAGCAGGTAGGGTGGGGTGAGTGGGAGGCCCCCCCTCACACCCGCCATTGCCACCGGGGGCATGGAGAAGGATGGCGATTGCCTCCGGGGGGAGGGTCTGCCTACTGCCAACTCCTGCAGTCCGGCTCCTCTCTCTCGAGTTCACGCACAAAAATACACTTAAAAAAAAAAAAAGGAAACAATACTTGCCGCTTTGTCCCTTTAAAAAAAAAAAAAAAAAAAAAAGAAAATTGAATAAAACTTCTTGAAATAAAAAATGTAAATGAAGTCTACTAGTGTATAGCCAGCTTAAAACATGAGGTAACCCTAGTTGAAGTTTCTATTGTCTGCTTCCTAGTTTTAAAATGTGGGAAAGCCATCTCCAGCAGAGTAGTGTAAGCCTAATTCCCAGACTCGGGCATTGTTTCACGTATACATGAGTGCCCTCCCTAGGCAGTAGGACTAGGAGGACGAAACATCCAACCCACATCCTCCCCCAGGAAGAAGCCTGAGAGGGGGGGAACTTCACAAGTTTACAATCTAATATGTATACCCTTTCCAAGCCTCCATCCCTGGCCATAATCTTCATAGTGGTTGTCCAATGAGACATAAATATTTAAAAAACAGCATTATTGGATTCTGTTAGGCAATCCCCAGAAGCAAAAAGAAGCAAACAAGAAAACTGGGTTTTGGGAAGACCATGTGAATAAAGAACTATCAATTCAGTAGGTCTGACTATAGCCTGGCAAAGCTAAATTTAAAGAATCACACTTGCAAGGGCTGGGTGGTTACATATACAAATTTTACTTTAATTATTTAGCATGAACTATGTGGTTAACACATTTCTGATTATGCCTAATTTTCAAATGGCCTAAATTGATATAGCTTCTCTAACTAATTAAAAATGTGTGTAGCACCCTCTACTATAGGTAGGTGCTAGAAGTTTAGTGTTTTTGTAGGTTCTGTCAGTGCAGGTAAATTTAAGCAGGCCTATGCTGCGAGCTAGGCCTGTTTGTTTTTGATCTTGGGGCAGGGAGTGGTTGGGGTAACAGTAGGTTACCTGACATGTGCTTCAGCTTCCAGTGAGAATGTTCTGAAAGAAGGGCAGGGCTGAGAGTTGGAGTGACATGGAGTACATGTAAGAGCTCTGACCAATCCCCAACTAGGATTGGCTAGGGCAGGCCTTGTACATATACTCATGGTCATGCCTGCTGGGGGAGGAGTTGTCGACTGGGTGAACTGAAGGGTGGAGTGCTAGACTGTCGTGCAGGAGGAACATCCCCATCTGGGGGGGTGAGTCTGGTGAAGGAGCTCGGGAGCTGGGAGGGAGCCTCTCCTTACACGGTCATGGAGATGTGTCCTGGAACAGCAGCTGGAGAGGCAGTTGATCCGCACGTCCAGATAAATCCTTCAGGAAGGACCTAGGGCAGGAGTCGGTGAGTGAATACAGTAGAAATATGGAGGAGGCATGCCAGGGAACTGGGTGCAGAGCCAGAGGGAAATACTGTGACGAGTTGTGCCAAATCGATGTAGAGCCATGAGGGCGGGCAGGTTTTGCAAGTTGGACTTGCTAGGTGAAGTAGACCATCACCTTTAAAGTAATACCTTCTAACCAGAAACAGCCACGAGGGGGTACTGCAGACCCAAGGCCTTCATCGGTTACTTCTTCTATCCATGCTGGGGGTTTATTCAGAGTAATGTATCTAATGTATCTTTTTTTTTTTATTCTGTATTTTATTGTTTTTTAATCCATTTTATACAAACAACCATACTTCAATTGCATACGTATCACATATATAACATATCACAAATCGATTTTGCAATAAAAGGAATTTACAGAGCATTTCAGTTCCAAAATGTTTTCCTTTTCTAGATATACTGACGGTATAGATAATCTTCATCGTCCCTCCTATTTATCAAGCCGGCCCAACAAAAAACAAAAACAGAACAAAAACAAACAAACCAAAAACAAATCAAATCAAAACAACACAAAAACTAAAAAAAAAAATATTCCTCTATTCCGCCTCCACCAGTGCACAGCCATATTCTCTAGAGCAGACATACGCTCACCATGTTGACCATTTTTTATTATACTTCTCTTCTCTGCCTTGAATAGTAGCACTACCTTGTTCCATAGTATATATTTCAGCTATTTTATAAAGCCACTGCGAGACAGAGGGAGATGATTCCTGCTTCCAGAGAGCTGATACACATGACTTGGCTGTATTCAGAAGGTGAACGGTCATCGAATTACTATATTTGCGCCTAGAAAGCTCTGAAAGATGGAGCAAGTATCTAGCTGTTCAGAACCCAGGTCCTTACCTGTCAGCTGTCTTATCATATCTCGGACCTTGGCCCAGAATGCCTGCAGTTTTTGACACAACCAAAAAAAAAAATATTGCCCTCTGCCACACCACAACGCCAGCACATATTCGTCCTTTCCGGATACATTTTATGCAACAATGATGGGACTCTATACCAATGTGTGAGAATTTTATAAATCAGCTCTTGCTACTTAGTAGCCGTTAAGGAGTGATGCGTAAAATGTAAAATATATCTCCGCTGCTCTTCAGAGAATTTAATGTCTAAATCTCTTTTCCATTTCTGAAGGAATCCTGGGGCATAACCCTCTGACGATTGTACTAACAGTTTATACATCTCAGATACCCCATGTGCTGAGGGAGCTTTTACCAAGCATACATTTTCCATAGGCATGTGGTAGTATCAGATGTATCTGATGGTGTGATGGAGGTACTAAGACTGTGACAGGGAAAGTGGCCTGAGGCAGAAGTGTGTCAAGCTGCGTGCAGAAGGAGGAGACATGTGGAGGAGCAGAATTCTGTCAAGTTTAGTGTCAGCCATCTTATTCTATTTCAAGTGTGTGACGCATCTATTGAGTTAAAATTCAACTATTAAGTATTCTATGGACATCCTATGTCCCTTCCCCAAACAAGTTCAGTTCCCCCAAATAAAATAACAAAACAAAGCAAAAGACGTTTTCATTGACTACAGAGTGGGTCAGATGGGTGTCTGGCAGCAGGGTGAAATATGCGTGGATGTTGTAACTAGTAACAACTAGGGATGAGCTTCGCGTTCGATGCAAACACATGTTCGCTTTGAACATCGGCCGTTCGATTGTTCGTCGAAAACAAACAAATCGGGTTATTCGCGCCAAATTCGAATGACGCGCAACAGCCCATAATTCACTGCGGCGTTGCGCGCTGATGATTGGCCAGGCATGCACCATGACCCCGCATGCTTGGCCAATCACAGCGCCCAAAAAATGAAGAGACCTAATTGGCCAAAGCCTGGGTGCTTTGGCCAATTAGGGCTCAGGGCTTTAGCACACGCCCCACACTATAAAAGGCCGCCTCCCGGGCTGCCTTGTGTAGTGTGTTCCGGCTTGCTTTCAGAGAGAGAAGTCAGACAGACAGAGAGAGAGAGATAGATAGATAGATAGATAGATAGATAGATAGAGACACAGGGGTAGATTCACATAGATCAGCGGATCTTTTGATCCGCGTGATCTATCTTTTTTAGGATCCGCCTGCACCATTTTTTGAGGCAAGTGCTGTATTCAGAAAGCACTTGCCTCGTAAGTTGCCCTGGCAGATCGTAAATCCCCCGGCGGAATGCAAATTCCGCGGCTAGGGGGAGTTTACTATTTAAATCATGCGCGTCCCCGCGCCGATCGTACTGCGGATGCGCCGCCGGCTAAATTTCCCAGCGTGCATTGCTTCAAATGACGTCGCAAGGATGTCATTGTTTTCGACGTTAACGCAATTAACGTATGGCCCTATTCCCGAACGACTTACGTAAACGACGTAAAAAATTCAAAACTCGACGCGGGAACGACGGCCATACTTAACATAGGATACGCCGCACTTACCCCGCATATAGCAGGGGTAACGATCCGCCGGAAACAGCCGAACGCAAACGACGTAAAAAAAAAGCGACGGCCGGGCGTTCGTTTCTGAATCGGCGGTTCTCCTCATTTGCATATTCGTCGCGCATAATAACAGAAGCGCCACCTAGCGGACGGCGGGAGATTGCAGCCTAAGATCCGACAGTGTAACTCACTTACACCAGTCGGCTCTAAGGGAGATCTATGCGGAACCTGATTCGAGGAATCAGCCGCATAGATCCGAGCGTCAGTAGATACACCGTCGTATCTCTATGTGAATCTACCCCACAGTGTCTTTTCAGATAGATAGATAGATAGATAGATAGATAGATAGATAGATAGATAGATCAGGGAGGCTACTAGTTAGTATAGTTAAATGTACAGTTTGTAGAGAATATATTGACATCCCTAGGAGTTGTCAATATATTTATAAACTGTATAGCTTAGCTAGTTCTGCTATTAGTATCTGTCAGGCAGGAGATTGTGCTTGATGCTCTAACGTGTTAGTGTACACGTGTTAGTTCATTGCACATAGACGCATTAACTGTTACTGCACGTGTGCTATTTATTTGCACAGAAAGGCAGTTGCTGTTAATGCAAGTGGGCTATTGAATTGCACAGAAACGCAGTCGCTCTGACTGTGTGTGTGCTGTTTAATACCACCTGAGCGCATTTGGGGTCACCGTACGTGTGCTGTTTAATACCACCTGAGCGCATTTGGGGTCACCGTACGTGTGCTGTTTAATACCACCTGAGCGCATTTGGGGTCACCGTACGTGTGCTGTGACATACCACCTGAGCGCATTTGGGGTCACCGTACGTGTGCTGTGACATACCACCTGAGCGCATTTGGTGTCACCGTACGTGTGCTGGTATATACCACCTGAGCGCAGTTAGTGCCACTGTACGTGTGCTCCTATATACCACCTGAGCACAGATAGTGCCACTGTACGTGTGCTCCTATATACCACCTGAGCACAGTTAGTGCCACTGTACGTGTGCTGGTATATACCACCTGAGCACAGATAGTGCCACTGTACGTGTGCTCCTATATACCACCTGAGCACAGATAGTGCCACTGTACGTGTGCTCCTATATACCACCTGAGCACAGATAGTGCCACTGTACGTGTGCTGCTATATACCACCTGAGCACAGATAGTGCCACTGTACGTGTGCTCCTATATACCACCTGAGCACAGATAGTGCCACTGTACGTGTGCTCCTATATACCACCTGAGCACAGATAGTGCCACTGTACGTGTGCTCCTATACACCACCTGAGCACAGTTAGTGCCACTGTACGTGTGCTGGTATATACCACCTGAGCACAGATAGTGCCACTGTACGTGTGCTCCTATATACCACCTGAGCACAGATAGTGCCACTGTACGTGTGCTGGTATATACCACCTGAGCACAGATAGTGCCACTGTACGTGTGCTGCTATATACCACCTGAGCACAGATAGTGCCACTGTACGTGTGCTCCTATATACCACCTGAGCACAGATAATGCCACTGTACGTGTGCTCCTATATACCACCTGAGCACAGATAGTGCCACTGTACGTGTGCTCCTATACACCACCTGAGCGCAGTTAGTGCCACTGTACGTGTGCTGGTATATACCACCTGAGCACAGATAGTGCCACTGTACGTGTGCTCCTATATACCACCTGAGCACAGATATTGCCACTGTACGTGTGCTCCTATATACCACCTGAGCACAGATAGTGCCACTGTACGTGTGCTCCTATATACCACCTGAGCACAGATAGTGCCACTGTACGTGTGCTGCTATATACCACCTGAGCACAGATAGTGCCACTGTACGTGTGCTCCTATATACCACCTGAGCACAGATAGTGCCACTGTACGTGTGCTCCTATACACCACCTGAGCACAGGTAGTGCCACTGTACGTGTGCTGGTATATACCACCTGAGCACAGATAGTGCCACTGTACGTGTGCTCCTATATACCACCTGAGCACAGATAGTGCCACTGTACGTGTGCTGGTATATACCACCTGAGCACAGATAGTGCCACTGTACGTGTGCTCCTATATACCACCTGAGCACAGATAGTGCCACTGTACGTGTGCTGCTATATACCACCTGAGCACAGATAGTGCCACTGTACGTGTGCTCCTATATACCACCTGAGCACAGATAATGCCACTGTACGTGTGCTCCTATATACCACCTGAGCACAGATAGTGCCACTGTACGTGTGCTCCTATACACCACCTGAGCGCAGTTAGTGCCACTGTACGTGTGCTGGTATATACCACCTGAGCACAGATAGTGCCACTGTACGTGTGCTCCTATATACCACCTGAGCACAGATATTGCCACTGTACGTGTGCTCCTATATACCACCTGAGCACAGATAGTGCCACTGTACGTGTGCTCCTATATACCACCTGAGCACAGATAGTGCCACTGTACGTGTGCTCCTATATACCACCTGAGCACAGATAGTGCCACTGTACGTGTGCTCTTATATACCACCTGAGCACAGATAGTGCCACTGTACGTGTGCTCCTATATACCACCTGAGCACAGATAGTGCCACTGTACGTGTGTTCCTATATACCACCTGAGCACAGATAGTGCCACTGTACGTGTGCTCCTATACACCACCTGAGCGCAGTTAGTGCCACTGTACGTGTGCTCCTATATACCACCTGAGCACAGATAGTGCCACTGTACGTGTGCTCCTATATACCACCTGAGCACAGATAGTGCCACTGTACGTGTGCTCCTATATACCACCTGAGCACAGATAGTGCCACTGTACGTGTGCTCCTATATACCACCTGAGCACAGATAGTGCCACTGTACGTGTGCTCCTGTAACGCCATCTGCGTTACCACCATTAGAACGAGCACAGCTGTACATAGTTCTAACAGCTGCGCTCCGTTCTACAAGCCGTCCGCGTCACTTCCGGCGCACGGACGTCTGCGCTCCACGCTGGAACGCGGAAGCGCGACCCGCACTATTCCGCGTTCCAGGCGCATTATTTAAACCCCCTGCTGTGGCGGCAGGGTGTTCGATTATTCCTGTTGGACGCCTGCCGCCACCAGGGACCCGGACACTTAGGAGACTCTGGACTCTGCACTCTCTCTCCCCAACGTTGGCCACTGCAAAGAGACTGCAGTTCCACCCAGCTTGTGCCCATATCACAGACTGCAGACTATCCGGACCTACTCAACCCTAAAGGGACCACTTTAACCTGCAGGAAGGACCTCCTCATTCTTCACATCAGAACCGCAAGTACCCCAAGTGGCCAATACTGCCTTGTTATACTTGTACACATTGCCGTGACTAAAGGACTGTATTCTACCTGTCTGCTGCTAACTGCTGACTGTTGCTCTCTCACCATAGGGACTGCAGAGTGCCCTTAGCTATAACATTCACAGCTTTCCTTGATACTAACTACTTAACATCACAGCCCCCTACTGACCGTGTAGTGTACTGCTTTGCTCTCTGTTTAATTCCATGTTGCTTCAATAGCTACGCCAATATCAAGTTTGTCCTCAGTGGAGGCTGTGATGACCGAAACCCCATAATCTCTGTGTACTTAGAGAGTAATCTGGTGGTTGTGATCTGAGTAACCTCTGCAGCTGAGATCCAGACCTGTAGTCCAGTGTCCTAATAACACGCAGGGTCATAACATAATAATCGAACCCAAAAAATTAATATGGATCCAGCGGAGCTTGCAAATCATTTGGTTGGACTTTCACAAAGGGTAGACACCCTTACCAACTCCTTAACCGAGTTACATCTAGAGAATGATGCTCTTCGCAACCAAAATTTAGCACAAGCCAGAGAGAGACCTGAGCCCAAAGTTTGTCCTCCAGAAACTTTCTCTGGGGACAGAAAACTTTTTCGTCAGTTCGTTAGCTCGTGTCGTCTGATGTTCGAGTTACGCCCCCGCACCTACTACTCCGATAGGGTCAGAATCCTCACCCTAGTCTCTTACCTTAGGGGTGAACCTAGAGTCTGGGCTGATGCTTACCTAGAAGAACACAGAGATCTCCTGGGCGCTTTTGACACCTTCCTGGAAGAGATGTCCCAGCTTTATGAGGATTCAAACAAACAGCTGACTGCCGAGAACTCAATTAGGAATCTCAAGCAGGGAAAAAGACCCGTGGAAGACTACATAACAGAATTTAAATGTTGGAGCAGAGAGACCCAGTGGTCAGATGTTGCACTTCGGAACCAATTCCGGTTAGGCTTAACGGAAGCAATGACAGATGAAATTGCCCGTGTTGAGCTTCCTCCATCTCTAGAGGACCTTATGCATCTTTCTGTTGCTATTGACCGACGCCTTCGCGAGAGGAAAGCGGAACGTGCTGTCACATACCCTCCTACTCCGTTCAAGAGAGCCAGGTCACCACCCAAAGATGTTCCTATGGAGCTTGGAGCCATCAAGGGACCACTATCTTCTGCTGAAAAACAGCGCCGCAGAGCTCAAAATCTTTGCTTGTACTGTTCAGCTCCTGACCATGTTGTCTCCAACTGTCCCCTTCTTAAGAGGAATTCTGAAGGTAAAGATTTCCACATTAATAAGCTCAATGCTACTGGTACTACCTCTAACCAATACATCTTTATTGCTCTTACCTTACAGTGGGAACAAGAAAAGATTACCCTTGACGCAATGGTCGACAGCGGAGCCTGCGGCAATTTCATAGACTCAAAAATTGTAGATTCTAATAAAATCCCCTGTGTGTTAAAGCAAATTCTTGTGTCACTCACTTTTATTGACGGTTCTACGTCCTCTTCTGGTCCGGTTTCTCTTCAAACTTCCCCCCTTTTGGTTACCTGTAGTTCAGGTCATGCTGAGACCCTCGCTTTTGACATAATATCGTCTCCGGTATTCCCAATAGTTCTCGGTCTACCATGGTTACGTCTTCATCAGCCCACTTTCCATTGGGCAACTAGTTCACTAACACTACAGTCCAAATTTTGTACGGAGACTTGTTATTCCAGTTACTCTATCTCCTTCACGGAGTCTCACCATGTGGAGCTCCCAGTACACCTACTTGACTTTGCTGACGTCTTCAGTAAGACCAATGCAGACATACTTCCCCCACACCGAATCTATGACTGTCCAATAGACCTCATTCCTGACAAACCTATCCCGACTGCGCGTATTTATCCGCTGTCACAACCAGAACTTGGACATCTCAAGATTTACCTGGATGAAAATCTCTAGAAGGGCTTTATTAGACCTTCCACCTCCCCAGCAAGTGCTGCAATGTTTTTTGTTAAAAATAAAGATGGCTCACTCCGACCATTAATAGATTACAGATCTCTCAACAACATTACTGTGAAGAATAGATATCCTCTACCACTAATCCCAGAGCTTATTGAGCGTCTCCAGACATCCAAAATTTTCACTAAATTAGATCTTAGAGGTGCCTATAATCTGATAAGAATCCGCCCAGGTGATGAATGGAAGACCGCCTTCAAGACTCGCTATGGACTTTTCGAATACACTGTGATGCCGTTTGGCTTATGTAACGCCCCAGCCACGTTCCAGTGGTTCATTAATGATATCTTCCGAGATTTGCTTGATATTTGTGTCGTAATCTATTTGGATGACATCTTAATTTATTCTGACACACCCGAGGAACACACCAAACACGTGCGCTGGGTCCTGGCTAGGCTCAGAACACACTCTCTATATGCAAAACTTGAGAAGTGTGTTTTCAGTCAATCCAGTATCTCTTTCCTCGGATATCTAATTACCCCAAAGGGTATTCAGATGGATTCTTCCAAAGTAGACTGCATTCTATCATGGCCGGTACCACATACAAGGAAGGCTTTACAAAGATTCCTTGGTTTTTCAAATTACTACAGAAAATTCATTAAAAACGTTTCCGCTATTGTGAAACCACTCAGTAGTTTAACTAGCACTAAGACTCCCTTCTCTTGGTCAAATGATGCTCAGAAATCCTTTGATATGCTCAAGGCTAGTTACACTTCTGCTCCCATCCTTCAACTTCCCAATCCACTTTTTCATTTCACACTTGAAGTTGATGCCTCACATTTCGCTCTTGGTGCTGTTCTCTCTCAGCAACCAACCCTATCCGAGCCTCTGCATCCCGTAGCTTTCTATTCCAGGACTCTATCTCCAGCAGAAAAGAATTATCCCATTGGTGAAAAAGAACTTCTCGCAATCAAGGATGCCCTGAGTAACTGGAGACATCTACTGGAGGGTTCTACCCACCCAATCACCATCCTTACAGACCATCGCAATTTGCAACACTTGAGGGCCTGTAAGATCCTGTCTGCTCGCCAAGTTAGATGGAGTTTGTTCTTCGACAGATTCGACTTTGTCATCTCTTACCGCCCCGTTCTCAAAACCTTAAGGCGGACTCCCTGTCCCGTATTCATGAAGACCAGACCACGGAAGATCCTCCTCAATCCATTATTTCATCCAACCGATTAGTTGGAGCTTCTGCTTCTTTCAAGCATTTACTTACTCAAACCTTCGCTAAAGAGAGTACGCAACTACCTAGTGGTCTCACCAAACAGTCAGACGGTCTATATACCTTCAATAACAAGATTTACGTACCACCCCAACTACAACTCTTGCTTCTTAAACAACTACATGATGCCCCTTTGGCAGGTCACCTTGGTATCAGTAAGACCATCCACCTAGTTAAACATGACTACTGGTGGCCCCAGTTATCAAAGACAATCCATGACTACATCAATTCCTGTGTGATTTGTGCTACTAACAAACACTCAAGAAAACCTCCCTTTGGCCTCCTGTCCTCCATCCCAATACCTAACAGACCACGGGATGTAATTTCTATGGATTTCATAGTTGATCTTCCCCGGTCCGAGGGGGCTAACACCATCATGGTCACAGTAGTCGTATTAACGAAGATGGCCCACTTCATCCCTTTAAAGAAATTACCCACATCCCTTGAGACAGCAAAAGCCTTCATACACCATGTCCTTAAGCTTCATGGGTTACCCTCTCAGATCATCACTGACCGTGGCTCTCAATTTGTGTCCAGGTTCTGGAGAGCCCTTTGTCAAAACTTAAAGATTAATCATAAAATGTCCACCGCCTACCACCCACAAACAAATGGACAAACAGAGCGTGTCAACCAGACACTTGAACAGTATCTTCGTTGTTACTGTACCCATCTACAGGATGACTGGTTCCATCTCCTTCCTCACGCCGAATTTGCATATAATAATGCCAGAAGCTCTTCCTCCCAATTCTCACCTTTCTACGCGAATTATGGATTCCATCCTAACAGCTTGCCATCTTCCTTTTTCCCAAATAATGTTCCCTCTGTGGAAAATTACCTGACCGCCTTGAAAAAGAACCTGAGTACTCTCCGTTCCAACCTTGAAGCTGCTCAGCAGAAACAAAAAAGATATTATGATTCCCATAGAACAGTACCTCCTACATACAAAGTTGGCGACCTGGCATGGCTGTCCACCCGGAACTTATGCCTTAAGATACCTTCAAAGAAACTTGGTCGTCAATTTACTGGACCCTTCCCAATCTCCCATGTAATCAACAATAATGCTGTTAGACTACTCCTGCCTTCAGATTGGAAAATACATCCCTCTTTTCATGTTTCACTTATCAAACCTTTCACACCTAACCCGTTCCCTAACAGAGATCCTCACCCCCCTCCTCCTGTCGAGGTTCTCGGTGAAACAGAGTATGAGGTTGAGAGAATTCTGGATTCCAAAAGGAGAGGTTCTTCTCTTCAATATCTTATTAGTTGGAAAGGTTATAGTCATCTCGATGATTCCTGGGAAGATTCCTCACACATTCATGCTCCCCGACTCATTAAACAGTTTCATCACAAACATCCTGATCGGCCAGCCCCTATTGGGTACCCTGTTGGTAACCCCTTGAGGAGGGGAGTATGTAACGCCATCTGTGTTACCACCATTAGAACGAGCACAGCTGTACATAGTTCTAACAGCTGCGCTCCGTTCTACAAGCCGTCCGCGTCACTTCCGGCGCGCGGACGTCTGCGCTCCATGCTGGAACGCGGAAGTGCGACCCGCACTATTCCGCGTTCCAGGCGCATTATTTAAACCCCCTGCTGTGGTGGCAGGGTGTTCGATTATTCCTGTTGGATGCCTGCCGCCACCAGGGACCCGGACACCCTACTCAGGAGACTCTGGACTCTGCACTCTCTCTCCCCAACGTAGGCCACTGCAAAGAGACTGCAGTTCCACCCAGCTTGTGCCCATATCACAGACTGCAGACTATCCGGACCTACTCAACCCTAAAGGGACCACTTTAACCTGCAGGAAGGACCTCCTCATTCTTCACATCAGAACCGCAAGTACCCCAAGTGGCCAATACTGCCTTGTTATACTTGTACACATTGCCGTGACTAAAGGACTGTATTCTACCTGTCTGCTGCTAACTGCTCACTGTTGCTCTCTCACCATAGGGACTGCAGAGTGCCCTTAGCTATAACATTCACAGCTTTCCTTGATACTAACTACTTAACATCACAGCCCCCTACTGACCGTGTAGTGTACTGCTTTGCTCTCTGTTTAATTCCATGTTGCTTCAATAGCTACGCCAATATCAAGTTTGTTCTCAGTGGAGGCTGTGATGACCGAAACCCCATAATCTCTGTGTACTTAGAGAGTAATCTGGTGGTTGTGATCTGAGTAACCTCCGCAGCTGAGATCCAGACCTGTAGTCCAGTGTCCTAATAACACGCAGGGTCATAACAACACCACCTGAGCACAGATAGTGCCACTGTACGTGTGCTCCTATATACCACCTGAGCACAGATAGTGCCACTGTACGTGTGCTCCTATATACCACTAGTGTTGAGCAGAATATGCCATATTCGAATTCGCGATATATCTCGAATATATAGTCGAATATTCGACAGATATTCGCTAAATACGAATATTCGTGATATATTTTCGAAATGAAATGATTGCGAATTTTCGCTATCGCGAATGCGAATGCGATTGCGAATTGCGAATTGCGAATGCGAATATTCGAGAAATGCGGAATGGAGCACTCTGATTGGCACAGAATATTCGTGATATATTACAATATAAAATAATTGCGAATATTCGAGAAATGCGGAATGGAGCACTCTGATTGGCACAGAATATTCGTGATATATTACAATATAAAATAATTGCGAATATTCGGCAAATGTGGAAGGAGCACTCTGATTGGCTCAGAATATTCGTGATATATTACAATACACAATAATTGCGAATATTCGGCAAATGCGGAAGGAGCACTCTGATTGGCTCAGAATATTCGTGATATATTACAATACACAATAATTGCGAATATTCGAGAAATGCGGAAGGAGCACTCTGATTGGCTCAGAATATTCGTGATATATTACAATACACAATAATTGCGAATATTCGGCAAATGCGGAAGGAGCACTCTGATTGGCTCAGAATATTCGTGATATATTACAATACACAATAATTGCGAATATTCGAGAAATGCGGAAGGAGCACTCTGATTGGCTCAGAATATTCGTGATATATTACAATACACAATAATTGCGAATATTCGAGAAATGCGGAATGGAGCACTCTGATTGGCTCAGAATATTCGTGATATATTACAATACAAAATAATTTCGAAATTTCGAGAAATGCGGAATGGAGTACTCTGATTGGCTCAGAATATTCGTGATATATTACAATATAAAATAATCGCGCGATATCGCTATTTGCCGAATAATCGCATTGCGATTTTTCGGCAATATAAAATGAGCGCTGCAGCTACTCGGCCCAAGGTCTCTAATCATACCAGCAATGCTTTTAGACGTCGATGGGGATCTCTAGGATGTGATCTGTTCTAAAAAAAATTTTAAAACATTCGAATATTCGAAATAGCGAATATTCGCCGCGATATTCGCGTTATTCGCGAATACTCGAATATGCAATATTCGTAGCGAATATTCGCAATGCGAATATTCGTGAGCAACACTATATACCACCTGAGCGCATTTGGTGTCACTCCGCTTGTGCTGTTACATACCACCTGAGCACTTCAATATGTCTGGAAGGAGGGCAAGCAGGCTCTGCATGTAGAGGTAACGCTGGTAGTGGATGTGGTGCATCCTCTTCAGCCCGTGGCCGTGGCCGTGGCCGCTCGTCATTCTTTTCGGTAGCTGGCCGTGTTGAACCTCAACATGCAGAGGAATTAGTAGAGTGAATGACCAAGCCGTCCTCATCCTCCTCATCCTCTCTCACACAGACAGATCAAAGTTTATCTGGCAAAGCAACTGCCAAGGCGTCCTCTTCCCTCTGCACAATGGCTTCACACAATACCTCCCTAGTACCACCATGTCCTCCTGAGGAGTCCCCCGAACTGTTTCAACACAGTGTGGGGTACATGATGCAGGAAGATGCGCAGCGTTTTGAAGACTCCGATGACGGAACACTGATAGAGGAAGGCATTGATGTGAGCCCAGGGAGAGGGGGTGGCCGAGAGGGACAGCAATTTGTCAGTGATGATGTTCCCCCAGCTGGAGCATACTGCCAGGTTGTTGACAGTGATGAGGAGGGAGGGGATGATGAGGTCACTGACTCTACCTGGGTGCCTAATAGGAGAGAGGAGGAGGAGGAGGAGGAGGAGGACGACGACGACGAGGCACAGGCACATCTCCAAAGAGGCAGGATGCCCTCCAGGGGTCAGCTTAAGGTCACACCCACTGCATTACAGCGCACATCTACGGCGCTTGTGCATGGCGCTGCTGTGTCTGACCGGTACAGCAAAAGTTCTTTGGTGTGGACCTTTTTTTAAACATGCCCACAAGATCGTACCTTTGCTATTTGCAACTTATGTCGCAAGCGTATCTCGCGTGGCCAAAACATCAACCGCCTGGGTACCACATGCTTGTCCAGACATATGTCAACCTGCCATGCAGCTCGTTGGCAAGCACACAAGAAAGACCCACACCAAAGACAGAAGCGTACCCCCCCTTGCCCTTCTGGGACCTCCAACCCCAGTAGACCCCCAGTCCTTTCTGAAGCCTGCAGTGAAGGTGTAGAAATAGGTGTGCCACAAGCTAGTAGTAGCGGTCAATCCACTGATAGTACCAGGCAAATTTCCCTGCCCCAGCTGCTGCAGCGCCAAAAGAAGTACAATCCCAGCCATCCACATGCCCAGCAGTTGAATGCTAGCTTAGCGAAATTGCTAGCACTTCAACTGCTACCTTTTCAGTTGGTAGATTCTGCCCCCTTCCGTGAGTTTGTGCAATGTGCAGTACCTCAGTGGCAAGTACCAAAACGCCACTTTTTCTCACGGAAGGCTATTCCGGCTCTCTACCAGCATGTGGAAGGCAATGTCCATGCCTCGCTGGAGGATTGTATCAGCAGCATGGAGGTGGAGCCTAGCACTCAGCAGCAGCAGTCTTCAAGGGATCATTTACAGTCCCAAGGAGCACGTGGAGTTTTAAGTGGCTGGGATGAGGTGCCTGTGGATCCTGTCGTCCTCAGTGACCCAGAGGACTGTGGCCCGAATGCCTCAGCAAACCTACACTGCATGGCCTCCCTGATTCTGCAAAGCCTGCGTAAGGATCCTCGTGTACGTGCTATTAAGGAGAGGGATCATTACTGGCTGGCGACTCTCCTTGATCCACGTTACAAGAGTAAGGTTGCGGACCTTATGTTGCCATCGCAGAAGGGAGCAGAAGATGAAACTTCTGCGGGAGGCCTTGCAGAAGGGTCTGTGCAATACGTTCCCAGAACAGGGGGGATTACCAAAACCTGGCTCTGGACAACGTCTTGCTGAGGCTTCGGTGAGTCACAGGAGGGGCGGTGGAGAAGGTGGTCGTCTGACCGATGCGTTCAGGCAGTTTTTTAGTCCGCAGCCCCAAGGTCTGACCGGTTTCAGCAACCATCGCCAGCGTCTGCTTTACATGGTCCGGGAATACCTAGGGGCAAGATCCGACTTGGACACCTTCCCCACCGAAAATCCTCTGGCTTACTGGGTCTTGAGGATGGATCACTGGCCAGAGCTTGCCCAGTATGCAATTGAGCTACCGGCTTGCCCTGCATCCAGTGTTCTTTCAGAACGGACATTCAGTGCTGCTGGAGGCTTTGTCACTGATCACAGGGTGCGCCTCTCCACCAGCTCTGTTGATCGACTGACCTTCATCAAAATGAATCAGGCTTGGATCAACACCAGCTACCAAGCACCTGATGCTGATATTAATGAATAATATATTTTTTGTTGAAATGCCGGATCCCTTTTAGACTGCTGATGCTGAGTGACTGTCCTCTTATGCTGCTGATGGAATATCCTTCTCCTCCTCACTTTTCTTGCTGATAGCTAGTAAGAAATGTTGTGTTTCTGGGCTCCGCCACCAGTGCCTAAGGCACAATTTTTCAGCCCCTGTTTAACAGGGGCACCTAATAACAATTTTTGTTGCAATAGTTTGCATGTGGCTCCTTGTTGTGCTCCAATTGGAGTTATTGGGAGGGGTTGCAAGTGTTGTGTTGTGCCCAAGGCACAATTTTCCAGCCCCTGTTTAACAGGGGCGCTTAATAACAATTTGTGATGCAATAATTTGCACGTGGCTCCTTGTTGCGCTCCAATTGGAGTTATTGGGAGGGGTTGCAAGTGTTGTGTTGTGCCCAAGGCACAATTTTTCAGCCCCTGTTTAACAGGGGCGCCTAATAACAATTTTTGATGCAATAATTTGCACGTGGCTCCTTGTTGCGCTCCAATTGGAGTTATTGGGAGGGGTTGCAAGTGTTGTGTTGTGCCCAAGGCACAATTTTCCAGCCCCTGTTTAACAGGGTCGCTTAATAACAATTTTTGATGCAATAATTTGTACGTGGCTCCTTGTTGCGCTCCAATTGGAGTTATTGGGAGGGGTTGCAAGTGTTGTGTTGTGCCCAAGGCACAATTTTTCAGCCCCTGTTCAACAGGGGCGCCTAATAACAATTTTCGATGCAATAATTTGCACGTGGCTCCTTGTTGCGCTCCAATTGGAGTTATTGGGAGGGGTTGCAAGTGTTGTGTTGTGCCCAATGCACAATTTTTCTGCCCCTGTTTAACAGGGGCGCCTAATAACAATTTTTGATGCAATAATTTGCACGTGGCTCCTTGTTGCGCTCCAATTACAGTATGTTTGAGGGGTGCCCTTTTTTCTAAAAAATTTCTTTCACACAACAATAATGGCCCCCCACCACCGCTAAAATATTCGACATAATGTTGCCACACAGAACTTGCGCAAGTAGCATTAATTATTATTTTTTTTTGGTCCTTTCATGTTGTGCAGGGACATTTCTAAACACGTGCCACTACTATAGACACCCAGCAGGTGTGATATTTAAAGGAATTTTTTTTTTTTCACTTTAAGCATCATTAAAATGGCTGCTCCGCAAAAAACGGCCGTTTAAAAAAAAAAAAATTCCATTGATACATGTTCCCTGGGGCAAGACCCGGGTTCTGAACGACATTTTCCAACATTTAATTTAATTTTGGTCTTTAAAATGACCGTTTTTGAATTCGAACGTTCGGGTCCCATAGACTTCAATGGGGTTCGAAATGTTCGCGCGAACCCGCGGTCTGTTCGAACGTTCTGGTGCGAACCGAACCCGGGGGTGTTCGGCTCATCCCTAGTAACAACCAACCGCTACATGTGCAAATAAATCCTGATGCATCAAGCGTCTCTGTATTGCACATCACATGCTTAAAATGGCATATTGAGGAAAATTTCCACAAATAATAACAACGCTTGATGCATCACCCGGTAGAAGTGGGACTGTTGAGTTACAGGGCTTTTCTACATTTCAACTGTATTGCCATTATTTAAGGTATCAATGTAATACATGCATTATATATGTTCCAAAGCAGAAATATATTGAATAAGAATATTTAGAAGTTCTAAAGAATGTCTTCGGAGAAGTGACAGTTGAGAGCAACAGTTTTGAGCAATGCAATTGAATTGGTGATGGGTGATGGTTGAAGGGCCAAAAATTATATAGGATGCTATCAGGGGTCAAGTCCTGGGGAAAAAAGTGAGGGAAATCCCACCCAAGATCCACTTCCCCGCCAAAAAAAAAAAAAAAAAGGTACGCTCATATGCATAATTACTAAACTGCATGTTTTTTTCATTTTTTTTTTCTCGATCCACTTACCCTAGTAATCCTAAGCAAGTTCTTTCTAAATCCCGCGATAACTCACGGCAGACCTCCGCAATGTCTCCTGGGAACAATGACAAAAGCTCCCAGGAGACATTGCGGCATCGAGGAAGTGACGGAATACCCGCACACTACCCGATGAATCCATATACAGGAAGTGGCCAGTAACATAAAGGATTACTAAGGTACTTTCCCCTGACAGTGACTCGAGCTGGGCATCGTCGCTTAGTGAAGGATTGGCTAGGGGGGCTCGGCTGCTCTAGTCCTGCAAAGGGAACTGAGTTCCTGCTGTAAAAAAAGTGCAGGAACTCCGTTCCCACGCGTTCCCACAGGACTTGAGCCCTGTATGCTATGCTTGCCTTCTATGGCAAATTCAAAAGAATTTACAAAAGCAATGTTTACCCAAATCATTACTGCACGCTACACACTAGCAATTACCACTGTTGCAAACTATAATTTAATGTTTGGACATCTGAATGCAAAGGGAAAGGGAATGCAACAATAATATTTCTATAGCCCTCATGATATGAGTCTAAAGCCTCGTACACGTGCACATTTTTTTCAGCAAGAAACAGCAAGAAAACTGCTGGCAGAGCTTTCTTGCTGAGTAAACCGTGCGTGTGTACAAGGCTTTGAGGTTTCTCATCAAGAAAACTGCCCTTAATCTCGATGAGAAAAATAGAGAACCTGCTCTCTATTTTCTCGCTGTGAGATTCTCGGTAGTGTTTTCCTGCCGAGAAACCCGAGCGTGTGTATACTTACCTCTCCATGGAAACCGGGGCATGCTCGAAATGACTTTGACGCACGCGCTGCAGCTTCCAAGGTATATGTAGGGTGAAGCAAGATGGCAGCAACAGCATTGAATGTGACAAGCGCATGCACGTCGTAGTCGATGACGTCACTGCGTTCGTGCCAGCGATTCTTTTGAATGCTCTGTGTGTGTGTACACTCAGCCGGCAACAGAATCTTGCCAGGAATCCCGTCAGGAAAAACAATGTTTTTTTTTTCCTGACGAGAATATGGGCCGTGTGTACAGGGCTATACTCTATGTGCTGGACTATATGTGCTGGACAAATGAAGTCAATTATGAAAGATTATTATTAATTATAAAATCGATTGATCAATTAAGAATTAATTTTATAAAAATGTATTAATTAAAAAAATATTATTCGTTGGTACCTGCATGTGGAATATATGTATATATGCGCACATACACACATTCTCAAATGTGCACACACACATACATCCTCAGCACAAGTAATGGATTACCAAAAAATTAAAAAATTACTACACCAGAGTGGTAACTTGGGAGAGCCTAAAAATGAGCCAACCATAGGAGGGGGGAGGGAAGGAAAGACAAAAAGGAAGGAGTTACCTAGACTATTTCATAACCAATTCTTACTTATGAATGCCTGCAACCCCCAAAGAAAGACCAAACCTGAGGGGAGTGCATATATAAGTGGTTAGATATATAAAAAACTAAAGTTGTACTATTCTTAAACATACATATGAGCATATTTATACAAGCCCATACGTATTCATCTAGGTAAGATATCAGATGATACCTATACTAAAGGACGGTGGCAATCTCAATCCCTTCATTTATACCTCCTGGCGAGAGAACATCCAGGCTGTAGATCCAGTAATGTTCCACTGCAGAGAGTGATCTGCAGATTTGCTCAATGACCCATACTCAAAGTCCCTTTTGTGGACCCATGGTGAACCTCTGCAGAATGTCACAAGACACTGTGAGGGTCCTTACCCGCCTCAATGAAACGTTTATGCTCGCCGAACCTCTGCCTCAAGGGTGAAATGGTTCGGCTGTACCGTCAGATTTTTTCTTAGGTGGTAAGAACGGTAAGCGAGAGAAACACCGGCGAACATTGGGAAGGGAAGGACGCCTCCTCCTGTCACTTCTGAAAGCGATCCAGGAGCTCAGTTTGCTAACTGTTCACATTTGCTGGTGTCCACAACCAAACTGTCTAACCATCAAATGGCGAAAGTCATAACTGATCACATGCGCATCATGGTAAATACAGACAGAAGCACCTTCCTTGGCTGAAAAGGATAGGAGGGTTTAGTTCCCCTTTAAGTGACAGTGTTGTAATAATGTTTTATTGTAATCAGTCTAAAGTTATGGTTAGTGTACAGCTTTTCAAAAAATATTTGAGATTATAACATACAATTAAAGGTATAACAGTGTGCTATGTATATAAACTTTAATATACATTTTTTTATTCTAGACACCTGCAAAAGTACAGGAAAAGATTTTCTTTGAACTTGATATACTCCAAGAGTTTTTACGTTCAGCAGAAAGAACTGTTTCCAGAGAAGCCAATCATAATGGAAGATAAAGAACCTTCACAATATTTGAATTCTACGTGGCAGTAGTAATGGAATGCAAAAAAAAGTATCAGTGCCAAAAGGATTCCAATGTGGTATATCCATAACATGGAAATGAGGCTTGAAGTAAACCTCCAGCCAAATTGTTTTTTGTTTTGGATAGAGTGGAGAAAAATAAGAACCTCTGCGAAAAGTGGGAGAAAATCTCTCTAAGGTGACAACAGTCACCAGGACATGAAATTAGGGTTAATCTCACTCATTGAGTATACATAAAGTAGTAAATACATGAAAGACGTTCTAACCACAAATCTACATAAAGGTGTGACTATCGTTCTACTTTAAGGCTCAAATCCATGAACATAAAAAAGGGTTAACTGTTTGTTGTCTAAGTGTAGAGGAAATAGGAGAAACTACTTATCTTAATCCTCACTCCAGCAGGACCCCTCCAGTGCTGCAACTGGTCTCCTGCAGCTCAATTGTAAGCTAAAATCAGCTCCGGTTACACTCCTGCCTCTAAAGTGTATAATACAAGGTTTGTGTCCCTGTATGGTACATAAGGATGCTGAGGTTCCTCCCACTGATATGAGAGTTGGACAAAAAAGAAGAGGGCTGGAGCAGGATGTAGGGTAAGTGATAGATCACGTAAACATCTTAGGCCGTGTACACACGATCGGTTCAAACCGATGACAATGGACTGAAGTCCAGTTTCATCAGTCCAAACCGACCGTGTGTACGGCCCATCGGTCTGTTGTCCTTCGGTCCAAAGTTTTAAAACTTGCTTTAAAGTCGGACTGATGGACGCCTGACCATCGGTCCAAACCGATGGTTAGTACGCAAAACCATCGGTTCAAAAACCTGCACATGCTCAGAATCAAGTCGAAGCATGCTTGGAAGTATTGAACTTCGTTTTTTCAGCACGTCGTTGTGTTTTACGTCACCACATTCTGACACGATCGGTTTTTGAACTGATGGTGTGTACGCACATCAGACCATCAGGCCACTTCAGCGGTGACCCGATGAAACGGTCCGTCGGACCATTCTCATCGGATGGACCAATCGTGTGTACGTGGCCTTACACATAACAAGCATGTAACCCATGTAGTGTGGGAAGAGTCCACCCAAGGTTTTTTTTTTTTTTATTATCATGGAGTTGGGCTTTAAAGTTAAGCTATTACAAACCCTGGCAATTCAAACTAAGAATATGATAAAAAAAAGGGCACAAGCTGGGGCTGTCTTGTGGTGAAAACCACATAAAAAAGCCCTCTCCAAAGATTAGCAATCATCCTAGAAACAAAAATAAATAAAAGTCAGAAGCTACAAATTCTGTAGCTGCTGGCTTTTAATAATAGGATACTTACCTGTCAAGTGATCCATCACAGTCCTCACTCGAGCTGGCTCTTCAGGTCCCCAGGGCTGGAATCTTTAGTGTGGGAAGCCGACTGTGACAGCTTGCAGCTTCAAAGCCAGATTCTCACTGCCCATGAACAAGCCGCTCTGTGCTTTGTGAATGGTCCCGCAGCTTTCTGAGACCTGTGATGTATCCCAGAAGGCTGTGGAGGAAGGGGAGCTGAATTTCCTTTCAAATCGCAGTGGCGATCCAACTGGAAGTGGGAGCATGTACCTGTCAAACCTAGGTACCCGATCCTCCAAAAAGTGTCAAAACTTTAAGGGGGTGGGGAGGAGGCAGACAAGCGGAACTTCCCTTTTTGGGTGATATTCTGCTTTAACAGTGAGGCCATCAATCAAATTAAAGAACCAATATGGTAACTTGGGAGGGAGGAAGTGTTTAAAGTTAAGATGTGCATATAATGTTAATTACCTATAAGCCCTTTCACACATACATATGCTTTTAAGATGTGATTTTCAAGTGTTTCCGCTGCTTTTTCTGGTTGTCTGGTCCCTGCATGCACCTGTGAAACATGTAACTCAAAAAGCGCACCAAAAACAAAATTACATTTTTGACTTCCATTCATTTTAGTGTAGAGATTCGTTTTTGGTGCTTTTTTTAAAAGTGCACCAAAGATGTAACATGCAGGACTTTTCAAAACGCTCCACATCCACAGAGCACTAATGTGAAGCATTTCATAGTATTTCTTGCATTGTTCTTGCACTCTTAGCAAGGTAACAGTGCAGCAAAAGTGCACCAGTGTGAAAAGGGCCCTTAGGCTGACCATATACAGGTATTATACCATTTTCTTTCCTTCAACCACAGGGTGAAGGGAAGAAACTCATTTGATTCCCCCATCAACACAATCAGTATTGGTGGAGGACTCCCTCCCACTGTGTTATCGTATTCGGACAGTGGAGGTTTTTCTGTCGTCAGAATACTGCTGAGCACTGCTGCTAGCTATAGACTTCGGCAGTGATCATACAAAAAAAAAGAGGCAGGCTTGTTGTACAGAAGTCGAACGATAGATCCACTTCAGTACAACCAATTTGCCCATAGATGTATTAAATTTGGTTTAATCTCTGTACTTACTTATCACTTGACATGCCGTTTTCGCTGGGGTTAACCTTTGATAATGCATCTTGTCATCATATGCTCAATTTGGATTGCCAAAGTTTGTGCCAGGGTTATTTTAATGTAAATCCACCTTCATGCACCTACCACCTGTCCAAGGAAACAGATGACTGCACAAGAGTGTTGTACTGAACATGTTGACTACTCCACTGGACGATCTGACTAAACTGAATTCTACAAAATTGATACGCCTGGAAACTGTTTTACAACATTACCTTAACTTCTGCCATAATCCATAAGGAAGCTCAATAAGTTATTTTACAAGCAAAATATGTTAAAGTGATGTTGTTGCTTTGTTGTTACATTCCTGCAATGCTGTATTTAAGGGCTGTTTATCTACATGGACAATTGGACATCCATTTTGCAGAAGACCAACACATGGAGCAAAATGAAGACTAATGCAGCATTAGAAGAAGCTATTTTATTCAAAATTTATATGAAAATAATTATTTATATTTATTATCAGTATTACAATATAGCCCCATATTTTATTAAATGTAGTTGTTATTTTGTGATATGCCAACAGCACTAGTGATGGGGAAATCTACTTTGGTTCAATTTATGGGAACCTTCAGTGGACTTTTAAGACAATAGGCAATGAATTGACAGATACTGTAGGGGAGAGCCAAACACCCACTGGTTCAGTTCGCAGCAGAACATGCAAACAGGCAAAAAAATCTGTTCCAACACGCGAACACCGTTAAAGTCTATGGGATACGAACATGAAAAATCAAAAGTGCTATTTTTAAAGGTTAATATGCAAGTTATCGTCATAAAAAGTGTTTGGGGACCTGAGTCCTGCCCCAGGGGACATGTGTCAATGCAAAAAAAAGTTTAAAAACAGCCGTTTTTTTCGGGAGCAGTGATTTTAATCATGCTTAAAGTGAAACAATAAAAGTAAAAATATTCCTTTAAATTTCTTACCTGGGGGTGTCTAAAGTTTGCCTGTAAAGTAGCACGTTTCCTGTGTTTAGAACAGTCCCTGCACAAAATGAAATTTCTAAGGGAAAAAAAGTAATTTAAAACTGCTCGCAGCTATAATGATTTGTCGGGGTCCCCGCAATAGAGATAAAAGTCATTGAAAAAAACTTCATGGGTTCCCCCCCAGTCCATTACCAGGCCCTTTGGGTCTGGTATGAATATTAAAGCAGAGTTCCACCCAAAATTGGAACTTCTTCTTATCCCACTCCTCACCCCCTTACATGCCACATTTGGCATGTCATTTTTTTTGGGGGGGGAGTGGGGGCTTCAGGAGGAGTGGGACTTCCTGTCCTACTTCCTCCTCCTGCCGAGGGGCTGGTTAGGTGATTAAGCTTAATCGCCTACAGCAGCCCCTCCCTGTAGGCGTTCGCCTAGGACACTGACAGGTCCTAGGCGATCGCCTGTCCAATGGAACGGCGCGGTGGGTGCCCGGCCGTGAAACCGAAAGCTGTCACGGCCGGGTGCCCACAGTATCAATGTGGATGCTGGCCGGGGAGGGGGGGAGAGGAGCAGAGCCCCGGCCGGCGCGTCTCTGGAACGCTGGAGCAGGTAAGTGTCTGTTTATTAAAAGCCAGCAGCTACACTTTTTGTAGCTGCTGACTTTTAATAAACATACATTTTGGCTGGAACACCCCTTTAAGGAGAACCAAAATAAAATAAAAAAATACATCGTACCATTTCACAAAAAAAGTGTAACATTTTTTAAAAACCACAGTCCTTTATTAACTACTTAACCCCCGGACCATATTGCTGCCCAATGACCAGAGCACTTTTTGTGATTCGGCACTGCGTTGCTTTAACTGACAATTGCGCGATCGTGCGACCTGGCTCCCAAACAAAATTGGCGTCCTTTTTTTCCCACAAATAGAGCTTTCTTTTGGTGGTATTTGATCATTCTGCGGTTTTTATTTTTTGCGCTATAAACAAAAATAGAGCGACAATTTTGAAAAAAATGCAATATTTTTTACATTTTGCTATAATAAATATCCCCAAAAAATATATAAAAAAACATTTTTTTTCCTCAGTTTAGGCCGATACGTATTCTTCTACCTCTTTTTCGTAAAAAAATCGCAATTAGCGTTTATTGATTAGTTTGCGCAAAAGTTATAGGGCCAGATTCATAGAGCAATTACGCCTGTCTAACTGGTGTTAGACAGGAGTAATTTCAAATTTCGTGCGCCGTATCACTAGTTTGAATTCTCAAACCATGATACGGCGGCTTCGGGCTTCGATCCGAGAGGCTTACGTCTTCGTAAGCCTTCGGATCTACGCTGCCATCTATTTGCGGCCGCTGGGAGGAGTTCGCGTCGTTTTGATGCGTCGGGATATGCAAATGTTTTTTTACGGCGATTCCCGAAGATACGAGTGGTCGTCGCAATCACTTTCGTCTATTTTTGTGTACGTAATGTTAGAGCAGCTTTTTGCTGCTCTAACGTTACGTAGCCCATGTTAAGTATGGCCGTCGTTCCCGCTTCGAATTAATTAAATTTTTTTTTTGTTTACGTAACTCGTTCGGGACTAGGATCGCCCGTAAACGACGCTACCTAAACAACGAATGACGTCACGACGTGATTTCGCGCAATGCACGGCGGGAAATTTGCGAACGGAGCATGCGCAGATCGATCACCGCGGGAACGCGCCTAATTTAAATGATTCACGCCCCCCTACTCGTCTATATGGATTGCGACGGGAGAAATACACTACGCCGCCGTCGTTTACTGGACAAAATCTACCTGAATTCCACGTAGAGCCAGGTAAAAAACGGCGGCGTAGTGTATTTCTGATACGCTACGATAATCCATTTCTATGTGAATCTGCCCCATAGCGTTTACAAAATAGGGGGTAGTTTTATGGCATTTTTATTAATATTTTTTTTTTCTAGTGATGGTGGCGATTTGCGATTTTTATTGGTACTGTGACCTTGTGAAGGACACTTCGGACACTTTTAACACATTTTTGGGACCATTGGCATTTTTATAGCGATCAGTGCTATAAAAATGCATTGGATTACTATAAAAATGCCATTGGCAGTGAAGGGGTTAACACTAGGGGGCGGGGAAGAGGTTCCTGGGTGTGTTCTAACTGTATGGGGGGGGTGGCCTCACTAGGGGAAATCACTGATCTTCTGTTCATACATTGTATGAACATAAGACCAGCGTTTCCCCGCTGACAGGACCAATCGTGTGTTTACACACATAGCTCCCGATCCTCGCTCTGTACCGAGCGTTCGTGCGTGCCCGGCACTCGGGGGCGAGTGGGGGCGCGCCGCGCGGGCAGCCGGCGGCGCGCACGTGCCCCCTAGTGGCCTTTAAAGAGCCGACGTAGAGCTACAGGCTCTCGCCCAGGCGTGCCGACCTGCCGCAGTAAAATGATGGCGGCAGGTCGGCAAGCAGTACAAAAAAAGAAAAAAAAAAGAAAAAAAAATTCCAGCAATGTAATCGATTCTAGAGCGATACAGAGAAAAAAAACCTGCTGACTCGATCTTGCCCGTGTTGTGTCAGAGGAGGGTGGGGTCACCTGTACATATCACTGGGTGACCCCGGTGTTTCCCCGTTGCATCAGAGGGGGTGGGGTCATTCGCGCATGTGACGGGTGGCCCCGCTCTCAGCTATAAGAGCTTTCACAGTGGGAGAGCGTCATTCTGCGGGTGTGTCCCGTGGAGGCAGGATCGAGTCAGCGTTTTTCTTGTTTTAATAAAGGACTTGTCCCAAGCTGTCTACTGTGGTTTTTGAAATTTTTTACACATTTTTTGTAAAAAGGTAGGATTACAATGTACCCCATTACCAATTCACATAGGGGGCCGGATAGGGGGCTTCCAGATTCCGATCAGCCCCCCGGCCGCAGACCCCCACAAACATTAAATATTGGTGCAGGGTTCCCCCTATCCATACCAGGCCTGACACATATTTTTTTTTAATTTTGGTTCGGGGGTTTCCCTTAATATTAATACCAGACCCAAAGGGCCTGGTAATGGACTGGGGGGAACCCATGACGTTTTTTTCAATTACTTTTATCTGTATTGCCTGGAACCCGACAATTCATTAAAACACCACCCCAAATTGTTCGCTATTCGGTGAACAGGCAAACACCCAATGTTCGACTCTAATGTTGCGTACTTTTTGTGATAAAAAAAAACGTCATTTTATCTCATGAAACAAAACAACGTTTTTCAAACTTCATTTTCAAAAACGACGTTGCCTACACACCATCGTTTTTCCACAATGCTCTTGCAAAGCGCGGTTACATAAGACACTTTCGACGGCACTCTGTTCCATTGAAGCTCCCGTTTCATAACTTGCTTCTAAGCATGCGCGGGTTTAAACGTCGCTTTGTCCACACACGATCATTTATTATGACACAGAAAAAACGACATTTTGAAAAACGACACAAAAAATTCAAGCATGTTCGAAAAAAAATTTGGTCGTTTTTTAGAAGACATAAAACAACGTTTTTCCCACACACGATCATTTTAAATGACGTTTTTTAAAACGACTTTTTTTTTCATCACATAAAGCGATCATGTGTACACGGCATTACATTGGGCTCATCCCTATTGATAAACAAAGGGCACAAGAAGCTGGACACTGACAGGGAAATAGGTACAAATGCAAAAAATATTTTTTAATAAAGTTAGATAGGGAGTGTGTCCTCTATTTTATGCAATTTAACTTACCCAATCTTATACTACTGCAGGCCCCTCTGTGCTACTAGACTACCAACAAGTCATCAAAATATTTTACAGACTCCATGTTCAGTATGTAAGCACTTTTATTAGCCCACAGTTTATTGAGGAGAGACCAGGCAAAACAAAAAATAAACTTTTTACACTATTTTAGGGGGAAAATAATCACAAATATTATGGCTTGAAAGAACACTGGAATATGCCAAAATAGGAGACAAAGAGCACGATACAGCCTGCAGAAAACACTAAAAAAATTTACAACTGAAGAGCAGCATAAACATTATTTGTGACACCTTGACAATGACGGGGCAGAATAATACACCGCAATGATCCTGCAGGCAAAATTCTTAAAAAAAATGCTGCTACTCCAAAATAGCCCTTAAAGATAAACAGGAAGAGATAGAGACTCATGTGCTTGGATAGCCCCAGTACTCTGGCATTCAAACGTCCAATGAAAGAGAACAAAATCCGTCAATATTAAGTCTCAAAAATAAACATATACAATTGTATTAGACACATCCATTAAAAGGAATATATACCTGTAATTATTGACGTTTTTCAGCCTCTTACATAGGCCTAAGTCATAAACCACAAAACATTCATGGTTGCTCAGCAGCTCGACTGCTTACTAGGCAAGCTGGAGTCATTATTCCATCCTTGAAACCTAGTAGTTAAATAGGTCCTCCATTTTAAGTATCTACATATGTACGTGACCTCATATACTCATTGTTAGTATGGGTTTTGCACTCCCTGTGACTGATGCATGCAGCCAGGACTGGGTGATATATGATGAAGAAGGGCCCAAAAGCTTCAGTTAGGCAGCCACCACCAGTACTGCTCCTCACCGACAGGAGAATCCAAGTCAGGTTGGTCATGAAAGTGGTTATTGCCACTCTCTGGAAAAGATGTTAGGAGATTCTGTCTGCCATGTACCTGATAAGAGACATTACGAGGTCAGCCTCTCTTGTATCTCCAGCCCAGACCCCACTGGAAGTGGAACAGAGGGTACTAAGCAGTCTTAATTTTGGCAGCAAATTTCGATTTAGTTTTAGTCTTAGGACTAAAATGGCATTTTAGTTTTAGTCTTATTTTAGTCTTCTGAAAGTGTTTTAGTTTTAGTCTGAAGCCCTGTACACACAGCCGGAAATCTCGTCAGGAAAAAACTGTCCATTTTCCTGACGAGATTCCTGACAAGCTTTTTTGCTTGGTGTACACATGGGCCATTCAAAAGAACATCCGTTCTTTTGAATGGTAAGACCGTGGTAACGTCATTGACTACGACGAACATGCGCTTGTCTCATTTGATGCTGCTGCCGCCATCTTCCTACACCCTACACTATGCCTTGTAATCTACCGCCTATGCATCAAAGTCTCATCGAGCATGCGTGGGCTTACCGGGGCCAGGTAAGCATACACACGCTCGGGTTTCTTGGCAGGAGAATCCCGTCGAGAATCCAGATGATAAAAATGGAGAGCAGGTTATCTATTTTTCTCGTCAAGATTCCTGACAGTTTACCCGACGAGAAACCATACACACGCACAGTTTTCTCTGCAAAAAGCTCTCCCAGCAGCTTTCTTGCAGAGAAAACTGTGCGTGTGTACAAGGCTTTAGTCTTTGACAAAAATGCCATTTTAGTTTTAGTCCCATTTTAGTCATTGTATTTTAGTAGACTAAAATCTCCAGTACATTTTAGTGTAATATTAAATGTGTACAGTACACAGCCCCTCACCCTATACACAATACAAACTCCCCCACAGTACATAGCACAGCCCCCCGCCCTCTGCACAATACAAAGCCCCCCACAGTACACAGAACAGCTCCCCACCCTATGCACAATACAAAGCCCCCCACAGTACACAGCACAGTCCCCCACCCTCTGCACAATACAAAGCCCCCACAGTACACAGCACAGCCCCCCACCCTCTGCACAATACAAAGCCCCCCACAGTACACAGCACAGTCCCCCACCCTCTGCACAATACAAAGCTCCCCACAGTACACAGCACAGCCCCCCACCCTCTGCACAATACAAAGCCCCCCACAGTACACAGAACAGCTCCCCACCCTATGCACAATACAAAGCCCCCCACAGTACACAGCACAGTCCCCCACCCTCTGCACAATACAAAGCCCCCACAGTACACAGCACAGCCCCCCACCCTCTGCACAATACAAAGCCCCCCACAGTACACAGCACAGTCCCCCACCCTCTGCACAATACAAAGCTCCCCACAGTACACAGCACAGCCCCCCACCCTCTGCACAATACAAAGCCCCCCACAGTACACAGCACAGCCCCCACCCTCTGCACAATACAAAGCCCCCCACAGTACACAGAACAGCTCCCCACCTTCTGCACAATACAAAGCCCCCCACAGTACACAGAACAGCTCCCCACCTTCTGCACAATACAAAGCCCCCCACAGTACACAGCACAGCCCCCACCCTCTGCACAATACAAAGCCCCCCACAGTACACAGAACAGCTCCCCACCTTCTCCACAATACAAAGCCCCCCACAGTACTCAGCACAGCGCCCCACCCGCAACAAAATACAAAGCACCCCGCAGTACAAAGCACAGTCCCCCACCCTCTGCACAATACAAAGCCCCCCACAGTACACAGCACAGCCCCCCACCCTCTGCACAATACAAAGCCCCCCACAGTACACAGCACAGCCCCCCACCCTCTGCACAATACAAAGCCCCCCACAGTACACAGCACAGCCCCCACCCTCTGCACAATACAAAGCACCCCGCAGTACAAAGCACAGTCCCCCACCCTCTGCACAATACAAAGCCCCCCACAGTACACAGCACAGCCCCCCACCCTCTGCACAATACAAAGCCCCCCACAGTACACAGCACAGCCCCCACCCTCTGCACAATACAAAGCCCCCCACAGTACACAGAACAGCTCCCCACCTTCTGCACAATACAAAGCCCCCCACAGTATACAGCACAGTCCCCCACCCTCTGCACAATACAAAGCCCCCCACAGTACACAGCACAGCCCCCCACCCTCTGCACAATACAAAGCCCCCCACAGTACAGAGCACAGCCCCCCACCCTCTGCACAATACAAAGCCCCTCACAGTACAAAGCACAGTCCCCCACCCTCTGCACAATACAAAACCCCCCACAGTACACAGCACAGCCCCCCACCCTATGCACAGTACAAAGCCCCTCACAGTACACAGCCCCCCTGCATTTCGAGGAGACCCACAGTCTCCTGGGACAGCACTGCCAGCGTACTCTGAAGCCGCGTACACACGGCAGAGAACCTCGACGGGCAGAACACATCGTTCCGCCCGTCGAGGTTCTCTGCCGGCCGTCAGATTCGGCGACCCGCCCGTCGGGAATGGCAATCAGCCATTCATCCAGACGGGCCGTCGAGCAAATAGAGAACATGCTCTCTATTTCTGATCGACGGCATTCCCGACGGGATGCTCGCCGAGAGCGTACACACGGCCGAGGTTCTCGCTGGAATGCAGCTTCCAGTGAGGTTCTCGCTGGTTTCCAGCGAGAACCTCGGTCGTGTGTACGCCGCCTAGGGACAGGAGGAACTAAGGGACAGGAGGAACAGGAGTGCCAGCAGATGTCGATAGGAGAACTTGCAGACTGGTGGACCAACAGGTCAGGAACAGTAACTGTGTACAGCAGTCTAGCTCAGGTTAAAGGGGCACTCTGTTTGTGCTGAGACAGAAGCAAGATCGAATAATCATCCGAGCCAAATAGAGCCAGAGAAGAACATAGTAGAACAGCAAGCAGGAGACAGAAACAAGATCGAATAGTCATCCGAGCCAAAACAGAGCCAGAGAAGAACGTAGTAGAACATCAAGCAGGAGCCAGTTAACCAAGCAAGTTTTTAACAGGAACGCAGGAGATAGTCTCTGTAATGTTGACTGAGTCAAAGGCAGAGAGCAAGTGAACTGAAAGGCTTAAGTAGGCAGAACTGATGAGCCGGCTCATCAATAGGTGAGTCACTGTGGAGAGATAGGAGCTGGCAATTAGCCGACTGCTGAGCGGCCAGCCCTGACAGTGTGGCTTGTCAGAGCTCTCAGCAGACTTGAGACAGGAACACTCGTTGGTGCAGAGAGCTTGAACAGCAGACATCCAGGCAGGCACTGGAGTAGGACAAGAAGCCAGGATCAGTGACAGAAGCATTGTCACAGCAATAGACATGGTCAGTGAGGCACCAAACAGGGAGGCATCAATGTACCAAATCATTAGCAAGGCCGAGTTTAGGAACAGTGTCTGATCAGGAACTGGTGACAAGTAAAGAGCAGAACCCAAGATCAGGTCAGGAACAAGCTGGGACAACAAAGAAGGGAATCTTACAGGGTAAATGCAGGACACAGGGAACAGCTAAAGATCAGTCAGCACATAACATGGGTATGAGCATGCTTTAACCACTTCAGCCCTGGAAGAATTTACCCCCTTCCTTACCAGTAGGGATGAGCTTCGTGTTCGATACGAACGTACGTTCGACTCGAACATTGTCTGTTCGTACGTTCGTCAAAATTCGAACAAAAGCGGTCGTTCACGCCAAATTCGAGTGACGCAAAATCCACTGCGGCATTGCGCGCTGATGATTGGCCAAGCATGCTGTATGTCCCACATGCTTGGCCAATCACAGCGCGCAAAAAACGAAGAGCCATAATTGGCCAAAGCCTGGGTGGCTTTGGCCAATTATGGCTCAGGGCTTTAGCACACACCCCACACTATATAAGGCCGCCTGCTGGGCGGCCTCGTGTAGTGTGTTCCAGTTTGTTGATGAGAGCAGTCAGAGAGACAGAGAGATTGTCTTTTTATATAGCTAGATAGAACAGGCAGGCAGGCTAGTCAGTTTAGCTTAATTTACAGTGTGTAGAGAATATATATACATCCCTAGGAGTTGTACATATATTTATACACTGTATAGCTTAGATAGATCCGTTCTTCCTAATTTACCGGCAGGCAGGTGATTGTGCTATTTAAAGACGTTATCACAAGTATAGACACCCAGCAGGTACAATATTTAAAGGAATTTTATTTATATTTTTTTAATTTAAGCATCATTAAAATCACTGCTCCTGGAGCAGTGATTTTAATAATGTTTAAATAAAAAAATAAAAATAAATTAAAGATTCCTTTAAATATTGTACCTGTTGGGTGTCTATAGTTTGCCTGTGAAAACGTCTTTGAGAACACGGGTCTTGCCCGAGGAAACTTGTATCAATGGAAAAAAGTTTTAAAAAGCAACAGCAGATTTGTCAGTAGTAGAGGAAGTCTTGAACTTTCCCTTATGGAAGAGGAATGGGCCAATATCCTGCACAACATCCATAAAGTCACAGTACAAGTACAAGTACAAGTACAATTCAAGAATCTGATTACAAATTACTGGCAAACTGGTACCTTACACCAGGTGTGCAGCACAGGCTAAACCCCCCCGGGACACATGAACAGCGCTCTTTACCAAGGCTCCTGACTTACTGGGCTGCCCTATATTGGACACTTTAACCTGGTCTAGCCTAGTTGATTGGATACTTACTCCTCCCTGGCTATGTTCCATGTTCACTGCTGTGATTAGTCCCGGGTCTGTTTCTTGATTTCTGGCTTTATTTCAGAAATACACGTGTACATCCTTATATGATGACTCGCTGCCAACTATAGGATATATATATATATTTTTTCGTGTATCTTGGAGTACTCTGTCTGTCGCATTGAGCTCTTACAAGCCATATGAATACTTATTTCTTCATCTTCGATGTAATCGGATGGATAGCAATTCTTTTGATGTATGAAATTAGCAATTATATACTACCAGCCCTCTCTCAAACTCGCCCTGAAGAAGCCGCTAGGCGAAACGCGTAGGCGAGATGCAAGCTAACATTGCTTATGTATATTCTGTATACCTTGTTTTTGTATATTTTATTCTTTGTTTTTGGATTTTATGATATATAATTAAATATTTTTTCTTAACTTTTATGTCCTTGTGATTGCCTGAAAAAGTCCGCCTTTCTATTACCCTATGTAGTATTTTTCTATTTTTGGTACCTTACACCCTTTGACTAAGCAAATTTTCCCTCACATCATCATCATCTCTGCTGGAAATGTGGAGTCGAACGTGGGTATCTAACACACATCTGGTGGTCCTGTTCGAAAGTTCATCCCTTTTGGAAAGAGATATATGAAACCATATCAAATTAATGCATTTTCTCTAGATTTTACACCCGTGCAATATCTTTTACACCACTCCTCTCCCCCACTCTACGTATCACAAACCTGCGTTACATCAGAGGGGGACAGGGTCTCCCGCACGTCACTGGGAAAGCCTGGGATTTCCCTTGCGTCAGAGGGGGACGGGGTCACGTGACGGGTGGCCCCGCCCTTACCTACATAAGAGCTGTCACTGCTGAAGCCGCGTCATTCGCCAGGCTGTCTCCATCGGAGACAGGTGATGCGTGCGCTGCATAGACATCTCATCGCAGAATCATGGACCTGGATGAAGAGGAGATCTTCTCATCGCTGGACCCTGGAGAGGAGATCACCCATCGCAGGATACTGACAGCGTTGGAGCGGAGACCAAGAGTGGATTACCACCACTGGAATTTTTTTCTTTTTTTAATAAAGAACTATCCCAACCATGTCTGTGCTTTTTTTTTACAATTATTTACACTTTCTTTGTGAAATGATAGAGGTACAATGTACCCCATTACCAATTCACATAGGAGGGGTGGGATCTGGGGGTCCCCTTGTTAAAGGGGTCTTCCAGATTCTGATAAGCCCCCGCCCGCAGACCCCACAACCACCAGGCAAGGGTTGTGGGGATAAGCCCTTGTCACAGACCCCCAAAGCATCCTCCCAATGTTGAGGGCATGTGGCCTGGCACGGTTCAGGAGGGGGGGTGCTCTCTCGTCCCCCCCTCTTTTCCTGCAGCCTGCCAGGTTGCGTGCTCGGATAAAGAGTCTGGTGTGGATTTTTGGGGGTAACTCCATGCAATTTTTTTTATGTGGGGTGGAGTTCCCATTAAAATCCATACCAGACCTGAAGTCATTTTTTTTATTTGACATGGGGTTCCCCTTAATATCAATCCCAGACCTGAAGGGACTGGTAATTAAATTTGGGGGGCCCCCATTCCTTTTTTTTTTTATTAATTACTTTTCTCTGTATTGCCGGGAGCCGACAATTCATTATAGCAGCGAGCGATTTTAAATGACTTTTTTTCCTTCAGATATTACACTTTGTGCAGGGACAGTTCTAAGCATGGGAAACAAGCGCTACTTCAGGCATACTATACACACCCCCCCCCCCCCCAGGTACAAAATTTAAAGGAATATTTCACTTTTATTGTTTCACTTTAAGAATTATTAAAATCACTGCTTCAGAAAAAACAGACGGTTTTTGAAACTTTTTTTTGCATTGATACATGTCCCAGGTCCCCAAACACTTTTTAGGACAATAACTTGCATATTAGCCTTTAAAATTAGCACTTTGTCACTCAACAATAACATTGAAGTGATTTTCCTGACATGTTTTGCCACTTGGGGCTTCCTCAGGGGATGATTATAGAGACACTCAGTTGTAAACTGCATAGAACAGAACAAAGTTAAAACCATTCATATACATTTTTAACATAACATAAATAAAATAGACTGTCAACTGCCATGTCCACCCCTGATCGCTCACCCATATGAAGATCTTTAAAGTTGCGTCTCGAAGTTGAGTCAGACAAGATTACCGTCAGTGGGTAACACACATAGGGATATACCAAACAGATTCCCAAAAGAATTGTCCGGCTGGAATCTAGCCAACGGAACATTGTACGAGGTGATTAGTCAGACTACTTCATGTAATCTGATCTAATAAATATAATATTCTATATCAAGTAGTCTAATTTTTTTTTTTAAATTCAATAAAAACATGGTAAAATAAAAAGTCCTCCTATAATTGTGTTTAGGTAGTGATTCTTCTTATAGATGTGCAAAGGAACGAAAGTCTTTAGTCAATAAAGAGCTTCATAACTGAGCTTCGACTTTCCTCCAGATGAAGCCATGTGCGTAGGTAGCGTAACATGTAGAGATTGAGCCTGGCGGTGGGATCTTGTCTATTGGATTACATGAGATACATGTTGAATTTTTTTACATGCTGATGTTTTTTTTAATAAATGTGAGTGCACTTTATGAAGCTGGGTTTTGTGCGGTTTTGTTAAGTTGATTTATCCAGGTACTGCACTATTGGAGGCTGCCTTTCTCTTTATATATTACCTATGAGTTGCTTGTGAACTGTTTGGAGCCATTTTGGAAGGAGAACCAGATCACTCTTAAAAGAGAAGTATGGGTTTGGGGTTCTTTCCTGATTTATACTTATGATGCTACACTGAGAACAGAGTGATCGAACACAGCCGATTGCTCAGTTCTGACAGTTCCACGAGCAGAGTTAACCATTAATCAGCAGCTCTTTTCCTGCTTCCTGCTTCCTGCTCACTCACTGGAGTGCTGGGCTGTGGAGGGGGTGGGAGCAGCCGGCTCAGACTCTCAACAGCTTGCTGAGAGGCTGAGCTGGGGTGTCAGCCCAAGCACCTGGCGTATCAAGACTTCCATTGTTGGGATGACGCGGTGCCTGGACCTATTTCTGCGACATCAGCAGAATCACTACCTGAACACAGTTATAAGAGGACTTTTTATTAGTATTTTAGCACATTATAATCATGCACCAATTATCTTCACTGGTTTATTGCTTGCACTAGCAGTTTATCCTTTATGCTATGAAATGTGGTTTCTTTAGTTATTTATTTTTATGGTTATATCTAGTACATTATTGAATTAACTTGGGCAGCACTACCACATATTTAATATTTATTTTCTATGTGATTATTACTATGATTTCACTGTGCAGATATCTGACAGTGAAATGTGTCTAATCTGAAATCTGTCCTAAAAAAAAAAAAATGTATGAAAATGTTCCTAAAGCCTGTGTCTATGCAGAATAATGCTTTGGTTTTCTATCAGTTTGGTGAATATCTTATCTTGTACTATGTCAGATGAAAGATCTGCTTATGTATGTAAAGCATGCGGTTGATAAGACGCTAGGAAATGGCAAAGGAGTCAGTGAATTCACTGCTACATTTAGGAGTTGTCAGTAGATTATTAAAAGAAATATTAACACTGATAGTATAGATTATTAAAAGAAATAGTAACACTGTGATACTTTAAACCAAATAGTAATCATGATCTCAGTTATTGTTAAATTGATTTAAAATACTTACCATTTAAAAAAGACAAGACTTTACTGGAAGCTGCTGGTAAAAAGCAAGTTACAGTAATTATATTGCATGCCCGAGCAGCAAAAGCCACATGTTAAAAGGTGTTGCTTGTAGACAGGAAACAGCAATATCAAAAGCATACCACAATAAGACAATTCATTTTGAAGAATACTGAAACATTTATAGCTGCAAGAAAGACAGTGGAATATTTGTAAAAAATGCATTTTATTTAGGCGATGCAGGTGCAAAGAATTTTTTTGCTATTCAGCGCTGTGCACTGGCAATTGCTCGGTCATGCAACGCCATACCCAAAATGAAATTTTAATATTTTTTTTACACAAATAGAGCTTTATTTTAGCAATATTTAATCAGTACCGTTTTTTTTTTTTCTTGCTATATATAGAAAAAATACAGAAAATGTTGAAAAAAGCCCATATTTTTCTGAGTTAAAAATTTTAAATTTAGTAAACAAATAATCTTTCTTTAAATGTAGGCCAAAATATAGTCAGCTACATTTCTTTGGTAAAAACAATATCCCAAATCAGTGTTTATCGTTTAGTCTGTGTGAAAGTTATGAAGACTACAAACTATGGTATCACTACAGTGCCTTGAAAAAGTATTCATACCCCTTGACATTTTCTAAATTTTGTCATATTACAACCAAAAACGTAAATGTATTTTTTGGGGGATTTTAGGTGATAGACCAACACAAAGTGGCACATAATTGTGATGTGGAAGGAAAATGATAATTGGTTTTCAAAATATTTTTTTGCGAATAAATATGTGAAAAAGTGTGGCGTGAATTCAGCCCCCTTTACTCTGATACCCTTAACTAGAATCTAGTGGAACCATTTGCCTTCAGAAGTCATCTAATTAGTAAACAGAGTCCACCTGTGTGTAATTTAACCTCAGTATAAATACAGCTGTTCTGCGAAGCCCTCTGAGGTTTGTTAGAGAACCTTAGTGAAGAAACAGCATCATGAAGGTCAAGGACAAGTCAGGGATAAAGTTTTGGAGAAGTTTAAAGCAGGGTTAGGTTATTAAAAATATCCCATGCTTTGAATTTCTCAAGGAGCACTGTTCAATCTATATCCAAAAATTGAAAGAGTATGATACAACTGCAAATCTACCAAGACTTGGCCATCCACCTAAACTGACAGGCCGGGCAAGGAGAGCATTAAACAAAGAAGCAGCTAGGAGGCCCATTGTAACTCTGGAGGAGCTACAGAGAACCACAGCTCAGGTGAGATACAACTATTAGTTGTGCACTAAAAATACACTAAAATCATTGTTAGCAGATACAAATACAGAACATTTTACAAAATTCCTGCTAAATTAACACCAAATAAAGCAGTTATACCTGTATTAAGTTAATAAATAACAGATATTTGTACATTTTAAATGACACCTTTTGGTGAAATGGTCGAAATCGAACTTACGTTATAATGTAAATAACCAATTTTCTCAAAAAATCTGGAAGTTTTAATTTTTCCCCTTACAGATTTCAGAGTTTATAAGAGACCCACCAAACCATATATTTTTTTCAATTTAACAAAATGACTGCTATATTTCTAGTAAATATAAAAGCATAACCCGTATTAAGTTAATAAATAACAAATATTTGTAATTTTTAAATTGCATCTTTTTGCGAAATGGTGAAAATTGAACATATGCAATAATGTAAATAACCAAATCTCTATAACTCTGGAAGTTTTAATTTTTCACTTACAGCTTTCAGAGTTTACAAAAGACCCTCCTAAGCCATACATTTTCTGAAAGCACTTGACCAGTAGAACAAAAAGACGGTGCTACTGATTTTTTTAGGCTCCACAATAGTTGCTAAAATGTTTATCAAACCACTGTTTTTATTACAAGACACTAAAATCCTTATTTGTACACATAAACACAACATAGCTCACAAAATTCCTGCTAAATTCCTAAGGCCTCCTTCAATGGGGTGTGGTAAAGTGTACACACATGCAGGGCCATGTTTACCAATGCGGGATGCAGATGTGTCCTGTACATCCCTGTGCAGGCAGTCCTATTTAAGAAAATTGGGATGCAATGGCTTCAAGGACAGATCTGACATCCTTGTGGGTGTAGGTGCATGGTCCAAAACGCGGTCCACACAAATGATAAATTGGGAACAGTGGCTACATCCCAATTGACATGGATGGGACTGTCTGCACAGGAATGCATTCCTGTGAAGCCGCTGTGTCCCAATTGACATCAATGGGACTGCCTGCATGGGGATGCACGGAACACCTGTGCATCCCTGTGCAGCTAAAGACGGCCTTGTTGTAGAATACCTCTTGCGAACGAGGCCTTAGACCTTGTTTAGATTTGCGGTTGGGGTCAGGCAAAAATACACGGTTGAGCTGCGTTTCTGTGGCCCACTAAACACCTTCACCCTTAAGCTGCCATAGGCAGCAGACAGGGGTGTTTACATGCTGCGGCTGTGATGCTTCGTAAAGTTTACCCAACTTGTAGCGATGCCACCTGCCGAACATTACACTTTCAAGTCAATGGGAAAGCTCTGCAAATGCCCCACAAGCATGTGCAATTTAGGCAGTTGCAGCACATTTATCAGAAAAAATTTGATTAAAACAGGTCGTGAGGTGGCATTACATTGCTTCCTCAGCACCTGTCAGAGCAAGATTTGAACGTGAATCAGGCCTCAGAGGCATGAGAAGCCTGATCCACCCATGTCTAAATCTACTATAAATATGTTTTTTATTTTTATTTATTTATTTTTAAAATTGTATTTACTTTATTTTTGTACAGGTACAGATTTATCTTTTTTTTTTTTGGGGGGGGGGGGGCTTTGAAACATCAGGGGTTTAAACAGATCACTAATGTCTATTTTTTTAGACAGAGATAGAGACTGAAGGCAATCCCTTTCTCTGCAGCCTTATTTGCACTGTAGATGAATAAATAGGCATCTGTATAGAGACTCCTATTCATTCAAAAACCGAAGCATAGTAAACACAGTTTACTGTGCTTCTGTGATGAGTAAATACAGAAGCATTCGGTACCGATTGCTGACTGTATTCATTCAGGAAAGAAAAAGGGCTGGTAAACAAATTTGCCAGCTTCCCCGCCCTCTATCTCCCGAGAGAGCAGAGGTCCAGGGGTGGGTCACATTTTCAGGAAATAGTTTTGATCAGTGGCTTATCTGCCAAGAATTGCTGCATAACGGCATGTCCAAGAAAACACATATGTGAGTTTCTGTCAGGGCCTGGACCTCTGCTGTGTCTGGCAATGGCTCTTCTCGCTGAGCTACCTGAGTTTCTGGACAGCTCCCTGTCTGCTCCATTGGACAACCCTACATTGACTTCTGCTTAACCTTGAACTCTTTGCTCATCCCATGAACTTTCTGTTTTAAGCCATGTCTCTGTACTCCCTGTTTGCCAGACTATTGTGCTCTCCTCAGCCAGTATCTCACTCTCATCTTCTCTGCTGCTGTCCATATTGTGCTATCAATCATTATCGACCCTTGGCTTGTTCCTCTACTACGCTTCTACTTGATCCCAACCTGCAACTACACCAGATAATGTCTTAGAGGACGAAACACGTCAAATGGACCATACCAACAACATTGCGTTACTTCCAATACCTAGTCAAGCCTCTTCTTAGACTACACAAATGTGGGTGTTTTTTCTATGCTTTTAAAATTAAAATCCCCCAAACGATATTATACTATACAGTGTTTTCTTTTATTATGAAATAAAACGCATGAATACCTGGATATCTGTTGACCTGCCCTTCCCATGAACCACGCTGCATATCCTTTGAGACCCCACTGATGTCATACTCTGTGGAACGTCAGTGATCATTTTGGATCAGAGATCAGCTGCATACCCTCTAGGTACCAATAACAAGTTTTTCACGACTTGTGAATTCTGGTAAGTCTCTTTCCTAAAGGTGGCGGTTCTCCTAGCAAACTTCTTTTTTACCAGAATGCACTGATATAATTATTTGCTTTATGAATGGACTAGTCATTTTTAGATTATTCCTTATATTTAGTTCTTATTAATCACACATTATTCACGTTGTGTTGGTTTATCACTTTTTATTACCGTTTTAAGTTTTGATTTATTGAGTTGTTTCACCTAAATGACTCTTATAAACAATTGTTCACTTTGTGTAAAACATTTACAAGTTTTAGGTACACACATATAATCAGCGCTGCATTTTTTTTACTATTTATCTTTTTCGCTAACTGTCTTTGGCTATGTTGGACTGCTATATTTATATGTTTTTAGTCACAGCACAGTATACACAACATTTTTTACTTAAAGGGGTGTTCCAGCCAAATGTAATGTTTATTAATAGTCAGCAGCTACAAAAAGTGTGGGTCAACATGAGAAGCTTGATTTCAAGATATGGATGAGACAAAGCTGGCCACTGGAAAGGGAAGATTTCCTGTAAATGTAATACTTCAGTTCATGGCAGGGATACATTTAGGGTTATGAAGTTCTGTTGGTTAACTTCAAGACAGGATAAAGTGGTGAAGTGATCCAAATAACAACACGAATCAGGTTAGGCAGAGTAGTGCAGGATGAAATAATAAACATTAGGGCATCATCAGTGAAAAGGCAGAGTTTGTGGCTTAGATAGCTAGGGCCAAGGGTTCCATAATGAAAGCAAAAATTAATCGAGAGAGTTCCCTGGGCAATTGGGAAGCTATTTGATCGAAAACCAGAATATTTAACCTATGCCTGGGGATTATCATAATTGGCTGAGACACAACAGAGAACATTAGGACCGAAACTCTATTTCTGCAATACATAATGAAGATAGGACCAGGAGACGGTGTCAAAAGCCTTTTCGGTATCTAGGAATAGCAAATGCAGTAATTTGTGAGATAGATGTTGTAAAAAGATTCACTCAACTGACTCTCTATGCCTTTTTATAAGCATTTATAAGTCTCTGCCTTGGTACCCCTTAGAGCAGTGGTTGCCAACCTGTGGTCCGCGGCCAAACGCCGGGCCGTAGCGCCTCTGCTGCCGGGCCGCGGAGGAGACAGGTAATGTCAGCGGTGCGGCGACAGGGGAGAGAGATGACGTCATCTCTCATTGCCCGCGCTGCTGTTCCGCCCTTACTTTCGGTGCCACAAAGACTGCTCTACACAGGGGTGCAGCTGCGACTCAGAGAGAGAATGACATCATCTCTGACCGCCCGCCCTCTCTCCCTCACATGTGTTTCATCTGCAGAGGCTGACAGCCTTGTGCCTGGCTGCAAGTACTCTGCAGCCATGTTACATGTTAATCAAGTGACATCCTCATCTAGTGGCAAGTGACATCCTCATCTAGTGGCAGTCAAAACTGGCAAGTGACATCCTCATCTAGTGGCAAGTGACATCCTCATCTAGTGGCAGTCAAAACAGGCAAGTGACATCCTCATCTAGTGGCATTCAAAACTGGCAAGTGACATCCTCATCTGCTGGCAGGCATAGTGGCAAGTGACATCCTCATCTGGTGGCAGACATAGTGGCAAGTGACATATTCATCTGGTGGCAGACATAGTGGCAAGTGACATCCTCATCTGGTGGCAGATATAGTGGCAAGTGACATACTCATCTGGTGGCAGACATAGTGGCAAGTGACATCCACATCTGGTGGCAGATATAGTGGCAAGTGACATCCTCATCTGGTGGCAGATATAGTGGCAAGTGACATACTCATCTGGTGGCAGACATAGTGGCAAGTGACATCCACATCTGGTGGCAGATATAGTGGCGAGTGACATCCTCATCTGGTGGCAGACATATTGGCAACTTACATCCTCATCTGGTGGCAGATGATTTGGCAAGTGACAAGCGATGGTTGAAAGTGACGCTCTCAAGGCTCCCACTGATTCAGCATTATGGTGAGTTGAACTATTTCATTTTATATTACAATGTAATGATAGAAATAATGTGTTTCAATCATCCTGACACCATAATAACCATGGTGCCAGGATGATTGAAGCACTAACACCAGCCATTGCCCTGACAAATTGCCCGCAAAAAAAAAAATCGCTTACCACCGCGCCGACCCCCCGGGCCTTGGCACAATTTACTTGCACGGAGCCGGTCCCCGGTGCCAAAAAGGTTGGGGATCGCTGCCTTAGGGTATTGCTGTCTCCTATATGGTCTGGTGTGTGTGACCTATTATATATCATTGTTTGTGCTGCCAATGCTTTATGTCCCATGTGTTTTCTTGCCAGCCCTGTTTATTCTAGGTGGAGTATGAGAAGCCTTATGGGACTCCCAGACCTCTGTATTTGGCTGAGTGAATATTTATTGCAATGAACTGATAGACACAGCATATGTAAGTGGCTCCATTATGGTTGTACTTCTACGAAGCACAGGAGTGCAGTTCGTTCTGCAATCCTGTGACCAGTTTTCAGCAGACAGCGGGCTGAAGTCTCCAAACTTGCTGGATTTTTTTGGGCACCAAATGCAGTAGAAATATTTTTTATGGGATTAAGTTCATTTTCATGGCAAAGAGGGATTTTGCTAAATCAGAAGATGAGGACCCACATCTGATTGGACCCACACCCACTTGGTAATAGTTTGAGCTCATAGTTACTGTAGGGGATAGCACCACACAAATCAAAATAAAACAATAAGACATTACCAGTAGAGATGGCCTGGCGGTTCGTCCGGCTGTCGGTTCGTGGCAAACTTTGCTCGTTCGCGATTTTACATTGAGAAGAACTTTGACCCATGACACATCCATCAAGTGGTACAGGACAGCCAATTGAGACATTTCAGCACATGGAAATAGCCCCTACTTTATAAATAGACCTGATCTGGTCGCCATTTTACATGACTATGGTATAACAGACTTTACCCATTGCTGCAGTGAACCTGCTTTACTCCAATAACTATACCCTCTTAAAATAATGAGACCACACCAATACCTTGGAGTAAAAACTGGCCGTAGCAGCCTCCTTTATTTTAAAATAAAATAGATTTAAATATTCACTCTTTAAATAACACAAAAAAAACAACAACAACATTCCTGAGAACACTTCTTTCCCTAACTAGTGCTGGACTTTGCAGGTACACTAAACACGATAAATAACCTTTTTGAACCTTTTAACGTTTTTTTAACATTTTTTGGGCACTGCGATACCTGACCTCTGGTCCTAGGCCTCAAGCCGACAAGCTGGCTCAGAGACGACCACTGACCGCAGTGCCACCATTACCCACATTCCAGCCACACCTTGGTAAACTGGAAAACATAATACCCCTTCAGCCCCCATACCACCGATGGGTACTGCCGTCCTTCTTAGAGGTATTCCTTCTACTACAAAGTCCAGCACCCGCCACTGCCACGACTGTCAGAACGTTTGATACCTGAAAGGAAACAAAGAAAGAACGCCAGACACACGAAAAATAAAACAAAACAGCAACCAAAATTATCATCACCTACCAATGACCTGACCAAAACAAGGGAGGGTGGGTGGGAACTTTCCCCCTCACGTCTGTGCCCGGGAAGAGGGGCGGGAGTCATTTATAGACTCCCCTCCCCACTCTACTCTCACCACCAAGCCCTCCTACTATGCCGGCAAGGGTTCTGTTAACCCCTGTCATGCCGGCCCTGCGCTGATGCAGGCTTCTTTTGCTCCGGGCCTTTCTTTCTGCTTTTTGTCAGTGTAGGGAGAGGTTGCTGTGTGGAGCAGGGACAGGCTGTATTGGACAAAATCGCTAGGTAAAAGGTCCACAAAGGTCCTTTTAAGGACTGGTATAGGTGCTATTGTTTGGTGTGCAGTATATAAGGGTGTAATTCACTTATAATATACTTTCTAATATAGAAAGCATATTATAGTGGATTTGTATTGTGCACTGTGCAGCATTGTGACTGTTTTTTTTGGGTACTGCAGATTTTTTTTTCTATTTTGCTGCTACACACAGTGACAAACGATACTGGAAAAAAAAAGTTTTACAACTGGTGTGATACATTCTGCTTTTTGTCAGTGTAGGGAGAGGTTGCTGTGTGGAGAAGGGACAGACTGTAGTGACACAAATCGTTAGCTAACAGGTCCACTTTCATAATAGTGTATTTGGGCACTGCAGATTTTTTTTTCTGTTTTGCTGCTTTAACTCTGCTACACACAGTGACAAACGTTACTGGAAAAAAAGTTTTATAACTGGTGCGATAAACCAGTGGCCCCCCAAAATGACAGATTGAAGCGGGGTGTTATATAAAAATATACTTTCATAATAGTGTATTTGGGTACTGCAGAATTGTTGTTTCTTTCACTATGTTACCTATGCTACACACAGTGACACAATTTACTGAAAAAAACATTTTATAACTGGTGCGATAAACCAGTGGCCCCCCAAAACGACAGATTGAAGTGGGGTGTTATATACCTTCTTCCACATATACTGCACTTCTCTAGAGACTTTTGTTACAGGGTCATTTAAAAAATGACAGGCAGAGGAAGAGGCAGGCCCTTCCACAGGGGGTGGTAGGGGTAGGGCAGGAGCACCAGGCCAGAGCCAAAGTTGGAAGTGGCAGAAGCTGCGTTCGATTACGTCAAAGGACGCACCAGACTTGGTTGAGTGGCTCGCCAGATCAGCCTAAGGATGTTGGTGCCCGGTGTTGCTGCCTACTCTGAGATCTCTAACGTTAGTGGTGGGGAAGGTGACGTTTATGATGACGTGTCTACAGACGTCACGTGGGTGCCCACAAGAGAGGAAGAAGAGGGGAGTTCAAAGGGAGAGATGGACCAGCAGATAGGGAGGACAGGCCGAATTTACATTGCACAGGAGGGACAAACCAGACTGCTAATATATCAGGAGCGAGCCATCAACCATGTACGGTCACATCTGGCGCTCCCAGGACGCCGGTCCATGGATCCTGAGTGTGGGCTTTTTTTAACGTGTCCGCTGCTGACAATAGTGTTGCCATCTGCAGTCTTTGCAGTCAACGCATAAGTCGCGGTAAGCCCAAAACTCACCTAGGGACGACCGCCTTAAGAAGGCACCTGGCCTCCTATCACAAGCCCAGTGGGAGCAACGCCATCAGAACCCACAAAGCCACACTCCAGGCTCTCACCGTCCAGCCTCTTATCCTTGTCCTTTATACACACAATTGTCCTCCACTCCACCTTCCATCATGCCGTCCTCATGTTTTTCTGCAAAAAGGCAGGCTTCAGTGGCCCAAATGTTCGTAAAAAATGATGACGCCGGATAACCCTCTTGCCCAACGGTTGACCGCTGGCTTGTCGGGAACTGATAGCCCGACCAACTACAGCCATATAAACTGGTGGACTCGAAGGCCTTTCGAAAATTTGTGGCCATTGGAACACCACAATGGAAGGTCCCAGCAAGAAAATATTTCTCACAGAAAGGCATTCCAGAGCTATATGGCCATGTTCAGCGGCAAGTGAATGTATCTCTGGCACACAGTGTCGGTGCCAAGATACATCGGGCAGGGAAGGTATATAACTTTTACTGCCCACTGGGTAAACCTTCTGACGGCCATCAAGCATGTAACCCGTGGCACCCATGTAGATTTGGTTTTACCGCCATGGATTGCATGCAGGCCTGCCTCTTCTTCTCCTCCTCCTACTCCATCTTCCCTCTCCTTCTCAGATGACTCCTCCTTTTCTAATGCTACCGTCTCTTCCACTGCACCGCCCAAGATCCCCAGAACCTATTCGACCTGCCAGGTGAGACATTGCCATGCTGTGCTGCGTCTGTTGTGCCTGGAAGACAAGAGCCACACGGGTTCTGCACTCCTTTCAGCTTTGCTTTCACAGGCAGATCAGTGGCTAACACCGCTCAATTTGACAGTTGGTAAAGTGGTGTATGACACCGGTGCCAATCTGCTGAGCGTGCTAAAATGAATGGCACCTGTCCTGAACTTGGTCGTGCAGCGATTCGTTGCCAAATACCCTGGGGTCCAGGATGTCTTGCGGCAGGCCAGGAAAATCTCGTGCCACTTCAGAAGATCTTACATGGCCATGGCTTGCCTTGCTGACATTCAGCGGCGACACAACCTGACGTCTTATTTGTGACTGCCCGACAATGGAACTCAACCTTGTATATGCTTGATAGGATGCTCCAGCAGAAACGTGCAGTTAACGACTACCTGTACAAACTCTGCAGCAGGATAGGTTCTGGGGAGCTTGTTTTTTTTCACCGCGCCAGTGGCTGCTCATGCGCGACTCATGAAGACTTCTGCAGCCATTTGATGAGATCACCAAACTGGTCAGTCGCAGCCAACCCCTGGACTACTGGGTGGGCAGGCTTGACCTCTGGCCAGAGCGTGCACAATTTGCAATGGAACTGTTGGCTTGCCCCTCATCCAGTGTCCTGTCCGAAAGTACGTTCAGCGCAGCAGGGGGGGTCGTCACCGATAAGCGCACTCGCCTAGCTCACAACAGTGTTGACTACCTCACATTTCTAAAAATGAGTGGGGCTTGTTTCTCGGAGGAATTCAACACATGTGACCAGTAGACCATGTTTGATTCAAATTCCTCATGACTGGCCACAAATATCCGCCACCACCCATAACAATTCATGGTCCCTGTCTTAGGTAAATACAGCGGCATAAAAGGCCTTTTATGTCCGTTGAATGCTTAATTTTTGGGGCCTGCACTTATTTATCCTGTGAATGCCTAATGTACCTCTAGCCACAGAATACAAAGTTGTTTGCTGTCAGGTAAGCGCCTGTGGGCTAATTTTTGGAAATAAATGGTGAAAAACAAGAAAGGGGGAAGGGACCAAGGTTAGGGGAAAGGACAGGGAAGGGTAGCGGTCTCAGGGGAGATCAAAGAAAAAAAGGGGTTACTAATGGCAATAGTGTAAATGATCTGAAATCATATTTGATACAAAAAAAGAGAATCTTTTATTAAAATTAATTTTTGGAGCCTGTAATGGGCGGCACTTACATCTGTATCGGGTGAATGCCTAATGTACCACCAGCCATAGAATTCAAAGTTGTTTGCTGTCAGGTGAACGCCTGTCGGCTAATTTTTGAGGCCTGTAATGGCCAACACTTACTGCTGTATCCGGTTTTTCACTTAATACTTCTGGTAGGTCAGTGTCAATGTTGTGGGATTATTTGTGCACAGCTAGTAAGTATTTTGTGGTTGCAAATATGACCTGCAGGTTTTTAATGTTCGACTGCCAATAAAGTCAATGGGGCCCGCCGCAAACTTGTGGTTTGCGAACATTTGAGAAAGTTTGCGGTTAGCGTTCGTAAACCGCCCCGTCAGATGTTCGTCCATCACTAATTACCAGTATTCCATTGCAAACTTACACACTCTTGTATTAGTGCAATCTCACATCAGTCAAGTCAAGCCCCGTACACACGGCCGAGGTTCTCGGCAGTAACCAGCGAGAAACTCGCTGGGAGCCTAATTCTGCCGAGAACCTCGGCCGTGTGTACGGATTCGGCGAGACCCGCCCGTCGGGAAACCCGTCGCGCAAATAGAGAGCAGGTTCTCTATTTGCTCGACGGCCTGTCGGGATGAATGGCTGGTCACCCTTCCCGACGGGCTGGTCGCCGAATCTGACGGCCGGGCGAGAACCTCGACGGGCGGAACGATGTGTGTACGGGGCCTAACACAACAATTCCCATCCACGCAGGGTCCATTCCTCAAAGCCAAATAGTGACAACTCGCAATGCAATTAAACATCCATACAATATATAAATAATAAGTCTCGTTGTTTTACAATTTTATCTTTGCACTACCAAAGAAAATGCATAATCCAACTTGTCCATAGTGTCATTATGGGTTATCGAACTTTGCTCTTTCCATGTTTATTAAATAATTAAATTAATGGCAATAACACGTGGGTACTACAGACAAGTAATTTTGAACTTTTACAGAAGAGATAGTAAAAAAATACATTGATTGTCAGTTTTCTATAATATACATACTCTTCCACTCTAAAGTCACTCTAGAGCTAAGAGGTGGGCTCAGAATAACTCACATTTGCAAAGGTATGTTTCTTAATGATGTCACAGGGAATGATCTTACATTAATTTCTTCTTCCTCTCTTTCCTGTATTCCAATTATTTTCTTTGCTAAATCAGAAGATGAGGACCCACATCTCATTGGACCTACACACACTCGGTAATAGTTGGGTGCTCATAGTTACTGTAGGGGATAGCACCACACAAATCAAAGTAAAACAATGAGACCAGTATTCCATTGCAAACTTACACACTCTTGCATTAGTGCAATGTCACATCAGTCAAGTAACACAACAATTTCCATCCATGCAGGGTCCATTCCTTAATGGGTCACTAAAGGAAACATTTTTTTTTTTTTTGCTGAAATGACTGTTTACAGGGTATATAGACATAAAAGTTAACTGATTCCTTTTCAAAATGATTAAAAATAGATAAAAATCAATCATATAATGTGCCTGCAGGTTAGTTTCACTTTTGAACTGGCTTCATGTTTCTGCAAAGTAGAAATAGACACACAGAACAAAAACAAACAAATCCAGGGCAGTGTTTTGTTTTTAAAATTAATCAGATTGGTTCTGGGAAGTTTTAGACACACAGTAATGACAGCTTAAACCATCGTGAGAAAGCTCCCAGTATGGTGGTTATAAGGAAACAGACAAGCAGGAAGTGTGGAGAACAGAGCAGGATTACAGCAACTTCAAAGCAAAAACGAACAATAAGGACATGAAACCAGTACTGCAGTAAGGTAAAGGAAGCTATTTAGCTAAAAAAAAAAATTCCTTTAGTGACCTTTTAAGGCCAAATAGTGACAACTCGCAATGCAATTAGAAATCCATACAGTATATAAATAATAAGTCTCCTTGTTTTACAATTTTAATCCAACCTGTCCATAGTGTCATTATGGGTTATTGAACTTGGCTCCTTCCATGTTTATTAAATAATTAAATGAATGGAGATAACACATGGGCACATAGTGATTTTGAACTTTTACAGAAGAGATAATTAAAGAATACAGCGAATGTCAGTTTTCTAAAATATACATACTCTTTCACTCTAAAGCCACTCTAGAGCTAAGAGATGGGCTAAGAATAACTCACATTTGCAAAGGTATTACTAAGACAGAAACTGTAATCTCCAAACTTTGACCACCACATTGCTATACCTTGTGCACATTGTTGATTCACATAGGAAAAACATGTATTTTATATATTGTCTTAAGTTATACTTTCTGAGAAACAAACATATCATTGGTAATCAGGTATAGCAAGTATATGAAAAAGGAAACTTACATATTGTTTTCACAGGAATAGTGTGGTTTTGCTATGTTTAAATAACTTTTTCTAAATGTTAAGGTGCACTCCAGTCATATATGATTAAAAAAAATTGCAGAGTCAGAGTCTAGGCACAGAAACTCAAATTTTAATCATGGTAGTTGGATAGGGTTTGTGACACACAAGTCAAAAATGTAAATCTTACTTACCATGAGAGACCTGACCCTGGGACAATGCACACAACCATTCCTATTCCTATTCTGGTAGGAATGGATGAGAGACAGACACTAAGCTCCTGGTTCACAGTCCTATGTCACTCCCTGTATTCGCTCTTGATGTAGGTTAGACTCGGAAAGCTCAGTTTGCACAAATACATTGGAGTACAATAACTCCAGCATGATGCCGCGTACACACGATCATTTTTTGCGATGAAAAAAAATGACGGTTTTTAAAACGTCATTTAAATTGATCGTGTGTGGGCAAAACGTCGTTTTTTGTCTTAAAAAAAAACGACCAAAAAAAAATTCCAACATGCTTGAATTTTTTGTGTCGTTTTTCAAAACGTTGTTTTTTGTGTCATAAAAAGTGATGGTGTGTGGGCAAAACGATGTTGAAAATGACGTTTTTAAACCCGCGCATTGCTCAGAAGCAAGTTATGAGACAGAGCTTCAATGGAAAAGAGTGCCGTCGAACGTGGTGTACGTCACCACGCTTTGCTAGAGTTTTGTAGAAAAACTATGGTGTGTACGCAACGTCGTTTTGGAAAATGAAGTTTGAAAAACTTCGTTTTTTTTTCATGATTGAAAACGTCGTTTTTGTTCATCGCAAAAAATGACCGTGTGTACGCAGCATGAGGGTCAATGGATGCAATAAAAACCTCCAGCATCAGTATCAGTGAACACAATAATAACCCCCCCATTGGTGTCATTGGATGCAATAATAACCCCCAGCATTATTGTCAGTAAACGCAATAATAACTCCCAGCATAAGTGACCGACAGCCATCAGAGGCATGGAATCAGGATGTGAAGACCCCCATTGGGAAAGTAGGAGTATTCCAAGTATGGGATATTCAGTTTCCCTGCTTTTGTCCCCTTTGTTTTATACATTTTTCCTCTTTCTTCTTTTCCTCTTCTTTTTTTCATGTATATTGTGATATTTGCCCCTTGGAGAGGATAGTGGCAGATATCTAAGGTTTTCTTCTTTTGTTTAACTGTTTATATAGTGCACAGCTTTATTCTCTGGGGCTCTGCAGGTGATCGATCACGTCACTGTATCTTTTTGCCCTCACACAGCCTAGTCGCCTATATATAAGTATATTTTTAACAACTGTTGTTTATACCAGTCGCAGCCGTGCTCTGCTGTGCATGTACTTTTTGATGCTTTTTTGAACCAGAGATTGCTCTCTCTATCTCCTGTGTTTTATCTACACAGTCCCATCCAACGTCCTTTGTGGTGTGTTTGGAATGCTCCTTCTTTCCCAGTGGGGGGTCTTCACATCCTGATTCCATGCCTCTGATGGCTGTCGGTCATTTGGTCCAGTGGGTAGTTTTGGGTAAGCGTGCATTTGTTAGGGGTGTGAGACTTCCGCGCTAGGACTGGGTAGATGAGCTGCTGCCCCCTGTGTGGCCCCCAAAGAGAGGCAATGCGTAAATTAGATTGTGTAAACAAGGTAGTGGGGCTGCTTGGGTGTGGTACCGGTGTGTCCCTATCTTCAATATGACCAAACTAAAAATAAGTGAATAAATCAGTGTCAGGCACCTTAGTGCGGTAGGCTCATAGATAGAGCCTCCAATAGTGTTTGGTTCCCTTTTATTGAGTGGTGGTGAAAAGAATATATAAAAATGTAAATAAGCCCTCCGATGGGCAATATAGTGAAAAAATATAATAGGTGTAGACCGTGGTAGGCTGGGGGTCTGTGTAACTAGGGCAAATCACCCCAATAGGTATGCCTCCTAAGCCTCCACTGAGGTATAGAAGTGACTAGTGATAAGTATTGGGTTCCACTTGTAGCAGAGTGTCTTAGAGAGAGCCTGGGAAAGTCCAGTTCGGGGTTTATACCTCTCCCAGGCTCCTCTCTTACACATTCAGGGATCTCTGATCCTTGATCCAGTTCAGGTGTTGGCCCTCTCCCCCAGGCCAATTTAAGCTTACCTGAGCAGACAGCCTTTGCTCTGTCCTGGGAAACAGATAGCGTGGATCTGTGAGAGCAAGGAGGTTGGTGAAAAACTGGTGAGAAGTTTGTGCTTGACCTGACAAGAGGTAGGCTTGTTTAGCTTGGTAGTTAGGGCCTGCATATATATATTGTGTAGTTAGAGCCGAGACACAGCTAGGCGTTTGTTTAATTTTGTTCGCTTTGTTTTCTGCACACTGTACAGCACCTGTAAATAGACTTTGTATAGCACCAATAAACATCCCACTGTTGTTCACTTATCTTATGGACTTGGTATCTGTGCCTGCTCATCCCAGGGAGCTATGGTACCCGCTACCAATCCCCCAGCTTACATATGGTGGAGGCTGCGATCAGCAGTAGTAAGTTACTATATTAAAAGGCCAGTACCTAAAGTGACAACATGGAGAAAATCCTCAAACAAATGATGTTATCCAATGCTGCACAACAGCAAACTAACGCTGCACTGCAGCAAGCCAATGCTATCGCACAGGAGCAAACCAAGGCACTGTACAAACAGACTTGTGCTGCACAGGAGCAATCGCAGAGGCAGATTAATGCTGTACAGGAGCAATTGCAGAGGCTGTTTGAACAGCTTGCCACTGCTGCAGAAGTGGATAGGAAAACCCTGACTAAGGTTGCAGAGACGCTAGCACAGTGGGCACCTGCGAAAATCAAGGATATGGGAGTCAAGCCTTCAGCCATTCATGTGGGTCGCTTTCTGTCTAAAATGACTACGGATGATGATCCAGAGGCCTTCCTGCTAACGTTTGAACGGACCACTGAGAGGGAAGGTTGGCCTAAAACCAAGTGGGCAGGACTGATTGCCCCCTTACTTTCTGGTGAATCGCAGAAGGCCTACTATGATCTCGAGTTAGCAGAAGCGGGAGACTATGGAAAGGTCAAGCAGGAAATTCTGGCGCGACTCGGTGTCACCTTGGCCGTTCGAGCCCAACGGGTCCACAGCTGGTTCTTCCAAATCCAGAGGCCCCCAAGATCGCAGATGTTCGACCTAATCCATCTGGTGCAAAAATGGCTACAGCCGGAGTCCCTGTCTGCGCCACAAATAGTGGAGCGTGTGGTCATGGACCAATTCCTGAGGTCACTGCCAATTCCCCTGCAGAAATGGGTAAGACGAGGGGACCCCAAGTCGGCGGATAACCTGGTAGAACTTGTGGAAAGGTACTTTGCTGCAGAGAACCTGGTCACCACCCCAACAGCCGCACAGATTTTCCACCCAAAGCCACGGTCTCCCCAGGCAACTGGTAAGACTGTTCCAGGGGAAGTGGGTGGTAAGCATGGCAAGAAAATAGGGGGGAGGATTTTTGGTGCCAGGACTGAAGTTTGGCGTCCCAAGCAAGGGAAACCCCTGCCTGTCAGCAAACCAACTTGGGGAAACATCAGGTGTTTTCGTTGCCAAGAGCTGGGACATGTTGCAGCAAACTGTCCGTTGACTGATGAACCAATGCAGTGTGATCTGTCTATTAGAAGGCAGTCTATGTTTGCTGCTGTTTCATGCGCTGCAGTGCCAAATGTGGGGAAACACATGTGTCACATGACTGTTAATAATAAGCCTATTACGGCCTTACTGGACTCTGGAAGTCTGGTTACTTCGGTTACAGCTGAGATAGTTGAAACTGTGAATTTTCATGCTAAAAAAGTTGCTGTGATCTGTGTACATGGGGATACCCGGGAGTATCCTATAGCCACAGTTCGGTTTAAAACTGGCTTAGGTACGATGTCCCATGTGGTCGGAATTGTGCCCCACTTGGTGCATGAAGCCATCATTGGTAGGGATATCCTTAAGTTTTGGGAACTGTGGGATCGTCCCGACCCGGTCGCAGTACCTGACTCAGTCGCAGAGCCAGAGCTCCTGGCTACTTCCGATATTGTGGGTTCAAGGGACTCATCTCAGTGCTCTCTGAGTTTTCCTTTCTTGGTTATTGCAGGAGAGCTGGAGGAAGTCCCCACAACCAGTAGAGCCGGACAGCAAGGAGACACTGGGTTGCAACGCCAGGACTCTGTCTAGCCTGATCCCAACGCCTTGACCACAGAGCTGACACTCTACAGCTCCTTAGGAGCATCCTACTTCCCTGCTATCTCTCACCAGGAAGAACTATAAAGCTCACCGCTTCTAAAACCGCAAGTACCCATAGAGATCAGTCATTTCAAGCTTGAACACGGGTTAACTGTTTATGCTGTGTATGCTACTACTATAGGATCTTGTTCCCTGTATCTTATGCTTATAGTGGCTGTACTGAGAATTTCCAGATATCACCTCTCACCTATAGTACATGCACCACACCACTGATGCGAGATAGTCTGCAGGAGAATGTGATGAATTAACCCCTTACTCTTTGTACAAATATAGAGTCAATTGGTGGTTTGATACTGAGAATTCTCCATTGCAACTGACTAATTGTCAATTCCTGTCATAGTTCCTGTCATAGTGACGGCGTAGGCGTCACAGAATAACCAAACCCCAAAAAAATATATATATATATAAATATAAAAAATTATGGATCCCGCCGATCTAACAAATCATTTACTGGGACTCACACAAAGGGTGGATACCCTCACTAACTCTTTAAATGAGATACGTTTAGAGAATGAAGCTCTCCGCCAACAGAACTTTGCCCAGGCCAGGGAGAGACCAGAACCAAAAGTTTGTACGCCAGAACCTTTCTCTGGAGATAGGAAACTCTTTCGCCAATTTATCAGCTCATGTCGTTTGATGTTCGAACTACGTCCCCGTACCTACTATTCTGATAGGGTGAGAATTCTCACCCTTATCTCATATCTCAGGGGTGAACCTAGAGTTTGGGCCGACGCCTATCTAGAAGAGCATGGTGATCTCCTGGGGGCTTTCGACACCTTCCTCACAGAGATGTCCCTCCTGTACGAGGATCCCAATAAACAGCTGACTGCTGAGAATTCCATCAGAAGTCTCAAACAAGGGAAAAGACCAGTGGAGGACTACATTTCAGAATTCAAATGTTGGTGCAGAGAGACCCAGTGGTCAGATATTGCACTCAGGAACCAATTTCGGCTTGGCTTGACAGAAGCTTTGAAAGACGAGATTGCACGTGTAGAACTTCCAACATCTCTAGAGGACCTAATGCAACTCTCCATTACTATCGATCGGCGTCTCCGTGAGAGAAGAGCTGAACGTGCTAATGCATATCCTCCCACACCTTTTAGGAGAGCCAGATCTCCCCCCAAGGAACTTTATATGGAACTCGGTGCGATTAAAGGGCCATTAAGCGCAGCTGAGAAACAACGCCGCAGAGACCAAAACCTCTGTCTGTACTGCTCAGCCCCAGACCACGTTGTCTCCACCTGTCCCCTCCTCAAGAGGAATTCGGAAGGTAAAAATCACCACTTTAACAAACTTAAATTTACTGATACTATTTCAAACCGCTACATTATCATTCTTCTTACTTTACAGTGGGGTCAAGAAAGGATTTCCATTGATGCAATGGTCGACAGCGGAGCCTGTGGCAACTTTATTGATTCAAAGATTGTAGAATCTAATAAAATACCCTGTGTGTGCAAGCAAACCCCTGTGTCACTCACTTTTTTGATGGTTCTAGTTCCTCCACAGGTCCTATATCATTTCAAACTTCCCCCCTTCTGGTCACTTGTGGTTCAGGTCATACTGAGACCCTTGTTTTTGATGTTATCTCATCACCCTTATTCCCAATAACTCTTGGAATACCATGGCTACGTCTTCATCAGCCAACCTTCCAATGGTCTACTAGTTCTTTAGCTTTACAGTCCATTCACTGTAAAGAGAGCTGTTATCCTATATGTTCCATCTCGATCACAGATAACTACCCTTCTAATCTCCCAGCTTATTTACATGATTTTGCAGATGTTTTCAGCAAGACCATGGCAAACAAACTTCCCCCACATAGGATCTATGATTGCCCCATAGACCTCATAGCTGACAGTCCGATTCCTACCGCACGGATCTATCCGTTATCCCAACCAGAACTCGTACACCTCAAGGATTATATCGATGAGAACCTTAAAAAGGGGTTCATCAGACCTTCGACCTCTCCAGCAAGCGCAGCAATGTTCTTCGTAAAAAATAAAGATGGCTCACTCAGACCAATCATCGACTACCGTGCACTCAATAACATCACCATAAAGAATAGATACCCACTACCATTAATTCCGGAACTCATCGAGCGTCTCCAAACCTCAAAACTCTTCACTAAACTAGATCTTAGGGGTGCCTACAATCTTGTGAGAATCCGTCCAGGTGATGAGTGGAAAACAGCCTTTAAGACACGTTATGGCCTCTATGAGTATACTGTAATGCCTTTCGGGTTATGCAATGCACCCGCAACATTCCAATGGTTTATCAATGACATTTTTCGAGATTTGTTAGACGTTTGCGTCGTGATTTACTTGGATGACATCTTAATCTACTCAGATTCTCCTGAAGAACACATCAAACATGTGCATTGGGTTTTGGCTAGACTGAGAACACACTCTTTATATGCCAAACTTGAAAAGTGTGTTTTCAGTCAGCGCAGCATCTCTTTCCTCGGGTATCTCATTACTCCAAACGGAATACAGATGGAATCATCGAGAGTCGAGTGCATTTTATCCTGGCCCGTTCCCCATTCCAGGAAAGCACTACAACGTTTCCTCGGATTTCCAAATTACTACAGGAAGTTTATTAAGGACTTCTCTGCGATTGTGAAACCACTAAACAGGTCTCAAGGTGCCAACACGATCATGGTTACAGTCGACTTATTAACAAAGATGGCTCACTTTATCCCATTAAAAAAAATACCAACCTCTCTTGAGACTGCACAAGCCTTCCTACAGAATGTTCTTGAGTTACATGGCTTGCCCTCCCAGATTATCTCAGACCGGGGCACCCAATTCATTTCCAGATTTTGGAGAGCCCTTTGTCAAGCCTTACAAATTGATCATCGTATGTCCACTGCCTATCATCCCCAGACTAACGGTCAGACGGAACGGGTTAACCAAACACTCGAACAGTACTTACGCTGTTATTGCACCCATCTACATGTCAGGAATGGTCCCCCCTGTTGGTACATCTGCTTGTTAGTCTGGCTGCAGTACCGGCCTCCACCAGCGGGGGGTTCCTGGTCTTCTGGAGCTCACAGCCTTTCATACGTTCAGGTGTGACTTGAACGTAATTAAGACACTCCCTATTTATACCCGGCGAGCTCAAGCAGAGCTCGCCCTGGTATCTTCATATCTGCTGGACCTAAGCCTGTACCCTGACCTGTATTCTGACCCTGATTCGGTACCTTGATCCTGTTCTGATCCTGATCCCTGATCCCGCCTGGACTTGTCTGCCCTGCATGCTGATCCCTGATCCCGCCTGGACCTGTCTGCCCTGCTTCCTGTTCCCTGTCTCCCCTTAACCTGAATCCTGCAGCTAGTCCATCCATCCGACCCCTGCTCCGTCCTGTCCCATCTGCTGGTATCCCTTGTGTATGACCTCGGCCTGGCTTGACCTATCTGTACGGTATTCCCTTCTTGATTATATATATATTGTTTGCTATCTTTACTGGTTGTCCTTATTTACTTTATTAAACCCCCTTTACTTCACTGATCATATTGTCTGGTCTCTCTGTGCAGTCACACGGGTCTGATCTCTCATCCCTCCTGACAGTATACCAGTGCCATCCCTTGATCAGACGTGACTGCATTGAGGAACCATCCTGGTGTAGTGCATTGCTCTAAAGCATGGATTACAATGAAATCCTTTACTTTTCTCTGCTGGCAGACGAGGATGAGGGGGCTTGTCGCCAGGTTTTGGAGGGTTGGACTAGTGACCAACTGATGGAAACTATCCGATCGGCTCATTCCTGGATGGATAAGGGGTACATGACTTTTGATGATGTTTAGGCATTAATTTGGTTGTGTGTTAAGCCGGCCCTGTCATTTATTCCTGATGGTAGTGATGATTTCTCTCCCCCCTTTAGTCGTGACCAAGTTGAATCCCGGGTGTGGTTATTAGAGGATGACCCGGCTTATTTTGAGGAGCATTATTCCTCCTGTCCCCAGCAAAAGTTATCTGAGTGTATTGATTCTGTGCAGGCTCTGATTAGACAAGGTGTGTGTGAACCTGCTTTTGTTCAACCTGTGCTGCAGGCATGGTCAGATCTCCTAAATCCAGCCAAGCCAGACCGTTCCAGCCCTACTATTAACCCTCTGCCTTCTCAGGGATCCATCTGTCCATCACCAATGGCAACCCCAGCTCAGATAATTCTGCATCCTACCAAATATTACTACCCAGTTTCTACTTGTACCTACCCTGCCTTTAATCCACCTGTCCGCTCCAACCCTGCTATTAACCACCTACCTTCCCAAGGACCTATCCGCCCATCGCCAATGACAACCTCAGCTTTCGCCCAGTTAATTCCACACCCTACCAAATATTACTACCCAGTTTCTACTAATTGTACCTACCCTGCCTTTAATCCACCTGTAACTACTCCACAAAAACCTCCTCCAGTCACCAGCCCTGTGTCTCTGCCATATTCCAATCTTTCCTCCTACTTATTTCCATCCTCTTCATACATCACTTCTGTTAACAAACCTGCAGTGACTAAGTCCAAAAAGAAACGGAAGTATTTCCCAACTCATACCATCGTGCCAGTTACCCAGCCTGTCCCAGTGCCCTCTGCTCAACCTGTCTCAGTGCCATCTGTCCCAGTGCCATCTGTTCAACCTGTTCCAGTGCCAGTCTCCCAGCTTGTTCCTGTGCCAGCTGCTCAGCTTGTTCCTGTGCCAGCTGCTATGCCTGTTCCTGTGCCAGCTACTCTACCTGTTCCAGTGCCAGCTGCCCAGCTTGTGCCAGCCTCCCAGCTTGTTCCTGTGCCAGCCTGCCACCCTGATGTTCCTGTGCCAGCCTGCCACCCTGATGTTCCTGTGCCAGCCTGCCACCCTGATGTTCCTGTGCCAGCCTGCCACCCTGATGTTCCTGTGCCAGCCTGCCACCCTGGTGTTCCTGTGCCAGCCTGCCACCCTGATGTTCCTGTGCCAGCTTGCCAGCTCGATGACTTCCAGTCTGCTGCCCAGGTTGATGACTTCCAGTCCGCTGCCCAGGTTGATGACTTCCAGTCCGCTGTTCAAGTTGATGACTTCCAGTCTGCTGCCCAGGTTGATGACTTCCAGTCCGCTGCCCAGCTTGATGACTTCCAGTCCGCTGCCCAGCTTGATGACTTCCAGTCCGCTGCCCAGCTTGATGACTTCCAGTCCGCTGCCCAGCTTGATGACTTCCAGTCCGCTGCCCAGCTTGATGACTTCCAGTCCGCTGCCCAGCTTGGTGACTTCCAGTCCGCTGCCCAGCTTGATGACTTCCAGTCCGCTGCCCAGCTTGATGACTTCCAGTCTGCTGCCCAGCTTGATGACTTCCAGTCCGCTGCCCAGGTTGATGACTTCCAGTCCGCTGCCCAGGTTGATGACTTCCAGTCTGCTGCCCAGGTTGATGACTTCCAGTCTGCTGCCCAGGTTGATGACTTCCAGTCTGCTGCCCAGGTTGATGACTTCCAGTCTGCTGCCCAGGTTGATGACTTCCAGTCTGCTGCCCAGGTTGATGACTTCCAGTCTGCTGCCCAGGTTGATGACTTCCAGTCTGCTGCCCAGGTTGATGACTTCCAGTCTGCTGCCCGGCTTGCTGCTTCTGTGCCAGCCTGCTGTTCCTGTGCCTGCTGCCCAGCTCGATGACCCAGAGCCTTCGTCTGCTGCCCAGCTCGATGACCCAGAGCCTTCGTCTGCTGCCCAGCTCGATGACCCAGAGCCTTCGTCCGCTGCCCAGCTCGATGACCCAGAGCCTTCGTCCGCTGCCCAGCTCGATGACCCAGAGCCTTCATACGCTGCCCAGCTCGATGACCCAGAGCCTTCGTCTGCTGTCCAGCTCGATGACCCAGAGCCTTCGTCTGCTGCCCAGCTCGATGACCCGGAGCCTGCTGCCCAGCTCGATGACCCGGAGCCTGCTGCCCAGCTCGATGACCCGGAGCCTGCTGCCCAGCTCGATGACCTGGAGCCTGCTGCCCAGCTTGATGACCCGGAGCCTGCTGCCCAGCTCGATGACCCGGAGCCTGCTGCCCAGCTTGATGACCCAGAGCCTTTGTCTGCTGCCCAGCTCGATGACCCGGAGCCTTTGTCTGCTGCCCAGCTCGATGACCCGGAGCCTTTGTCTGCTGCCCAGCTCGATGACCCGGAGCCTTTGTCTGCTGCCCAGCTCGATGACCCGGAGCCTTTGTCTGCTGCCCAGCTCGATGACCCGGAGCCTATGCCCTCTGCCCAGCTTGATGACCTGGAGCCTTCGTCTGTTGCCCAGTTTGATGACCCGGAGCCTTCATCTTCTGCCCAGCTCGATGACCCGGAGCCTTCGTCTTCTGCCCAGCTTGATGACCTGGAGCCTTTGTCTGCTGCCCAGCTTGATGACCCAGAGCCTATGCCCTCTGCCCAGCTTGATGACCCAGAGCCTTCGTCTGTTGCCCGGCTCGATGACCCGGAGCCTTCGTCTGTTGCCCGGCTCGATGACCCGGAGCCTTAGTCTTCTGCCCAGCTCGATGACCCGGAGCTTTCGTCTTCTGCCCAGCTCGATGACCCGGAGCTTTCGTCTTCTGCCCAGCTCGATGACCCGGAGCTTTCGTCTTCTGCCCAGCTTGATGACCCGAAGCCTATGCCCTCTGCCCGGCTCGATGACCCGGAGCCTTTATCCACTGCCTGGCTTGACACCATGAGCCTTCCCCAGCAACAACTGGTTGGAGCGTCCGGAGGCCGCTCCTTTGAGGGGGGGTACTGTCAGGAATGGTCCCCCCTGTTGGTACATCTGCTTGTTAGTCTGGCTGCAGTACCGGCCTCCACCAGCGGGGGGTTCCTGGTCTTCTGGAGCTCACAGCCTTTCATACGTTCAGGTGTGACTTGAACGTAATTAAGACACTCCCTATTTATACCCGGCGAGCTCAAGCAGAGCTCGCCCTGGTATCTTCATATCTGCTGGACCTAAGCCTGTACCCTGACCTGTATTCCCTGATTCGGTACCTTGATCCTGTTCTGATCCTGATCCCTGATCCCGCCTGGACTTGTCTGCCCTGCATCCTGATCCCTGATCCCGCCTGGACCTGTCTGCCCTGCTTCCTGTTCCCTGTCTCCCCTTAACCTGAATCCTGCAGCTAGTCCATCCATCCGACCCCTGCTCCGTCCTGTCCCATCTGCTGGTATCCCTTGTGTATGACCTCGGCCTGGCTTGACCTATCTGTACGGTATTCCCTTCTTGATTATATATATATTGTTTGCTATCTTTACTGGTTGTCCTTATTTACTTTATTAAACACCTTTTACTTCACTGATCATATTGTCTGGTCTCTCTGTGCAGTCACACGGGTCTGATCTCTCATCCCTCCTGACACTACAGGACGACTGGCTTCAATTTCTTCCTCACGCTGAATTCGCGTATAATAACGCCTCCAGTTCTTCCTCCGTATTTTCTCCTTTCTATGCAAACTATGGGTTCCATCCCAAATCTGCACCAACCTCTGTTCTCCCTAACAGTGTTCCTGCTGTAGAGCATTACCTTTCAACCTTAAAGAGGACTTCAGAGATACTCCATTCTAATCTTCATGCTGCTCAACAAAGACAGAAGAGATACTACGATTCCCATAGAACTGCTCCTCCAAAATACAAAGTTGGTGATTTAGTTTGGCTCTCTACTCGAAACTTACGTCTTAATATCCCCTCAAGAAAACTAGGTCGCCAATTCACTGGTCCTTTCTCCATTTCACATCTCATCAACAACAACACCGTAAAACGACTTCTACCTTCAGATTGGAAGATACATCCTTCTTTCCATGTGTCACTTATTAAACCTTTCACACCTAATCCCTTCCCTAACAGAGTTCCTCAACCCCCTTCTCCTGTTGAGGTTCTCGGTGAGACTGAATACGAGATAGAAAAAATTCTAGATTCCAAGAGACAAGGTTCTTCCTTCCAATATTTAATCCGTTGGAAAGGCTACAGCCATCTCGATGACTCTTGGGAAGATTCCTCTCACATTCATGCTCCTCGGCTCATCAAGCATTTTCACCGCAGATACCCTGATCGGCCGTCACCTTCTGGCTGTATTTTTGGGACCCCCTTGAGGAGGGGAGTATGTAACGCCATCGGCGTTATATTTCACAGAACGAGCGCAGCTGTATCTTCTTTAGACAGCTGCGCTCCATCCAGTACCTTGTCAGCGTCACTTCCGGTGCGCCCTGGGTCCCCTAATGGTGGAGATGGACTTACAGCAAGCTGGAACTAGGTCGCAGCTAGACCATTCATGTGCAGAGTACAAATGACAGTAGACAGAAGAGAATCCAAGACACAAGTCAAGGTCAGGGTGGGCAGCAGACAAGCACAAATGGTAGACAAGTCGGGGTCAGTATGCGGGACGTAAGGCACAGAATGCTTGTAATCTTAAAGGCCAGGAGCCTTAGAGAACTGTGAAGTTGCTCAGGCAAGGAACACTGCCCTGAGCATGTGTATATATAGGGAAGCAAACAGGGAGGCAACCCAGAAAGCAGTGGCGTAGTGTGGGTTGTCAGCACCCAGGGCAAGACAAGTAACCTGCAGACTTTTACCACTTCCCTTCAAATACAAAAGTACTGACCTACCTGATTCCTATACTGACCACTACACTAACCTATTTTATTTTAACACTGACCAATCTGATTCCTTTACTGACCATTACACACTACACTGACCACTACTAAGAACTACACTGACCACTATACTGTCCACTACACTGACCACTATACTATACTGTCCACTACACTACACTGACCAATATACTGTCCACTACACTATACTGACCACTATACTGTCCACACCACTATACTGACCACTATACTGTCCACTACACTATACTGACCACTACACTACAGTGACCACTATATTGTTCACTACAATGACCACTATACTGTCCAATACACTACACTGACCACTACACTATACTGTCCACTCTACTGACCACTACACTACACTGAGAACTACACTGTCCACTACACTCTACTGTCCACTACACTATATTGATCACTACACTGATAACTACACTACACTGACCACTATACTATACTGTCCACTATACTACACTGACCACTATACTACACTGACCACTATACTGTCCACTACACTAAGACCTACACTACACTAACCCCTACACTACACTGACCCCTACACCACACTGACCACTATACTACACTGACCAATATACTACACTGTCCACTATACTACACTGACCCCTATACTTCACTGATCACTATACTGACCACAATACTGACCACTACACTACACTGTTTTTGGACCTTAAGAAATCAGACTGTGTGAAATGTGGACTAGAAATGAAATAATAAACACTGATTTGGGTTATTTTCACCAAATAGATGTAGTAGAAAGATTATTTATTTTCAACATTTTATAAACAGACAAATAAAAATGTGTGTGGTGTTTTTTTTCATAATTTTCGGTCTTTTTTAGTTTATTTAGCAAAAAAATACCCTAGTGGCGATTAATTACCACCAAAATGTCTGAGAAAATAGCCTCTTCAAACGTAAATAGATAATCTATAATACAATTGGTCGTACCATCATTCAGAAAGTATTAGTATAAAGGAATCAGAGGATTTGTCCCCAGATCAAAGCTCCGAAACAGAAAGAAAGCTGGCAGTTGGACTATCACGGTACAGATAGGAAGAAAAAGTGAGGTATAGAGACACATATATAGAAAAATAACTAAATTTCTCAGGAGAATGTCTGCAAACAATTAATATTAATAATTTGATCAGATAACTATACAATGGATATTCAAAAATACAGTCTCATATGTAAAAAATGTATTGTCTCTTGTTTTTTATATTTGAGACTGTATTTTTGAATATCCATTGTACAGTTCTCTGATCAAATTATTAATGGTTTGCAGACATTCTCCTGATGAAGCGGTTTACACCAATTTTACGTTCAACAGCTCACATCGGACTTTTGCTGTCAGAATTTCCGATTGTGTGTATGGGGCAATAGTGTCAGTGTGCTTTAGGTAGGATGAAAAAAAAAGCAAAAAGCACACTATTGTTTCTGGGCTGCACTATGGGTACATACAACAACTAACATGTGCAACAACTGTTCTATGGCTTGCGATTACCAGGAGTATTTATTTTTGGTTGTTTTTTGGTGGTAGGTTATGATAGTAGCAAAAAATATACAGCTACATTTAAAACATTTCTTTTATTTTTTTACTATTTTAGGCCAGTTTTCCTTTGGAAAAAATAAATAAATAAATCAGGAAATATCCATTACCATTTACACCAAGTGAAAGGCCAATTAAGGTATAATTCACTGGGATGATATTTACGGTTTTATTAACACATGTCAAAGTTGCAAAATTGGGCTTGGGAATTCAAATTTGTTTTACCCTTAGGCTCAAAGGGATTAACTGAATTATCTTAAAATTAAAAACGCATTTAAAAGAAACAAGCTTCAAATATTACAATAATTTAATGTCTGACCTCCTTTTCATGTCTTGGCGATGTCATATTATGCTGTTCCAGCTTTGTATAATAAACTTCACAACAATAATCTTGTCCCTAACATGTTTGGTCTTGGCCATGGTGGAGAGATTGGAATCTGATTGATTGCTCCTGTGGACAGTTGTCTTTTATACAGGTAACAAGCTGAGATTGGGAACACTCCCTTTGCCCAAATTCACACTGAGGGCATGTTTGAAATTGTGCGAGTTCAGCATTTGAGTCAGGCGAAAAGTAGTGAATCGGTGCGGCATCGCACCGTTTTGGATGGTGCCATTTCCGGTAATAGGCTGTAATTTGGCATGCTACTTGACATGTCAAATCAGCCCAATGTGAACGTAGGCTAAATAGCTCCTAATCTCAGCTTGTTACAGTACCTGTATAGAAGACACTTGGGAGCCAGATATGTTGCTGATTGATAGGGGATCAAATACTTATTTCACTCATTAAAAACTTTTTTTTGGATATTTTTGTAGTTATTCTGTCTCTCACTGTTATAATAAACCTAAGATTAAAATTATAGACTGATAATTTTTTTGTCAGTGGGCAAATGTACAAAATCAGTTGGGGATCAAAAACTTTTCCCCCTCACTGTACACTGTGCAGGAATTGCTTGTTCATTCATCAACAGCTGAAGAAAATAGAAAGACTTTTAAATGAAGAAGCCAAATACTTCCCTCTCTCCCTCTCTACTGATCCTAGACAGATCAAAAAGTCCTAAAGAGAGATGCAGAGTGAGAAAGGTGCATAACAAAGACAAGTGGCCAAGATCTAAACACCAATAAAAGTTCCTCCAAAGAAAAGTAGGTGACATTGTAGAAATTATTTTTTCCTGACTGGCTCCATGGCAGCATACGTATGGGTTGGCCCCGCCTCCATAACTACCCAATAGGACCCCTCCCTATAAATTTCAGCTGTGGGCTCTCAGCCGTGTTCCTTTTTTGTCCTCCTCCGTAGGACCATGTGTTTTTGGTTCTCCTACCTGAAGACGATTGTTCCTACGATCAAGATCGGCCGAAGATGATGGTGTCTCATCCCTCCGATAAGCCTTGACTGTTAAGCAGGGTATGGAGTGTATTGCAGAGTAGCGCTGAAGAGCTGGATTATGTCTTCCACTGGAGAGACGAGCGCGCACAGGCCTGAATAACTAGCAATGTGCAGGTGGCCATAATCTGCTGAAAGCCCGGTGTGTGTATGGATGCGGTGTCCCTGGCCGAATTGATCGTAGGTGGTGGTAAGCAGTATCGCCTTCATGGCAGCAGTGTTTATGTTTGTTGTTTGTTTTTCTCTGTTTTCCATATGCTGTGTTTTTCATGATTGCATGCCCAGTGAGCGTCTGGTTCCTGTGCGTTCCAGCCGCCGCTCCCTCTTACTTCCGGGTTTCCGTCTGCGTTCTACGATCGGACGGACCCGGGAATGAAAGCGAGGTTTGGTTCGCGCATGCACGCGAGTATCGCCGTTGTTAAAAAAAAAAAAGGGGGTCAGGAAATCTGTGAAGCTCGGGATCGATCGTTCAAAACGACGGTTTCCTGGTGCATTTACAAGAGATTACCTTAGGTAAATGCTCATTCAGATAGGTCGGATTAGCATGTGCTTTAGTCGTTTGTGATCTGGTGTTTGATTCTCCCACCTGCAATGTGTTTGTGCTATAATGGATACTTTGCTGCCCCTAGTGGCCAGCCCTCTCTCAGCAGGTAAAATTGGAAAACTATGTTTTCTTTTCCTGTTGGGGGGGAAGAGAGTGGAGTATAGGGCATTGCCATTACTATGCTTGTGTCTCTCTCTCTCTCTTCTTTCTTTTTCAGCCCTTCTAGGTCTGACCAACATTACAGCGAGTCCCGCAGATGCAGCGGGTCCTCTAAATCGCACCACCGGCACTCATCTTCTAGACACCATAATTTGTTTAAATCCGTGGGGGTGCAAGGCTCCGGTTCCTGCTAAACAAGCCCCTTTGCGACTGTTGTTTTTTTTCAAAGGTAGCCAATGAAAGGGAAGGTGCAGACAAACACCTAGAAGCATTGGTTAAGCGGGTCATGGACAAGTCGCTACAGGAGAGAGATGCCAGAGTGCAGCATGATTCTCCTCCAGACCCAATGATTCACTTATTGGATCAGGGACAAATGCATGAGACTTTGAAGTCGCTCAAACCAGCCATCCCTCAGCTTTCCTCTCAGAGAGTGGGTCAATAGTGGATGATCCAGGGATAAGCTTTGATTATGCCTTAGTTCCTGCTTAGTGAAAGCAGTAAAGGAATTTGAATTTGGAAGATCCAATTATCTCTCCCCCCAAAAATGGAAAGTCTTTAAACAGCTCAATAAGGAGCGACATTATTTTCCACTTGTCACGGAAATAGGTGCCATTATCTCAGAAGAATGGGGTAAACCTAAAAAAAAAAAAAAAAAAAAAGGGGCTCTATGCGGTCAACAATTGCAAAATGATATCCTTTTAAAAAGGAAGACGTGAAACATCTTAAATCTCTGCTCCATTGGTTTATGCAGCTTTGATGCGTCTGGTGAGATATGTAACCCTTCCCTTGGAAGATTCGGTTTCCTTTAAAGATCCTCTAGAGAGAAGCTTTAGCAGCCGTCTCAAAAGCCTTAGAGGCATGGTCAGACAATGTGATTGATTCCCTCAGAAGTATCTCTGAAGATATGGCCAGGAGCTCTCCTATTCAGCAAATCAGGCTAGCATTGGCCTTTCTGGGGGAGTCCTCTGTTGATGATATTCGCCTAGTGGCTCGAGTAATGTTGTCAGCGGTCACTGCCCATTGTGCCTTATGGCTCCGTCCCTGGTCTGCAGATCCAGATTTAAAGCAAGCTTGGTGCCGCATTCCCTTTAAGGGCTCTTCTCTCTTTGGCAATAAAACTCGTTAGTGCCATTTCCTGAGCCACAGGTGGCAAGTCGGGGTTTCCTCCTTCAGGATAGGCGTTTACAAAATCAGAAACGCACTTTTTTTCAGAGCACAGAATACAGATCATGCAAGGGAAGCACGCAGCTACAGGCCTGGTCGTGAATTTTCAAGGCCCTAGAAATCCAGTCTTCTTTCAATAAGCAAACTAAGAGTACTCCTAGTAATCAGGAGTCTACTGAAGAGTCTTTCTAAAATTGGGTGGCCTCAATTCAAAATTTGGACCATCAAGACGGTCTCTTCAGGCCACACCTGGGTCTTCAACAGCAACCCCAGGCTCAGATTCACGCCTACAAATCTTCTATGTACAGAAGAAAGGAAACAAATCCTATTGGCTTATGCAAGCTCTTTAGTAACTCAAGGCGCAGCCATTACTGTTCCAGAGGGCGAACGAGGCGAAAGATATGTACTCCCCTTTGTTCGTGGTACAGAAAAAGAACAGTACCTGGAGACCAGTAATAGACTTTTCTCATCTCAACCAATTATTCGGAAAGAAATTCAAAATGGAGTCACTATTGACAATCCAGTAGTCAGTCCATCCAGGAGATTGGTTAGTGTCAATGGACCTGAAAGATGCATATTTCCACGTTCCAGTGGCAGCAAACTATCAAATGTATCTCCGCTTTGCGGCAGGCAATCAACACTTACAGTTCACCTGCCTACCATTTTTGGTCTCACGACGTCACCTCAGGTGTTCTCCAAAGTTCTGTTAGCCGCGGTGGCTCTCCTCCGAGTGAGAGGAGTATGTCTTCTTCACTAGACGATCTCTTTCTTCTTCCTCAGGACAGAAGTTAACTCCTGGAACACAGGGACATAGTAATTGCCACTCTCCAAGAATTTGAATGGCTTTTGAATTTGGAAAAGAGTCATCTTGTTCCAACACAATCTCTGGTGTTTCTAGATGCCCTCTTCAACACGGTAGAAGGTACCATTTTATTGCCCGAAGAGAAGATTACAATAGTCCGGGACAGGATCCGCGAAACACCTATCTGCTCTTCAATGTTTGAAGGTAATTGGCACCATGGCAGCCACCATTCCGATGCTGAAATAGGCTTAGTGGTATACTTGCCCATTCCAAAAAGGGTTTCTCCAGCAATGGGACTCTCCCAGCAAGAGTCAATGCATCATGCTCACTCAACCCATGAGAGAATCTCTTCTGTGGTGGCTTCAGGGGAAGAATCTCTGCAACTGTCATTAAATCCGTCCCATCACTTGGGTTACAATAACCTCAGATGCCAGCAATCAGGGCTGGGGCGCTCATTGCCTGACAGAAATAGCCCAAGGCAGGTGAAGCATACCGTCTCAAGGAACTGTATCCAACATACTGGAATTGCGAGCTGCCTTTCAGGCTCTCAAGTCCTTCTGCCATCTATTGACTGACTCCTCTGTGATGCTCAGGCTGGACAACACAACAACTGTTGCTTAAGGAAGCAGGGTGGAACCCGAAGCTGGTCCTTACTCCGAGAAGTGGAGCCAATTATGAATTGGGCTCAAAAGAACCTAACCAACATCTCGGTAGTGTACATTCCGGGGGTTCAGAATGTTCAAGCGGACTTTCTATCACGAGTCCAACTAAACAACAACGAATGGTCTTTACACATAGAAGTGTTCAATCGGCTTCTGACTCTGGGAGTGTCCCCAGAAGTGGATCTGTTTGCATCCCCATGCAACCACAAATTGACAAAGTATTATGCGAGGTTCCGAGATCCCCAAACCTATGGGATAGACGCTCTCACAGATTGATGGAGCCCCAAGCCTATGGGATAGACGCTCCGACAGATCGATGGAAATTCAGCAAAGCATATGCTTTTCCACCAGTACCTGTGATCCTTCAATTTCTTTGCCATCTCAGATCAGAGGATGTAGAAATCCTAGCAGTGATCCCTTTCTGGCCCAACAGGCCATGGTTTTCCCTACTAACGCTTCTCAGTTACCGGGACTCGATACCTCTTCCCCTCAGACAGGATCTCCTCTCTCTCTCAGGGCACAACGCTGCACCCATGTCCAGCTCATCTGCACCTCAGGGTGTGGTTCTTGAAAGGGGAAGGCTTAAAGCATTATAATGTCCAGAAGATGCCATTTCAACTCTTCTTAACGCTACAAGAAATAGTACCAACAAAATTTATGAGCGTATCTGGTCAAAATTTACAGATCACATGTCTTCCAGAGCAAAACCTTGCAGTTCCTCAGAGGTCCAAGACATACTCAGTTTTTTTATAAACAGGTTTGGACTTACCTTTAGCAGTCAGTTCACTCTGAGTGCAAATCTCAGCCATCTCTGCATTTACTGGAATCCCTTGGGTCAATCAGCCTTTGGTTCGCCAGTTCTTCAAGGGCGCCATCCGGCTTAGACTCCAGAGAAAACCGAAGTTCCCTAAATGGGATCTGCCTCTTATTCTGGACTATCTTACCATGATCAACTCTGATCCGGATAAACCACTATCAGCTAAGGATCTTACACTCAAGACCGTCTCTTTTTAGTCTCTGACATCAGAAATCTGGGTTCAAAAGAACCATTCTTGACCTTCTTTCCAGATAGAGCAGTATTAATCCCTATGCTGGGCTCAAATCCCAAAGTTACATCAATTTTTTATGAAAATCAGGAAATTGTACTGCCCACTTTTGGGACATCTAAAGATCAAAGTATTCATCCCCTTGATGTGGGGCACACATTAAGTCAATATCTGGAAATGACAGAATCTTTCAGACAAACAGATTTTCTTTTCATTTTTCTTCATTGAAAGAACAAGGAAAACGGGCCTCAATCAGATCCGTTGCAGCTGGGATAGTTCAGACCATCCAGAGGGAATACAAAGCCAAGGACTTGGCTCCTCCAGAGGCAGTGTCTGCACACTGAACCCAGAGCATTTTTACTTCTTGGGCAGCCTCACGTCATGTCGCACCTGAAGTTATATACAGAGCGGCTTCTTGGTCATCTATTAATACGTTTAGTTTTTCCACTATTGTGTTGAACCGGCTGCTTTATCTTTATTGAATTTTAATTTACAAGTGCTGTCAGTTGACAGTGTTAAATTCATTTATTTTCTTGCCTCAGCATTTTGCCCGCCTGGGTGTGTTTGGCAAGTTATTTCCCATAGTATGCTGCCATGGAGCCAGTCAGGAAAAAGGAAAATTTATTATCAAATACCTACCGTAATTTTCCTTTCCTGATAGGCTCCATGGCAGCAGGAGTCCCTCCCAATGCTTGGAGTCGGCTAGTTACGGAACACGGCTGAGAGCCCACAGCTGAAATTTATAGTGAGGGGTCCTATTGGGTAGTTATGGAGATGGGGCCAACCCATACGTATGCTGCCATGGAGCCTATCAGGAAAGGAAAATTACGGTAAGTATTTGATAATAAATTTTCCTTTTTCTAACATGGAATGCATGTACCTCTATGCACACGCAAACAGCAGCAACCAGCAGCAAAATGGCTGTACTTAAACCCTGTATAAATCAATCAGTGGTGCTGGCAATGTTCCCATGTAACCGCTCATATCAGCCATATGCCTTTTTAATTAGAGAATCAGTCAGAATTAAAAAAGCTTCTGCCATGTTTTTTCTTACAAAACTTATAACGCTCTGCCAAACTTGTTTCATAGGTGCACTTTTTATTACATTTTTATTTGTAAAATAAGGATTTTATATAAAGAAATAAATTAATATATACATGAAATATAAAAATATAACTATCTGTAAACTTAAAAACAACAAAAACAAAATAAATAACATATCCCAAAAACAGATGTAGCTCCACATCTCAATTAATAGTAGAACTAATTCTGCAAATAAGATAAGCATAAAACACTTATAATATACACTGTCATGTTTTTTGCTTTTCATAGAAATCCTCCACAGATTTTAACCACATAGCTATCAAAGATAAAAATAAATACATTTTAGTATGCAGACTTTGCATTGAAATAAACATTTCTGGTCTTTAGGTTTCAGTATAGCTCATCTAGCCTAACATGTTAAATATTAACCCTCACTGTTCCTGTAAGAAAGTAGCAAATATTACCAAAATCAATGGTATATTTACAATTGAACAGCTAATATATAAAACATTCACCCACAATAGCATTCTGTCACAAATATACAATAGTAATACTACTAACCAAAATCTTTAAGACAATGCATGACCCTTTGTGCTGCCCTAGGTCTGACTAAACTTGTGCAACCCCTAATTTAAATATGATCCACCCCTTCCTGTCAAGGTCACACCCCTTCCTGTTTAAGACTTGCCCTGGAATGTTTCAGTGGGGACACTAGTTCTGAGGGCCTTGTGGGGAAGGGATTTCCTTAATCTGCAGAGATTTCCTCTCACTTCCTGTTTGGCTATGGGGCAGGAAAGGAAGGGAAATTAACAGATGGAAAAAAAAAAAATTAACAGGGGCTATAAGCATCCCTTGCTCTATCCAAAATGGAAAAACTTATAGTTCTACTTTAAGCACAAATTTCTGCTAATTTTATGGAGGACTAAAAGGATATAACCATGCCCAGTGGTGCAGCAGAAAACATATAGCACAGTGGTGAAGGTATGTGGTCCAGGCATTGAGCAAAGGAAGGATTGGGGGCAGTAACAAATTTGTACTGTCCTGGCATTCTAAAGCCTCAATAAATGAGATGAGAGGCAGCCAGTACATGATGATTGCTGAATTTTCAAATATACATACCGTAGTTTGTAGACTTTAAAGTAGATGTAAACCCGAAAAAAAATGTTTTAATTAAGGCTTGAACCTTGTACAGTATAGGATTTCATGACATCTGTGCCCAGTCAATCCTTGTATCTTTTTTCAGTGAGATAAATATGGACAGGCAGAGAAATAGAAATCTGTTTCTCCTCCTTGCTGTGAGTGACAGGTGATTTAAATATCTCATGCACGAGCCTAAGAGAGACATTCTGTGTACTTCAGATCCCTGCCTCCTTTCTTCTCCAGCTCTCCCAGGATTGGCTGTTCCACACCTCAGCATGATTGGGCATACTGAAGTCTTACAGTGATCTTTCTGGGTTTTGATCATAGCAGAAGTTCAGTGTAAAAAATACACAGGACAAAATGCATGTTGACAAGGGGAGTGTAGAGCTGCGCGGGTGTCTACTGACATCTCGACTCCATCCACCTAGCTCCGGACAACAGACCCACCCACAGAATCTGCAGTTTTTCGGGTCTCATAACAGACACAGGGGAGACATTTGACAGGTAAGGATACATGCAGGAGGCATGAATATCCTTAAAGACCTCAAATTTTCCACTCGCCTACTCGCATTTTGCAAGTGAAAAATAAGGTCTGGCTAGCAGCTGGGCTGCCTGGGAGTGGGGGGCGAGCACGGTTGGCGATCGATATTAATCACGAGACGTTCTCCCAGTGATCACCCCGATGGCATATAGGAAGCAAAGAGCCGTGGGATCGCAGAGCGGTATAGCAAGCTGTTACAACTTACATTGAAATTTCCTCCGCTCTGCTCGCTCCCACAGCCCCGCCTCCTTCTGACCCCACGCCTGTGATAGACAACACATCTCAGAATTGGACCCGCATTCTGTCTATTAAAGGCACGGTGTCAGGAGGAGCCGGGGCTGTGGGAGCGAGCAGAGCGGAGGAAATTTCAATGTAAGTTGAAACAGCGTGCTATACCCCCATGTACAATGGTGGATAGTTATCCTGTATACTGGTGGTCTGTTTTCTTGTATACCGACAGTCAGTTCTTCTGTATACTGCTGGTAAGTCCCTCTGTATACTGCCAGTCAGTTCTGTTGTATACTAGTGGTCAGTCCCCTTATTTAATAGTGGTCAGTTCTCCTGTATACTGGTGATCAGTCCTGCTGTATACTGAAGGTTAGCCCCCTGTTTACTGGTAGACAGTCCCCCTTTTACGATGGTGGTTAGTGAATTGGGTCTCCCACTCTCTCTGGTGACAATCATTTTCAGCGGTTGACTGGTAGCCAGCTTCTCCCCATATCTCCTCATGGTAACTCTACAAGCAAGCTCCTATGCTTCTTCGTGGTTTTCACCCATAACTGAAGCTCAGCTCACACAATATCAATCTAAAGGTGTTACAGCCCTGAGACAGCCTGTGTACCCAAAACTAAAGGAATGCTATCTGAACCTGTGGCTCTGAACCTTTGTATCACTGCGCAGTCCTTGCCCACTTACATTGCTTTGCAAGCTTACATCGATCCAGGGTAAATTGATGCAATTTTGCAAAATAATGTGTGTGGTTCAGGCAGATGCAGTCATGGGGAGGAATTCTTTTTTTTTTTTTTTTTTTTTTACAATAGTTTTTATTAAGGTTTTTGCATGTTTACAACCATCCATACACAGAGAAAGAAGAAAAAAGAAGTACAATAAATTGTACGCATTACCTTCCAACAATTCACATGCTACTTGTAATTTACATAAACAAAGACTTCCAACCCTACTGAAGCATATATCTAAACATTCCAACAAAGATACCGTAATCTGATAACAGTGCCGATCCTGACCTTCCTGGGGCCCTTAGCAAAATTCTGCTAAGGACCCTCTACCTGACCTGTGATGCCATGAGTTATGTAAACCATTAGCCTTGTGCCCAGTGCACACCATGCAGCCTTGTGCCCAGTGCAAATCAAATGCAGCCTTGTACCCACCAAACCCAGCCTTGTGCCCAGTGCCCACCAAATGCAGCCTTGTGCCCACCAAATGCAGCTTTGTGCCCATCTTTCAGCCTACCTGTGCAGGGGAGGAAAGGAGAGGAACAGGATTGCCGCCCAGATGATCAGCACGCAGTGCAGGGAACACATATCAATAACAGATTTAATTTCAATTGCCATGTTCCCGCCGCTCAACGTCATATATGGCCCTGCCCCCTGGCCGGGTAACTTTGATTGACAGGATTGGATGGGTGATCTGGCTATCAAAGTCCCGAGATCAGGAGGAGGGGCTGTATCTGACTGCGAGAGGCGGGGAACACGGCAATTGAAATTAAAACTCATCGCTGTGTTCCCTGCGTTCGCTGCGCTCTAAACATCTGGCCGGCTCTCTCTCTCTTCACCTCCACGATCGCTGGGAGAAGGACTCCCATTCCACCGGTGCCGCCCCTGCACCCACGAGGGGAAGACGAGGCCTTGAGTAATTTGCGGGCCCTACGCAGCTTGCATAGTGAGCGTATAGGGTGGAACGACTCTGTCTGATAAGATATATGTAGGTTTACATGGTAATATATGTTAAGTAAAAAAAAGAAAATACTGCGCTGTCGCTCTGAACACCAAAATAGCAGCCAGCACAGCAAAAGACATTTGCAGACAAGTGATAACAAATGCGCAGCATTAATAAGAACAGTCGCTTTAGTTTAAGACAGACCTCAAATTTTCCACTCGCCTACTCGCATTTTGCGAGTGGAAAATGAGGTCTGGCGAGTAGCTGGGCTGCCTGGGAGTGGAGGGGGGGGGGCGAGCGCAGCTGGCGATCGGGGTTAATCGCGAACCGTTCTACCAACTAGTGGCGAGTAACCCTGGAGGCCTGACTAGTGGCTCAAGACTTGAAATTTTGAGCCCTGTCCTTATAGATAACCATTATGACAGTAGCTTAGAAAGGATGAGAGTGGGTTTACATCCTCTTTTACAAACAGATTTTTTTTTTTTACCAAAGAAATGTAGCAGAATATATTTTGTCCCAATGTTAAAAATGAGTATTATTTATTTGAAAAGTTTTATAAGAGAAACTAAGATTTTTTTTTCAAATGTTTGATTTGTTTTTCTTTTTATAGCAAAAAGCAAAAACCCAGTGGTGATTAACTGTTTGCCGACCAGCGCACGACTATAAACGTCGACATCATGGCACAGACAGGCAGAAGGACATATATATACGTCCCCTTTAAGAAGCCCGCCGGGAGCTCTGTGACTCCGACCGTGGGTTACGCGAACTTGATGTCCACGGGCATACCCATGATCGTGTCACAGTGAGGAAGAAGGGGGAAATGCTTATGTAAACAAGCATTTCCCCAATCTTCCTAGTGACAGGTCAGTGTACACAGCTTCCTGTATTCGGAAGCTGTAATCACTGTCGTGTCCAGGGCCGCTGTTAGAAATCATGGGGCCCCGTACAGCCTACCTGATGGGGCCCCCCCAACCCCGCCCTTGACCCCCCCTCAAAAAAGTGATATTTTAAGTAATATTTATCTTTGTCCAGGCTAATCACATTCCTTTTAATGAATTTGAATGCCGCAGCTGACTTTAAAGATTCCATTTTTCTTAAGCCAGCACATCTATTATGCCTTTAAATCAGCTGAGGCATGCACTCCAATAATTATTTAAATCTGTATAAGCTAATTTACACTAGAATTGCTCTCTGAAGAGTGATCTGCATGCGGATTGCTCTTCTGACAGAATTTGGCTGGTGGTGAACAGGCTTTGTATCACCTCCTCACAACCTGAACCTGTGTTAACCACTTAAAAACCCTGACAGTAGTTGAAAAGTAAAATGCTCATCAGGAAACTGGTGGGTGGTTACAGTAGTTGCTTTGCAAAAAAGCATTGGGGTTGCAGCATACTGTATGTAGTTTCCCCACCACTACCTTTCCAGCATAAGGGCTCTTTCAAACAGTGCTGCCCCACTCAGCAAGGGATCAGTGAGTGGATTCTCTGCAGAAATGGAGATACATGGGACAGGTGGGTTCTGATTTCCAGGTCTGTTCAGTTTGCACACAATGCACAGCCAACAGGGGAGGACTTGTGACGTCTCTATGGGCGGCCATATGGAAATTTGGACTTGTGTCCACTCACAACAGGCAATGTGGAAGGAAGATTTACCGCACTCCCAGCATCAGAAAAAAAATAGCTTTAATGTCCACAAAGAAAAGCATCACAAACCCACAATACAGAGAGATAGCAGCATTTTGTTTTTTTTCAAATCTATGTACCATCTGGATTCCATCCTATATAGAGCTTTTATACAGATCCAAATGGCTGGCAGACCTAATTGTAAGGTTTGGGTGAAAGCTTCTTTAAGGAGGGGTGGTTGGTGGGTGGCTGAGCTGCATGTTTTTACTGCCCCCCCCTCTTCTATCCAAACAAGTAGCAAGTGTAAAGTAGCATCTCATGCTTATGATTATCATCAGTATGATGATCACAGCACTTTAGTTCCTCTAGTGCTCTTCCACAGTGCCACATGGCTATTGGGTGCTGACTTTGTTATGGCTCTCAGTCTGTACACACTCAGACTCAATAACCATGTGACACTGTGGAAGAGAAATAGAGGATGTAAAGTTCTGTGATCACCACAATGACAATAATCATGAACACAGTGGGAAGTCAGGGGACTGTACCTTCTTTCCATGGTAGCTGGTGTGACTGTGTGCTGCTCCTTGCCTGTAGCTCTGCACCGCTGCTGGATTAAGTTTCCTGCATCCTCTCAGCCACATGTCTCTCTCACTCACTCCTCCCACAGACAGCACTTACCGAGGAAGCCCTGTACACATGAATCACTCCGCCGGGGATGGTACAAGCAGAGGGCAGCCGGAACTAGAAGATGTAGAGCGCATTATGCGGCCAGGCTTTATCTACCTGCGCCCCCGAAAATGGAAATAAAGTCCCTTCAGTGAATTAACTTCCTGGGCCCCTCTGTTACCCTAATGGGACCCAGGATTATGTAAGTACACCCTAAAAAGCAAGCAGGAGCAGGGGTGGTTTAGAAAAACATTTTAATTTATTCTGTCAAAATTTAAGTATAAAGCTTCCCGGGCCCCCTTGCTGAGCTGATGGAGCCGGGCCCGGTACACCAGGGCTGGCTGTACTGCCCTATCAGCGGCCCTGGTCGTGTCACAGATAGCCCAGCCCCCCTACAGTTAGAACACATCCCTAGGCACACTTAACCCCTTCAGTGCCAACTAGTGGTTAACCCCTTCACTGCATTTTTATAGCACTGATCACTGTAAAAATTACAATGGTCCCAAAATGGTATCAAAAGTGTCCGATGTGTCCGTCATAATGTCACAGTCACGATAATAATCGCTGATCAGCGCCAATACTAGTAAACATATATAGAAATAAAAATGTCTGCGTATTAGATGCGGTTTAAGCCGCAACCAATTCGCATAGGTGTGAACCTGGCCTAAAAGGTCAAATTGAAGTAGTTTGACCATGCCAAATTGAATACCTGTGTTTAGTTTGAATAGCATACAGGACAATCAGCAGGAAGATGGATATAGCCGATTACAGCAAAGTTATCAGTCAGATTAAACTACAATTTAAAAATAAAACAAGCATATACATAAAAAATTGAAGCAGTAAACAAAACTACAAGTTTTTATAAACTGGGTAAGGGGAATGTATGGAAGAATTGCTTGGTTCCCTTACCGACATGGGTGATTCACATTGAGAAGATAAAGATGAGGGTGGACAACATGGGTTTGGCTGCTCCTGCATTCTTTGAAACAAAAGACTCCATCTTTTACCTGGGGAGATTATAGTGACCACGAGGCAGTGAAAGAGGCTAGTGTAAGCTAGTCAGACCTTAATGAAAGATGCTGTCATGTGATCTCCCTGCATGATTAAGGACCCCACCTCCAATCGTGACATTCAGTCTGAGAGAGAGGAATTCCAGGTGCATAGTGAGGTGCACCTGCACCAACGGTGGAGAATTCCAGTGTAAGTAAGCAACTAGTCGGATCAAAATGAAAGTCTGCTGTTCCAAGACATTCGTTTGGGCCTTGACTACAGGATTTGGTGAGAGGGCATTTTGCCCATCTGCAAGAAACAGAGAAACTGCACCATAGAAGGAGTACGAATGCTGAATACAGACATTGTTGCTGGTAGTCATCTTGCTGACACTTGTAGTACCACAGGGATAAGGAATAAGGCTATCCATGTCTGGGACACTGTATACAGAGATCATTGTCCTCTCACCTTGCTAAGGAGGATCCTGCCTGTTTCAATTGATAAGCTGAGCCAGTTGTGTTGTTTGGGCCTGCTATTCAGGAGTTTAAGCGCACCAACGAAAGTTGCTAGCTGAAGACACCAAACCCTATCTTTTCTTCAAAAGGACTGAGGCTACTAGTGCCATACGGATCCGCACACACATATTTAGAGTTTTGCAATTGCATTGGGTGTGTGTGGGACACCTTATCTAGAAAGTTAAGTCATTACTTGTTGACTTAAATAAGTGTTTAAAGTTGGACCTGTAGGGCCAGATTCTCGTACTTTTGCGTATCTGGCAGCGGGACGTAGCGTATCCTATTTACGGCGGCGTAGCTTAAATGGCCCTGCGTAAGCCCGGGTAATTCAACTGTGGAAAAGGTGGGTGTGTTTTATGTTAATGTGTTGTGACCCCACGTTTTTGACGCTTTTTTTGAACTGCGCAAATAGTCAGTGCTTTCGACGTGAACGTAACTTACGCAAATCCCTATACGCAAACGACGTAAACGACGTAAAAATCGACGTCCATACTTAACATTGCGTACGCAAAGTTACCCCTCATATAGCAGGGGTAACTTTACGCTTACGCAAACGACGTAAAAAATGACGAGTGGGCGCAATTACGTTCGGGAATCAGCGGCTAATCAACGAAAGCGCCACCTAGCGGCCAGCGTAAATATGTAACTTAGATACGACGGCGTAAGAGACTTACACCGCTCGTATCTAAGCAAAATGTATCTTGTTTTCGAAATACCAAAAATGGATACGTCGGCGCTTCTTAGAAGTTACGCGACGTAACTCGGCTAAGAATCTGCCCGTAGTGTCAGGGGAGAGAAGAGAAAGGCCTGACACAAAGGGAGTCATTCCTCTGCTCTCCTCCTGCCTGGACTCATACAGCCAACCTTAGTAAAGGTAACCAATCCGATTTAAAGTGTCATATTGGGCATTTTTACCATTTAAGTGTGCCTCTGCTCTTGGGGACATTCTCGGGTTTGGAATCCCCTGAAAGCAGCTTGAATATAGGATTAAGAGCTATATTGCTCTTAAATCACAGTTATTGCTCTCTCGTTGATTACCTGAATATATATTGTTACTGTCTGTTATTCTTCCACAGAAATATTGCAGTAAAGACAATTTCTGTGTTTTATCATAACGTGTGTGTTTTTCATTGGTCACTTACATTATTGCCAGGTGTGCCAGAGGGGGTTGAGGCTGTTATCAGGGTTGAGAGGCAGAGTAACGGAGAGTAACAGTGAACAAATAAAAGCAGCTCTTTCTAGGGTATCGCTGCACATACTAACAGAGTCTTCCCCAGGTTTAGTGGTTAACACTGCATTAAGCACATAGGGCCAGATTCAGCAAGACTTGCGCTGGAGTATATCGATATTGTATCTATGGGGCCGTACCCACCAAACTAGATGCGACAGAAAACAGGCTTTTTCCGATCGGCTTAACTTTCCCTCGCCAGAGTATCGTAAGCGCATATTTTCGCTTGTCGCATCCGTTGCACCTATTGATTTGCCATGCAAATATGCAAATGAGGGAGATTTCCCGATTCGCGAACGAATTAGCACCAGATGCTGGCTACATGCGCCGCGCGTATGTCGTCCATCTGTCGCAAAGTTATTCCTACAAATAGCTGCTTTATCTTTACTCCAGACGGCCACAGGTCAGCAGGAGAGCAGCTACAGCAGCAGCGTTACCGACGAAAATAGCAAGCTGAACAACCACACTTGCAAGGACAACACCTCTGTGTGACAACATGCCAGGGGCAGCCGTGGTCCTAGCACTACTAATGGGTCCCCCGGAACGGAGGAGGCGGGCACATGAGAGGATATACCCCACTCGCATGAGCCTCTTTGGCATGGGGGATGAGAAGGTGTATCGCCTCTTCAGATTCAGCCCAGATGCAATACTTGAACTAACCACAACCCTGCAGGATGACATCACCAGCCCAACACACCGCTCACAAGCAGTGCAGCCACTAGTGAAGGTCCTGGCAACACTTCATTTCCTTGCAAGTGGATCATTCCAGCGTACAAGTGGAGTGGTGGCTGGGATGTCACAGTCCTCCATGAGCAGATGTGTGCACCAGGTTGTCCCTGCAATCCTCAGACGCATGTCCAACCACTTCATCAGACCCACCACTGAGGAGCTGCGGCTGAAGGCAATGCAGGATTTCTACAGCATTGCCAGATTCCCACGCACCATCGGGGCCATTGATTGCACACATGTGGCACTCCAGCCCCCCAGTGCCACAGAGCACATATACCGCAATCGGAAGCATTGGCATTCCATCAACGTACAGGTGATAGCCGATGCCCAACGCCTCATATGGCACGTCCGTGCCAAACACCCCGGATCCAGTCATGACAGCTTCATATACAATCAGAGCCCAATCCCAATGGAATTCGAACAGAACATGTATGGGGACAGCTGGCTGGTTGGTGAGTGACATGGGTGGCAGGCATGACTGTCCCCCCCCATGATGCTGACATCACAAGGGGCACATGCATGACTAACATCCTCCTGTCTTTTCCCTTACAGGTGACTCTGCATATGCACTGGGACCCCATCTAATGACTCCTTTCCGGAATCCCCAAACCAGAGGAGAGAGAAGATACAATGAAGCACATATCAAAACTCGTGCAGTGGTGGAGCAAACATTTGGGCTCCTGAAGTCCCGTTTCCGCTGCCTGGATAAGTCTGGGGGGGCCCTATTGTATTCCCCTACCTTCGTGTGTCAGATCATCGGTGCATGTTGCATTCTGCACAACTTTGCCATGAGAAAGGGCCTGCAGATTGACATACGTGATGACCTGACCCCCCAACCAGACAGCCCCCCCGGCCAGAGGAGACCCATTCAGCTGATGGAAGAGCAGTCGGGAGGGTCCTCGCCGTAGGCATCTTTGGACACTAAACAAAAACATTGATCACACCGACAATGCACGCATGCACACCACTGATGTCCCTAGATCACACACACCACATGCACATCACATTGGATTAGCCCAAGTCCAACATGCAGGACTTGGGAGCAGCAACGCCGGCGTCAAGGCCCCAATGATGTCGCTGTCCATTCATACACCATTCACACGTCATTCACACAGCCGTGGGGATAACTTCTCCCCAACGGCCGAGGGTGACACCCCTTACTGGCAAGAGTGCCACCCCCTCACATTCACACACCATTCACACTGTCCTCTGCACTCCTGACCGTGTGCAGTTAAACTTAAAAGAAAAAGCTCATAACCTGAGCAAAAACCGAAATAAAAATAAAAACTCATAACCTGAGCAAAAATAAAAATAAAAAATCCTAACCGGAGCAAAGTTCAAATAAATAATAAATACTCATAACCTGAGCCAAAAATATACCAAAAAAAAATGCCCTCATCTGGGCTGACGGGGGCTCTTTCTTGTGGGCCCTCTCTGGCTCCTCAGCTGCCTGGAGGGAGTGGGTGGGGGTGAGGGGGTATCTGGAGGTGGCTGATCCCCGGGTGGGCCACTTCTGGCAGGTGTTGGCTGCATGCCCTCCAAGGCCACGGCAATCCGGCTGAGATAGTGGTTGGTCTGGGCCTGCATCCTCAGCTGGCGGGTGACATTATGCCGCTGGTCACGCTGCCTCTGCCTCCCCTGTTCCCGGATGGCAGCATTGTTGGCATGGACGGCTGCAGTGAGGTGCCGAACATCAGCCTGCACCTCCCTCAGGCTGGTCACCACTGCAGCGCAGTTGCAGCTGACGTCCTGCACAGCGTTGGTCAGCTGGGACACTGAGCCCAGGCTGTCAGCCACTCGGTCTAGATGCCCAGCAATCTCCCCCATCTGCTGGGTCTGCCTGGCCTGGTCCCGGGCCATTTGGTCATGGACCAAATCAGACACCCCCCTGGTCTTCTGGGTCGCCTTCCTGGGGCCAGGAGATGGTTGTCCCCGGGGGGATGGAGTCGCCCTTGAGGGGCTTCCTAGAATGGGGGAGGGGATTACAGAGGGCCCTGCAGAAGGGGAGGACTCCTCCAAAATTAAAACAAAGTCCTGATCTGTAAAGCCAGGCTCCTCCTCAACCACCTCATCAGGCGAGGTGTGGGCACTCTCCTCCATCTCATGTTGTTCACCACCCAGGGGGTCGGGCTCAGGATGCCGTTGGGGGGTTGGGGTGGACTGGCCGCCGACAGATGATGGCCCAGCTCCGTCATCTGTGGATGACACAAAGCAGACACATGTTGGGTGGTCCCACACACTTGGCACATGTACCCTCCCCCCCCACATGCAACACACCAAATAAGGGATAAAAAACACTTACCTGTCCTGGAGCCTTCCTCCACGGAATCATATCCCGGGACCCCCTCCAACTGCTCCCTCTCCAGGCAGCGGGCGACCACCTCCTCCTCCGTGGTCAGGCTGACCGCACATGGGGGTCCACCACCCGTGCCCCTCTCATGCCTCCTGATGGTGGCCACCTTGCCCCGGACTTTCCGCCTCAAGTCATTAATTTTCTTGCCGATATCGGCAGCAGTCCGGGTGGAGTAGACAAAAGCATTGACCCTGCCAGCAATGCTCTCCAGGATGCCCTGCTTCCTATCCCGGCTTTTCATCTGACATTTCCTGCCGTGGAGGAAGTCGTTGTATGTCTCCATAGCGGAGATCACTAGGGTGAGCTCCTGGGCGTTAAAATTGAGGTTTCTCCTCTCTTTGGGGGGAACGGGAGCAGCCATCATACAGCAAAAGTTACTTCCCTGGGGTGGGGAAAACCGGATATATTTTTGCGCCGGAAAGGCGCATCTACGGCTGCTTTTATACGCACAACGGAAGACACTGCGCTGGCGTTTCCCATGAAGTGGTGCCGACGGAAGTTGTGAGCATGCGCACAGGGGAGCGAGGGGAGCCCTCCCTCACTGCGCATGCTCCATGGATGATGCGATGAACGTAAGTCACTGCGCTGGGCTCCGCCCATCATTTACATATGATCACACCCACTTCCACTTGCGTCGGGTTGCGCCAGTGCTTTTTCGTTACTCCGCCGCAAAGTAACGAACATGCGCTTGGTGAATACTGGACTTGACTCACTATTTCGCGTCAGCGTAACGTATATGCGCTGCGCTACGCCGGATAAAATATGCGCGCATCTACCTGAATCTGGCCCATACTATACAAAGTATTAAAAAATAAATCAGTAATCTTGCTGAAATAGCTGTTTACTGTGGGGCGAGTTTTGGTTTTCCATGTTAGTAATATACATTATAGTATAATGGCATCAGATTGACCAGGCCTAGTTGATATTTAAATCAGTTTGTGTGAAGTCCAGTTGAATGATACCCAGAATGTACAAGGAACCTTAACTTCTGTCTAGTTAGTAAAAAGCCACATTGTCTACCAGAACTAAGCTTTATCCCTGTCATTCAAACATTAAAACTTTATTCAGCTTTTTTAATAAAAGCGGTTATGTCATTTGGCAATTGAATGCTGAAGTGGGGCTTAATCTCGATTTGAGCAGGGCAAAAGGGACCATGTACCACCTTGGCCTCAGGTTCAAGTAGACCCCACAGGGACACGAAGATTCATTTGAAAACTAAGCACTTGTAGGCACCACATTGTGCTCCTTTGATAATTAATACCTGTCAGTCACTGGTTAAATATTTATACCTTAACCACCGTAACATTTCCAGAATTCACCCCTTCAGAACAAACGACACGACAAACAACAAATTCACTCCCTAGTTATCTCCTGCCTTGACTACTGCAACTCCATTTTCACTGGTCTAGCTCTACATAGACTATCCACCCATGAGCCTATAATAAATGCTGCAACTAGACCTAACCACCTTACTAACTAATCTGTGGCTGTTGCCTCACTCTGCCAAACTCTTCACTTAAAATTCAAAAGACTAACTAAAACATATAAAGCCATACACAACACTGCCTCTAGCTACATCACCAACTTATCACCCAAATTATTTACTCTGCTCCTCCCAAGGCCTCTTGCTCTCTATCTCCCTCATTATTCCCTTCCAGGCTTGCCTCCAGGACTTCTCCAGAATCTCTCCCATCCTCTACAGCTCCCTGCCCCAGTATCTCCTATCCTTCTGTTATTGCTATTATAAACACCATATTCTGTACTGCATCAAAGATGTTGTGTAACACCTCAACAGACTTCTCAGGACATTGACACATGCCTAATTTGATCACCTGTTGCAGCAACAATAAACACTAAAAACATAAGGCTCGGTTCACACTACTGCGACCTGAAACTCGCACGACTTCCTGGTGATTTGCTGGCAACTTGAGTACTACTTTGATTCGACTTTGAAGTGACTTTGTCTTGAACTATAGATATGGTAATTGTTAGTAGGGGTTCCCTGAGACCGGAAAGTTATTTCAAGGGTTGCTTTGTGTTAAAAAGATTGAGAAAGGCTGGTCTAGAATACCACTTTCAAAGTTACTAAATTGCTGTAAAGGTTACATTTATATCACATGCTATTATTGTAACATAGACAATAAATACTCCACAAAGGAATGTACCATCCCTTTCTTTAGTAATTGAATATCTTCCCACTATGTGACTCTATACAAATATGTTCTGTATACATTGACACAGACAGCAATTCATTCAGAAAGATCAGCAGAACATAAGCCTATAACAAAGATGAAAAAAAGAATTAAGAGATTTCTCTTAACTCTTTTTTTCATCTTTGTTATAGGCTTATGTTCTGCTGATCTTTCTGAATGAATTATCAGGTGAAAAGGGTTATCAGGTGAAAAGGGTTGACTTCTTAGGCAAAGGGAGAGGCTTCAAAAGCATGCCCCAGGTAAAATGATAGATTGCAACTATTTTCAACACTGATAGAGTGGGAGTAATGAGGTTTTTCTTTTTAAAAGGAAGATTAATATTTTTGTACCTGGAAAATGATCATACATATGCTTTGAATTTTTTGATGCATAGTGCACTATAGCTGTGCTACAATGTGAAAAGTTAAAAAAATTCCCTGTGCTCCACTGTAGATAGGGTCCAGAACAGTGGCGGTGCATCCATAAGGGGCCCCCTCTCTCCTGCCATCGCTCACCATAGATAGATTCATGCATTGCACAAATCTATCTATGGTCGCCGCTGCCACATCCTATTCAGGTGCCCAGTCATAGGCTCTAATAGGCGTCCAAAAAGATGAACAGCGGGCGCAATGCTGTCCACTCACAGTTCACTCAGCGTTGTGTTAGGAAAGCAAATAATATTCGCTTTCCTAACATTGAACCGCCTCAGACAATCAGGTGCTCGGGTCTGTTACCTGTCACCTGATTGGCTGAAAGGACAGGCGCTGTGATTGGATGCCTGATAGAGAGGATGGCAAAAGATATCGAGGAGCGTGCAGGACACTGCCACTGTGACCCGCTGCCCCACCAAGACAGGTAAGTGTCGGGAGGGGCAGGGGATGCACACTGACAGCATTTGATAGGCACAGTAGCAGCAATTAATGGGCACACTGGCAGCAATTGATGAGCACAGTAGCAGCAATTGATGGGCACAGTGTCAGCAGATGATGGGCACACTCACAGCAATTGATGGGCACAGTAGCGGCAATTGATGGGCACAGTAGCAGCAATTGATAGGCACACTGGCAGTAAGCAATTGATGGGCACACTGGCAGCAATTGATAGGCACAGTGGCAGCAATTGATGGGCACACTGGCACACTCGATTAGATGCTTAGATTAAAAACATAATTACTCTGCAGATTATATTTTTTTAAGGTGATTTTTTAATGCCTATTTCCTAAGGCAGGGCATACATGGTGCAAATATCTTTCCTGCAACCACAGTGTTGATGGGTATCAGCAATTGTGTTCTCCATGTGGTGGGGGCAGACGTTGGAAGTTGTCCCTAACGGGAGAAGACAGTGATTATCGCTAGCCGCTATAGCAGCCATTAGCGATATCTGCAAGAGAATCCTGCAGGCTGGTTGTACCCAAGTAGATTGATCGATCAACTTGGTACATTCAGCATGCCCATTAACAGTTCGAACAGAAACCGTCTGAGATTCGAACCATGTATTGCCTGCATAACACATCTCAAGTAAGAACAAACTACATCCAAAACAAAGATGTTTTTCAGCTTGTCTACAAGCCTTACAAGTTGAACATTGAGAAATGGTCTTCAATTCACTTCCATGCAATTCAAACTTTGAGTTTGCTGAATTTGTCTTGGGGTTGAAAAAGTTTGGTTAAACCATATGTTTGCAGATTCATTCATCACTAATGTGTAGTTTTAACATCTCTATTCAATGTTTCAGCAACTCACAGCCTCGGCCACGTAAATCGAAGGAATAAAACCTATGAAACCTTCCTGACACTAAGGATGGGATTATGTAACTAGAACAGGGTTGTTTCATAACTTTTATACCGCCTATCCTGCTTTTGGACAATAACATTTGTCTTTCTATGGTGACTGAATTAAGTGGCACCAGTCACTGTCAGAAAACACTGATTAACTGGTTGCCGACCGCCCGCCGTCATATTACTGCGGGACGGTGGCACTGCTGGGCGAGAGCACGTAGCTCTACGTCCTATCTTTTTTGGCCACTAGGGGGCGCGCGCGCACGCCCCCGAGTCCCGCGTGCGTACCCGCCGGGCGCGATCGCCGCCGGGCACGCGCGCGCGTTTGTTACAGAGCGGGGAACGGGAGGTATGTGTGTAAACACATTCCGCTCGTTCCTGTCAGCGGGGGAAACGCTGATCTCCCGTTCATACAATGTATGAACGGAAGATCAGTGATTTCCCCTAGTAAGTCAACCCCCCCCATACAGTTAGAACACACCAGGAACATACTTAACCCCTTCCCCGCCCCCTAGTGTTAACCCCTTCACTGCCAATGGCATTTTTATAGTAATCCAATGCATTTTTATAGCATTGATCGCTATAAAAATGCCAATGGCCCCAAAAATGTGTCAAAAGTGTCCGGTGTGTCCGCCATAATATCGCAGTACCGAAAAAAAACGCTGATCGCCGCCATTACTAGTAAAAAAAAAATATTAATAAAAATGCCATAAAACTACCCCCTTTTTTGTAAACGCTATAAATTTTGCGCTAACCAATCAATAAACGCTAATTGCAATTTTTTTTTTACGAAAAATATGTAGAAGAATACGTATCGGCCTAAGCTGAGGAAAAAACATTTTTTTTTATTTCTTTTTTGGGGATATTTATTATAGCAAAATGTAAAAAATATTGCATTTTTTTCAAAATAGTCGCTCTATTTTTGTTTATAGCGCAAAAAATAAAAACCGCAGAGATGATCGAATACCACCAAAAGAAAGCTCTATTTGTGGGAAAAAAAGGACGCCAATTTTGTTTGGGAGCCACGTCGCACGACCGCACAATTGTCAGTTAAAGCGACGCAGTGCCGAATCACAAAAAGTGCTCTGGTCTTTGGACAGCAATATGGTCCGGGGCTAAAGTGGTTAAAGACTGCAGCTGATAGGCTGAAGCCATTTATTGAAGAAAACTTTCCAACATATCCCTTTAACAGAAGTTAATCACACTGATTGAAAATGTATCTGGCCACTACTGAACTGGATTAATTTTCGATCAGTGTATGACCAGCTTTACAAAACTTTTGAAACAAGATACAACTCTTGACAGTAGAACACAGCTCAAGCCCGACCAAGTATGTTTATTGCTGGACCTTTGCCTCAATACCACCTATTTTAATTACAATAATAACTTTTACAGATGGAATTATGTTTTTTTTAATGGGATCATCTCTATCGCCTATTGTAGCTAACCTGTACATGAAGGAGGCGGAGAATAGAGACCTAAACTCTTTCAGGAGAATAACACTAAGTCACAAGGGTCAAGATTAGAACAAATGGAAATATGAGCTTTTTAATGAACTCAAAACCTCAGTGGGCATAAACATCACGTTTACATAGGAAGAGGCAAAAAATAACAAATTACCCTTCATAGTCTGTGTGTTACAGAGGGGAGTGAGTTGGACAATAAGGTCTACAGGAAACTTACATGCACAATTGGACTAAGATATTAACAACAAACACAAAGTCTATAGACAAAGAAGACAGATATCTCAGGAGTGCTTTTGAAAGATTGTTGCTATCCAGACTGGGCTTATGATAAAATATCCATGCAAAAAACACAGCACAATTGAACAGAGAGGGGAAGCAGTAAACACTGAATAAAATATTCAAGCAATATGTAGCTGGAGTGTTAGAAAAATTTAGAAGGATCTTTAACAATGATCTTTCAGACATAACAATACACTTAGAAGTTTGTACACGCAAAAGACCCAACACCCAAACACAAGCAAAGTAACTTTAGGGAGACAAAGAAACTTCTGAACAAAAAAATGGTCCAACATGGGTGTAAAGATTCTACAGATCAAGACCAAAGAGTTTTCTTACACTGTAAGGAAAAGCGGCATTCTTTAAAGGACAGTGATGTGCACATTTTGGACAGAGAGGACAAAGTCAAACTGAAACAACTATCACGGATAAGGGGTAGAGGCTTTCAATATCATCTGTCTTCTATATTTATTGGTGTTTTGATATATGCACCCAGTTCTTTTTTGCAACAATTCACATATTTGCCCATGTAATTTGAAGCTATGACACCTATGAAGCCTTCTTGACTCCAAGGATGGGATTTGTTAACAGAAACAGGGTTTGTTCCACATTTTTTACAACTCCCATTGTGCTCTTGGACTATAACATCCGCCTTTCCACGGTTATTAGATTGTGGTGTTGATGCTACCTTTGTGGATATACAACCCCAATTCCAAATAAGATTAAACCCTGTGTGAAATAAACATAAAAACGGAATGCAATGATTTGCAAATCTCAGAAACCCATATTTTATTCAAAATAAAAAACAGAAAATGTATCAAATGTTTCAAAAAATGGAGAAAAACAACTGCGCTAAAAGACACTTAAATATTAATAAATGCAGAACCATATGGCAGCTATTCATTGGGAGCTGTGATTTTCATGTAAACAAAAATTACAAGAGCAAGAATATACCATATTTATCGGTGTATAACACACACTTTTTCCCCCTGAAAATCGGGGACAAAGCAGGGGTGTGTGTTATGCAATGACAGCGTAACTCACAGAGCTGTCATCTCCTCTCCATTCAGCTCTTCTTTCACTTCGCACACACACAGTCCCGACTCCACCACCGGCATTGGACCAGTGTTCTGCCTATCACAGTAGCTGGTCCGATGGCGGAGGTGGGACTGTGTGTGTAACGTGAGAGCCGAGTGCAGAGGAGATGACGGCTCAGTGATTTCCAGATTCAGGCTGCTGGTGTGGGAGATGGTGAGACTGCAAATGATGATAGTTTAAAAAAGGCATTAATGACAATAATCAGGCTGCATTGAAGACTTTATTTGGGCTGCAATGAGGACTTTATTTGTGCTGCATTGAGGACTTAATTTGGGCTGCATTGATGCATTGATCAGGCTGCATTGAGGACTTAATTTGGGCTGCATTGATGCATTAATCAGGCTGCATTGAGGACTTTATTTGGGCTGCAGATGGGCATTGATGGTCACTGACCCTTAATTTGCTTCAGTTGTTTATTTTAAAAATATGTTTTTTTCCTGAAACTTCCCTCCGAAAATTGGGGATCCGTGTTATATGCCGACGCGTGTTATACTCCGATAAATACGGTATATGGACTTCCTTCACAGAGCACTGGTGTTCAGTTTATTAATTTAAGCTCATATTCACTAGTAATTTTATGGACATTAATTTCCTTTGGTTTCACGTATCAACACTTGAATGTTTTTTGTCTATATATTTTGTATTCATTTTTTTAAGTTTATGGATTTATGTATGGGTCATCTATTAATCACATTTTTGGTGATCTTATTTGTGATCTTATTTGTTATTTTGGTTTAATTTCAATTTGAATGATCACGGGCTTAGCGTGATTTATTTTTCTTCGTTATCAAATGTTTAAACTGAGAAAATTTACAATTTTAAGAAAAAAATCTGGTAATTTTGGAATTAATGGCATCAGCACATCTCAAAAAAGTTGGCACAGGGCAACAAAAAGCTGGCAAAGTATGTGGTACTAACATGGAAAAGCTGGAAGAACATTTTGCAACTAATTAGGTTCATTGGCAACAGGTCAGTAACATGATTGGGTATAAAAAGAGCATCTCTGAGACAGTCAGAGTGTCTTAGAAGTAAAGATGGGCAGAGGTTCAACTATATGCCTATTTACCTCCTATTTGCCAGGCACAGGAGGATTTTGGAAAGGAGGAGGACATGGGGCAGGCTTCTAGGGGTACAGTTCCACCCCCTAAATGAAGCTCTGGCAATTGTATGTGGAGACATACCTGACTCATTTTTTTCTACTTCTAGAAGTTTGTGGTGGATGGTGGATTCATGTCTGTGTAAGAACCCCAGGATCCAGAGCTCATTGGGCCATCAGAGAGAGAAAAAATGAAACATCTGGAGGACATGCTGTGCAAGAATCTTTTAACATCTTTTCTTTTTTTACTTGGATCCTACCGCCGTTGAAAGGAAGAGCAGCTACAGCTGCCCAAGAGAACTGGCTTAATGTTTCTACAGCTGTTCCTCAGTTATAAAAATTGATATTTTTTTCCTGCATGGTAAATCCAGCATTGTTCATTAATGGTGCTATAAAACAACAACATTTATTAGTTCTACATGCTTATCCTCTGTGGGAAAAGGCTAAATCAGACTAAATCACTAAAGAATACCTATGGATACAGTCTCTTTAAAATTCTGTGGCCACACAGTGATTCTGTGATTATAAACTGCCTGGTCTCTCCCTCTGAAATTGCAGTCTATCAAAACAGATTTAAAACTGTGCAGAAAATCTGTGCACTTTTTTTGTCTTCTCTCCCAATAAAAACACAATATCATTTTTAGTTTCCAGCTACAGTCTGCTTGCCCTGTAAAAAATGCTAACATTCTGTGCAACAAACCTGTACATTTGTTTTTTGTGTCAGAAAAAATACAACGTAAACTAATATTTCTGGATAAAATCTGAGAGTGCATTCCTAATCATCAAGTAAATTATACATTTACAGCTAAAACTAAAAAAAGCATATTATGAATTGACATATATTATAGCAGCCTTGCAAAAGACAACTTGACAATTGTTTGGAGTGACACGTTTATTGCTGCAGAGGTTTTTTTTTTTTTTTTTTGCAATCAAAGGTGAATTAACCTCCAAAGTTTTTTAAGTTAATTGAGCAACTAATGTTCATGTTTTTTATCAGGAAATTCTAAGGGCGTGACCACACAGCTCTGTTGTCAATCACGGTGTGTGTCATGCTGGGTCTCATCGCGGCCAGCCATTCAAGGAAGCAGTGAGAAGACGCACGCTGTATTGAAAAGTCTAATCATTATAAATTGTTTTTATTTATTCATCCTGTAAGCATTTATTGTTTGTAGGGGTTGATTTCTAATAAATGACAGTATTACACTATGCAGAGCATTCCATTGTTTCTTTCATGATGCACTTGCTGAGCCGTTTCATGTATGAACTTATGATCCAAGGACAGGATTTTTTTCCCTATATTGTGAGGAGATACCAAGCTTATCTAAACCCTTATTTGTGGTGAGTGCATTACCAAAGGGGTGTTTTTGTTCACAAGGTGTATCGGTGACGGTATTCAGGAGCAGAAAGATTTAATCTATGATTCTAATTAGATACGGCACACTATACATATTTAAAGACTTTTCTCTGGACTTTAATTTTACTTACTTTAGGTGTGTGTGATTTTTGCTGTACAGTGAATGCCATTTATCGCACTAAATTCGCTTAGATGTGCTGGAAGCGCTGTTATTGCCCGGATTTTTTTATCTATGCATATTTTTCACATTTTGTCATTTTTATAAAGTGCATGATCTTTATATCCTTTGAGCACTGGAATCAGTAATACTTTGTGCGACTGATACTTTGTATAATCCATATTACAGTTGTAAATGAACAGACTGGCCATGTCAGTCTTGAGTTTAGTCTCACTGAATTACTTTGGAGTGATTTTAAGAATCAACAAATGTATCCCAAAATATATAAAGAACCAGAACAGATCTGTATATAGCAAATAATACATGAACACAGTGCAAATAAGGTGTTTATAAAAGGTATGATGGACTACTGAAAATTATTTGTGGTTGTCCACTATGCACAAATCTTCCAGTCATAGGCATATCTGACTTCAATGCTCATACCTACTGAAAAAAAAGAATAGAGAAATCAGAAGTAATGTGTAATGTCATCAAAACAATCTGAATGGATGCCTTTGTACTGCACAGCTGAACTTGTAGTACACTCATAGTGAATCACAATCGCTAAATAAAAATATCACAGAGCAAATCCATGCGGCAACATCGAGGGACAGTAGTAGACATAAAAGTTGAGTGAAAATAAAAATTTGCTTTTCAAAGAATTCCCACTCATGTGCAAGGAAAATTGAAAAATCAGGGGGTTTGCTCACACGTGATTGAATAATTAAGGTCAGCACAACTTTCTCCCCAGGTGCAATTCAGGATCAGCAGATTGCAGACAAACTTATGGCCTGTACACACGATCCGAATATCGGACGAAAACGATCGTCTGATGATGGATCGTACGATTTTCGGATCGTGTGTACGTTACTTTCGAGAGCCGATCACGACCGTTCATCAGATATTATTAGATCGGATAAGCGCGAAAATTTTCCACGTACGATGTCAGATCGTACGATTTTCATTTAGTCAGTATAGTTGTCGTCCGAAAATACAATACAAATACATTACAACACATGACATCACTTCCGATTTTTTTTTTCTGTCGTACGAGAATTTTCATGACTTTAAAAACCTATTTCATTTTACTTGCGACTATTAAGCGAAAAAAATCGTACGATCCAGCATCCTATATTAGGATCGTGTGTACGGGCCATTAGGAAAGGTAACTATAAAGGAAGTGGTATGGATTGGTGGAGTACAGCAATGTCTGTGTTTACTTTAAAAAGAAAAACATTTTTGACTGAAGTGTACATTTCAATCATATGCAGTAGTAAATATGTACCCGGGGTGAGGTTTAATGCATTTTATATTTTTATTTTTATTATTATACAGGATTTATATAGCGCCAACAGTTTGCGCAGAGCTTTACAACATCAGGGAAGACAGTACAGTCACAATACAATCCAGTACAGGGGGGATCAGAGGGCCCTGCTCGTTAGAGCTTATTACATTTTGGGGTTCTCCAAATACATTGAAAGGCATGCATTATATTTTGCAATTTATTTATTGTGTGTTGTTTTATTATGGCAATTTTCAATGTTACTGTAGGTCTGAGAAGTTGTGTTCTTATAAGCATCTATTTCCTTTCATGGTTTCACTCCTACCAGTTATTTTAGCCACAGAATGCTTCTTCAGTCTATAAAGTATTTCCATCACCTCCCACTAAACTAAGAATATTTTGTGCCCTTTTAAACTACTATCTTTTTGACAAACATACTCACCACAATAACAGCATTGGTATTTAATGCAATTCTTCCAAAACCTTCCATGCCCTGTTAAAAAAAAAAAAAAAAAAAAAAAAAAAAATTAAACTTACAGTATAAAAGTACATAAATGCAAAAAATATATTTAAAATGTATTTAAAATGTACTGTAATGTAAATAGACACAAATTATTCAAGCCTTCCTAAAGCTTTGTTTTTTCTCATTCTCATGCTCCTTTTTTGTCTGTCTCTGTCGCTCTTGTGTGCCCGTTCTCTCTCTCTCTCTTGCATTTCCTCCCTCTATCTCATTTTTCTCTCTGGCTCTCTCGCTCAATTCTTTTTTTTTTTTACTCTATCTCTCCCATGTGGTGGCTAAAACGGAACTCCCTTGCATACACACTGTCAAGACAAAATCTCGTCGTTCTCTTTGTTCTCAAACACTGCGATGTACAACACGTACAACGGCACTATAAAGGGGAAGTTCGATTCCACTGGCGCCACCCTTGGGGTGCTTTTGCTAATCTCATGTTACTGCGTGTTAAGTAAAAGTTTGGTGAGAGACGATTTGCACTTTTCAGTCTGTTACAGCGTGACAAATGTGCTATCTGCATTACGAACGATACTTTTACCGAAGGTAAACACAAGGAAATTGAGACTCCTGACGAGAAAAAAAGAGAGCATGTTCTCTTTTTTTCCCGTCGAGATCCACAACAGTTTTCTCGACGAAAAACATACACACAACCATTTTTCTTGGCAAAAATGCTCTGCCAGCATTTTTCTTGATGGATTTTGCCAAGGAAACGGTTGTGTGTACGAGGCCTGAGTGTAATCTTTAAGCTTTATTAACAAAACAGGGTGGCGTGAAACAGATAAGAAATACATATAGGGCCAGATTCAGAAAGACTTATGCTGGAGTATATCGGTATGCGCCGCGTAAGTGTAAAGAGGCGCCGTAGTATCTCTGCGCCATACCCACCAAACTAGATACGCCAGAAAACGGGCTTCCTCCGACCGACTTAACTCTCCTACGCCAGCGTATCGTATGCGCATTTTTTCGCTTGGCGCATCTGACGCGCCTATTGATTTCCCATTCAAATATGCAAATGAGGGAGATATGCCGATTCGCCAACGGATTAGCACCAGACGCTGGCTACGTCGTACGTCCGGCGCGAAGATATTCCTACAAATAACTGCTTTATCTTTACTGCTGACGGCCACGGGTCAGCAGGAGAGCAGCTACAGCAGCAGCATTACCGTCGAAAAAAGCAAGCTGAGCAACCACACTTGCAGGACAACACCTCTGTCTGCCAACATGCCAGGGGCAGCCGTGGTCCTAGCACTACTTATGGGTCTCCCGGTACGGAGGAGGCAGGCACGTGAGAGGATATACCGCACACGCATGAGCCTCTTTGGCATGGGTGATGAGGAGGTGTATCGCCTCTTCTGATTCAGCCCAGATGCAATACTGGAACTAACCACAACCCTGCAGGATGACATCACCAGCAAGACACACCGCTCACAAGCAGTGCAGCCACTGGTGAAGGTACTGGCAACACTGCATTTCCTTGCCAGTGGATCATTCCAGCGTACAAGTGGAGTGGTGGCTGGTATGTCACAATCAACCATGAGCAGATGTGTGCACCAGGTTGTCCCTGCAATCCTCAGACGCATGTCCCACCACATCATCAGACCCACCACTGAGGACCTGCGGCAGAATGCAATGACAGATTTCTACAGCATTGCCGGATTCCCACACACCGTGGGGGACATTGATTGCACACATGTGGCACTACAGCCCCCCAGTGCCACAGAGCACATATACCGCAATCGGAAGCATTGGCATTCCATCAACGTACAGGTGATTTCCAAATGCCCAACGCCTCGTATGGCACGTCCGTGCCAAACACCCCAGATCCAGCCATGACAGCTTCATATACCGTCAAAGCCCCATCCCAACGGAATTCGAGCAGAACGTGTACAAGGACAGCTGGCTGGTTGGTGAGTGACATGGGAGTCAGGCATGACTGTCTGACCCCATGATGCAGACTAACATCCTCCTGTCTTTTCCATTCCAGGTGACTCTGCATATGCACTGGGACCCCATCTCATGACTCCTTTCCGGAACCCCCAATCCAGAGGAGAGAGAAGATACAATGCGGCACATATCCAAACCCGTGCAGTGGTAGAGCAAACATTTGGGCTCCTGAAGTCCCGTTTCCGATGCCTGGATAAGTCTGGGGGTACCCTGTTGTATTCTCCTACCTTTGTGTGTCAGATCATCGGTGCATGTTGTTTGCTGCACAACTACGCCATGAGAAAGGGCCTGCAGATTGACATACGTGATGACCTGACCCCCGACCCACACAGTCCCCACCTGCCAGAGGCTACCCCGTCTGCTGAGGGAAGAGTAGTCAGGAGGGTCCTCGCGGTAGGCATCTTTGAACAATAAACAAATACATTGATCACACGGACAATGCACGCATGAACACCACTGAGGTCCCTAGATCACACACACCACATCCACATCACATTGGATTAGCCCAAGTCCAACATGCAGGACTTGGGACAGCAACGCCGGCGTCAAGGCTCCAATGATGTCGCTGTCCATTCATACTACATTCACACGGGGATAACTTCTCCCCAACTACCGAGGGTGACACCCCTTACTGGCAGGAGTGCCACCCCCACATTCACACAACATTCACACAGTAGCCTGCACTACTGACCGTGTGCAGTTTGTATAAAACAAAAAGCTCATAACCTGAGCATAATAAAAACAAAAAGCTCATAACCTGAGCATAATAAAAACAAAAAGCTCATAACCTGAGCATAATAAAAACAAAAAGCTCATAACCTGAGCATAATTACAAAATGAAGAAAAAAAAGAGCAACCAAAAAAAGCCATCATTTGGCCTGACGGGGGCTCCTTCTAGTGGCCCCTCTCTGGCTTCTCAGCTGCCTGGAGGGAGTGGGTGGGGTGGGGGGCATCTGGAGGTGGCTGATCCCCGGATGGGCCACTCCTGGCAGGTGTGGCCTGCATGCCCTCCAAGGCCACTGCTATCCGGCTGAGGAAGGAGTTGGTCTGGGCCTGCATCCTCAGCTGCTGGGTCACCTGATATTGGTGGGCCCGCTGCCTCTGCCTCCCCTGGTCCCGGATTGCAGCTGTGTTGGCCTGCACGGCAGCAGTAAGGTGCCGAACATCAGCCTGCACCTCCCCCAGGCTGGTCACCACTGCAGCGCAGTTGCAGCTGACGTCCTGCACTGCCTCTGTCATGTGGCCCACGGAGGCCAGGCTGTCAGCCACACAGTCCAGGTGGCCAGCTATCTCCCCCATCTGCTGGGTCTGCCTGGCCTGGTCCCTCGCCATTTGGTCATGGACCACGTCAGACACCCCCTTGGTGATCCGGGTCGCCTTCCTGGGGCCAGGAGATGGTAGTCCCCGGGGGGATGGAGTCGCCCTTGAGGGGCTTCCTATGATGGTGGAGGGGATCTGAGAGGGCCTTGCTGAAGGGGAGGACTCCTCCAAAAATAAAAGAAACTCCTGCTCAGAGACGACCGGCTTCTTCTCAACCACTTCAGCAGGTGAGGTGTGGGCACTCCCCTCCACCTCGGTGTCTTCAGTGCCCAGGGGGTTTGGCTCAGGATGCAGTTGGGGGGATGGGGTGGAATGTCCCAGCTCCGTCATCTGTGGATGACACAAAGCATACACATGTTGGTGGTCCCACACACTTGGCACATGTACCCTCCCCCCCCACATGCAACACACCAAATAGGGGATAAAAAACACTTACCTGTCCTGGAGCCTTCCTCCACAGAATCATAGCCCTGTACCCCCTCCAACTGCTCCCTCTCCAGGCAGCGGGCGACCACCTCCTTCTCCGTGGTCAGGCTTACCGCACATGGGGGTCCACCCCCCCATGCCCCTCTCATGCCTCCTAATGGTGGCCACCTTGTCCCGGACTTTGCGCCTCACATCATTGATTTTTTTGGAGATGTCAGCAGCAGTCCAGGTCGAATAGCCCAAACTGTTCACCCTGGCAGCAATGGATGGCCTGCTTCCTGTCCCGGCTTGTCTGGCGACTTTTACTGCCATGGAGAAAGACATTGTAGGTCTCCATAGCCGAGATGACTGTTGACAGCTCCTGGGCATTGAAGTTTAGCTTTCTCCTCTGTCTGCGGGGACCGGGAGCAGCCATCTCAGAGCAAAAGTAACTTCCCTGGGGGGGGGGAAACCGGATATACTTTTGCGCCGGAATGGCGCATCTGCGGCCGCATTTATACGCGCGACGTAAGACGATGCGTCGACGTTTCCCAGAAAGTGGTGCCGACGGAAGTTGTGAGCATGCGCACAGGGAAGCCAGTAGAGCCTGACGTCACTACGCATGCTCCGTGGATGATGCGCCATACGTAAGTCTCTGCGCTGGGCTCCGCCCATCATTTACATATGGTCACACCCACTTCCACTTACGTCGGGTTGCGCCATCGCATTTTGGTTACGCCGGCGCAAAGTAAGGAGCAAGTGCTTGGTGAATACTGTACTTGACTCACTAGTTCACGTCGGCGTAACATATATATGCGCTGCGCTACGCCGGAAAAAATATGCGCCCATCTACCTGAATCTGGCCCATAATCAGTATATTAAATATACAGAAATACAATGAACAGTTAAGCTGTGAACGGCAGTAAGTAATTATCATCAGTGATGCTGCCATTTGCAGATGCAACAGAATGCACATTTTAGTCAACACATGCTCTGGTTTCTTCTATTTCAGTCACTAAGAGTCTGAGCTCCCAGGATGCAACTGTTTTTCTTTTCATAGACTGGAGGATAATGGGAACTTTTGTTAAAGCTGAACAGTTTCTAAATTCTGCAAAAACAGTACATTTACCACTGGCTCCATCTTGTGGTCAAATCTGATATTGCGGGCAAAACAACATAATCTTGCTGGAGGCAGAACAAAGTCTGTGCCCACCATGTTGTGTTTTTTTCCCATGTGGAGATGTGCTTTTTCCCAATTTTGCCGCCTTTTTTAAAAAAAAATTCCCGCTGCAGGATTCCACCCTCTGAGTCTATTATGCAAAAGGTTAGTATAGAGAGGATGACTAATAAGAAGCCTAGTTGGGCAGACAACTTTAAAATATCAGTCATCCTCTCTGTGTTGACCTTTTTGCATCTATGTTATTCCACGTTTTAGGAAAGCATTATAGTTGAGGTAGCTGTGGAAATGCTGTTTGGGTCTATATTGCTTAAACATGTTATATTGCTGAATAATAACCAATGAAGCTGACTGATGGTCTGATGTGCCTTCACACCAACGGTTGCGTCAGAATGCGGTGACGTAAAACACAACGACGTGCTGAAAAAAAAGAAGTTCAATGCTTCCAAGCATGCGTCGACTTGATTCTGAGCATGCGTGGCTTTTTAACCGATGCTTTTGCATACTAACGATCAGTTTTGACCTATCAGTATCCATCGGTTAAATTTTAAAGAAAGTTCTCCTTTTTTTGACCGAAGGATAACTGACCGATGGGGCCCACACATGATCGGTTTGGACCGATGAAACGGACCTTCAGTCTGTTTTCATCGGTTTTGATCGATTGTGTGTACGCGGCCTTATAGTATAAAAAAAAAATATTACAAAAATAGAAGAAAAAATATACAAGACTATCACATATAAAGAAAGTATGGAAGAGCCCTAGGGCCATCATAAAAAAAATATATACAAAATTCTGAGATTCAAAGTCAGAATTCTGAGTTTCAAAGTCAGAATTCGGAGATTAAATCTCAGAATTCTGAGTTTCAAAGTCAGAATTCTGAGTTTCAAAGTCAGAATTCTGAGATTAAATCTCAGAATTCTGAGATTAAAAGTCAGAATTCTGAGATTAAATCTCAGAATTCTGAGATTAAATCTCAGAATTCTGAGTTTTTTTAAGTGTGATGTTTTGTGAGTTTGAATCCAGGAAAGAGCACATTTTTTTTAAGTTATATATACATATTATTTTATAAATTACTCTTAGATTAAATAGGGATGTCCCAATACCAATATTAGTAATTCAATATATTAAAAATATATATAAAAAAAAAAATTAAGCTCTTAGCTGGATTCAAACCCAAAAGTTATTCTCATGGAAGACTGTTCCTCTAGCCCTTGAGCTACTGGCCAAGTCATGAATCACTATTGTTTTTTTAAGTTTAATATGTGGTGCATTCTCTGTAAGAATTAGTCCAGACATGTAATTGCTATAATCAAGCCGTTCTGACCAAAAAACACATTGTCCTTCTGCCTTCTAGCCATTCACAATTCTCTCATGTTGGGGTAACAGTGAAATGTTTCTTAAAAGTTGGGGTGCATTGTCTTCTGTTATCTATGGAAGCTGTGTCTCCCCCCCCCCCCCACTCACACACAGAATACACTCGTTTTTAGCATGACTCTTTATGTTACAGCAGATGACAGCAAACTGAGGAACTATAAGAATTCTGAGATTTAATCTCAGAATTCTGAGATTTAATCTCAGAATTCTGACTTTGAAACTCAGAATTCTGACTTTGAAACTCAGAATTCTGAGATTTAATCTCAGAATTCTGAGATTTAATCTCAGAATTCTAACTTTGAAACTCAGAATTCTGACTTTGAAACTCAGAATTCTAACTTTGAAACTCAGAATTCTGACTTTGAAACTCAGAATTCTGACTTTGAAACTCAGAATTTTGTATTTTTTTTTAATGATGGCCCCAGGGCTCTTCCATAAGAAAGAAATACATTTCCTCTATGTCATTTTTCCACACTTGTGTTCTAAATGTTTCGCCTTATGGCTTCCTCAGGAACATGCGTAGATAAATACAGATGTATAAATCTGTTTTACATATTAAAACACACCTAAAAATGCATCTAAATTAAACATATATGTACATACACGGCTACATCAAGATAGTTGTGGAAACTTCCAACCAAAATGTTCTGAATCCAAAATTTAAAGGGTTCAGACACTTTAAATTATGATTTTAGCGCAGCTTATTGAGCACAAACACCATCCCATGAAAAGCCACCAGACCAACCCGGATCAACCACAGAGAGAAGTTTGTAATGTAAGCACAATCTCTTTTCTTAGCCAGGATTTAAATCCTATAAACTCAACTCATTTAGAGACATGTATGAACATTAGATATATCATACACATTTTTCGATTGTTCTATAGGTAATATCTATCTTGAAAAGTTTCACAATATTTTGAATAATACTCCTCTCTGTGGTTGATCCGACTCGCTCTGGTGGCTTTCCATGGTATGGATTTTGTGCTCAATAAGCTGCTCTAACATCATCATTTACAGAACTATACAAATTGTGATATAATTCTACTATCAAATAGCACCCATAAAGTCCTAAGGACCCAATTGGGTTTTCTATTATAAGGGATGATGGTGCCGAACATTTAAATCTGGGAATTGATCACTCTAATTTATCATGGTATATCTCTGATTTCAATAGATTTGGGTCTGGTTGTTCCTCAGCCTTGATCCTCCTTGTTATCATGGTGCCCGCCCAGAAAGTCTCCTGCATGACAACCATATGTGCATATCTAAAATGTGGACCACTAAGTTTAAACTAATATGTATTATGAATTAGTGTCTATATAAAGTAGTAATGATTTCTTTTTTCTTTAGTTACCACTGCTATTCTCCTATAAGTCCTAAAGAAGCAGAAAAAAGAAACATGGAGCAGGAGCAGACTCATGCCGCAGGGTTTCCCAGCCTGTTTCTCAGGTACAGAACAGTTAAATTAAATGAAGTGCATGCCTGGAGTCTGCGGTATGTGCACTTTGGGATCCATACAATTTCTGGGAGTAAGGTAGCGGTAATATGCTGGAAAGGAGGATGTGTACAAGGCTCAGTGTGTCCCTCCTAAATGCAAGTTGCAAAGAAGGTGTACATTGTCACGGGACCCAAGAGTTACCTGCCGTACAGTACAGTAATCTAAGGTCCCTAACTCACATTTATATACTAGGGCAAATTTAGACAGGATCCAATTAACCTACCAACATGTCTTTGGAGTCTAGTAGGAAACCGGAGTACCCAGAGGAAATGCACAAAGGCACAGGGAGAACATGTACTTGTGGACAGCCTTCCCAGAAGAGTTGAAGCTGTTATAGCTGAAAAGGTTGGGTCAACCCAATATTGAACCCTAAAGACTAAAGCCCTGTACACACGGCCCAGAATCTCATCAGGAAAAAACATAATTTTGACAAGATTCTCTTGCCGGGAGAGTGTACACATGGGACATTCAAAAGAACCGCCATTCTTTTGAATGGCACGAACGCGGTGACATCATCGACTATGACGAGCATGCGCTCGTTACATTCGATGCTATCGCCGCCATCTTGCTTCACCCTACCTATGCCTTGGAAGCTACCGCGCATGCGTCAAAATCATTTCGAGCATGCGCAGGTTTCCATGGAGAGGTAAGTATACACACACTCTGGTTTCTCTTGAGGAAAACACTATCGTGAATCTTACAACGAGAAAATAATATTTTTCTTGTGTAGATTCTGGGCAGTTTTGAGAAACCTCAAAGCCTCGTACACACGCACGTTTTTTTTTTGGCAAAAGCTCTGCCAGCAGTTTTCTTGCTGGTTCTTGCCGAGAAAACTGTGCGTGTGTACGAGGCTTAAGACTTAGATGCCATGAAAGTTCATGTGCGTGTAAAGGCAGGTGTCCCAATACTTTTCTTTTCAATTGTTTTTTATTGGTATTTCAAGAAAAGTAAAGCAATTACAACAACCATTTGAGAAAGGTCATTACAATCAATGCCTTGTTGCATGCAATAAACATTAGAAACATTTCAAAAGTGAATATTACATACAAAGATTAATACAGTAATCTCCCTTCCAAACGCTCATACTGTAGACGGGATTGCGCATCCTACTTCACTGTGTGGATACTGCACCCCCATGAAAAAGGAGAATTGAAGGAGAGAGCATACGAATTTGTTCAGTATACAATTATTGTTATAAGTTGTCTTTACTGAGAGCATCTTATAGCGAGAAGAAGATATTAAAGAAAAATAAGAAGAGAAGAAAGAAGGAAAAGAAGAAAAAGGATGCAAACAGAGAAAAATAAAAAGGTATAAAATAAGCCAAACATCTTTACAGATCTGTACCTGAGATGGCAGTCCAGTGTAGTTATCAGACTTTGCCCCTGGATGCCCAGGGTGCCCATTGTTCATCAAATTTGGAAATTGAAAGAGCCTGCATAGCAAAATGTCTCTCATAAGAATATTGTTCTTGAACCCTTCTAATAACTTCTTTAATGCTGGGCACTAAGGTGGACTTCCATTTTGATGTAATTGCCAACCTAGCGGCAACGAGGACATGACTCACTATATTACGGAATTGTTTAGGGATAGTGGTTAAGCCAAGGGAGAGAAGGGCCATCTGGGGAGACTGTCTCACAGAGAGACCTGTAATAGAGGATATTAATTGAAACACTTCACACCAAAAATTGCTCAGGCACTTACAGTCCCAGAGAATGTGAAGTATATTGCCCCGGTCCCCGCACTTCCTCCAGCAGTTGCTCGATTCCGTGGGGAAGATCATGGACATCCTAACCGGGGTAAGATACGTTCTATGCAATATTTTTAGCATCGAATCCCAGTGGTTAGTGCAATGAGAATAAGCGTAACAGGCTTTAATGGCTGTTTTCCACTCAGACGGAGAGTGCACAGAGTTCAAGTCCCTTTCCCAGTTAATCATGCTTGCAGTCTTGGTGAAATTTGGGTAATTTTGCAGGGATTTATATAGCCACGACAGGCCTTTAGGTTGGTCATATTTGGATGACAAGTATCGCCACACCCCGTTATGTAACTTATAGTGGGCCTGTGGGTTTTTAGTATGGAAATGTTGTATCTGGATTTTATGTTCAATAGATTTTTATTGAAATTTTTCATGAAACATAAACATAGCATAAGTAAGACGTACATGTAACACTAAAGAGACCATGAAAAACAAAGCATACGAAATATTGTTAATCGAATTACAATGTTTTCTAGTGGGCATAAGGTCTGCGAATTTCACAGGTCGCGTCAATTTCTTGGGATATCTAGTATAAGATGGGTGTAGTGTATTCCCAGGGCAGGTAGTGGAGTAGTATGGCTAGTTTATCACGATCCCACACTATGGTCGTTCAAACTAGCTGTGATAGATGGTCCTATCTCCCACACCCCTACCATAGTCTCCTGGGCTCTGCCCATTAACTGCGTTGACCCAGCCCTCTATATATTGTATAGGATGTACGTTCTCAACAAGTTGTAAGACAAGGTTAGATACAACCTATAGAGAAAAAACAAAATATAAAAAGAAACAGGAATACAAAGAATAAGATAACCAGTTAACCGAAAACGTTTGAACCATAAATGCCCAAGCTGGTCACGACCACCCCACTCTATCCAAATTGTAGATCTTCAAGCTGTCTAATTATTAGATTTCCATATCACCCATGGAGCCCATAAGTTGGACACTGCCTCATATTGTCCTTTTGCTGATGCGTGGAGCTGTTCATATAAACTATGTATTTGTACTGTATTTAAGACCTCTGATATTGAGGGAGGGGTTGTAGACTTCCAATGTCTAAGGATGACAAGGCGGGTAGCTAGGAGGACATGTGCGTATACAGTTCTCTGTGGGGAGGGAATCGCGTCAATACCTATGGAGAGGATTGCCATAGCCGGATCTAGTAGAGGAGAAAGGCCTAGAACCCTATTAAGCGTGAGTCCTACCTGTGACCACAGCGGCCAAATGACTGGGCACTGCCACAGTATATGATAGAGCGTTCCTCTCCCCCCACACATTCTCCAACAGTTCGCCGATGTAGTGGGGAACATTTTAGCCAGGCGGTGGGGGGTGAGGTACCATCTAAGGAGCAGTTTTTGGTGCATCTCCAGAAGATTAGTACTCTTGGTGGAGGCAATCTGGATTTTTATCGCCTTTGCCCAGGAGTGAGTCGGAAATTCTACCCCAAAGTCCCTTTCCCAGGCCAGAATATTTGGAGTCTTGGTCATGATGTCTTTTTCCTGAAGCCCCCTATATATAACTGTTATGCCCTTAGTACCGTTATTCGGGTGACGAAGGAATTTAGCTATTGTGGTCGGGAGGGATCTAGGGGTAAAAGGGTTTTTCCTAAGGAACTGAGCTATTTGGAGGTATTTGTACTTATCTGTATCTGTAAGGTGGAATCTTTCCTGAAGCGCCCCAAATGGCAGCATCCTAGAGTCCTCCATAAGGTCATCTATAAAATGTATACCATTATCCTTCCATTTAGTTAAATTAATATCTGGAATTAGATTGTGCATTGCAGTAATTGGGAGTTTAAACTGTTCTGTGGGCCCCATCCCATCCCCAGTTGCACATAGATGAGACCAGGCCCTAAGGGTTGCCAGGACCGTGGGAGGGTAGCTCCTATCTAGGGACCTGCTAATATTGGTTGACATCAAAAAGTCTTCCAGGTTTCCCCTCGGGACCTGTCTTTGCTCTAAATCCTTCCACAATGCCCTAGATTCGGGATTAAACCAGTGTGATAGTTGGGCTAGGATAGAGGCGAAGTAGTAGTCTTGTAGATGTACGTGTCCTATCCCTCCTGCTGTCCTGTGTTTGATTATTCTTCCAAAAGCACATCGCGCTCTTTTGCCCTGCCATAGGAAACTGTTTAGGATGCCCTGGATAGATTTAAAGTATGCACCGGGAATGGGGATAGGGAGGGTCCTAAATATGTACAGAAGCTGAGGCAATATTAGCATCTTAAAAGCTGCCAATCTCCCCAACCAAGATAATTCCGAGTGGGCTAATTTCTGCAGTTTAGATTTAAGGGTATTCAGGAAAGGCGTATAGTTAGCATTCAGGAGGTCCTCTGTATTGGGCGTTAGAGTTATCCCCAAGTAAGTTATTCCCTTATCGTTCCATACGTATGGAAATTTGCCCTGTAACACCGTCTGAGTCGCATAGTCAACCCCTAAGTTCAACACATGTGATTTTGTCTCGTTCACCTTATAAAACGACACCCTAGAAAAGTCTTGTAGTATGGACTGAGCAGTCTCTAATGACTTTACCACGTCCGATAAAATTAGTATAACGTCGTCAGCGAATAGGCTTATGACGTGTTTCCTTGGTCCCACTGACAGTCCAGTAATTTGGGGGTGAGTTCTTATGCTAGTGGCTAGGGGTTCCATCATTAAATTAAAAATGAGTGGAGATAGTGGGCACCCTTGACGAGTGCCATTCGTGATCTCAAAAGGAGCCGATAGAGCACCCGCAATGTACACCTGGGCTGACGGACGTGTGTAGAGGGCCATAATGGCCGAGAACACCCACCCGTGGAATCCAAACTTCTGCAACACTCCCGCCAGGAATCCCCAATGGACTCTGTCAAACGCCTTCTCTGCGTCCAAAGATAGGAGCAGAGAAGGCGTTCCCCTGCGTCTGGCAAGATGTATGAGATTAATCAAGCGCCTAGTGGCGTCAGCCGTCTGTCTACCCTTAGTGAACCCGGACTGGTCAATATCTATGAGATCTGGTAGTGTAGACGCTAGTCTTGTAGCTATTAGTTTAGCATAGATTTTTACATCGTTGTTTAGCAACGATATTGGCCGAAAGTTCTGTGGAATGTCTGGTGCCTTCCCTGGTTTTGGCAAGGCTATAATTGTGGCCTTGAGCATCTCTTGGGGAAATGAGGAGGACGCAGCAGCAGAACTGAAAACCCTAGAGAGATGTGGGCAGAGCAAGTCCTGATAAGCCCTATAGTATTCCCCAGTGTAACCATCCGGGCCGGGGGACTTATTGAGAGGTAGGGATTTAATAATTTTCCCGACTTCTAAGTCTGTCACTGGGGAGTTAAGGTGTGCTAGTTGATCTTGTGTGAGTTGGGGGAGATCTAATTTATTAAGGAAGGTTGAAATTGCTGATTCTGTAGGTTGCGGGACTCTTTGGTCGTCTTTGAGATTATACAGCGAGCTGTAATATTGGCTGAATGTATCTGCTATCGCCTGTGGATGTGTTAGTTTGGTTGAGGTGTTAGGTTCTAGAATATGTGATATCTGGGATTTAACTCTATGACCCTTCACTTTGTTGGCCAGGAGTTTTCCAGCTCTGTTGCCACTTGTATAATAGGAAAGTTTAAGCCTCCTGGATGCCTTCTCAAAGTCCTCAAGAAACCTAAGTCTAAGTTCCGTACGGAGCTGAGAGATCCTATTTGATAAGGAAGAGGACGGGTGGGCCATGTTCTGTCTGTCCAACGTTTCAATTTGGGATATAAGCTGAACAGTCTGCTGCTGCCTCTCCCTCTTAAGTCTTGCCCCCATCTGTATCATAATTCCCCTCGCAAAAGCCTTATGCGCATTCCACAGAACAAACGGGTCGTCAACTGACCCCTGATTAATTTCAAAAAATTCTTTCAGCTTCAATTCAATACCTGACCTTGTCGGACCCTCCCTCAACAGATAGGAGTTAGCCCTCCAAAGGTAGGCACGACTGCGGAGGGAAGGGTCCCCCACCGTCAAGCTCACCGGGGCGTGGTCCGACCAGGTGATGCCCCCAATTTTAGCATTGGTACATTGAAATAACAACGATCTATCGACCAAAATCATGTCAATCCTACTATAAGAGCCATGGGCTGTGGAAAAAAAAGTAAAATCTTTTTCATTTGCGTTGAGGCACCGCCATGTATCAAACAGTTCATGAGATCGTATGGAAGCGCTCAGCGAGGGAGGGGGTCTCTTAGGAGAAGAGGTCATGTCCATCGATGGATCGGAGGTGGCGTTGAAGTCCCCACATATCACCAGTGCCCCCTTCTGCACCCTCCGTACCTTCCTCATAACTTTGTGGAGGAAGTTAATTTGGCGGGTATTTGGAGCATATATATTGGCCACAGTGTAAACAACGGAGTTGATCTCACAAACCAGGATAAGGTAGCGCCCTTGTGGATCTGTTACAGTGTGAAGAGGGTGGAAGGCCACAGAGTCCCTTATTGCCACCATCACCCCTCTCTTTTTGGTCTCCGCATTTGCCATAAATATATGAGGAAACTTTGGGTGGGTGCATTTAGGGCATGCGGTTTGTTTAAAGTGTGTCTCCTGTACACATAAAATGTCACAGTCATGATGCAGAGCGTCTTTCCACAGTGATCTCCTCTTGGCTGGGTGATTCAGACCTTTAGAGTTCAAAGTAAGAAAGTGTACCGCCATGGAGATGTATAAAGAAAATGCTTAAAGATATGAACACAGTACAGTTCACTTACAAGAGATGAGATCCGGGCTCCGGAGGAGGTAGGTGTCGGCATGTAGGCGGTACCTGGGGGTGATGAAGGCATCCAGAATGGAGCAGGCTGCAGAGGAACAAGCATCATGGGGAGGTCGACCAGTAGGGCAGAGTGAAACTGTTGAAATAAGAAGAACATAACAAAACACCAACGGCCGAAGGCCTCAGGAAAAAAGAGAAAAAAAAAAGTGCAAGGGTGTGACTTTCAGTCACTCAAATGTATACCGGGGGGTATAGGGTAAACTTGGAGCTGAGAGAAAAAAAACAAAACAAACGGAAAAGGGGTGGAAATTCCCTCCCAGCGGTAATAAGCATATTTAAACACCATCCAGCTCAGGTGTGTGAACGAGCATTTTTGCGATCCACAGTGCGCCATTCTTGATCTTGGGTGCTGTTGTTGTTACGTTGGCGTGAGGTCTGTTGAGGTTCAGGGATTATTCCCCACGATTGCAACATAGCTAGGCCTTTTTCTAGGGAGTCCATCACATAGTCTTTGTCATCTTTTGTAACTATCAGCTTCGTTGGAAAGCCCCATTTGTAGATCAACTTATGATTTCTGAGGGCTTTCGTGATCGTAGCTAGATTTCTGCGTTTCTGCAGCGTGTATTGGGATAGATCAGTGTAAAATTGGAGATTGGCATACTGCTCAGGAATCGTGTCTGTGTGGCGCGAGAGTGCCATGATCTTCTCCTTAGTGTGGTAAAAATGAAATCTAAGGATCACATCTCTGGGAACATTATCTGACAGATAAGATGGCTTGGGAAGCCTGTGTATTCTGTCTATAGTAAAGTCCAACTCAGACATGTCAGGTAGAGTTGCGGTGCACAGCTGAGTAACATAGCTGCGGAGCTCCTGTTGTTTAACAGACTCAGGGATCCCCCTTATTTTAACATTATTTTTCCGGGATCTGTCCTCCATTTCAGCCATCTTTGCTTTCAGCCCTTCAATGTCATCCTCATTACTGTCATTGGCATCTACCAAGGCATTGATAGTGGAAGCATAGTCCCCCATCTTTTCCTCAACGTGAGTAACCCTGTCAGCCACATGCTTCAGGTCAGAGCTGAACTTATGCACACATGCTATCATGTCCGAGTGAAGTGAGCTTCTAAGTGACACTAGCATGTCCTTTAGAACCGTGTCTAGCACAGGTTTGTCAGTGGTGGGGAACAAATCAATTGAATCAGGCATGTCTCTGGTGTCATCCCCTGAGTCTGTGTGTGAGCTCACCTCATGATAGGCCTCCGTGGCATCCAGTCGGAATCTCGCCTTCTCTGGGCTCCCCGAGGATGGGGTGGCGGGGGGAGATGTCCGATTCCTGGGTACACTGCTTCTTTTGGTGGCTTTCCCTGCCTGGGGAGAAGTTTGTGAGTTCCCAGGCCGCGGTGTGGAAGACGCGCCGGCGCCATCTTGTTTCGTCCCCATGGAGAAGAACTCCGTGAGCTTGAGGGGATGATTCCCTTCCTTCTTGCGCCTTGTCATGTTCCCAGTTCGAGCCTCGGCTTACAGGGAGGTAGAACGCCACGTTAGTAGGTCACAAACCCGGCTGGATCGTGTGCCAATAGCCGCTGTATGTCCGCTGGGTCCGGAGCTCCACTACAGCGCGGCCATCTCGGTCTCCGGCTAGCTCCGCCCCGTATCTGGATTTTAGAATAGGGATGAGATGTGGGGTTCTCCCTTAATATATCATTGTGAGTACTAAGACCGTGCTTGACCCATTGTTGAATATTGATGTTTGGAATCAAGTATTCATAAATCCTGAGATTAGACACTTCTCGTCTTAACAAATCCTCCGAGGGAGATGTCGAATGGAGTTTCCTCCATGCTGAGAGCGTCGCTTCAATGGAAGGGACTTTGGGGCAAGCAAGAGTTAAATCCGTGAGGTTGGCCAGTAACAATGAGGGAAGATCTCTCTGTGAAACCATAGTCTTTTCTATGTGGACCCAAAGCTTGGAGGTGTGGGGGTCGAACCAGGCCTTCGCTTGGTCTAGGATTGCCGCTCTATAGTAATTGCGAATGTGTGGGAATCCAACCCCCCCATTTGATCTATGTTTTAAAGCTATTACATAAGGGATCTTAGACATCCTACGGTTCCAAATAAACTGCCTGAACAGTTTATCTATCAAATTAAAGAAAGACTCTGGCAGACATATAGGGATAGTTCTGAAGTGGTATATTAATTTGGGTAACACAACCATTTTTAGTGCAGCTATCCTGCCTAGCCAGGAAAGTTCATAAGATCCTATGTGTTGTAGATCGTTCTTAATTATTTCAACCAGGGGGGGGGGAAATTTGCTGCATACGTAGATGCGGTGGGGAAGGACACCTTCACACCTAAATACGAAATAGACTTTGACATCCATTGAAATTGGTACTGTTTTTTCAAGGTGGAAAGTAGAGGTTGGGACAGGTTAATAGGTAGTATACAGGATTTCATAACATTTAACTTATAATAGGAAACCTCACTGTATTTTTTTAAAACAGGGAAAACTTTAGCCAAGGAGGAAGCCGGATTGATAATTGTCAAGATAACATCGTCGGCAAACAGTCCGATTTTGTGGACACGATCATTTACCTTAATCCCTGAGATTCCATTATCAGACCGTATAGCCTCCGCCAAGGGCTCCATCATTAGGAAAAAAATGATGGGTGAAAGGGGGCATCCCTGGCGGGTACCATTCGTTATGCAAAATGGATCTGAGAGGGCATTGGATAAGAACACTCTAATTGAGGGTACTGAATAAAGAGCCATAATAGCAGATAGGATGTTGCCTTTAAGACCAAATTTTTGAAGGGTGGCCTTAAGGTATCCCCAATGGACCCTGTCAAAGGCCTTTTCGACATCTAATGCCAAAATAGCCGTCGGCGTGTTCTTACCTTCCACAATATGTAGCAGGTCATCTAGTTCCATCCGGCGCTTGCCGGCCTCTGACAAATCCCACTTGGTCAGCCCCGACCAGAGATGGAGTGATTTTCGCTAATCTATTTGCCAAGATCTTGGCGTACAATTTTAAGTCAGTATTTAATAGGGATATTGGTCTAAAATTTTGGGGAGAATTCGGCTTCTTCCCTGGCTTGGGTAGTGTAACAATTATAGCTTGTAACATCTCTGCGGGGAACCTTGCCGAGGAGGAGACACCGTTGAAGAGCACGCTCAGATAAGGGATCAGAACTTGCAGGAAAACTTAGTAATATTCTGATGAAAAGCCATCAGCACCAGGGGACTTATTTTTAGGTAGGGCTTTAATGGTGTCTAAGATTTCTTTATCCAATATCGGGGCATTAAGTAGGGATAGATCGTCCTCTGACAGGGAAGGCAAAGACACTGAGCTTAGAAAGGATTCAATAGAATAGGAAGAAAGTTGAGGAGTGGAGTCATCTAATTGTAGATTGTACAGGTCTCTATAGTACTTCATAAAGGAATTGGCAATTTTGGAGGGGTGATGTTCTAAGACGCCCGTATGGGGGTCTCGCATGGATAATAAATTTGATTTCCGTTGTCTTTTAGTAATGTAGTTGGCCAAAAGCTTGCCTGCTTTGTTACTGTGGGCAAAGAATTGTGCTTTGATTCTTTTTAAATGGTTTTGGTGGCTCGATAGAAGGGACACACGGACTTTCTGTCTACAATTAAACAGGTCAGATTCAACCTCAGGAGAAGGATCAGATTTATGTAGGTCTTCCAAGGACTTAAGCTCTCTAAGCAAGCCGTCCAACAGTTCCCTCCTCCTCCTCCTCTCTCGTGTCGCAGCCTGTATAAGAAGCCCCCTACTAAAAGCTTTGTGGGAGCACCACAGGGTAGATATGTCCACATCACTAGTATCATTAATTCTTAAAAATTCAGACAATTGTTGGGCAATCTTAGACGTGGAGGAAGGGTTGGCTAAAGTCTCTATGTTATTCCTCCAGCGGTATGTCGTGGAAGAGGGGAAATTCCCTGTTAACGTGATAGAAATCGGAGTGTATCTCCGCCGAAACAGTTTTTTGAAGAAGGGTGAGGTCCGATAGGAAAAAATCAATCCTGGAATAGAGGCGGTGAGGAAAGGAGTAATAGGTGTAGTCCCTCTCACTTGAATGTAGACACCTCCAGGAGTCATAGAGACCGTAGTCAGTCAAAAAGGATTGCAGCTCCCTCCTGGTGGAGGGGTGTTGTCCCAAGCAATCCATAAGCTTGTTAATCACGCAGTTGAAGTCTCCACAAAGGAGCAGGGAACCCTTCCTGACTTTGCTGATCTTTTTCATTAGGGACCTCAAAAAAGGGATTGGACGCCGGTTTGGGGCATACAGGTTTACCAGGGTGTATGTGGTGTTGTTGAGATCACACACTAAAATAATGAATCTACCATTAGGGTCAGAGACCTCCTGGTGAAGCTTAAATGAGACGGAGTGGTTTATTGCAATCAGGACGCCCCGCTTTTTAACAGGGGCAGAGGCAGTGAAAACATGAGGAAAAGGCTCTATGTGTGCATTTACGGAGGTTTTGCTGACATAAAATGAGTTTCTTGAGCACAGAGAATATCCCCTTTCAGTTTCAGGGATTCTCTCCACATTGCACTCCTCTTAAATGGACTGTTAAGCCCATGGGTATTCATGGATACAATTGACAGGGTCATTGTGAAACACTAGTGAGGTGCGCTGCGTATGCGTTGGTCTTATAAAAGAGCTGGTACCTTAACGACATATTACCTGCAGAGAGCGCCAGCAGGGCTTCGGAGACATCACTTGAGGGGACTGCAGTGTAGTAGACAGGTGCGTCTGGCTTCCAAAGAACAGAGAGAACAGATGGGACTCGGTAGACCTCAGGTGCAGTAGATAAAAAAAGGAAAAGGAAACAAAAAAAAATTTTCAAAGTCATAAGTTTAAACAGGAACATAGAAACGTAAGTAACCATGCAAGGTGCGAGTAAACCTCGCAAAGAGCTCATTGGGGGAATATGAGCTCCAAAAAGAACCAACATATGTTTGTAACTCCAGCTTTAAACACTAGGCGATTCAACATTAAATTTTCTTAGGGCAAAGGTCAAGCACTGCTCCAGTCCTGGGGCAACTTGGAAGGTAGCTGTCTTGGCGATGGGGCACAGTCATCATCAAGCAATAAGCTCCAATTCTTAGCTAACGCCACCCCCTCGTCAATGCTTCTAATAACATGTGTGCGGTTGTCCCTGGTGATCAGAAGCTTTGTAGGAAATCCCCAGGAGTAAGCAATCTTGTGGTTTTGCAGGAGTTTAGTAATGGTGGACAGGTTTTTGCGTGCCATCATTGTATGCTGCGACAGGTCTGCGAACACTGAGATTGCTGAGTAGAGCGGGGGGAGGGGCTGGTGTTTCCTAGAGAAGCGCATTAGGTCATCTTTAATGTGGTAAAAATGTACACGGGCAATTACATCTCTGGGGACCTTTTCAGGAAGGAATTTCGGTTTTGGTAGACGATGAGCTCAGTCCACAATAATTTCGGAGCCTGAGGCCTCAGGCAACATGGCCGCTATGAAGTCCTGTACATAGTGCCGCAATTCAGACGGGGTCACCGATTCCTCCACTCCACGCAGTTTGATGTTATTCCTGCGGGATCTATCTTCTAATTCAGCTAATTTATCCCTTATAGCATGAATGTCCCCCTCTGTTTCATAATGTGCATCCACTAAATCATTATGCGCGCCAGTGAATTCCCCCATCTTGTCCTCCAAATGACTAACTCTGCCTCCTAAGGCTGAAACCTCTTTGTTCATCTGTGATACACACATCATCATATCTCTATGCAGAGAGCCCCTCAAAGTCACCAGCATATCTTTCATTATTGTGTCACTTAGGGGAATACTGTATCTGAGGTTGGGAACTCCTGGATCTGTTCAATAAAGGCCCTAGTGCTGTTCTGCGAATCACAGGATTCCTCCAGCTCACCTGCATATCTGTGTCCTTCTGATCACTTGAGAGCAGATTTCTGCGGGCTGTTGCTGGGAGAGTGAACCGGAGTGGATCCTGTTGTGTAGCCTGCGCCCACCTGAGAACTGCCCAGGGCTGTGGACATCCTCCCCACGATGCTGGCTGCGCCGCGATCCGGAGGCCTCGGCGCCATCTTAAGGCCCAGGCGTGCTTGCGGACGGGAAGAAATCTGTGAGTTTCGCCGTTTTTTTGTCGGTCTTTCTCTTCCCCATAGCGTCGGTGATCCCTCCGGGCTATGTAGCGGCAGTCTGTGTATTTTTAGTGGCTGGATCGTCGCTTGTGGTCGCTGGGTGTTGGTCCTACACACGGAGCTCTCTCCTCACACAGCCATCCGCTCCGGCTGCCGGCCACGCCCCCTCGTCCCAATACTTTTCACAATATAGAGTATTTGGTGAGTCTGGCCGTCCATTTTGATCTTGCACTTACCAGATAATCTATACCATTCTAAATAGATTCATACAAAGGTATGCCCTTCTGAATAAAAAGCTTGGTTGACTGTATTCTAAATCAGAATTTTGTCATTTTATATTGTCACAAAACAGACCACAGCTAGGTCCTGGAGAAAATCAAATATCCAACCGTTCTGTTCCTTCAGAGCCCTGTGCCATGAATGGCAGCTCCTGCCAGTCACAGAGCCGGAGTCTGCGAACCCGGAAGCAAGATGGGTGAAGAAGGGAGCGCCTGCAGCTCTGATATCTTGGCGCAGGAGGACTTTGTTAAAAGGTACGTTTAACATAATATGCTAGTATATGATGCAACCTTGCAGGGTTTAAAAAAAAAAAACGTTCAGAGATTTACAAGCGCTTTAATATCACTTTATTGTGCAAAGGTGTGAATTCACCCTAAATGTTATTTGTAAACGATGTGATCCTAGCAGATGTATGTTAATTTTGGCATGAAATGTGAAGTAATGTCTACATACTGTCTACAGTGATGGAAATCTGTTCCTAAAAATAATAATGGGAATATGGAAACATAAACATATGAAAATGTTGCAAAAATTGTGCTTACTTTAGTTTCACTTACATACCGGAAGATTTGCCCCCGTAATGTCATTTTTTGGGATAGGGCACTGCGTCGTTTAATTGACAATTTCACAACCATGCAACGTTGTCCTCAAAATAAATAATGTATTTTTTCCCCCCCATAAATAGAGCTTTCTTTTGGTGGTATTTGATCACCTCTGCCAGTTAAATTGTTTGCGCTATAAACAAAAAAGTGTTTAATACTGCTTTAAAGAGTGACTTCACCTTTGTTGAGAAAAAAAAAAACTATCCTCTATGGGTAATCAATTACATACGGAAAGACTGTGAAAATGTGGAAAAGATTCCCTCAAGAACTGGTTCTGGACAGTTCAGTAAATTGTTTTAAAAAAGCTTGATGCATTCCTAAATGCACAAAATATAATTGGATAATAATTTTAGCGGTAATAATACCAAGGGAAGCTGATCCAGGGAATATCCAATTGCCTCTTGGGGGATCAGGAAGGATTTGTGGGTATAGGATTATGTACATGGATTTGTGTTTTTTCTTAATTGTTTTCTTGGTTGAACTAGATAGAATAGTGTCTTTTTTTCAACCTGACTAACTATGTACCCTGTTTCCCCAAAAATAAGCCCTACCCCGAAAAAAAGACCTTGCATGATTTTGGAGGTTGGCTGCAATATAAGCCCTACCCCAAAAAATAAGCCCTAGTGAAAGCCCTTGTAAAAACATGTAATCTGTTTTGTAAAAAATTATATAATGTGCCATGTGTATATTGTGGAAAATACCTTATTTTAAGTGACCCACCAGAGATCGTCTCCTCTTCTCCTGGCTTCTCCTAGGAGAGGTCCAAGAACAGAACCTTGGGGGACCCCAACAGAGAAATGAAGAGGAGAGGAGGAAGTAGAATTGTAAGTAACGCTAAAGGTGCAGTTGGATAAGTAGGAAGAGAACCAATAAAGAGTACATGGAGACCAAAGGCATGGAATTTTTTGAGTAGGAGGGGGTGGTCAATCGTATCAAATGTCCAGGAGTAGAATAGTGTCTATAGGTTTTGGTTGTTAGTAGATCATTTGTTAGTTTTAGGAAAGCCGTTTCTGTGCAGAGTTGAGGATGGAATCAAGATTGAAAGGGATCAAGAAAACTATTATCAGCAAGGTGGTAGCTCAGTTAGTTATAGACTAGACATTCAAGGAGTTTGGAAAAAAACGGGAAGCAAGGAGATAGGGTGTCGGTTGTTAAGATTTAATGGGTCCAACGAGGGCTTTTTAAGTATGTTTTAGAGAGTTGGGGAAGATGCTGGAAGACAGGGAGAGATTGAAGATATGGGTTAGAGAGTGTAGAATATGGCGAACGTGACATTTCGAGCGAACAGGATCCAGAGGGGAGGTGGTTAGATGGACGTTGGCAAGTAGTTTAGCAACCTTGGGCCAGATTCTCAGCGGCGATACGACGGAGTGTCTCAGATACCCCGTCGTATCGCCGTTTTTTTTGCCTCGTATCTAAGCGCGTGATGCTTAGCATCACTTTTGCATAGATACGCTGCAACATCCGACAAGTGTAAAACCATTACACTTGCGGATCGTAGGTGTAATGACAACTCCGGCCACTAGGTGGCATTTACATTGTTTTCTCATTTGCATATGCAAATGAGGCTAGTACGCCGATTCCCGATTGCTTTTACGCCGCCCCGTCGTCGCGTACGTCGTTTTCGTCCGCGTAAGGTTACCCCAGCTTCTATGTGGAGTAACCTTACGAAGTTCCGTCGGATGCCGTCGGGTGCCGTCGGATGCCATGTTAAGTATGGCGTCGGGTCAGCGTCGGCTTTTTCCATCGCTTACGCCGTTTTACTAACTCGTTCGTGAATAGGGAGTTGCGTAAATGACGCTCATGTCGTTTTGACGTCGGTTTCAACGACGCTTTCCGACGTGAGCTGGAGCATGCGCACTGGGCTTTTTCCCCGGCCGGCGCATGCGCAGTTCGTTCGACGCGGGGGTGCGCTTAATTTAAATACAAGCCGCCCCATTTGAATTGCGCGGGTTTAAGCTGGGCGATTTACGCGACGCCGGCGAAAACTACGGAGCAAGTGCTTAGAGAATAAAGCACTTGCTCTAGTACGATGCGGCGGCGTAGTGTAAATGGCTTACGCTACGCTACGCCGCCGGAATTCTATGAGAATCTGGCCCCTTGTCTATAGTGGTGGGGCTAAAAGAGGGAAGGTAATTATTGTACATGTGCATTGAATTTTACAGAAAATTACAGCGCTGCAGATTGAAATCAATTTTTTCAATAACATTAAATTATAAGATGGCTGTATAGCAATTGTAGCAAAACTTTAATGTATATGATGTGTTTTATTTGCCATATTTTTCCAGGAAAGTGGAGTTATAATTTAAGCTTCCCACAGTCAGAAATCAAAGCCAACTGCATAATACATTTACACAGATAATAATAATATTGCTTATATTCTCAAAACTAATATATGATACAGTATATAGAAGAGAGGAAAATATGTACAATGAAATTACCAAAATAATTATTTATGTACTAAGCCAGTTGTTTATGTCTATATTCAATCAGCCAGGCAATTGTAATTAGTCACCATACCACAAAATACGCTTTTTTTATATCAGTTGGAATATCATTTTTTTCAAAGATGAAAAAGAAACTATGAAAGTCAATCCCTACATGGATTTCCATCGCTGGAAACTTGCAACCAATCTCAGCTTTGAATTCCATACTGAAAATAAGCAGATACTCACACAAATGTATATAACAGCAGCAGCTAGTGCAGTATTTTAACAGGCATTCATTTTTCCTACTTCTTTCAAGACAAGTTCCCCACCCCACTGTTACTGTGAATCATGTTAAAGTCCATAGTCTGTCTTTCTTCAGAAAAAGTTTGGCTGAGCTCTCTGTCTTTCCACTAACCTTTAAAGAGACAATGGGGGTTATTTACGAAAAGGCAAATCCACTTGAAGTGCACTTTCAGTGCACTTGAAATTGCACTGAAAGTGCAGTCACTGTAAATCTGAAATGAGGGGATGCTCTGCTGATATTATTATCCAATCATGTGCAAGCTAAAATGCTGTTTTTTATTTTCCTTGCATGTCCCCCTCGGATCAACAGCGACTGCACTTCCAAGTGCACTTTCAGTGCAATTTCAAGTGCACTTTGCACTTGTAGAACAAAGTGATTTGTCTTTTGTAAATAACCCCCAATGTCATTAAAGTTACATACTGCACCACTAGGGCTCATTCACATCATATTGCATTGTGGCAAGCTGTGTTACCATAGCCCATTCATGGGCCCCAGTACAGCAATGCAATTCACATCATCCGTTTGCAGTATCCTGCTGTGTGCTGTAGCGTGTTTTTATAAAAAATGAATAGCTATGTACATACACAACTGAATGCAAAGTGCTGTCCTTGGTGCCTCTGTTGTATCCAGTCTTTAGCTCTCTTGCTGATGCAACGCTAGAATCTTAGCCTATTTTTCCAGGTGTTTTGGATGCCTGTGTTTCCCTGCTGCCAACCGTGTCTCCCAGTTGTCACCAGCTACAGCTACATCATGTCACAGTGCATGACATAAAGCCATACAGTCTGAGGCAATGCAGAAATTGTTTCATAATAAAATGGGAGAATGCAGTGCTCTTTCTGTGTCTAAGAAAAGCATATACATAGGTTTGTTAAAGACCAGGACAGAAGACACTGGGTTCCATTCACAAAATGGTATGTTTCTTCTTAAAAATAAAAATAGAAAAATACTGTATGAGTTATTTTATGAAGTCTTGCTGTATTTTAGTAGTGAGAACATGCGGTAATTTAACACCTGGCACTAGCTGCCGTAATTATTAACATTAGTAAATATTCAATGTTAAGGAGTGGGCGGCTGCCCGTGTCCTTAACAACTACTAAACAACATGGTTGTTAAAGCGGGGGTTCACCCAAAAACATTTTTTTTAACATTACATTCAACCGAGTTGTGAGAATGACATTAGCCAGTTTTTTTTTTTATTTCATTGCTGTACATATCGTATTTTCATTGCGGCTTCCGGGTATGTAATCTGCGGAAATGGGCATTCCTAATTGATTGACAGGCTTCCGACCGGCGCATACAGCGCATCACAAGTTTCCGAAAGAAGCCTAACGTCGGTGTGCAGGCGCCGTATAGAGCCGACTCGCAGTCCGACTTCTTTCGGCAACTCGTGACGCGCTGTATGCGCCGGTCCGAAGCCTGTCAATCAATTAGGAACGCCCAGTTCCGCAGATTACATACCTGGAAGCCGCGGTGAAAATACGGTATGTACGGCAATGAAATAAAAAAAACTGCCTAATTGTCATTCTCACAACTCGGCTGAATGTAATGTTAACATTTTTTTTTGGGTGAACCCCCGCTTTAACAACCATGTTGTTTAGTAGTTGTTAAGGACACGGGCAGCCGCCCGCTTTAAGAACGTGGTCAACCACCACGTCCTTAACAACTGATGAGTCATCAGCTATCAGCAGGGTTCCTAGTCATCCGATGCATTGAAAGAGCTATGATCATTGAGATGTTTTTATATTTAAAGAGCTTTTTATTAACATTTGATGTGAGTGGATAAACCTAACCCTTGATATTACCCCTGCCCTTCACTGACGCTAATGGAGCACAGGTTGCGCCACAGCAGCCGGGGAAGTGATAACTCTTCTGTTTCCGTTTTCATTTGTTTTTATTCAAAGTTTTTAAAGAAACACAGATGGACTTTACATTACATTTCCAAAGACTCTCTTCTGTTTCAAATGTTTTTTCTTTAAGCGTCCCCTCTGTGGGGTGGAGGGCGAGTGCATAGCTGTGGTGAATGAGATAAATGGGATGGAACAACTGACTGTTGTTTTTAAATGGAAAAAACAAAAACAAAACCTGGTTCTACTGGCATGACTTCTGATACTTCCAAGACTAAGTAGCTACAGTATGTGTTCTTTACAATCCCATATTAGAACTCCTTGAAACTTGGGGTGGTGATCAACTGTACACTGAGGCACTGCTTATTTGGCAGTTTTTTTTTGTTACTTAGCAGTTTCTGGTCCTTATAATCTTGGCTGTATCGGGGAAGGGGATCATGCCCACTCCCCCATTCGCTCCATTCTCATCCATCTCTCTTCTCCCTCTATTCCTGCCTCCCCCCAATTTTTTTCTATTTTCCTTCTTCTATAACCCTCTTCCCTGGCAGTTTTTCAGGTGGACCTGATTGGACCCTCCAGTCTCCCCTATGGAGAGGCGGATGTCAGTGGTGACATGTCCGCTGACATTTGCTACTATCCGATCCTGTCCACAAAATTCATGACAGGCGGTGGTTCTACTCCTGGCAGATTGTATATGATCGGATGAAAATGGAAAGGCGGTCCGTTTTTACTCGATTTCCCCATAAAGGAGAGCAGGCCTGGGTCCGTTTCCGCACTGCACAGTGAGCGGAGATAGACCTGACATCAGCCTGCTCAGCGGGGATCAGCGGAGCGATCCCCCGCTGAGCAAGTGGAATTGGTATAACAGAGATGCCCATGTGAAAGACGCCTAATGCCTCGTACACACGATCGGAATTTCCAATGGAAAATGGCAGACGGAATTTTTTCATCGGATATTCCAACTGTGTGTATCCCCCATCTGACTTTTTCCATCGGAAATTCAGACGAACTTAGAAAGAGAGCAACAAATTTCTATCGGAAATTCTGTTCGTCTGTATGGAGCTCCGACAGAGAAAAAAACACGCATGCTCAGAATCAAGTCGACGCATGCTCGGAAGCATTGAACTTAATTTTTCTCGACTCGTCGTACAAGTTGTACGTCACCACGTTTTTGACAATTGGAATTTGGTGTGACCCTGTGTATGCAAGACAGCTTGAGCGAAATTCTGTTGAAAAAATCGATCTGAGTTTATTCCGACGGAAAAACGATCGTGTGTACAGGGCATTAAGCTTAGCTGTCCAATAACTGTATTGTTATGGTTAGCCCTGTTCAGGACATGACATATATGCTGTTGCATTATAATAAGCCTTATGGCCTGCTTGTTTCTAGTTTCCGTTTCTCATTAAAAACTGGTACAACACCATACATCTGAGCTCAAGTATATCATGTAGTTATGATATGATGTAATCACCAGGTCAGGGTGTTTAAAATGATGTGCCAATATGGAACCTTCACTGATTGGTCTGCTTATTATATAGCTGTAGTTTGTCTAGCAAGGCTACACTGACTGAAATGTTGTTGAGGTTTGCTGTATCGAGCCACGTGTCAATCTCCCCTTGAATTGTATGATGTTTTATTAATTCACTTAAAATGTTAATCTTAATGGGGGAAAAAAATTGTAAAAAGTGTTAACTGGGGTTAGGCTTCAGTTTGCAAAATCCATCCAAATCTCTTAGTCCATTTAACACTAATTTCTTCACAGCTTGACAATGCTCAAGGGTGGCTGCAGTAACCCTTAAAGGAGCTGTAAAGGAAAACATTTTTTTTTTTTTTGCTGAAATTACTGTTAACAGGGTATAGAGACATAGGGCCAGATTCAGGTAGAGTTAGGCTGGCGGATCAATGGATCCGCCAGCCTAACTGTCACTTTAAGCCGGCGTTTTTGTTTTCTGTAACCAGAAAACAAGAAACGCCGGGTTGGAGTTCCGATGCGATCGGCGTAATTGAATTTCGCCATCGCATCGTTACTTCAACTTAAAAATGGCGCCGGGGGCGTTCCCGCCGATTTACGCTCAAAAAATATGTTAATGAGCGGAAATCGGCAATTCACAATCTTTTTCCGGCGCGACGCAGTGACTTTACGACGTTTCCGGAAGCAATACGCGGCGTATAGATAAAGCAGCCCCCTAGTGGAATATCCTATGTTAGGTATAGGCGTCGTCATCGCGTCAGAAAAAAAACAAATCGCGTCGTTTGCGTAAAACATTCATGAATGGGGATGTGACGTCATTGACGTTCACTGACAGAACTTGGAGCATGCCCACTGGGATGCATTGACACTCGACGCATGCGCAGTACGTTCGCCGCGGGATCGCGCTTATTTTAAATAATACGCGCCCCGTACCCGCCCAATTTGAATTCCGCCGGCTCATTTGCGATACGCTGCCGCAACTTTAGGAGCAAGTGCTTCATGAATAACAGCACTTGCTCCTAAAATTTCTGCAGCGTAACGTAAATGAGATGCGTTACTCCAGAGCAAAGATGCTCTGATCTACCTGAATCTGGCCCATACTAGTTAACTGATTCCTTTTAAAAATGATTAAAAATAGATAAAAATCAATCATACAATGTAAATGCAGTTTAGTTTCGTATTTGCATGTTGTTTCCTGGTTTTCTGATGTACAGAGCCACAGAGCCAATACAGGGCAGTGATGGTTTGGAAAATGAAACTGATTGGTGCTGAGTGGTTTTAGATACACAGTTATCACACCTTGATTAGTGACCCCAGAGAGAAAGCTCACAGGACTGTGGTTATAAGGAAATGGACAGCCAGGAAGTGTGGAGATCAGAGAAGGATTACAGCAACTTGAGAGCAAAAATGAACAATGAGGACATGAAAACAGCACTGTATTAGGGTAAAGGAAGCTATTAAGATAAAAAAAAATCCTTTACAAACCCTTTAACAGGTACAGTAGAGAAGAAAGTTCAGCCACCCTAAGATTGGTCTGCCAACCAGGTCAAAAGAAAAAATAAATATTACAGCTACCATATCTAGGACTGGTAAGCTGCAATGTTTGTTTTTGGGTTCAGATGCAATAAAGCATGTCTAACCAAAAAAAACATACTAGAAAATGTAGATGGAATTAAATACCACATAAACCTGAACTCTTGGTATGCAGTTACAAAATTTTTTTTTTATTTTTTGGTTTGGCTTTTGGGATAAATAAATAAATAAAAGCTGACCCCTGTAAGTGTCAAATGGTTCTGCTCAACACCCTTTTAAAGCGGTTGTATACTCTGATTGGTGATTTTTACCTACAGGTAAGCCCTACGATTTAGGAGGTATTCACCCCGCATGCAGCTGCTGACATCAGCGGTGCATGAGCTCAGAAGGTCCAGGATATCGTGCCAAAACTTCAGAGCTTCTTGCCAAAATGGAAAACGTCATTGCAGCTCCAGCCACTCACAGCGCTGGAGCCCACAAAATCAGGAGGAAACGCCGGGGAAACATGTCAGCCCCCTCAACGGTGATTGGGCAACGCTGCAGGGGCTTTGTTCTAAGGTAAGTATTTCATAATGTGCTAGTATGCATTCTAACTAATCTTAGAACTGCTCCCACCCCCCTTCTAACACCTATAGTAAGTAACCTGTAGGTTGTAGAAAAAAGATGCCTATATATTTAGCTATTTTCAGGCCACTTATGACTCACTTTGAACCATCCATTAATAGCACTCCCTCCTCTCCCCTGAAACCACAGAAAATAGGTAAGTATATGCTTCTTTGTTCCTGCCAATTTGTTAGCATAGGTGTTAGAAGAGGGGTAGGAACATTTTTACCATTATTTAGTAAATTCAACTTTAAGGACAAATAAGCTACAATATATTACATTTTTATTTTTGAGTTTAGATAGGCTTCAGGTTAAAAAAATAAAGTGTATCATTTCAAATCCAAACTTTTCCATTAATCAATAGCTAACCATGATGCCCCGTACACACGATTAGAAATTCTGACAGCAAAAAGTCTGATGTGAGCTTTTGAACAGAAGTTCAATTTCCGCCAGCAAAAGATTGAGAGCTGGTTCTCAAATTTTCAGATGGAAAAAATCTGATCGCGTGTATGGGGCTTTAGCTAATTATACAAAATATAACTACTTCAGATATTGCTTTCTTAATTATACATTTATCTTAAAGTATAAATAAAGGCCAATTCTTTTTAGTTTTAGATGGAATGGAGTAGGATTAGAACATCTGTCAGGTTTTTTTTTTCGCCCTCTCTATTTGCCATGTTTACAGCTATCATCGGAAGTGAAATAAAGAAAAGAAAGAAAAAAGCACCTCTAGGTTATCTAGTAAAATTTTATAGCAAATAGGACGTATCCAGCACTTACATAAAATAAGGCAGCGGCAGGAGATGAAAACACGATCAGCTTACGTGTCAGACGGCCGGTGTAAAAAGACCGGCCGTCTGACACGTAAGCTGATCGTGTTTTGCGGCTTTCTATTGGTCGGCGAACCCCCCATGTCTCCTACTTAATTTCTCCAATCCCATCTTTCCTCTACACTTGAGAAAGGACCACGTGGTTTTCCTCAACAAGCCAGCGCTAGCTCTGAAACGCGTTGTGTGCTTTTTGGCCCTGATCGGCCACCGTCCTCCTGATGTCGCCATCCAACAGACTCTGCATACGAGCTGCTTCCCTTTCAGCCTTACAGCTCACAGATCGTAAACATCGCTCCTTGCCAGTAATCCAGCTAAGAACATTAAAGGTTCACGGACATTCCTCATCAGCTGCTGTCCCGTTTTAAGTGTCAGCACTTCCACCTTTAGCAGTGATATACTCGGCACTCTTCAAGTCTCTGATCTGATGCTCCCCACAGCCTGTACACACTTGACTGCCAGCTTTTTCATCTCCTGCCGCTGCCTTATTTTATGTAAGTGCTGGGTACGTCCTATTTGCTATTAAATTTTACTAGATAACCTAGAGGCGCTTTTTTCTTTCTTTTCTTTTTTTCATGTATATTGGAGTTGACTTCACTCTTGGAGAAGCAGCCCTGGTTGTCTACAAAAAATCCATTCACCAATTGATTACCTCTTTATAGATCTGGATTTTTGATACAGATTTTATGGACAAAAATAAATGAAACATTATAGACATTGCCGCTAAAGTATTCCCGTACTAGCCAGTTACTCTTTATATATGATTTTTTCATGTTTATTCCTATTGGTGAACACTCTGAGCGCTGTATTTCCGTGTTATTTATATCGGAAGTGAAATGGAAATTCTCAAATGTTGTGCTGTCCCTAGAACAGTAATTGAGGAGGGAAATTCCAATGGTGGCACTAGTTCTGGTGACCCTGGTAACAACCAGAGATTCCCTATTTTGGGGGATTTTCTCTAGCTTCCCGTTTTGGTTATTTGATAAGAAGTGATTAGAAATCTCCATAGTGGGTCACAGATGGTAAAAAAAAAATTCCAGGGGTTATAACTCTCCATTATTCTCCAAAAAAAGTTTTGCCTTTAGTTCTGCTTTAACATTTTCTGAACCTATGTGTATCAGTGTTGCTTGGACCTAGAAGTACAGAGTAAACTCCTGAAAGATGATCCTTAAAAAATTAATTGCTAGCACAAATAAAAAAAGGATTGTGGACAATACTCAACTCTGACAGAAAGAGATTACTATATGAGTAGATAAAAAAAAAGCCATCTGTGAACCTTTAGTTCTGCTTTAACATTTTCTGAACCTATGTGTATCAGTGTTGCTTGGACCTAGAAGTACAGAGTAAACTCCTGAAAGATGATCCTTAAAAAATGAATTGCTAGCACAAATAAAAAAAGGATTGTGGACAATACTCAACTCTGACAGAAAGAGATTACTATATGAGTAAATAAAAAAAAAGCCATCTGTGAGAGGCATGGGTGTCCGCTCCATGGGGCAAGGGGGGTCGTTTGCCCCCCCCCCCACCCCTAGAATCACCAGGGAGAGCCAGGAGCAGGGCTGAACTGGCCCTGGGGCAGATTTTTTTTTTTTTTAAAAGCCTTCAGCTACAAATACGGCAGCTGCTGACTTTTAAAAAATGCACACTTACCTGTCCAGCGCGCCCGTGATGTCAACAGCCAAGGCTGAGCAATCGCTAGGTCCTCGGCTGATTCCGCCGACATCCTTGGTGAGGGAATCAGGCAGTGAAGCCTTGCGGCTTCACTGCCCGATTCCCTACTGCGCATGCACGAGGATCGCGGCGCCCCTTCACTGGTCCCCGCTCTCTCCTGTGAACAGTGTTTCCCAGAAGACAGCGAGGGGGTGACCTCACAGGCTGGATTCCCCGCGGGGATCCGAACCCGGAAGTAGTGCAAATACCTGTCTCAGACAGGTATCTGCACCCGCCTCCCCCCTGAAACGTGCCAAATGTGACACCGGAGCTGGGGGGATCCAAAAAGCGAGGGTTCACTTTTTGTGTGAACCTCCGCTTTAATTAATTAAACTAAAGCTAGAAGCTGGTTGGGTACCATGCAGAGCTGTACCAGAATTTGCACTCTCCAGTTTTAGTAAATAACCCCAAAGAGTCCATTAAACACACAGGCACGGATTCAATTACATCGGCGCATATATATGCCGCCGTAGCGTATCTCTTTTACGTATCGCAGAGAGGCAAGCATGGAATTCACAAAGCAAATTTACCAACGTTGCACCGGCGTAACGTAATTTCGAAGGCGTAAGCCGGCGTAGGTGGAAGTGAGTGTGATCCCATGCAAATGATGGTCCGAGCGTGGTGCAATGTTTTACACCCGGCGTATCATGAACGGCGCATGCTACGTGACGCGGATGTGACACGGACGTATGCCCAGCACCCCTATGCACATGCTCACAACTATGCCGGAACAACTTCCTGAGATATGCCGGCCCACCGGCTTACGCCGAGCACATAAATACGCCCAGCCATACGCCCGCCCAGCGCAAAAGTACACCCGTTTACTTGTTTTCCCCCTGGAGCACAGTACTTTTGCGGAGCCATGTCTGATGCTAAGGTGGAAAAGGAGAGGAGGAAGAAAAATTTCCCCTTGAAAGAGAGGGCTATCCTGACCTCAGCAATAGCCCAGTATGATGCCTACCTCCATGGTGCACAGAGTGCCAGCACCAGCAAGGCAAGGAAGAAGAAGATCTACCAGAAGATCACCTTGTAGATCAATGCTCTTGGGCATGAGACCAGGACCTCCTACGATATTCAAAAATAAATAAATGACATGAGACGGTGGGGCAGGGAGAAGCTGGCCAAGGTGAGGAGGCACCTCAGGGGCACGGGAGGTGGACCAGCTTCTGAAGTTGACAGCAGAGGAGGAGGTCATGCCAGCTGTCTGGAGCAGGAGCAGGTGGAGGGCTTTGACTTGAGGAGAGGTAAGTGTGTTTTATCCCCCATTCGTGTGTGGCATGTGAGGGGGTGCAAGGAAACATGTGACCAGTGTGTGGGTCCACCAACATGTGAATGCTTTGTGTCATCCAGAGATGTGCTGGAGGGAGCTGGGCCATCATCTGGCTGTGTCGGACCCACGCCACCCCTGGAACATCCTCAGCCTCAGCCTGACCCCCTGGGAAGCCATGATCCATCGGTGGAGGGGAGTGCCCACACCTGTGCTCTAGAGGTAGTTGAGGAGGAGCCGGTGGATCTTGATTTTGAGGAATACCTCTAACTTGAGAAGCCTTCCATTTTGCCCAGATCCTCAGAGACCTCCACGCCCATCAGGGGAACCCTCTCCAGGGCTACCCCATCCAGGGCTACCCCATCCAGGGGAACCCCTTTCAGGGCAAACCCATCCAGGGGAACCCCCTCCAGGGCTACCCCCTCCAGGGCTACTCCATCCGGACGGACACAAGCCTCTCCATCCCCCAGGAAGGCTTTGAGGAAGACCAGGGGTGTAGCTATATCCCTCCAAGAAGGGCTGGAGAGGGAGCAGGCAAGGTAGACACGCCACACGGGTGATCTTGCCTGTGACCTGCACCGTGTGGCTGACAGCCTGGCCTCCTCAGCAAAGACCCAGGCTGAGTGCACAGTGGCTGTGCAGGGCACCGCAGCCGCTATGCAGCAGTGCCTCACCCAGCAGGCTGAGCATACCAGCTCGATCTCGGACTGCCTACAGGAGGTGAGCGCAAACTGCGTTGCCATAGTCACATGTCTGGGTGAACAAACCGAGACCCTTGAGGCCCTGCGTCACCACATAGTGGCAGGGGGTCCTCACCATCTGGGGACCATGGCTCGGATGTGCAGGCCAGCCTGGAGCGTGATACCATGGCCATTGGGGAGCTGCAGGCCACAGCAGCAGGCCTCGTGGCGGAGGTGAAGAGCCTGCAGGCCACAGCAGCAGGCCTCGTGGCGGAGGTGAAGAGCCACGTGGCGGAGGTGAAGAGCCAGCAGTGTTGGCCGTACAGGCCAACACTGCTGCCATCGAGGCGGAGGGTCGGCAGAACAGGCGGCTCCAGTGCCAGACCAGCGGCAGGCAGCTGCGGATGCAGGCTGACACCAACAGCGTGCTAACACGCATTGCCCTAGCGTTGGAGGGCATGTAGGCAACATCTGCCAGAAGCGACAGCCCAGGGGATGCACCTCCTCCTGATTCCACACCCCCCCACCCCAGGAACAGAAAGACCACCCTTGAAATTCTATAGAAGATATATAGATGACATACTGATAGTATGGGGAGGCACAGAAACGGAGCTACAGATGTTTTTTGATGAGATCAACAATATTTATGGCATCACTTTTTCAGGCACTTGGAATGTAGACTCTATTGATTATCTGGACTTACAACTATTTAAAGCAGACAAAAACAGACAGAAACAGCTACATCCCGGTAACAAGTTGTCACCACAAACAATGGATTCAAAACATCCCTAAAGGACAACTCATGAGATTATTTAGGAACTGCAGTAATGAGACTGATTTTGAAACACAAGCCACACAAATTATTAATAAATTTGTTGAGAAAGGATATCAGCGCAAAAATCTTGAAACTTTGAAAAATAAAGTCAAAGAAATGAACAGAGACAACATCATAGCAGGAACACAGAGTAAGAAAAAGAATAGGAAAACCACAGATGTAGCCTTCTTGACTGGATACAACATACAACACAGAGATGTAGAAAAAATCTTTAGAAAGTACTGGCCCATCCTACAATCTGATAAAAGTCTGAAACATCTGTTACCGAACAGACCGAGTTTTATATATCGCAGAGCCCCCAATCTGAGGAACCGATTGGTCCACAATGCAATTGACAACCCAAAACAGATTCACATTTTTAAAAACCTTAAGGGCTTCCACAAATGTGGTAAATGCCTACCCTGCCGAGTCAGTAAAAAGACAAACAAGAAAATAACTGATTTCATCTCCACAACCAATGGAACTACACATAAAATAAGGGAGCTGATAACATGTAGTAGCACACATGTTACATATGTTCTGGAATGCCCATGTCACATACAATATGTAGGTAGAACAACAAGAGAACTACATGTTAGGATTAGAGAACACATAGCTAATATTAAAAAAGGGTTCCATAAGCACAGCGTGTCTAGGCATTTCAGAGATTACCACCACAAAGACCCAGGATGTATGATTTTTTATGGAATAGATAGGATAAAGGAACACTGGAGGGGAGAGAACAAAACCATAAAAGTATCCCAAAATGAAACCCGGTGGATCTATACATTAGATACCCTCCAACCGTCTGGTATGAATATTGATGTGGACTTAAAATGTTTTTTAACTAATTTTTAACAAAAAAATATAAAAAATTTTAACAGACAAGTATCTGTTTTATTCTTTTTTATATATATTTTTTTTTTACATAATTTCATATCCAACTCTCCCTTATATACATTTCTATATTATATTGTCATGTCCCTTTATAAAACAATGAACGGTATACATATACATACTAACATTGTTGTGTCACCATAAATATATATATTTTTTATATTTTATTGTCTTAACGACATATACTGTACATTCATAATCTTCATCTTAATTAAAAATTTAATTCTCCTCATACATATTAGACCTCCCAATATTTTATCTCTCATTTCTTCCTTTTATTTGAACATAATTTTTATTCATTTATATTTTATATTGTATTTTATTATGTTTGATCTAATATTACTAATGCAATAGGGTATATGGAACTTTTATCATAATACTTTGTGTCAGTTCTGAAATTATTAATGCAAGTGGATGTATGGAATTTTGGATCAAAAACATTTGAAATCCGATGCAATCACTATTGAATCCAAACTTCCGGGTTTCCTGTTATGAGAAACGAAGATTCTTTAACAGAGACTCTCTATTATAGAGCCTCTAGCGTCAGGACTTCGGTCTGCAAAAATCTCCAACATGGAGGTCGCCAGAAAGACGGGCTTTTTTCGACGCAACGTCGTTTTTTTTTCGACGCAACGTCGGCTTCTTTTCTAAAACACAACGTCCGTTCTTTCGACATAACGTCCATTGTAACATAAATAAGGAAGTGCTGAAGGCTCAGAGGCACGCCCCAGATGACGTCAGCACGATGAAACCGGTAGAGCGATAGTTCCTCTGAGCTACAGCACTCGTTTTTAAGGCCTTTATAATATATACCAAATGTGAGTACCCATTTTTTTGTGAGAATAAAGTACATTATCTGTGAAACAGTATCACGCTATTGGGCACTTTCATTTGTCTCCTCTATGAGCGGTTGAGCGGTTGGAAGGATTCCATATGGGATAACCTGACAGACATAGAAGTGTGGATATTTATTGTGAAAGCCTGTTACCCCTGTAGGGGTGATTGGATCCGGTGAGTGCGGGACCATTGGGGGAGAGCACTGAGTGATCCACTGATGGTTATACCTGCATGAAGCACCTGGCACTTTATTTTGCATGAAGAAAGTTTGAAAATAGTTTTAAATCTGCACAAAGCAAGATTGAAAAATTGGACTTTGCTTGGATTATTATCATTTTTTTTGGATTATTATTATTATATTTTTTATCACTAGTGTTTTTGCTATATCTATGTATTACCAACATTGTATTTATTAGGATTTAATTTCAAGGATTAGCACTATATAGCACTTTTGTATTTACAGTCACATAGTATTTGCACTGTTCTTTTGGCAACACTTTTTGGCACATTATTTAACATTTTAAGGAGGCGCCATCACCTGCTATCTACACCTAATACGTTCTGTTTGAATTCTGTTGGGATGTTGCTTTGACGGTATATGTAGCTGTCGTGGCTGGCCCCTGGGTGTTAGGCACGGACGTGCCATATGAGGCATTGGGCATCGGCTATCTCCTGTACGTTGATGGAATGCCACTGCTTACGATTGCGGTATATGTGCTCTGTGGCACGGGGGGGCCGTAGTGCCACATGTGTGCAATCAATGACCCTGACGATACTTGGGAATCCGGCAATGCTGTAGAAATCCTGCATTGAATTCTGCCGCAGATGCTCATGGGTGGGTTTGATGATGTGGTGGGACTTTGTTGTCTGACTATAGATCTTTGTTTATCCCAAGCATGTTTGAAGCCATTTACTGTTGTGTTGACTGTCTCCCTCAGCTGGTAGTTACAGTCTTTGGTATTCAGTTTCAGTGAGAAAACTTGTCAAATTGTCACCAACTTGCATGAAGCTACACAGTCTTTTACCATAAATCAAACATGTGACTTTGTACTTTATCCTATGGGGCACAGATCCACGCTTTTGTGTGTTCATGTGGGCAAAAGAACAACCCAGCTTCAATACTGAGTCAGTACAGATCGTCTGTGATTTACATAGAGAATGAAATAGTGTGCTTATGATTTATGTTGTCATAACAGTTATTTATATTTTAAAGACTTTTATGGTTGACTTGTACAGTATATCAGCATTGGCACACCTGTTTAAATAGTTCTGCTGCAACCTTTATGATTTGTGAAAGAAATGGCATCTAGAATTCTTGGGGTGTGGCCTGAGAGTCATTGTCAGTAGAATCCTTAGATACCAGTGTAATACTGTAGGTGGGTCAAGAAATACAGATAAAACATTAAGAATCCTTAATGTAATTTTCATAGCTTAGTCAGCCTTTAAATATTTGGAAAATTTTTGTTACGTCATATTTCGGATTTAAAGAATGCAGTTCTTCATCTTTCTGCTTTAGATTTGGAGGACAAAGATTTTATATTATTTTTTGCATAACATCAAACAGCTTTTTCTGGCCCCTCCCTGACACAAGAGTGATTTCCCACCACACATATAATCATTTCTCCGAAACTCAGAACCACTTCAAGATTTCAGATTTATGCAGTCATGTTGACATTCTTATAGATTTACTCAGCTTAATTTGATCGTTATCAGTGCTGGACTATTTTCCGCCCCAAGCAAGACCAGCTACTTGATGAGGGAGGTAAGGGGTAGGTGAGGCAGTATGGGGATAGGTGAAGCAGTTGGGTGTAGTTAGGCAGTATAGGGGGTAGGTAAGGCAGTATGGGGTTTAGGTAAGACAATATCGGGGAATAGGTGAGGCACTATGAGGGGTAGGTGAGGCAGTAATGGGGGGTTGGTGAGGCATGATGAGGGGTAGCTGAGGCAGTTTGAGGGGTAGGTGAGGCAGTATGGGGTGGTTGGTGAGGCAGTATAGGGTGGTTGGTGAGGCAGTATGGGAAGTGAGTGAGGCAATATGGGTAGTGGGTAAGGCAGTATTAGAAATAGATGAGGCAGTATAAAGGGTAGGCGAGGCAGTAAGGGGGTGGGCGAGGCAGTAAGAGGGGTAGGTAAGGCAGAATTGGGGGTTGTTGAGGCAGTATAGGGGTTAGGTGAGGTGGTGGGGGTGAGATGGGAAAACCTTTTTACAGTTACCAGCAGCGGGATATTCAGCTCACCTGAGTTCCTTAGTGCCCCTGGCCAGCCTGGAACACCCTGTCTTCCAGTTTTCTGTCTGCAGTGATTTCACTCCCTAGCCAGGTAGGTATGATGGAGGAAGTTCCGCCTTGCCCTCCTCCTTCTCTGAATGGTGGGGTCTGGGAGAGGGGCAAGCACATGATTGGTTGCTAGGACTACCAATGTCAGACCCCCCCTAACCCTCACTTATCTACATCCCTGCGGTGGATAGTAGGGAAACCAGCAGCAGTGGCTGCACCCAAGGTGGTAGTGCACCTTGGGGGCTAGCTAGCTTGCCTAGTGGTAGCACTGGCCCTGGTCACATTCAATAAAGCATTGCAAAGAAGGGTGATAATGTGCAAAACTTTGATTGACAGCACTGGGAGCCAAGGGGGATGCTGACACCTAAACATTTTTTAACCTAAAGTGATTGTAAGGGCCCTTTCACACGGGCGGACCGTTCGTCCGTTTTTTACGGATGAAAAACGGACCGCAATGCATCCCTATGGGCTAGCGGACGTTAGCGGATGAGCATCCGCTAACGTCCGTTTCCATCCGTCTCCGTTAAGCTCCGTTTTTTTGAACGGAAGAAAACCCTATTTTTCTTCCGTCAAAAAAACGGAACGGACGAAAAACTGATGTTAGCGGACGATCCGTTTAACATCCGATCCGCTAACATACGTTTTTCATCAAAATATTGAAAAAAAAATGACAGAATTCTAAAAACTTTAATAATATGCATGCTATATGCATACATTACAATACCCTTTGACCCAGGAAGTGTTATTAGCACATGCTGGCTAGTGTTTGGTGAGAGGAAACTAGAGAGAAGAAGTGGAGAGAAGACCCTCAACAATGGCAAAAGACGTGTCCCAGGAGCACCTCATTCAGCTGGTGCATGATCGGCCAGCATTGTGGGACAAGCGATGTGCAGAATACAGTGACAAAAACATCTGCAGTATCAAATGGGAGGAAGTCTATGAGGCAGTGACACCAGAATGGCTGTCACTCAGCACCAAGAGGCGCAGGATACGTGGTAAGCAGTATGTGGAATGGGGGTGGGTTGGCATGATCAAACCTGTAGTCCAGCCATATGTCCGCATCCATATGCCTGTCACAAGTTGTGGAATGTCCACTGTCCACTGGCCACGTCACCTGCCACGTCACCTGCCACGTCACCTGCCACGTTACCTGCCACGTTACCTGCCACGTTACCTGCCACGTCACCTGCCACGTTACCTGCCACGTTACCTGCCACGTTACCTGCCACGTCACCTGCCACGTTACCTGCCACATTACCTGCCACGTCACCTGCCACGTTACCTGCCACGTCACCACCTGCCACGTCACCACCTGCCACAACTTGTGGACTGTCCACTGGCCACGTCACCTGCCACGTCACCTGCCACGTTACCTGCCACGTCACCACCTGCCACGTCACCACCTGCCACAACTTGTGGACTGTCCACTGGCCACGTCACCTGCCACGTCACCTGCCACGTTACCTGCCACGTTACCTGCCATGTCACCTGCCACGTTACCTGCCACGTCACCTGCCACGTTACCTGCCACGTTACCTGCCACGTCACCTGCCACGTTACCTGCCACGTCACCACCTGCCACAAGTTGTGGACTGTCCACTGGCCACGTCACCTGCCACGTCACCTGCCATGTCACCTGCCACGTCACCTGCCAGGACACAACTGTATTCCAAATATGTGTATACAGTTCTCTCAGTTCATTGTGTCTACTGTTCCTTTGCAGGAGAGCGAATCACCGCAAGATGGCGGTCTCTTCGCGACCGTTTCAGGCGTGACCTGAAGCATGACATTGCCTGCCGAAGCGGATCTGGAGCACCAAAAAAAAAGCATGGCCCTTTCTACGAAATGCTGGATTTCTTACGAAATATTATGGACGTAAGAAGGTAACTAAAAAAATTGGTTATCCCATATATTAAATTAGTTGGCCTAGTAAACTCCAAATTGGAAGTAAAATTTTTGCCCAGTAAACAAACCCTACAAGACAAAGGTCTAATGAGCTAGTATGCAGAGCATACTAGCTCATTAAGAATTACTTACCCAAGATCGAAGCCCCCACAGTGGTCTTCTTTCCCCTCCTTTATCGCCGCGATCAATCCCTGTGTGACTTGGGGGTATTGCGGCTCCAGGGCTGTGATTGGCCCTAGCCGTGATGATGTCATGCGTGTGAGAGTCAACAGTCACGACACAATCGCCTTCGGAAATGGCACGAGTCAGGCACCGTTGTCTACATATTGTCTGCAAATATCTCCTAAACCGTGCAGGTTTATTAGATATTTCTTGCACCTACAGATAAGCTTTTTAATCTAGACGTAATTGTAGGTAAAAGTGCTCTGTAGGGTTTACCACAACAGTAATCTTATACATGGATTTATGTATTGTAATAACTATTCGGGAATGATCATTTATCCATCTATCAACGACTATTTTACAGTACTGCCAGTAACATCTCAGGTAGTGAAGAGGAGGAGACGGTTACAGAGGATGAAAATCAGGAGCCTGAGGGGGATATGGCAGTACCAGAGACCCAGGCAAGCCTTGATGCTAACCTGGATACAGCCACCCAAAACACACCACGTGTGCCCGTAAGTATCCTATAACCAATGACTTCTGTTGAAATCTTGACAAAATTAAATGTACTAATAACTGTTCCACCCCTCAGATACGTTCTGTGCCGGCATCCAAAGGCAAACGGCACACCAAGAATGAATGAATGAATGAAAACTTATATAGCGCGGCACATGCGAACTGAATCGCCTCTGGGCGAAAACAGATATTGATGGAGCCATGATGACCTTCACGGAGGACATGAAGGCAATGCGTAGGCGTGACAGTGACATAAAGGATCCTTTTTTAGATCCCACAAACGAGGATGCTAATTTTCTAAGAAGTAACTTTTACTACCTCCAGAAAATACCAGATGCGAGAAAAATGGAGGTGCATCTTGCTATTGGCAACTTTACTGGGGCTTGTGTTCGAGCTGCTCTGGCTGATGAACCCATGCCAGTATTCACTAGCCCTCTCCAACGGCCATACCAACCGGAGCAAGCTCCCCAACCACCACATTTTCAACCACAGTACCACCAACCCTTTATCCCACATCACCACCGTGCCCCAGCCACCACTGCCCAAAACGTATTACCCCCACCGCAAGAACCCACCCATGACTCCTCCACTTCCCAGGCCACTTCATCCCAATCTTTTAATCCCTATCCCTATTCCACTTCCCCCAGACTTTTTTATCAGCAACTTCATCAATCTCACTTGTCCCTTTTGAATCCCCAAGTTACAGTTGGCCAGTTTTCAAATTAAATAAAATTCCCATTTCTCCTCTGCTTTTTTGATGTTCATCTTCCATTTTGTTATCTGTTTTGTGTTCTGTATGTTGCGGTCACCTTAATGACATCCAAATAAATGATATTGACTGCCTGAAAAAGATTTTTTTTTATTGTACTCTATATAAACCAAATGCAACTGATACAAAAGAATGTGATAGTCATAGGGTCAGTGATGATGACACTAGGAGAATGCAAAATCTCAGCTTTAAACTGATAGAAGTCACCAGACTGCTATACTAACGAGATAAAGTATGATTTTTTAAACGTATTGGATTATCATTTTCAGTGGGACAACAAAGATCATGCAGGTTAGGGGTCAAACAGGGTTCATAGCAAGGTGCACATATTAAAGTGCCTCGTGAGTGTTTTTACACATGCTGATACTGCCACGGAACCTCTCCATCTGGGGACATAAAAAATTTTGCAAAACAATCACGCGTGGTAATGGCAGAACTGTTGGGTCGCAGTCCGGAAAAGTGTACAGAAGGTAAGTCGATCTCGTCCTCTTCCTCAACAGTAATCCCTTCTTTCTCACGGATTATATTATGGAGGACACAGCATGCTTGTATTGCTAGTTGGGCATTCTCCAGGCTCAGTTGTATTGTTGTGTGAAATATGCGCCACTTGCTGGTCAAAATGCCAAAGGTGCATTCAATAAGGCGCCTTGCACGACTCAACCGGTAATTGAATTTTTTTTTGAGGGTTGTTAAATTGTGCCTGGCATACGGCCTTAGAAGATGCTGTGAAAGTCCAAATGCCTCATCAGCTACAAGCACATGTGGCATATCTGGCCCTACAGTTCCTGGAAGAGGTTTATCTGATGGCAAATTTAAGTGGCCCTCAAGTAGTCTTCTCCCCATTTGCGATGCTGAAAAGACTCTTGCGTCTGCATTTGATCCATACGCCCCAATATCGACAGCTACAAACTTGTAATTACTGTCACAGATTGCCATTATTACAAGGGAGAAGTATTTTTTATAATTGTAAAATTGAGAGCCAGATCCAGGTGGCATCTGAATTCTGATATGTTTCCCATCCAGGGCTCCAACGCAATTAGGAAATTGAGTTTTCTTCCAGAAAGCTTTGGCAATTTCCTGCCACATGCATGTATCAGGAACAGGCATTGCAGTAGACCGAAGCTCCTCCCATATAGCTTCACAGGTGTCATGCACAATTCCAGAAATTGTTGAGGTTCCCAACAAAAAAAAATGGCTTAGGGACGTATAGGATACTCCAGATGCCAGAAACCTAGGAAGAGTAAAAGAAATTATGAAAGGAATCCAACATTACACTGGACTTAATCAAGCAGAAAGGCTGGCTGGCTGGCTTACCTGAGGGTAAGGAGAAGTCGCTCCTCTGGAGGCACAGAACGTCTCATATCTGTGTTTGTCCTGTCTAAACGGGGATGCAACTTTTCCAACAAAAATTGAAAGGTTGGAACAGTCATTCTTGTAAAATTAATTTTTTTTAGAGGGAAACGTCGCAAATCTGCGTAGTGCAGAGCAAAAAACCCCTCAGTTGGCCTCTTGAGCAGCATGGGATGTGTCCAGTACCTGCGTCTCCTCGCAGACATCTTCCTCGTCCTGCTTTTCTGTCTCCTCATATAGTATAGCATGACAAATGATGTCACATGCTCATAATATCTCCCCAAATCCATTATAATAAGCACTACAGTACAGCAAGCTAGCAGGAAGCACAAAGCCTTCTGTTAACACAAAGCAAGATAGAAAGCACAATGCACGCTGGGGAAAAAAAAGAATCATGGGTAAATTCATGAAAAGCTGAATAAATAAAGTTCTAACGGATGAAAAACGGATGAAAAAACGGATGAAAAACGGATGAAAACGGATGAAAAACGGATGAAAAACGGATGCCAACTGATGAAAAACGGACGAAAAACGGATGAAAATCGGATGAAAAAACGGATCAACTGATGAAAAAAAACGGACCTAAAAAACGGTCCGCACGTGTGAAAGGACCCTAAAGTCTTGTTTTTTTTCCATAAAAATAACAAACATGTGATACTTACCTGCTCTGTGCAGTGAATTTGCACAAGGCAGCCCAGATTCTCCTCTTTTCAGGTCCCTCTTCTATTCCCCTGGCTCCTCCCTCCTGTCACGTGCCCTCTCAGCAAGCAGCTTGCTATGGGGGCACCCAAACCGAGTCACAGCTCTGTGTTTATTCAGACACAGAGCAGCGACCTGGCCCCGCGCTTTCTCTCTTCTGATTGGCTAACTGACTGACAGCAGTGGGAGCCAATAGCGCTGCTGCTGTGTCTCAGCCAATCGGGAGGGAGAGTCCCGGATGTCTGAGACACTCGTGGACATCGCTGGACAGAGATGAGGCTCAGATAAGTATTAGGGGGTTCTGAGGGGGGCTGCTACACACAGAAGGCTTTTTATCTTAATGCATAAAATGCATTAGAATAAAAAACCTTCTGACTTTTTCAACCCCATAAATGCTTTACAACCACTTTAAGTTGAATTTAATACACACACATGAATGAGTCAGAGAAGTGACTCTTTCCTTACTGGATGACTTTTTCAGTTAAGCTGACCGACCCTAAAGACAGGAAGCTTTGTTTTTTTTCATCTTTTTAAATAACCTATAGTGCTCTGTAAATTATTTTTATGTATTACATGTTTATTTGTAAAACAAGGTCTGTGTATATAGTAAAAAACACAGACAGGGCTGTATTTAATATTGATTGGACCCTGGGCAAACATGTTCTTGCCCCCCATGCAATTTTGCTCTCCACCTGCCCTGAGACATACTATAAATAGCAGCTAGACTTAAAACCAGTTTACTGAATCAGATCAGGCAGTGATTGCGATTGGTTACCAGAGGTTACAGTGTATTACCGCTTACTGACTGGTTGCTAGAGGTTTCAGCACACATTACGGCTCACTGGTTAGCTACTAGAGGTTACAGCACATGATTTTTGCTTGTTAATTGGTTGCTAGTGGTTACTGCACATCATTACTGCTCTCTGATTGGTTGCTAGAGGTTACAGCACATCATCAGCTCACTGCCTGCACACCATGGACTGGGGTGGTGAGGGGACCCATCAATAGACAGAAAACTCCTTGGGATCTCCTAGAACTCTTGGGATCTGTGGTAGTGCTGGGGGGGAGGGGGGGCGTGTGATCAATTGCAATGCTGATTTTTTTTTTACCAACTACCAATATAAAGAGGCGTTTCAACACTGGCCACCAATGTAATAGGGATTTACACTGACCACTAATGTAATAAAAGCATTCACAGTAACGACCAATGTAAGGAGGGATTTACACTTACCACTAATTTAAGGGGGACTTTCACACTGGACACTAGTGTGAATAAAAGGATTCTACACCAAGCCCCAATATAATGAGAAGATTTACACTGACCACCAATGTGACTGAGACATTTAGCCTGCATTCACCGTTCTGTGTGTCGGGAACACATGCAAAATCACTTTCCTGACACCACAGAAATGTGCTGCCCTTTAGCAGATACAGAGCAGTACCATTAATTGTTAATGATACCCTCATGCATCTGCTGACATGTGCTGTGGCACTCTGTGATTTGGAGAAAGTGTTAGGGACTTTCTTCAGCATTTCTAGCGCATAAAGCAGCCCATTGAAGAAAATGGGCTGCCCTACATGCTGCAGAGAAACTCTGCTTAGAAAAATGCCACACTGTCTGACCCTAATAAGTTTCTTATAATTCTGTGGAGAATGATGATGCTTAAAGCTCCATTGATTGCCACAAATTTCCCGTATAATATGGCATGTGCAAGATTACATAGAGCCAGTAATTTAAGCTAGGGCAACTAAAATATAAGTACAATTTCCCTTTCTTGTATTTTAACACGTTACGATTCATTAGTCTATGTTCCTACATATACTAAAGAATCCTAAAGTGTTAAAATATAATTATGCTAAATGTTATGCAATATTTTACATACTTTTCTCAAATTAGAATAATTTTTCTAAAACCATTCCTTCCTAAATAGTGTTAAAATACCCACGCTTATTATAGGCCAAAGTTTTTTTATTTTTTTTCATCAATACATTTTTATTGGGTTTATCAATTTACAACACTTGAGGTAGTTGCATTCAATATACAACTTAAGTAGTATAATCACATTGTACAGGCAAACATTCAACAGAAAAAGAATACGGTACTCGGCGACCTATGCCAGCCTACCCCAATTGGGTACAAACTGTAGGACTGGGAGGTCACCAAGATGATCAGTGGTACACCTATACAGCTAAAGTAAATACAAATCAAGAAGGGGGAGGGATGGAGAATTATAGGCCAAAGTTTTAATCATTTAGGCCAATTCAATAGTGAGAAATCAATAAAGCCATCTTATCCCTTACATCTCAGAAATCTTCTGATCCATTGATTGCAACCATCCTGGTTCCTGTAAATCCAGCAAATTTTAAGCTACCGAGTAGGGATGAGCCAAACCCCCCCCCCCCTCTTTCAGTTCGCACCAGAACCTACGAACAGACCATATGTTCGTGTTAACTTTAGAACCCTGTTAAAGTCTATGGGACTTGAATGTTTGAAATCTAAAGTGCTAATTTTAAAGGCTAATATGCAAGTTATTGTCCTAAAAAGTGTTTGGGGACCTGGGTCCTGCCCCAGGGGACATGTATCAATGCAAAAAAAGTTTTAAAAACGGCCGTTTTTTTCGGGAGCAGTGATTTTAATAATGTTTAAAGTGAAACAATAAAAGTGAAATATTCCTTTAAATTTCATCCCAGGGGGGGGGGTGTATAGTATGCCTGTAAAGTAGTGCTTGTTTCCTGTGCTTAGAACTGTCCCTGCATAAAGTGTAATTTCTGAAGGAAAAAATGTCATTCAAAATCATTCACAGCTATAATAAATTGTCAGCTCCCAGCAAAACAGAGAAAAGTCATTCTTAAAAAAAAAAAAAGTGGGGTCCCCCCAAATTCAATTACCAGGCCCTTCAGGTCTGGTATGGATTCTAAGGGGAACCCCAACCCAAATTTAATTTAAAAAATGCAGTGGAGTTCTCCCCAAAAATCCACACCAGAGCATTGATCCGAGCACGCAACATGGCAGGCCGCAGGAAAAAGGCGGACTATTAAAAAGAATCAATTTCATGCTTCAGAAATGCCTTAACCACATCCCGACCGGCCGCCGTCATATTACTGCGGGAATGTGGCACTGCTGGGCGAGAGCCCCGTAGCTATACGTCCGCTCTAAAGCGGCCGCTAGGGGGCGCGCGTCCCCGCTCACCCCCAAGTCCCGCGCGCTTGCCCGCCGGGCACGATCACCGCCGGACACACACGATCGCTCGTTACAGAGCAGGGACCACATAGCTCCCGTTCCTGTCAGTGGGGGAAACGCTGATCTTCTGTTCATACAATGTATGAACAGAAGATCAGTGATTTCCCCTAGTGAGGCCACCCCCCCATACAGTTAGAACACACCCAGGAACACACTTAACCCCTTCCCTGCCCCCTAGTGTTAACCCCTTCACTGTCAATGGCATTTTTATAGTAATACAATGCATTTTTATAGCATTGATCGCTATAAAAATGCCAATGGTCCCAAAAATGTGTCAAAAGTGTCGGAAGTACACGCCATATTGTCGCAGTACTGAAAAAAAATGCTGATCGCCGCCATTACTAGTAAAAAAATAAAAATAAAAATGCCATAAAACGACCCCCTATTTTGTAAACGCTATAACTTTTGCGCAAACCAATCAATGAACACTTATTGCGATTTTTTTTTAACGAAAAATATGTAGAAGAATACGTATCGGCCTAAACTGAGGGAGAAAAAAATTGTTATATATATATTTTTGGGGGATATTTATTATAGCAAAAAGTAAAAAATATTGAATTTTTTTCAAAATTGTCGCTATATTTTTGTTTATAGCGCAAAAAATTAAAACCGCAGAGATGATCAAATACCACCAAAAGAAAGCTCTATTTGTGTGAAAAAAAGGACACCAATTTTGTTTGGGAGCCATGTCGCACGACTGCGCAATTGTCAGTTAAAGCGACGCAGTGCCGAATCACAAAAAGTGCTCTGGTCATTGGACAGCAATATGGTCTGGGGCTAAAGTGGTTAAACTTTGTTCTGTTCTTAAAATAAAAGCATTTAGGATTCCCCTCCACATCCATACCAGACCCTTATCCTAAAGGAGAGTCTGGTATGGATTGTAAGTGGGGATCCCATGAAAAAAAATGGTGTGGGGTTCCCCCCAAGTATCCATACCAGCTGCTTATTATTGAAAAAGGTTTGGAATTTAAGGGGGATCACATTAAAAAAAGGGGGCTTCCCAAAAATCCATGCCAGACCATTATCTGAACATGTAGCATGGGCCAGGGAAGGAGGGCAGCATGCACTCCCCTTCTTGAACCATACCAGGCCACAAGTCCTCAATTGCAAGGGGGGATGCCTGGAAAAACACCTAGTCCCCATGTTGACAGGAACAATGGGCCTCTTTGCCACATTCATGGCCCATGAATGTAGGGGTCTGTGTGGAGAACTTATCAGAATTTAGAAGCCTGCTTTAAAATATAGTTTCCCTCAGATGCCGTGTATATCATGCCCTCAACATGAGGAGGGTACCTTGCAAGGGGGGATGCCTGGGAAAGCACCTAGTCCCCATGTTGACAGGGACAATGGGACTTTTTGCCACATTTCTGGCCCATGAATGTAGGGGTCTGTGTGGGGGACTTATCAGAATTTAGAAGCCTCCTTTAAAATATGGTTTGCCTCAGATGCCGTATATAGCCCCCCTGCATTTAAATAATTAAGGGGTTCACGGTACCCTTGGTTACTGATTCACACAAAAAAATGATACAAAATAAATAAACATACAACACATTTGACAAAGTCCTTGATAAAAAAAATGTCCCACAGTGTAAATCCATCTTCAATCACATTTTCAAATGATGTAGATCCATGTCATCCATGTAGATGTAGATGTAGATCCAGGGCCATCTTAATAGCATCATGGGCCCCTGGGCAAAGAAATGCTATGGGGCCCCTACAAGCCCCAATTTACGCACCTATTTTACAGCGTGTCACTTGTGTCAGCGTGTCACTTGCCACTGTCACCTGCCACCAGATTCAGCATGTCAACTGCCATTGTCACCTGTCTTCAGATTCAGCGTATCAATTGGCACCCGTCAGCTGACTGAGAGGCAGAGGAGGGGGATCTGAGAGGCAGAGGAGGGGGATCTGAAAGGCAGAGGAGGGGGGCTCAGAGGCAGAAGAGGGGGATCTGAGAGGCAGAGGAGGGGGGGCTCAGAGGCAGAGGAGGGGGATCTGAGAGGCAGAGGAGGGGGGGCTCAGAGGCAGAAGAGGGGGATCTGAGAGGCAGAGGAGGGGGGGCTCAGAGGCAGAGGAGGGGGATCTGAGAGGCAGAGGAGGGGGGGCTCAGAGGCAGAGGAGGGGGGGCTCAGAGGCAGAGGAGGGGGGCTCAGAGGCAGAGGAGGGGGATCTGAGAGGCAGAGGAGGGGGATCTGAGAGGCAGAGGAGGGGGATCTGAGAGGCAGAGGAAGGGGGGCTCAGAGGCAGAGGAGGGGGGGCTCAGAGGCAGAGGAGGGGGGGGCTCAGAGGCAGAGGAGGGGGGGCTCAGAGGCAGAAGAGGGGGCTCAGAAGCAGAGGAGGGGGATCTGAGAGGCAGAGGAGGGGGGGCTCAGAGGCAGAGGAGGGGGGGGGGCTCAGAGGCAGAGGAGGGGGATCTGAGAGGCAGAGGAGGGGGATCTGAGAGGCAGAGGAGGGGGATCTAAGAGGCAAAGAAGGGGGGCTCAGAGGCAGAGGAGGGGGTCTCAGAGGCAGAGGAGGGGGGCTCAGAGGCAGAGGAGGGGGATCTGAGAGGCAAAGGAGGGGGATCTGAGAGGCAGAGGAGGGGGATCTGAGAGGCAGAGGAGGGGGATCTGAGAGGCAGAGGAGGGGGGACTCAGAGGCAGAGGAGGGGGGGCTCAGAGGCAGAAGAGGGGGATCTGAGAGGCAGATGAGGGGGGGCTCAGAGGCAGAAGAGGGGGATCTGAGAGGCAGGGGGTTGAGAGGCAGAGGAGGGGGGGCTCAGAAGCAGAAGAGGGGGATCTGAGAGGCAGAGGAGGGGGGCTCAGAGGCAGAGGAGGGGGGGGCTCAGAGGCAGAGGAGGGGGGGCTCAGAGGCAGGGGGCTCAGAGGCAGAGGAAGGGGGGCTCAGAGGCAGAGGAGGGGGGGCTCAGAGGCAGAGGAGGGGGGGCTCAGAGGCAGAAGAGGGGGATCTGGCTGAGACAGACCACATAGCGCTGTCCCTCCTCTGCTCACCCTGCCCCCTCTCAGTGTGCTGGCATGTGTGTACAGGTGCACGGTGCACGGACGCTTCCTGGAGCAGAGAGGAGGTGGAGGCATCCAAGTTCTGGGAGCGGGGGGAGCAGCCCCCGGCGCCCTCATCTCTTCGGTGGTCAGGCAGGAGCTTTTACATCCAACTCCCCCCCCTCTCTGGCCCAGGGAGGGGGGGCCGCGGCCCGGGGGACACCTGGCTGGGAAGGAAGAACATGCCGAAGGTGGAGGCTGCCAAGGAGCCAATGGAAGGAGCAGAGCAGCGAGCACCCCAGCGAGCACCCCCCGGATCTAGAGGGAGACTCGGCGCTGCCACGCTGTTGGCCATCAGGTACCTGGCATCCTAAGTTAGGGGGAGGGAAGTCGTGGGCGGCACAATGGGAGTGATGCTGCGACGGCGGTGATGTCTATTGGCTGGCGGGTACAGTACAGGTCAGAGGCTCAGAGCGAGCGATGAGCATGACATGTCCATCCATCCCGTGCATTAGGCGGCCGCGCCCGCGGGCCCGCGGGAGACTGCCGGGTGCCCGCGGAAACGCGGCTAAACAGATGCTTAGCAAGTTGACTGGTGGGTTCACTGGCCAGATGGGCCCCCAGCCAAGTGGGGCCCCCGGGCAACTCCCCACTGTGCCCAATCGAAAAGACGGCCCTGTGTAGATCCAACACATGCTAACCCGCAGATGCAAAAAACACTGACTTATGGAGACAATGCGCTCCTGACTCTCACAATGAATGACATCTCAAAGCCTGGCAGGTAAATGTAAACAAGCCGGTGAAGTATCCTAGGTGACATCATTAATTAAATATGGTCATCACAGTCAGGAGTGCATAGTCTTTGGCGGTCTATGTGTTTTGCTTTGGCAAGTTGATGGAAGTCATCCATCATGGTTGACATGAATCTACTGTACACTATGGCCTTGTACACACGACGGGAAATATCCGCTGTAAACGGTCCCCGGACCGTTTACAGCGTATATTTGCGCCGGGATGTTTTGATCCGATGGCTGTACACACCATCGGATCAAATTCCCCGCCGGCGGACAGTGCGGTGACGCGGCGGTGACGTTGACGCCGCCACGTGACCGCCACGTCACCGCACCAGGAAGTAAACACTTCCGCGCGCATGCGTCGGATCCATTCACAGGATACGACGCATGTGCGGCAAGATATGTCCGCTGGTTTGCCGTACTAACCAGCGGACATATCTGACGGCCAGCTATCCGGCGGAATTATTTCAAAGCATGCTTTGAAATTTTTCCGCCGGATGAATCCGGCAAAAAGCGTCCGTTTGCCCCTACAGACGAGGGGATTTTTCGGCTGAAATGGTCCGTCGGACCATGTTCAGCGGAAATATCCCCTCGTGTGTACAAGGCCTATGATTACAATAATCACTGGACAAGTAATTGGCAATGGATTTTCTGCAGGACTTTTTTTTTGTTTAGTTTTTTTGTGTTTTTAATAAAATACCTTTTTTTTGTGAATTACCGGTAGTAACCACAAGTAATTAATATACCTTACTTATTTCTGTGAGGGAGGTGGGAATATCTGATGTCCCCTTTATTTTAAATGGGTTTACAGATTCTAATTCATCCCACTTCCTCATCCTTTAGTTTTTATTGGATTTTTCAGATATATAACAAAAGTAGTACATCAACATTTTGGTTCTAATATCATCAACAGATATAAGACTTATATACTCTAAGAGAACCAAACACATTAGCATTATCTTTTTATGATTTGTTCTTAACTCAATACAACTAACAGTATATTATTCTTTAATAATAAATTGATCCTTTTTTACCCCAATCGGAACAACTCTGTAAACAAGGGTAGGTTGCTAAACTTTAGGAAAGGAGGAAAGGAAGAAAAAAATGAGAGGCAGTTACCATATGAGTTCGTAGGCCACGTACACACGATCAGACTGGTCCGATGAAACTGGTCTGTAGACCAGTTTCATCGGCCCAATTCGATGGTGTGTACGGCCTATCGGACCATTGTCCGTCGGACCAAAGTTTTAAAACTTGCTTTAAAATCTGTCCGACGGACACATGTCCGTCGGACACCTGTCCGTCTGACAGATTCGATGGTAAGTACGCAAAAGCATCGGACCAAAAACCTGCGCATGCTCAGAATCAAGTCGACGCATGCTTGGAAGCATTGGACTTCATTTTTTTAGCACGTCATTGTGTTCTACATCACCGCGTTCTGGTCTGATCGGATTTTTGGTCCGATGGTGTGTACGTGGGACCAGTTTCATCCGACCGGTCTGATCGTGTGTACGTGGCCTAACTCTTATGCCACGTACACACGATCGGATTTTCCGATGAAAAAATTCCATCAGAGTAAAAAAAATAGAACATGTTTTAAATTCTTCCGATGGAAAAAAATCAGATAGAAAATTCAGATTGTCTGTGTGGAATTCCGTTTGAGAAAAATCCATGCATGCTCAGGATCAAGTCGATGCATGCTCAGAAGCATTGAACTTCATTTTTCTCGGCTCGTCGTAGTGTTTTACGTCACCGCGTTTCGGCCAACCGGAATTTAGTCTGACAGTGTGTATGCAGGACAGCTTGAACGGAATTCCGATGAAAAAATTCATCAGATTTTAGACCATCGGAGAATCCGATCATGTGTACACGGCATTAGTCTTGTGATCTACCGAAAACACAATATTAGTATCTTTCAAGAAATTTGAAGCTCTAGGATGTAAAGTCCATGCAAGCCAAACTTTTGAAAATTTAGCTATGGCACCATTTTTGTGTGCTAACATTAATTCAAAATGGTTCCTCATCCTTTTTTGATTATAAGCTCCACGAGAACATGCTCAAACATTATACAGTACACGGCAGGATGGTGCATGCAGATGCAGCGACTAGGTGTTCTGTATAGCAATGTGAGATGTTTAATACCAGATAATGATGAGACAGATTATTGGAAATTCAACATTTGATTGATTGGTGTACAGAAAATGATTTAATACTTAATACTGCAACAACTAATGAAAATAATTATGGATTATAAAAGATCAAGAAAAAAGATCAGTAATTTTTCTGCATATAGATTGTAAGGGGCTGGAAATGGTGAACGTGATCAATTTTTCGGATGTCATATTACATGGGAGTTGTCATGATCTTAAACTACTTGTTTTGCAGTGAAAACGTTTTTTTCCCTAGGAGATTGAAACAGGCTGGATTAGATTTAAGGATTATAGGTGAGTTTTTATCATTACACCACTGAGAGTTTTCTTCTCCACTGTAGTGTGGTATGCCAATATATATACATATTGCTGCTGTAAAGTGTAAATAGTACTGTAACAATTAAGTATTTTATCTTATGTTATATTACCGTGGTCCTCCCAATCCTTCTGTCCTTCCTCCTTTTTAACTGTATTGTAACTGTACCACCTCTATTCATATTGTAAAGGGCTGCAAAAACTGCTGGTTCTACTGTATATAAATCCCAAATAATAATAATAATAAAAGCAATACAAGGCTATCATGTTTCTGGCAAAAAAAAATTTTTGGAACAGGTTTTGTCCTTTTGAATACTTTTATTATTCAAATTAATGAGGCAGGCCATGATATAAGTACTGTGCACCACAACCAAAAGCTGTGAGAGCAGAGTTGACTGAACAGAAGTAAAGGTTAAAAAATTATGCCAATGCTGATAATTTTTGTCACCCACTGATGCAGAAAAAGAGATGAGGTTTTTCACAGAGGCCTTGAAGAGCAGCTGCCTAATAAGATTTTGTAATTACCGTAGTTGGCTTAATACGCTTTAAATTTAGTTCCACTTGCAAGAATCAAATTCTGAAAAAAATAAGTGCCACTGTATCCCCTATTTCCTGTCCTGAAAATAAATTAAAATAATTCCCCCTGAGCGCATGCGCAGGCTCTAGAGGAGCAGACATGCCTGCCTAGAGCTCCGCTACTCGGGGAACAAAGCCGTGGATAACCCGGTATTTGATCCGGTCAAACCATCCCATAAACGGACCACAAGCTGTAGGAAGGTGAGGGGGACATTTGGGTGAAAGAATGGTGCTAGGAGGTGCAAGAAACAGGACAAAAACGAATCCTCCAAGCGGCGCTCAGCTGAGCAAAGGCGCCACTAAGACAGCACCGCTCGCCTCAGAACAGCTCCCCTCAGGGAAACAGAGAAAGCAAACGGCAGCTAAAACTGCCAAAACAACTAATTCTATGGCATCTCTGTCCAATATTACCTCAGATAGTGAGGGAGAGGACTCAAATGTGTCACCACAGTTGGATAAAGGTGACAAGGAAATCCCCTCAGGATTGCTCAAACAATTTGAAAAGATGCTTCACAGAGCACTTAAACAGACATCTGAACAAATCACCTCAAGTCTCACAAGAGAAATAAGGGAGATAGGGAACCGCACAGATGCCCTGGAAACCAAGGTAGATGAAATAGAAATCTTTACTCAGGAATGCATGTCTGATATAGATACCCTCAAGGAAGAAAACTTAACCCTGCAAAATAGACTGGAGGATTTTGAGAATCGGGCAAAAAGGTCAAACCTGAGATTTAGGGGCATACCAGAGTCTGTAGTAGACCTTCAATCCACCATTCTTGCTCTATGCCAAGAACTGCTTCCAGGCATCCCTGTAGAGCGCCTAGAAATGGACAGGATTCATAGGGCTCTCACCCCTAAAAAGGCTGACGGTCCCCCCAGGGACATAATAACCAAATTTCATTACTATAGGTCCAAAGAGCAAATACTGCAGGCAGCAAGAGAAAAAAACATCTTGACTTTTCAAAACTACAACTACCAAATTTTTGCGGACATCTCACAACAGACAATTAACAAGAGAAGAGCCATGAAGCCCCTCCTGATTGAGTTACAGCAACGTAACATTAAATACCAATGGGGTTTCCCTTTTTCCCTCCGTTTTACACTGCAAGGGACAAAGATAGTCTGCAGGTCACCTGACCAGTTACACAAACCCTTGTGGACTTCAAATTAATTGAGCAACCCTCTGCCACATCATCCACACGCAGAAGATCGCCATCATCCTCAGCCAACAACCATGCTACGCAGCAGGACCAAAATGAAGACTTCCATCAGTCAAGCAAACGAGGCAGATTCGTGTCACAACCTCCTGAACGAGAAGACTCAATGGACTGATCATCTTACATTATTAACCATTTTTCCCTTTCTCTCTAGGTTGGAACTCTGGTCACTTGCATCTGAGCTGCTTGTACCACCCTTAGGGTGACCCCCCCTCTTCTGGTAATGACCCCAAATCCATTCACTAGGTAATAATATTGTAACCACCACCCTACCCTTTTATCACACATTCCCCATAGTAGCCTACCCAACTATACCCTTCCCTCCTTTTCTGGAACCACATCCATGGCTCTGTACTCTGAAACTTTGGTAAAATCCAGAGAAAGCAAGAATAGTGTATCACGCCAATCCCTCCTACCCGGCACAAATTCATGACCACCTTCCTTTAATTGTTAAATCCACTCTCTTTAAGCGAACGGTTGCCTACTGCACCCCCTCTCCCTCAAGTCATTCTGGCTATCGCAATAGATGACAGCAATATGGATTTAATCCTATTGTTCTAATCTATCCCTAATAATCCAGACTCCACTCTACTCCCACTCCCAAACTAACCTCCCGGTATATCTCCTGGGTGATCCCGCCTGTCCCAAGACCCCCTATACCCCATTAGGCAGTACCATTCACCTCAGGGACAATAGGGTTCCCCCTCCCTTGCTCAGCTAATATTCTAATATTCTACATAACCAAGCGCATCCTCTCATCTCTTACAATTGCTCTTCTCTCCCCTTTTTGTACACTACGGAAAGCGGCACTCTGACCCTTGGAAAAACATGTGCCCCATTTGGTCTAACTCAGACCCCCAACTTAATATGTGGGGATCTGACGGAGACCCCCTTTTCCCTGGTGGGGATCCTTTTCCCCAACCATGGACTTATGCTAAATATGTTTGTTACAAGTTGTTAACTGTTGTTGCACTAACCTTTGTTGTCTTTTATTTTTCCCCTGAAACCTCATTTCCTGCCCTACTCCCTATCCAGTCTGCACGGAGTGGTCCGGGTAATTGCTACACGCGGAAGCACGGTAAGATTGAGTTGTCGGGTTTGGCTACCATGGCACCATTGAACTTATTGTCACTCAATGTTTAAGGCTTAAACATACCACAGAAGCGATCAAAAGCTTTCAGGCTTTTCCAGTCAAAAAAGGCCCACATAGTCTGCCCTCAGGAAACTCATTTCACCCCAAGCACAACCCCTAAGTACACAGCTTATCCACAAGTTTACAATGCATCCGCCACAGTAAAGAAAAGAGGCACCCTTATAGCCTTCCACCGCTCGACTCCTTTCACATTGAACACAGAAATCAGAGACCCAGAGGGGAGATACCTGATCTTAACAGGCTATATTTTAGACACGGCAATTACGATTGTCTCATTCTATGCCCCTAACCTCAATCCTATGCCATTCATGTCTCACCTTCTTCAAACCATAAATGCTCATAAACTTGGCTCCCTTCTGATTTGCGGATACTCATACCAGGTTCTTCTCCCTTTCTTAGACAAGTCCCCCTATATTCAACACAAACACCATCCTAAATGGAATCTTCCCAATCTCCTCTCAAAATACAACCTGGTAGACTCATGGAGGGAGATGAACCCAACAAAACGCAACTTCACCTATTTTTCAAATCCGCACCAATCATTTAGTAGAATAGATCACATATTCCTAACAACCGGAGTGATGCCTGAAGTCCTCCACTCCAATATAGTCCCTATTCCGTGGTCAGACCACAACGCAGTTCTTACAACTATAGCCTCAACCATTCCAAAAAAACACGATCGGTCTTGGTATATGCCTGAGCTATTACTTAACCACCCCACTCACTGTCTAGAAATAGAACAATCTTTAAGAGACTATCTAACCCACATTGAGAGCCCTGAAATATCCGCCCTCACACTCTGGGAAGCCCACAAGCCAGTTCTAAGAGGGACTATTCAGAGACAATTAGGGATCCTCAAAAAACAAAGGAAACAAATGGCGATGAAATTGGAAAAATAATTTAATCTAGCCTAGTCAAAGCTCGCTTAGAGTACGACCTATTCCTTACAGAATCAGCCAATAAAAGTTTAAACAGGTCCAAACACACCTTTTACAAACAAGCCAACAAGCCGGGGGCTTATTTAGCAAGATCATTAAATTTCTTTAAGAAATCCTATACCCCCATTAAACTGAAATTGGCTAACAACATCATTTCTAGCAACCCCCTTAAAATCGTACAAAAATGTAGCTCCCACCTGAAAAAACTTTATTCGGATACAAATGTATTTAATGAAAAGGAGGCGGACTCCTTTTATTCGCAACTCCATCTACCCCAAATGTCGGACTCCCAAAGATTGCAATTAGAATCACCTGTATCACATAATGAAGTAAGCAACGCGATAAAGAACCTTAAACTAAATACAAGACCTGGACCCGACGGATTCACTGCTAAATATTACAAAACATTCACTGAACTCCTCTCACCAAGGCTAGCTGAGGCCTTTAATGACTTGCTAAACCGAAAATCCCTCCGACAGAAATCACTCATGGCCACAATCTGTATGATACCAAAACCACAAACCGATAACACCGCATGCAAAAACTTTCGTCCCATTTCAATGCTGAATACGGACATTAAACTTCTTGATAAGATCTTGGCGGTGTGCCTAAACAGAATAATAGGCTCACTGGTCCATCGTGACCAGGTTGGCTTTATACCGAACCGACAAGCAGGTGACAATATTAGAAGGGCGTACTTGCTAGCTCATATAGCTAAGAAAAGGGGCATCCCAGTGTGCTTTCTGTCACTGGATATAAAACAAGTTTTGACTCTATATCCTGGTCTTACCTAAAATATGCATTACAAAAATGGGGCTTTGGACCCAACTTCATGACATGGATAATGGAATTATACAATAATCCAAAGGCATGTATCAAATACCTAGGCTACAAGTTTGACCCATTTTCCATTGGCAGAGGCACAAGACAGGGATGCCCGCTTTCCCCTCTTTTGTTCGCCCCCTCCTCATAGAACCACTCGCGCATAAGATTAGGTCAGACCCCAAGATCTTAGGTATAGAGGTAGGGGGCCATAAGCATAAACTATGTATGTTCGCCGATGACATCCTCCTTTTTCTCGCGACCCCTCAGGTAACAGGCCCAAACCTAATGTCCCTACTAAAACATTATGCGTCTTTCTCAGGACTAGTTATAAACCCCAAAAAGAGCTTGGCTCTCAATATATCACTCTCAGCTTCAGACCTTAATGCAGCTAAATCTGGTCTACCCTTTCAATGGTCAGATAAAAACATTCCATACCTAGGAATCCACCTTACGGCTTCTTTCACAGAGATATTTACAGCCAACTACCCCACCCTTCTAAAAGAGATATCGAATCTTTTAAAATCCTGGTCTCATTTACCTTTATCTTGGCTTGGAAGAATTAACGCAATCAAGATGTCAATTCTGCCTAAACTCATTTACCTCTTTGGAGTTCTCCCAGCCCCAATCCCATCATACTACTTAAGGATTGTACAAAAAAGAGTTTCCAAATTTGTGTGGGGCTCCTCCAAACCAAGATTAAAACATCAAATCTTGCATCTCCCCAAAGTTAAAGGAGGACTGGGGCTACCCAACTTTTTGAACTATTATAGAGCTGCACAATTAGCCACGTTAGTAAAGTACAACACAACAAAGGAACCTTCCCTCTGGGTTTCGATTGAAGCGGTGGAATGCGACCCCATCCCGATTTCCAACATTATGTGGATCCCATCCAAATCATGCAAACATATCCATAACCCCATTCTTAAGCACTCTCTTTCCCTATGGGACGATTTAAAGATAAAGAACTCCCTTTTATCCTCCCATGTTCCACTTTTATCATTCTATAAAAATCCATCGTTCTACCCTGCCTGGATCTACCCCAACACCTTTAAAGAATGGGTGAAAAAGGACTGTACATGCCTGTATAAATTCTTGGATTCCTCTACATTTAGGTCCTTTCCGGATATATGCAAAATCTTTAACATACCACAATCTGAAATATTTAGATACCTCCAAATTAAAAACGTTTTCAAACCTTATGCAGACTCCATCCCCGACTATCTGCCTTTGAAAAGCTCTGCAAAAGCACCCCTCCCAGAGGTTAAATCTCAAAAATATACTCCCAGTTGTTGACTAACTCTATTACGGGGAAACTCCCCTATGTAAACAAATGGGAACTAGACCTGGATATTGAACTAGATCCAGAAGACTGGAATCAAATATGGACCAACACCAAATCTGCTTCAATAAATGTACTAGCTTGTGAAACTAATTACAAAGTTCTTACTAGATGGTACCTAGTTCCTACTAGGATTGCGAAATTTGTGCCAAACTACCCTGAACATTGTTTCAGGGGCTGCTCATCTCCAGGAACATTCTTTCATATCTGGTGGTCGTGCCCTAAAGCGCAGTCATTCTGGTCAGAAATTTTCACAATAATCAGTCAACTATCGGGTAAGGGGATCCCATTGGACCCCAAAAGCGCATTATTAAACCTCAAACCCAAAAATTTTTTACACAAACAATTTAAACTATTAACACAGCTCTTTACAGCTGCGAAACAAACATTGGCAAAAGCATGGAAAACCCCTAATCTATCAATTAACGAAGTAACGAACAGAATGAACCTAGCCATGACTCACGCCGTAAATGATGGCAATCGACATGGACGCGACCGCTGGATTCGAAAGAACCTGGAAACCGTGGTATGAATATGCAGTACCCAATGAAATCAATGATATTGTATTATTACCATGGTAGCCCAGCCTGTTTAACAGTCTACCGCTTAGCGTATATTTGATATTGACAGCCAATTCCGGACCACTCCTGCAGACACCCCTTTCTCCCCTCCCCGCTTTCATCCCCACCCTCCTCCCCCCGCCTTGGGCTCTGACTATGAACCTCGTTATTATACATGTTCTTAGCATTGTTATAAGGTTGATTTTGGTTGAAACACTTACGTTGACGCATCAGGACTCTTGCCTAAACCACAGCCCTAAAACCATCTGGGCTGGTTGGAAGAAACAAAGCATCTTAAAATAAACTCCAGGAAATTGGTCTCTTAGTTATAACCTTATCTGTACTATTAATATGTCTATTGAAGCCACCAGACTCACCTGTGTTGAACTTACCACTTATGTAAACCAAGAAGTTATTCTGTGTCTGTAATTAACTTATTTTATTTTGTTGAATTGTACATTTCTTTATCACCTCAATAAAGATATATTGACAAGGAAAATAATTCCCCCTCCTTTGATTTCTTGATTCAGCAACTCCAATCTGTGGCTCAATTAAATACTGGATATCTAAATGTTAGCTCCCGTAGCTGTGTTTTATCCGAAAGCTTTTTTAACTGGTTCCTTGCTTTCTGAGCTCAGCACATGGAAAAAATGTGTAGATCTTTTATAGCGTCAATATCCCAAGCAATCTACAAGCATGTATAACTGTGCAGGCTGCTATTAGGAATGGTGTGAATGTCAGCCAGCTAAAGAATTTACACATTACAAATAAACAATATCACTAAGTATTCTGCTTGCTGAATGTGTCATGGAAGTACTCCCTCATCGTAGAGGACCTATATTCTGCCCACAGGGAAGGCAGCTATTCTGTGATTTGAAAAATGACTTTGACCTAAATTCCAGTCTCTAGGTATCTCAGGGCAGGGTTTTTCAGGATTTGGGCTTGACCACTTAGTTCCAGTGAAGGGAACTCGAAAATCCAAGCAGGGTTTGACAGCTGGATAGATGTGGCCACCGACAGTCTGTTATTGCAATGTACAATTTCCCCGTATTCCAATTTGCATAGCAGGAGAATGTGACCAGCTCTCTATGGAGCTGGTTCCCATATCTCTGGGGCGGCTGTAGAGCACACTGCACAGAAATGCTGTGCATCTTTTGCCCCATTTCAGGGCCGAATTTAGGCACAGATTTGGCCCTAATTCATCCCTGAAACAGGGATCGGGGACGCACAGCATTCCTGTGCGATCCATGGCCGGTTTAGGTGTGAACTGACTATAAAGTGAAAAACAGTGCAGCGCAAATAAAGAAAATATAAACAATAAATAAGACCATTCGACATAAAAGACGAAGATTTGACGAAGCAGTAAAAACATACAAACGTTGAATCTGTCATTGAAGGCTTATGGTGTCTGTCAAAGTTCTAAGAAGATTTGACAAGCAGCTAAACTGTACGACGCCGCAATCTTACATTTCCGGTCACATGCTCGGCCCATAGGCTATAGAAGAATTTGAATGTTGGTTGACTAGTAATAATAATTTTTAAATATAATTATTACTAGTGTCATACAACATTAGAATTCTTCTATAGCTTGTAGGTGGAACATTTGTCTGGAAATGTACGATCACGGCGTACAGTTTAGCTGCTCTGTCGAATCTTTTTAGAACAATCGACAGACACCATAAGCCTTCAATGACAGATTCGACCTTAATTATTTCGGATTTTTTAACAAAACTAAATAAATAATAACACATTTTGGGAGTAACTAAATAAGTTTATTTTTCGGACGAAATTCCGAAACAAAATGTTTCAGTGTGCACATGTCTAATGACCAGATAAGATTTGATCTGATGTGGAATAAATCATTCATCATAAATTGTGACTTTGTGTACGGGTGCTTTCTGTTTTAAAATTGGAGATCACATTAAAGACTTTTGTAATCCCTTGTACAACAATACCAATCTGGTATCTCCCAGCTGCACCTATACTCAAACAGAATGTTTATCCTTTTTTTTAACAGGAAGTTTAATGAAACTACTTCTTTTACTGGTTCAATTTTGTTGGTATATTTTTGCTCAATCGGCTGCAGTGCTGATCGGTGTATTCTGACAGTAGGGGAGTCTCAGGCTGCCTACACACGATCAGTCCAAACCGATGAAAACGGACTGAAGTTCAGTTTCATCGGTCCAAACCGACCGTGTGTACGCCCCATCGGTCTGTTGCCCTTCAGTCCAAAAATGTAGAATTTGCTTTAAAATCGGACCGATGGACGCCTACCGATCGGTCAAAATCGATGGTTAGTACGCAAATACATCGGTTCAAAACCCGCGCATGCTCAGAATCAAGTCAACGTATGCATGGAAGCATTGTACTTCATTTTTTTCTGCACGTCGTTGTGTTTTACGTCACCGCATTGGACTTGATCGGTTTTTGAACTGATGGTGTGTACCCATCAGTCTGTGAACTGATGAAACTGAACTTCAGTCCGTTTTCATCAGTTTGGACTGATCGTGTGTACAGGGCCTCACTGTCAGGATACAATGACACAGCAGAGAGAACTTCCCCATCCATTTTAAATGTGTGGATTGGGAAATCGTCTCAGTTTTTTTGTTTAGCTGGCTGACGGAATAAAATTGAGCCATGCCATGTATGGTCAGCTTTACTTATTAGTAGAGCTCAGGGAACCAAAAGTTATATATGTAATTTAAACAACATAAAGTTTTTTTCTCACTTGCATAGGTAGCTCTTTTCATCTGTCATTTATATAAACAGAATTTAACCATGCAGCCTATCCACAAAATCAATATGAGTACTGTAAACCCTTCTCCAGCAGCTCCACAGTTAAAATAAATATAAATTAACAAACAGTGCAGGGCTGGAATCCAAGTATTACCTTATATATACACAGTACAATATTACAGTGAATATTTTATTATGCATACAATAAATAAACCATAATTTATGTTTAAAAAATAAATAATAAAACTCTGAAATGAAATCTGAATGTAATGTTTAATGTTCCCAATGACACTGATGGTGCACACATGCCATCTAGTGGTAAAATTATTTCAGACAATGACATTGAAATAAGGCTACCTTCACATAGACTTAACACAGCCATACATTTTTTTAACAGATCATTAGGCAAAGTATAAAAGATCCTGCATAAAAGATCAGTAAATAGAGCCAAATGTTGATGCATAAAAAATGTCCTGTTCTTTTTTCAATGACATTTTTGGATTTTATGTTATGGAGAGGGATTTTATTCTGCAGTAGCATGGTGGTATGCAGTTCCAGCTCCTCCAGCACTGAATGTACATACTAACAAGGGGTGCTTGGGTGTGCCGGAGGCAGTGTTGCCAACTTACCAGATTGAAATTTACTGACACGACACCAAAAATTTACTGCCACAGTCAAGTTTTTACTGGCATTTCCAAAAGTTACAAAATTAAGGTTTTAAGTGCAAATTTCAGTATTTAGGCTACAAACAAGTACAATATGCAATTAGCAAAGCAATTTAAGGTATATATATAACTGCTTGCCGACCAGCGGAAGGTTGGCTCTCCTGGGCGAGAGCCCGTAGCTCTACGTCGGCTACTTGTGCGGCCCCGCTCGCCCCGAGTCCCGCGCGCGTGCCTGGCGGGTACGATCACTGCCGGGCACACGCGATCGCTCGGTACAGAGTGAGGACCGGGAGCTATATGTGTAAACACAAAGCTCCCGGTCCTGTCAGAGGGGGAAATGCTGATCTTTTGTTCATACAATGTATGAACAGAAGATCAGTGATTTCCCCTAGTGAGGCCACCCCCCCTACAGTTAGAACACACCCAAGAACATACTTAACCCCTTCCCTGCCCCCTAGTGTTAACCCCTTCACTGCCAATGGCATTTTTATAGTAATCCAATGCATTTTTATAGCACTGATCGCTATAAAAATGCCAATGGTCCCAAAAATGTGTCAAAAGTGTCCGAAGTGTCCGCCATAATGTCGCAGTACTGAAAAAAACCGCTGATCGCCACCATTACTAGTAAAAAAAAAAATCTAATAAAAATGCCATAAAACTACCCCCTATTTTGTAAACGCTATAACATTTGCGCAAACCAATCAATAAACGCTAATTGCCATTTTTTTTTTTACGAAAAATATGTAGAAGAATACGTATCGGCCTAAACTGAGGAAAAAAAAAGGTTTTTTATATATTTTTTTCGGATATTTATTATAGCAAAATGTAAAAAATATTGAATTTTTTTCAAAATTGTCGCTCTATTTTTGTTTATAGCGCAAAAAATAAAAACCGCAGAGATGATCAAATACCACCAAAAGAAAGCTCTATTTGTGGGAAAAAAAGGACGCCAATTTTGTTTGGGAGCCACGTCGCACGACTGCGCAATTGTCGGTTAAAGCGACGCAGTGCCGAATCACAAAAAGTGCTCTGGTCTTTGGGCAGCAATATGGTCTGGGGGTTAAGTGGTTAAAGGAGTTGTAAAGGAAAAAAAAATTGCCTAAAATTAATGTCTGCAAGGTAGACAGAATAGTGTAATGATTCTGTTAACAAACGAGTAAATACCTATTAAATTCCTTCATCTATATCACCTCCGGCGTTCTAGTTTCTGTTCTCTCATTCACTTCCTGGTTTGCATCACTTGTTCATGTAAGAACAAAATTTCCCAGGATGCATTGCGGCACGCCCAGTATTTCACACCTCCTTGAAGTCTCTAACATGTAGAGAGCGTCCTGCCACACAGATGTAGTTCCCAGGATGGGGCGAGTACGTCACTGACCACCGCAGTAAAGCCTCCCTTCACAGTGGTCAGTAAAATCAGACAAGCAGGAAGTGAACAGAACAGAGAAGAAATAGAGCAACTTCTGAGCAAAAACGAACAATGAGGAAGTGAAAAGAGGAATGTAGCTTAGGGACAGGAATCGAGAGGGCAAAAAATTAGAATGGGCGGCACACACATAAAATTGACTCTCAGGCGGCGTACAGACGATCGGACATATCCGATGAAAACGGTCCGCGGACCATTTCCATCGGATATGTCCGATCGGGAGTTTGATCCGATGGCGTGTACACACCATCGGATCAAATTCCCCGCCGCCGGACGGCGCGGTGACGCGGCGGTGACGTTGACGCCGCCGCGTCACCGCCACGTCACCGCACCAGGAAGTAAAACACTTCCGCGCATGCGCCGAATCCATTCGGCAGCGGCGCGGCGGCGGTGGGGGCCGACATGTCTGCTGGTAAGTGTACTAACCAGCAGACATGTCGGGCGGACAGATTCCACCGGATAGATTTCAAAGCTTGCTTTGAAATCTGTCGGGTGGACAAATCTGTCCGCTAGCCCATACACACGAGCGGAGATGTCTGCTGAAACGGTGCATCGGACCGTTTTCAGCGGACATATCCCCTCGTGTGTACGCCGCCTCACAGTAGGGTTGCCACCTCATCCCTTTAAAAAAGAACACATAGTAATTACACAGGTTCTGGGGCTAATTTAATGTCGATAAGGCACCAAGTGAGTTTAATTAGCAATTTAATCAGCCAGAGAACCTGTGTAATTACTATGTGTTCTTTTTTAAAGGGATGAGGTGGCAACCCTATCTCACAGTGACACTGGCAGCAGTGTGCAGCAGCATAGATGATGATGACACCTCACTAACATGACATACCCCCTCCTGAGTCACAGTGACTCTCTCTCTCCATGCCAGGTGGCCCCCTCAGTCCACTTCCGGCTTGAGGCTCCTGGTGCTCTGTTCCCTTGCACAATTGCGACGGGCAGAGAGTCGCTGATTGTTGCCATTACTAGTAAAGAAAAAATATGTCCCCGGATTTCATTTTAAAAATCTGGTCACCTTAGACAAGGGATGGTGCTCAGAGATGGGTAGGAAACAGAGACAAGGGTGACTTGGGGGGGGGGGGGTATCTGTTACCTATTTTATGAGGGAAAAACCCAGTGGATGTTTATACGCTTGTGTGAATTTCCCCATTGAAAACAAGGCCGTTGATTTCCGAGCTGTAAATAAAAAATTGTTGTAAATGTGTTTTTTTTTAAACATGTAAATGAGGCCTAAAGCGTGTAATTTTTGCTCCCAAAATACTCCATTAAATGTGTATAGGTGTTTTTTCTAATCAAGTTATTAATTTGCCCATGTGAACTGTTTGGCTGTAGAAAAACACTTGTTTGTGCTGCAGGCCAAGCTGAGCTGACTGGATCAGTCGTTGGTCTTGGGTGGGTGGTTGTGTGGGCAAGTAAGAAGAGATTCCTCCAGCAGGTTGTGCCCAGTATTAGATGATGGCAATGAAACCTTTTGGGGTGCTGACCACCACACATAGTCAAAAAAGACTCCTTCCCATCTCCTTCCCATCTCAACCTTAACTCCCCCCCCCCCCCATTCTTCACCAGCCATCCTTCAGCCTATTATACCCCTAACACTCCACCACTTCTCCCCCTTCTCCCCACCCCATCCCTTCTTCCCAGCACCACCCTACACCTCTCATTCTCCCATTACTCCTTTTTACTAATAAAAGATACTTAATTATTTGTCCTCACTTTCAGCTTTCAATGCTCTGTCTTTCCACAGATACCTTGCAAATAAATATCCAGCTTGGGAACGTTTTCCTATTTAATATGCAGCAACAGGTCAGTCTATATCTAGTATTGCCTTACATTTACGAACAACGTTAATCATCCATTATTATCCATTGATTTCCAAATTATTTCCATAGATGTCAACGCCAGTCTTCAATTAGAAAATATAGATGTATAAATGTGTACACATAGATCGAGGGATGTATGTACACACCTATATATAGCACTATAATCAGTGCTTATGTTTATCCTATACAGTTTTTAATTACATTTTTATTTTTATTTTTTGTATGATTTTTACTAATCCTTCTTACTATTATTACTATTATTATCATGATTATTACTATTTATATTTTTTATTGTGCTAGTTTTTGACATTTGATTTTTAGGGTGTTCTACAGCAACATTTCTGATATTATCATTTGCATCTTTCCTCCCATACCCCATCTTTACATATCTGTTTACTGTGTATTTTTTAATGTTTGCTCGATAGCCCTGAAGAAGGGGGGTCCTTACCTCTGAAACACGTATGTACTTGTTGCTACTTTCAATAAACACCTTTTAACCAAACTTCTATTTGCATTTTTCTGGACTCAGGGTGCTACTTCCTTACTACTTTTCCAAGTCTACACAGAAAAACACTGAGGCCGTGTACACACGGCAGAGAACCTCGACGGGTAGAACACATCGTTCCGCCCGTCGAGGTTCTCTGCCGGCCGTCGAAATCGGCGACCCGCCCGTCGGGAATGGCAACCAGCCATTCATCCAGGCGGGCCGTCGAGCAAATAGAGAGCGTGCTCTCTATTTCTGCTCGACGGGATTCCCGACGGGATGCTCGCCGAGAGCGTACACACAGCCGAGGTCCTCGCTGGAATGCAGCTTCCAGCGAGGTTCTCGCTGGTTTCCAGCGAGAACCTCGGTCGTGTGTACGCCGCCTCACAGGTAGGCTTTGTTTGGCAGAAGTAACACCTGCGGAGTTAATTTACTGGCAAATAAGGATGAGCAAATGGTTCGGACCAAGCAACATTTTTTGCCTGAACATTGCCCATCCGGCTATAAAAATGCACTGATCACTGTGTAAATGTCACTGGCAGGGAAGAGGTTAACACTAGGGGGCAATCAAGGGGTGAACTGTGTTCCCTAGTGTGTGTTCTAACTGTAGGGGGATGGGACATAACTAGAGGAGATGACAAATCACTGTCCCTAGCTAGTAGGAACTCATGATCTGCATCTCCTCTCCTCACAAAACTGGGATGTGTGTGTTTACACACACACACGTCCCTGTTCTGGCTCACATGTATCGGCACCCCCGCAGCGCAGCACGCACATGGGCGCCTGCTATCCTTCTTAAAGGAGCCAACGTACAGGTATGACGGCTCCTGGGATTGTGCCGACCTGCCACAGTATAATGACAGCGGCTGGTCAGCAAGCAGTAAATAATAGATGAAAGCTGAATGAAAAAAAGCATTGCTGAATTTGGGTCTGGTATAGGTTTCAAGGGGAACCCCACACCAAATTTGTTTTAAAAACAGCATTGGGTCCCCCCAAAATCCATACCAGACCATTATCTGAGCATGCAGCCTGACAGGCAAGGAAAGGGGGGGGGACAAAACGAGTGAGCGCCCCCCCGAACCATACCAGGTCAAATGCCCTCAACATGGGGGGGTGTTTTGGAGCAGACGGGACTTCTCTGCCCCTCCCCACCCCAAGGCACATTGTCCCCATGTTGATGGAGACAAGGGCCTCTTCTTGACGACGACGCTATCTTATAGCGAAACGTACGTCGGGAGGTAGACGTGCTTACGTCATCGCTTTGAACAGGAGATTGCATGCCGGCCGGCTCTCCATTGTCCTTTGTTGCTCTTTTAAAGTGTAAGTTGCCATTTTGGTTATTAAATTTGATTCACCATACGATACACACTATGTGAGTCTCTTCATTTTGGGTATCCACGCTGTGCCTATTGAGTTCATTCTATCTGATCGCTCGCCTTCCCTGCCGTTGGAGAACGCTATCTACTGGGAACAACTCTAATACTTTTGGTCCATTACAGCTTACCTCTGGTAAGCATACAACTTTATAGGTGGTGGTGCACAGGTGTGATTGGTGACACATTGTGGTTCTGCTGTTTCCCTGCACAGGATTTCCATTTGTTCACTGGTTGTTGCACTGTGTATCTTAATATAGGGCTATCATATCGATTCATCAGTGATTGGATATTTCTTTTTCCTTTTTTGTTTGGTTTACATATGGACTATATATGCACTTTGATTTATATATATTAAAGCCCGGATTTCACATCACATTGGTTATTGATTTGTCAGTTTTGGCACTCATGGTAATTCACTTTATCATTTTTTGAGTTGTGCAGCTCTATTTTTTCTTTTTTGTATTTGTTTTAATGTATGGTCCCACATTATGAGCTGCGGCATTTAAATTTTGATGTGTTTAGTAGCGCAGTATATCCCATTTTTCTCAATTTTTTCCCCTTCCTGACAACCCTGGGCTGAGGTTGTGGGGGTCTGTGAGCAGGAGGTTTATAGAAATCTGGAAGCCCCCCTTTAACAAGGGGGAACCCATATCCCAGCTCCCCCATTAGAATGAGTATGAGGTATGAGTGTCCAAAATAAATCAACACAGGAGACAGGTTTTGACACATTCTTTATTAAAGAAATTTTAAAAAGTGTCCCCTCGATGTAGCCAAAAAGAAAAAAAAACTCTGCCCGCTTCGAAGGCTAACCACCAAAATGCCTGCTCCTCTGTCTGACAGTTCTTAAATAGGCAAGTGGCGGGGCCACCTAGTGCCACGGCCCCTATGCGTCATCACCGATCGGTGATTGACAATGAATCTACATCATGGGCTTTTTTTTGTATAAATGAATTGTCAAACACTGCCTCCTGTTTTTATTTTTGACAATTTTTTTGTGAATGAGTAGGGGAACAATGTACTCCTACTCATTCACATAGGGGGGCAAGGATCTGGTGCCCCCCTTGCTAAAGGGGACTTTCAGATGCTAATAAACCCCCTACTGACAGACCCCCACAACCACTGCCCAAGGTTGTTAGGAAGTGGCCTTTGTCCCCTTCAACATGAAATGGGGTCTGCACTGATTGATTATCAGTGCAGCCCCCCGAGGATGCCCACCCAGGACCACCAGGGATGCCACCAGAACCACCAGGGATGCCCACCACTTATGGCCACCAGGGGTGGCAATCAGTGCCCACAGTGCCTGCCAGTGCCTCCATATCAGTGATGCCCATCAGTGCCATCTATCAGTGTCCATCAGTGCCACCTATCAGTGCCCATCAGTGCCACCTATCAGTGTCCATCAGTTTTGCCTATCAGTGCCCATCAGTGCCGCCTATCAGTGCCCATCAGTAAAGCCTTTCAGTGCCCATCAATGTCATATATGAGTGCCCATCTGTGCTGCCTATGAGTACCCATCAGTGCTGCATATCAGTGCCACCTATGAGTGCCCATCAGTGCCGCATATCAGTGCCCATCAGTGCCACCTCTTTGGTGCCACCTCATCAAAATGTTATACCAGAAACAAAGAAATAAAAAATTCCAAAATGTTCAAGATTTTTTTATTTGTTTAGCAAAAAATAAAAACCACAGAGGTGACCAAATACTACCAAAAGAAAACTCTATTTATGGGAACAAAATGATAAAAAAAAATTGTTTGGGTACAGTGTTGCATAACCACGCAATTTTCATTTAAATAGCGACAGCGGTGAAAGCTGAAAATTGGCTTGGGAAAGAAGTGGGGAAAGTGCCTGGTTCAGTTTGTGATGCATGTAAATCTGCTAGTACATCTAACACTCCATTACCCCCAGAATGCAGCATTCGCCTATCGTAGGTAAGTATGCATGTTTTTTGTTTTTTGAAACCCACACTTCCAGCTACACTATTACATTTAATATGTTTTCATTTACTGAATCGGCACATTTTAGAAACATTTTCATGCATTTCTTTTAAAAAGGCAATGTAAAGAACACTAACTATGAACAATGTCATTAAAGAAGAACTCCAGTAGGCAATGTCTCTATTTAAACTAACCATATAACAAAACCCCCAGTGTGATTTCAGAAACACAGCAGATATCTCTGGGGGGAAAATATAAAACATTATTTATAGCTAAGGAGTGAAAAACGAGGTGGCATTCCTCCTACGCACCATGTCGAAGGTGTCAGTGGTGTGGGACGGCATAGATACAGTATGCCTGCAAGTTTGGCTCTTCTAGCTGTATACACTGAAATAAAATTGTTAATATGTCATATTTAGAGTTCTAAACTGCTCCAGTAGAAACTATAGAAAAGTTTAACATTCCGTCTCCTCTTTTTTCCACTTCAGTCAAAGCAGTGAAGCAGTCAGGACTGTGAACAAGTAGGTATAGTGTGAGTCCACTTTAAAGTAATATATTAGTTATAAAAGGTGCCTTATATGTACTAGAGATTTCACATTGAGAATTCTCTGTCGTAATTCTCTATTCTGGGTCACCTTGGTGTTTTGGGTGTTCCACCTTTGCCAAAGCTTTCTGATGCATTCACCCTTTTTTTATATAAAAAAAAATGTTATATATATATTTTTTGTTTTTATTAAAGGGCCCAGAGGTTCCTTTCTATTTTTCTATTTTTTTTTTTTTTTTTTTAATAACATTTTTATATATATTTATCTTTATTTATTTTTTTATTAAAGGGCCCCACCTTTTTTTTTATATACTTTTTTGGGGGGGAGCTTGCCCAGAGGTCCCCAGGGCAACCCCCCCCCCCCCCAATTCATAGCACCCCTCCACTTCTCAATTCACGCCCCTTCTTAATTAGCGGCGGCACCGCCCACTCCTCAATTTGAGGTGCCCCCCCCCCCCCCGGTTCTCTGCTCCAGGGGGGCCAATGCCTGAAGCTATTAAAGGGGCCCCATAATTCCTGATGGCTGCCCTGCACCCTATTATGTCATAAATTAAAGAAAGAAAAGAAAACAACCTAAGGTCCTATATGCTGGTCCAGTAACATAAAGCTGTGTTAAACCCAAAAGCAAGCATTAATTATATTGCAGCTTACCAATTCTTAAAAGTGATAACTCCATTCATTTTATTTTTTAGGCTTTTTTTTTTTTACCTGGTGATCCTGCCTGTTTTACAACAAAACAAGCTGTGCTGCAGATGTAGCAGTTACAAGATTGAGACAGACCATCTACCTGTATTACTGACAGGGGTGCTTATAATGAGCAGCTTTAATTTATTAATGTAAAACCTTTATACCAAAAAAAACTGTTGCTGTAACTGCTTGTATAACTGCAGTATGAGCTGGAATTTGGTTTAAATTTGGCTTCAATTTGTAAGTGTATCTAAATCTACTAGTGCATCTAACACTACCTCCCCCTAGACCAGGGGTGGGCAAACGTTTTGACTCGAGGGCCGCAAAGGGTTCATATATTGGTCCCGGGGGCCAGACCAAGAGTAGATGGATGGTGTGTGTGTGTGAATTAATATAAATTAAATTTAACCACTTGACCACTGGGCACTTAAACCCCCTTAATAACCAGACCAATTTTCAGCTTTCGGTGCTCTCACAGTTTGAATGGCAATAACTCAGTCATACAACACTCTAACCAAATGAAATTTTTGTCCTTTTTTTCCCACAAATAGAGCTTTCTTTTGGTGGTATTTGATCACCTCTGCGGTTTTTATTTTTTTCGCTATAAATGAAAAAAGAACGTAAATTTTGTAAAAAAATGAATTTTTCTTCATTTCTATTATAAAATTTTGCAAAAAAGTAATTTTTCTTCATAAATTTGGCCTAAAATGTATACTGCTACATATCTTTGGTAACAAAAAAAAAAAAAAATTGGATAATATTTAGTCTGGGTGAAAGTTATGGGGTCTACAAGCTATGGTACCAATTACTGAAAATTGATCAATTTGATCACATCTGATGTACTGACAGCCTCTCTCATTTCTTGAGACCCTAACATGCCAGAAAAGTACAAATACCCCCCAAATGACCCCTTTTTGGAAAGAAGACATTCCAAGGTATTCAGAAAGAGGCATCGTGAGTTTTTTGAAGTTGTCATTTTTTCCCCACAATTCTTTGCAAAATCAAGATTTTTTTATTTTAATTTTTTTTCCACAAAATGTTCATATTATTAGGTTATTTCTCACACACAGCATATGCATACCACAAATTACACCCCAAAACACATTCTGCTATTCCTCCCGAGTATGGCGATACCCCATGTGTGAGACTTTTACACAGCGTGGCCACATACAGAGGCCCAACATGCAGGGAACGCCATCAGGCGTTCTGGAACACCCAGACCAATTCTGACATTTCTCTCCTACATGGAAAAATCATCATTTATTTGCTAGAAAATTACATAGAACCCCAAAACATTATATATGCTTTTTTAGCAAAGACCCTAGAGAATACAATGGCGGCCGTTACAACTTTTTATCTCGCATTGTATTTGCACAGCAATTTTTCGAACGCGTTTTTTTTTGGAAACAAAACAGTTTTGTGCTTAAAAAAAAAAAAACAGTAAAGTTAGCCCAATGTTTTTACATAATATGAAAGATGAAGTTACGCCGAGTAAATAGATACCCAACATGTCACCCTTCAATATTGCACACGCTTGTGGAATGGCGCCAAACTACGCGACTTAAAAATCCCCATAGGCGACGCTTTAAATGTTTTTCCTGGTTACATCTTTTTAGTTGGAGAGGAGGTCTAGGGCCAAAATTATTGCTCTCGCTCTAACGTTCGCAGCGATACCTCACATGTGTGGTTTGAACACCGTTTTCATATGTGGGCGGGACTTACGTGTGCGGTCGCGTCTGTATACGAGCACACGGGTACAGGGGCGCTGTAATTTTTTTTTTATTTTTTTATTGTTCATTTTACTTTATTTATTTTAGTTTGACACCTTTTTCCCCAAAAATAAATGTTTTGGTTACTTTTATTCCTATTACAAGGAATGTAAACATCCCTTGTAATAGGAATATAGCATGACAGGTCCTCTTTACAGTGAGATATGGGGTCAATAAGACCCCACATCTCCCCTCTAGGCTGGGAAGCCTAAAAAAAAAAACGATTGCAGAGTATTGCGCGGGGGAGTATTGCGCGGGGGAGTATTGCGCGGGGGAGTATTGCGCGGGGGAGTATTGCGCGGGGGAGTATTGCGCGGGGGTACTGCAGAGTATTGTGCGGGAGTATTGTGCGGGAGTATTGTGCGGGGTACTGCGGGGTATTGCGGAGTATTGCGGAGTATTGCGGGGTATTGCGGGGTACTGCGGAGTATTGCGGGGTACTGCGGAGTATTGCGGGGTACTGCGGAGTATTGCGGAGTATTGCGGGGTACTGCGGAGTATTGCGGGGTACTGCGGAGTATTGCGGAGTATTGCGGGGTACTGCGGAGTATTGCGGAGTATTGCGGGGTACTGCGGAGTATTGCGGAGTATTGCGGGGTACTGCGGAGTATTGCGGAGTATTGCGGGGTACTGCGGAGTATTGCGGGGTACTGCGGAGTATTGCGGGGTACTGCGGAGTATTGCGGGGTATTGCAGAGTATTGCGGGGTATTGCGGAGTATTGCGGGGTACTGCGGAGTATTGCGGGGTACTGCGGAGTATTGCGGGGTATTGCAGAGTATTGAGGAGTATTGGGGGTATGCAGAGTATTGAGGAGTATTGGGGGTATGCAGAGTATTGAGGAGTATTGGGGGTATGCAGAGTATTGGGGGGGGGTATGCAGAGTATTGGGGGGGGTTATGCAGAGTATTGGGGGGGGTTATGCAGAGTATTGGGGGGGGGGTATGCAGCGTATTGGGGGGGGGTATGCAGAGTATTGGGGGGGGTATGCAGAGTTTTGCGCAGGGAAGGAAGGAGTTAATGCAGGGATGGCTGAGCAGGGATGGATGGATCTGTGACTGCAATAGTCACAGATCCATCCCACACTGCTGCAGCCATCCGCGCTCTCCTCTCACGCTGTACCGATCGGTACAGCGAGAGGAGGGAAGAACCGGCGTCAGCAAGTGACGCGGTTTGTTTACATGTGATCACGCCGTCATTGGACGGCGCGATCACGTGGTAAGGAGCCGCCACCATTGGCTCCTTACCGAGATCACTGACGCTGCGGGTCCCGTGGACCCGCCGAGCGCCGTGACCGCGTGTGCGCGCCCGCTCGGGCGCGCGGATCTGACGCACGTCAGATTTGTTTACACACGTGGTCGCGCCGTCATTGGACGGCGCGATCACGTGGTAAGGAGCCGCCGCCATTGGCTCCTTACCGCGATCATCGGTGCTGCGGGTCCCGTGGACCCGGTGAGCACCGGTGATCGCGTGTGCGCGCCCGGTTGGGCGCGCACACCTGACTCTAACGGAGGACGTCCATGGACGTCCTGTTAGAGTACAGGAACCGCCCTATAGCCGTATTTCGGCTATAGGGCGGTGATTAAGTGGTTAAATTTGTAACATTACATGTTTAGATTAAAGGAGTTGTAAAAGAAACAGATTTTTTTGCTGAAATGACTGTTTACAGTGTATAGAGACATAATAGTTAACTGATTCCTTTTAAAAATTATTAAAAATAGATAACAATCAATTACAAAATGTGCCTGCACTTTCAGTTTCGTTTTTGCTGTTGTTTCCTGTCTCTCTGATGTACAGAGCCAGAGAGCCAATAGAGGGCAGTGATGGTTTGTAAAACGAAACTGGATTGGTGCTGAGGGGTTTTATACACACCTCCTTGATTAGTGACCACAGTCAGAAATCTCCCAGTACTGTGGTTATCAGAAAACAGACAACCAGGAAGTGTTCAGAACAGAGAGGAATTACAGCAACATCAAAGCAAAAATTAACAACGAGGACATGAAAACAGCACTGCATTAAGGTAAAGGAAGCTATTTAGCTAAAAAAAAAAATTCCTTTAGTGACCCTTTAATTTAAGGTAGAAAAGCATAAAAAAATATATTTTACAGGCGGGGTGTCTGTATGGCGGGTTACCTGTATGGCGGGGCAATTGTATGGCGGGGCACTTGTATGGCAGGGTTATAGCGCACACATGGTAGTATAATACCACTACTGCTAGTATATTTCAGTGCCTGTACAGAACATACATCCTTTTTATACTCAGTGGAAGGAAATATTTGGCCAAATCCTTTTTTGGAGAGGTCACTACAGATTACGTACTGGTTATTTTTTAAATCAAATTTTAGCATATGTGCTGCAGTTTCATGATACATAAAAAATATATTAATGTCTGGATGGAAGACATGGGATATTTTCCCTGGACAAGGTCCCTGCTGAGTAATTTAATTTTCTGACAGCCATTTCCCAGTGCTTGTGCAAACAGCTTCTGCTGATTTAGGACTTGCCATTATGGAGATGTACAGCCACCATTGCATTTATATCCCTTCTATATACACATAGGGCTAGATTCTCATACGGCGGCGTTAGTACGAGCGGGGCGTAGCGTATCCTATTTACGCTACGCCGCCGCAACTCTGGACGCAAGTGCCGTATTCTCAAAGCACTTGCGTCCTAAGTTACGGTGGCGTAGCGTAAATGGCCCGGCGTAAGCCCAGGTAATTCAAATGTGGATGAGGTGGGAGTGTTTTATGTAAAAGAATCGTGACCCTACGTTTTTGATGTTTTTTTTAACTGCGCATGCACCGTCCGTGGACGTATCCCAGTGCACATGCTCCAAATTACGCCACAAATACATTGGTTTCGACGTGAACGTAACTTACGCAAATCCCTATTCGCGAACGATTTACAAACGAAGTAAACGATGTAAAAATCAACGTCCATACTTAACATTGCGTACGCCTCACCTACGCAAAGTTACCCCTCATATAGCAGGGGTAACTTTACGCTTACGCAAACAACGTAAAATACGACGACCAGGCGCAATTACGTTCAGGAATCGGCGTATCTAGCTCATTTGCATATTCAACGCGGCTAATCGACGGAAGCGCCACCTAGCGGCCAGTGTATAATTGCACACAATTATACGCCGGCGTAGGCTAGCGGAAGAAGCCTATTTTTTTAACGTATCTGCGTTTGAGAATCGGCATAAACATACGTCGGCGCAGATTTGAAATTACGGTGGCGTATCTGGAGATACACAAGGTGCAGCATGCTAGTAAAAAAAAAAAAAACTGTTATATATAGTACCTCATCGGGTGCACGTAAAACAGATGGCCGCAGGGCTGTCACGGCTCCTCTGCCTATTGCACTCGCCAATGACTGTCACTGCCATGTCCCTCCTGAGTCCTCCTGACTCGATCGGCTATTCAAAAATGGCCGGCTGGGCGCAGTTACGTAATGGCACCACCAGGTGCCATTTTTGAATAGCCGATCGAGTCAGGAGGACTCAGGAGGGATATGGCAGTGACAGTCGTTGGCAAGTGCAATAGGCAGAGGAGCCATGACAGCCCAGCCCACGGGCCGGATTAAAAGGTCCGCCGGACCGTATATACGGCCGCCGGGCCGTAGTTTGCCCATTCCTGCCCTAGACTGACGATGCTGCTGTCTAAAAATGCCCCTGTGCTCATTCACCCAATGTGGAGACACTCTAATACAAGAAGTGTGTTACTGGGTAAATCATCAGGTAAAAACGAGGAAAAAAAAACTAATGCACCCCCCACATCTAACGATTGATAAGCTGCAATATATTGCATTTGCCCATTTTTCAGAACCCGAAAAATGCTCTGAAGCCGACACACGATCATTTTATATGACATTTTTAAAAAACTTTGTTTTTTACAACCCGAAAAATGACCGTGTGTACGCGGCATAATATTCAAGACATAAAAGACGAACACAATAAGAAAATAGAAATGTATCAATACGTTTAAAGATCACATCAATGTCAATATACTGTTTGTCTAAACTTACAAATGATAGTAGAATTGTTAAATGTATATCTAGCATATCAAGGGCTCTAGTGGAAGCCCTGTTAGATTTCTGGGTTTCTGGTTCTAACTATATCTAATAGAGATCCAACATCAATCTCTTTTAGCTGTGTGTTTGGCTACATATTCCTCCAGGCTGTAATTGATTTGTCCTACTAAACTACGTTTCCATCACACTACAGCAGGAGAAAAGATCTGTATATTACTGTAAAGCCTTGTACACACTACTAGTCTTTCTTCATTCAACCCAGTGGGTTTAAAAAAAAAAAAAAAATTACAGCTTCGGTCAGAGCCACTGTATTAACAATTCAATGTTAGTACAGTGATCTCCCTTGCTGTTCTATTGTGTTCTCATAGGGGGACTGCCCCCCCCCCCCCTTCACGCCAGAACACTCCGGTTAGCATTCCCAGCCATTAGCAGACCTTTTTTGGTCATGACCCTTGGACAGAAGCCAGTTGTCAGGCCAAACGTCACCCGGTTTCTATTGAACTAGCCAATGCTGCCCAACAACCAGCCCCTGTGTACTTGGCTTTAGTACACACTAAAGGTAATCTTCATATTTGTTTGACAGAAAGATCACCCTTTAGTTGAGTTTTTATATAGTCAGAGTATATAGCAGTATATAGTCCTTATACTTCTTTGAAGAAATGAGTAGAGCAGGGGTGCCCAACCTTTTGAAAAGCGAGGGGCACTTAAAGTAGTTGTAAAGGGAAAACATTTTTTTGCTGAAATGACTGTTTACAGGGTATAGAGACATAATAGTTAACTGATTCCTTTTAAAAATTATTAAAAATAGATAAAAATCAATCATATAATGTACCTGCAGTTTCAGTTTCGTTTGTGCATGCTTTTTCATGCTTCTGTGATGTACAGAGACACAGAGCCAATAGAGGGCAGTGATGGTTTGTAAAATGAAAGTGATTGGTTCTGAGGGGTTTTAGACACACAGTAATCACACCTCCTTAATTAGTGACCACAAAGAGAAAGCTCCCATGACTTTTTTCATCGGAAAACAGACAACCAGGAAGTGTCCAGAACAGAGAAGAATTACAGCAACATCATAGCAAAAAAGAACAATGAGGACATGAAACCAGGACTGCAGTAAGGTAAAGGAAGCTATTTAGCTAAAAAAAATCCTTTGGTGACCCTTTAAGCAAATTGGTAACTGGTCGCAGGCCACAATGAGCGGAGCGGTGAGGATGACAGGTCCATTTCCACGGACAAGGCCCACTCTACTCTATGGGCCCTTTGAGCCAATTCGATTCACCCAGACGGAAGGGGGCAGATCCCTTTCTATTTTTTTTAGATAAGCAAGTGTAAACAGACACAAGTCTGCTTACATCTGCTGCTCCATAGAGGTGGAGATTACAGTAAGTCTGATTTGGTTGGACCGATCATGTGAAAAGGGGCCTAAGGCTGCTTTCACACTGATCCACTGCGATTTGCCCAAACCGCAGGTCAAGCGCAGTGCACCTGTGGATTTTTTGTGGGTTAGCTGCACTTTGCCGTAAACTTCTATTATATCCTGCAGGTGTGGCGCACTTTCTGAGAGTTCAACAAACCCACAGGTAATAACAGAAGTCTATGGCTCAGTGCTTGATTCCTCTACCAGCGGCTTCATTCACAAAACTGCTGCTCTGGGATGGAGGTCGGCAACCTGTGATCTGGGCTTGCCAACCTGCTGTCCCAGAGCAGGAGGCCGAGGGCCACATCAGAGGGCTCTGATGGCCACATGTGGCCCCGGGGTCACTGGTTGGGCACCCATGGAGTAGAGGGTACCAAACATAGCAATATTGTCACTAATGTCTTGTGGAGTTTAATAGAGAATATTTGGCTAATGCACTGAGTTAGAAAAACCTAAAGATTAGATAGAAAGTTAAGTTTGTCACAATCACTCTAGAGGTGGAAAGAAAGTTTATTGTCCACCAAATAATTTTTATCAAATTGTGGGCTAATGTTGTACAAGCTGCCATCTCAATAAAATGTATGTTTCTTGGATCAAGTATACCTGTATGTTGATGGGGCACATTGAGATGTATAGGCCCCGCCATGCAGTTTTTGAAAACCGAGGTCTAATTACCTTTTTTGTAGATAGATAGATAGATAGATAGATAGATAGATAGATAGATAGATAGATAGATAGATAGATAGATAGATAGATAGATAGATAGATAGATAGATAGATAGATAGATAGATAGATAGATAGATAGATAGATAGATAGATAGATAGATAGATAGATAGATAGATAGATGAGCTTCCATTGCTGTCAAGTAGGAGCATAGAAGTGATATGAATCCTGGAGATTAATGATTAGAGAAGCATACCTTTTAAAATACAGTAGGTGATCATGCTTCCCTAGATTGAGAGACAGGTCATTTTGATAGCTCATATATGGCCCAGCCACGACTGTTTAAAGACACCCAGGAACAGAATAAATGTGTCAGAGATTTGAAGATTAGGTGGTAGTTGGTGGAATATATGGTGCCAAATAGGCAGGCATTAGTCCACTGAAAGGGAAAAAGATATTAAAATTGGTTGATTTTTCTACAGGTAACATATACAATTGCTACACAATTGTAATTAAAAGTTATTAAAAATGTCCTTTCCTTTTCAATTTGCAGTGTTGTAATTTTCTGTTGAATTCAATGCAATATGTCAACCTGGTGGCATTTTGTACACCATTGGTATGTGGAACACCCCCAGAAATGTAATTTCCTGTAAGGCCCCGTACACACAAGCAAATAGATTTGTTCAAATCGGTCAGACAGACCGATTTGAACAAATCTGTCTGCTGGCCGTTTTGGTTTGAACGCTGTACACACGATCAAACCAAAATCCCCACCAGCAGACAGAGCGGTGACATGGCGGTGACGATGATGCCGCCACGTCACCGCACCAGGAAGTAAATTACTTCCGCGCATGCGTCGTATCCAGTCGACGCATGTGCGAGAAGATTTTCTGCTGGTTAGCGTACTAACCAGCAGACATGTCGGGCGGACGGATTCCCAGCCGACAGATTTTGTGTACGGGCGAGCAGACGGATTTGGCCATGCTTTAAAATCTGTTGGCTGGCCAAATCCGTCTGCTCGCCCGTACACACGATCGAATCTGTCTGCTGGGACGGTCTTGGCAGACCGTTTCCAGCAGATAGATTTGATCGTGTGTACGCGGCCTTAATGTGATTGGCTAACAAATTTTTACCAAAAGTCTGAACCAAGTTAAAAAAAACACATTTTAGGCATCCTCTGCAACATTTAATTTTTTTGGTGAAATACTCTCAAATGTTTAATTACATCTAGAACACTGTGAGTGCATCAGCTGTTTAACCGCTTTAATACAGGGCATTTTCACCCCCTTCCTGCCCAGACCAATTTTTCGTTTTCAGCGCTGTTGCACTTTGACAATTGCGCGGTCATGCAACACTGTACTCAAATTAAATCTTTATGTTTTTTTTCCCCCACAAATAGAGCTTTCGTTTGGTAGTATTTGATCACCTCTGCAGTCTTTAATTTTTGCTCTATAAACAAAAGAAGAGCGTACATTTTGAAAAAAAAAACACAATGGGCCAGATTCAGGTAGATGAGAGTATCTTTCCTCTGGAGTAACGCTTCTCATTTACGTTACTCTGAAGACCCTTTCAGCGCAAGTCCTGTAATTCACATAGCAGTTGCGCGTAAACTTGCGCCAGAGTAACGATAATGCGCTGGCGTAACCCGACGCAAGTGGGTGTGATCATATGTAAATGATGGGCGGAGCCCAGCGCAGAGGCTTACGTTCAGCGCATCATCCACGGAGCATGCGCAGTGAGTGCGGCTCCACTCGCCCCCTTGTGCGCATGCTCACAACTTCCGTCGGCACCACTTCCTGGGAAACGTCAGCGCAATGCGTTCCGCTGGGCGCTTAAAAGCGCTGGCGGAAACGCCATTCCGGCGCAAAAGTAGTTCCGTTTCCCCCCACCCCAGGGAAGATACTTTTGCACTGTAATGGCTGCTCCCGCTACCCCCAGAGAGAGGAGGAACCTCAACTTTAATGCCCAGGAGGTCTCAGTGATTATCTCGGCTATGGAGACGGATAATGAATTTCTCCATGGCAAAAAAAGCCGGAAGACCAGCCGGGAGAGGAAGCAGGGCATCCTGGAGTCGATTGCTGCCAGGGTCAATGTCCTGGGCTACTCCACCCGGACTGCTGGGGACATACAAAAGAAAATAAACGACCTGCGGCGCAAGGTGAGGGACAAGGTGGCCTCCATCAGGAGGTATGAGAGGGGCACAGGTGGTGGTCCCCCATGTCCTGTCACCCTAACCGCAGAGGAGGAGGTGGTTGCTCGCTGCCTGGAGAGGGAGCAGGTGGAGGGGGTCGCAGGCTATGACTCCGTGGAGGAAGGCACAAGGACAGGTAAGTGTTTTATAATCCCCTATTTGTTGTTTTGCATTTGGGGGGGGGGGGTACATGTGCCAAGTGTGTGGGACCACCAACATGTGTCTGCTTTGTGTCATCCACAGATGACGGAGCTGGGCCATCATCTGTCAGCCTGCATTCCACCCCATCCCCCCCACGCCATCATGTGCCCGAGCCACTGGGTGGTGAAGAGGTTGTGGAGGAGGAGAGTGGCCACACCACACCTGCCGAGGTGGTTGTGGAGGATCCTGCTGTGGCAGAGCAGGACTTTTCATTAGTCTTGTCTGTCTCCTCCCCTTCTCCTGGCCCGTCTGTCGTCCCCTCCCCCATCCTTGGAAGCCCCTCAAGGGCGACACCTTCCACCCGAGGACATCCATCTTCTGGCCCCAGGAAGGCGACCCAGAAGACCAGGGGGGTGTCTGATGGTGTCCAGGACCAGTTGGCGAGGGATCACGCCAGGCAGACGGAACAGATGGGGGCCATAGCGGTGCACTTGGAGAAAGTGGCTGACAGCCTGGGCTCCGTTGCCAACCTCAGCAACGCAGTGCAGGATGTCAGCTGCAACTGCGCTGCAGTGGTCACCACTTTGGGGGAGGTGCAGGGGGATATAAGGCACCTCACTGCAGCCGTCCAGGCCAACACTGCTGCCATCCATGGGAACAGTGCTGCCATCCGGGAGCAGGGGAGGCTGAGTCGGCGGGCCCAGCATTACCAGGTGACCCGTCAGCTCCGGATGCAGGCCCAGACGAACACATACCTTGGACGGATAGCCAGGGCCTTGGAGGGCACGCAGGCCACACCTGCCAGGAGTGGCCCACCTGGGGATCAGCCACCTCCAGATGCCCCCCCACCCCCACCCACTCCATCCAGGCAGCTGCGGAGCCAGAGAGGGGCCCCCAGAAGAAGCCCCCGGCATCCCCGATGAGGCCTTTTTTTTTTTCTGGTTTTATATTATTGTTTTTGACATACTCAGGTCATGAGTTTATTTTTTATTTTTCTCAGGTTATGAGATTTTTTTTCTTTTAATGATCAGGATATGATATTTATAATTTCTTTTTGTACTGCACACGGTCAGGAGTGCAGGGGACAGTGTGAATGGTGTGTGAATGTGAGAGGGTGGCACTCCTGAAAGTAAGGGGTGTCACCCTCGGCCGTGGTGGTGAAGTGAACCCCACGGCTGAATGAATGATGTGTGAAAGGTGTGTGAATGGACAGTGACATCATTGGGGCCTTGACGCGGCGTTACTGCTCCCAACTCCTACATGCTGGACTTGGGCTAATCCAATGCGATGTGCATGTGGTGTGTGTGATCTAGGGACATCAGTGGTGTACACGCGTGCACTGTCTGTGTTATTAATGTTTTGGTTTAGTGTCCAAAGATGCCTACGGCGAGGACCCTCCTGACTGCTCTTCCATCAGCAGACTGGGTGTCCTCTGGCAGGTGGGGACTGTGTGGGTCGGGGGTCAGGTCATCACGTATGTCAATATGCAGGCCTTTTTTCATAGCAAAGTTATGTAGTATGCAACATGCACCGATGATCTGACACACAAAGGTAGGGGAATACAATAGGGCCCCCCCAGACTTATCCAAGCATCGGAAACGGGACTTCAGGAGCCCAAATGTTTGCTCAACCACTGCACGGGTTTTGATGTGTGCTTCATTGTATTTTCTCTCTCCTCTGGTTTGGGGGTTCCGGAAAGGAGTCATTAGATGGGGTCCCAATGCATATGCAGAGTCACCTGTAAGGTAAAAGACAGGAGAATGTTAGTCATGCATGTGCGATTTCTGTTGTGCATCACGGGAGGGGATAGTCATGCCTGACTCCCTTGTCACTCACCAACCAGCCAGCTGTCCCCATACATATTCTGGTTAAATTCTGCTGGGATGGGGCTCTGACGGTATATGAAACTGTCATGGCTGGACCCGGGGTGTTTGGCACGGACGTGCCATATGAGGCGTTGGGCATCGGCTATCACCTGTACGTTGATGGAATGCCAATGCTTCCGATTGCGGTATATGTGCTCTGTGGCACTGGGGGGCTGTAGGGCCACATGTGTGCAATCAATGGCCCCCACAGTGCGTGGGAATCTGGCAATGTTGTAGAAATCTGTCATTGCCTTCTGCCGTAGCTCCTCAGTGGTTGGTCTGATGAACTGGTTGGACATGCGTCTGAGGATTGCAGGGACAACCTGGTGCACACATCTGCTCACGGAGGATTGTGACATCCCAGCCACCACTCCACTTGTACGCTGGAATGATCCACTTGCAAGGAAATGAAGTGTTGCCAGGACCTTCACCAGTGGCTGCACTGCTTGTGATCGGTGTGTTGGGCTGGTGATGTCATCCTGCAGGGTTGTGGTTAGTTCAAGTATTGCATCTGGGCTGAATCTGAATAGGCGATACACCTCCTCATCCCCCATGCCAAAGAGGTTCATACGTGTGCGGTATATCCTCTCACGTGCCCGCCTTCTTGGTTCCAGGGGACCCATCAGTAGTTCTAGGACCACGAGTGCCCCTGGCATGTTGGCACACAGAGGTGTTGTCCTTGCAAGTGGGGGTGCTCAGCTAGCTCCTATCGTCGGTAACGCTGCTGTAGCTGCTCTCCTGCTGACCTGTGACCGTCTGGAGTAAAGATAAAGCAGCCTTTTGTAGAAATAACTTTGCGCCGGACGGACCAGATGTAGCCAGCGTATGGTGCTAATCCGTTCGTGAATTGTGAAAAATCCCTCATTTGCATATTTGCAGGGGAAATCAATGGGCGCGACTGATGCGCCCAGCGAAAATAAACGCTGACGATACTCTGGCGTCGGAACGTTCCGCCGGTCGCAAATGAGCCGTTATTGGGCGCATCTAGTTTGGTGGGTACGGGCACATAGAAACGTCGGCGCATCAGCACAGTTACGCGGCGCATATCCAAATACTCCAGCGCAAGTGTTCGTGAATCTGGCCCAATATTTTTTACTTTTTGCTTTAATAAATATCACAATTTAATAAAAAAAAAAAACTTTTTTTTCCTCAGTTTAGACCTATACATATTCTTCTACATATTTTTGGTAAAAAAGAAATCGCAATAAGCGTTTATTGATTGCTTTGCGCAAAAGTTATAGTATCTACAAAATTGAGGATAGATTTATGGCATTTTTATAGACATATCGGACACTTTTGACACATTTTTGGGACCATTCACATTTATACAGCGATTAGTGCTATAAAACTGCACTGATTACTGTGTAAATGTGACTGGCAGGGAAGGGGTTAACACTAGGGGGTGATCAAGGGGTTAATATGTTCCCTAGTGAGTGATTGTACTGTAGGGGGAGGGGACTCACAAGGGGAGCAGACCGATGTGTGTTCTGTACTGGGAACACACATCGGTCTCCTCACCTCTGAGGCCTTGTACACACGAGGGAATAAATCTGCTGAACATGGTCCGACGGACCATTTCAGCTGAAAAATCTGCTCGTGTGTAGGGGCAAACGGACCGTTCTGGCCGGATTCCTCCGGCGGAAAAATTTCATAGCATGCTTTGGAATTTTTCCGCCGGATAGCTGCCCGTCAGATATGCCCGCTGGTTAGTACGGCAAACCAGCAGACATATCTGCCCGCACATGCGTGGTATCCTGTGAATGGATCCGACGCATGCGCGCGGAAGTGTTTACTTCCTGGTGCGGTGGCGCCAACGTCACCGCTGTGTCACCGCGCTGTCCGCCGGCGGGGAATTTGATCCGATGGTGTGTACAGCCAGATTAAAACATCCCGGCGTAAATATGCGCTGTAAACGGTCCGGGGACCGTTTACAGCGGATAAATCCCATTGTGTGTACAAGGCCTGACAGGACGTGGATCTGTGTTTACACACACAGAACCATGGTCCTGCCGTGTTTGTGGCAAACGCAGGTGCCGCAGACTGGGCATGCGCACCGGGTCCTGAGTGATGCCTCCTAGCCGCCGGAAACGCCCAGGACGTCATATGACGTCCACCCGGAGGGAGGGAGGGTTCCTGCCGATGTCATTTTACAATGACTTCGTAAAGAAGTCACTACCATTTATACTCACTGTGCAGACAACTAACTGCCTTTTCTTCAAAACAGAAACAGTTAGGACTCTGCAAAAAAGTTTTTTTTTTACTCTTTGCAGTGTACAATGATCACCCAGAGCATAGGCGTGCACAGCCTATTGCATTAGGGTGTGCACCTCAAACCAAAGCTCAAAAACACGTTCACCCCCCCCCCCCCCACCCCCACAAAAAGATGATATTGACATTTTTTTGCTGACTACTGATCGCAATTCATTCAAATATGTGACCTCTCTGTGCCAAGGCCCAGGCACAGAGAAGCTGCATATTTGTGTGTGGCCGGTGCCAAGGGGTCAATGACTACCCAAATGCAGGTAGAAAATGCAGTGTTTTTTGCCTGCACCAGAATGTATGATCAGCAGTACCATGCGATCCAGTTCCTGTGCGTTTTGTAAAGTAGCGCATGCACAGCTCTTGGTGCAGACTGGCATGGTTTCAACCCATTCAAATGAAAGGGCTGAAAGGTAGTCCTAGCAACCAATCATTGTTATTATGAAAAGTTAATTTCAGTATTTCCCGCCCTCTGTTCAGCACTGCTGTGTCGCTCCCTGTATGTGAGTAAGGTAGGAAGGGGAGGGAAAGGGTTGGTGACTGTGCAAAATGCTAGGGGCGGTGGGTTACTCTGTAGCATGCGGGTGGGGGAGAGGTGAATGTGCAGCGAGGGGGAGAGGTGACTGTGCAGCAGGGGGGGGTCACTGTGCAGGGGGGGAGAGGTGACTGTGCGGGGGGGAGGTGACTGTGCGGGGGGGAGAGGTGACTGTGCAGGGGGGGGAGAGGTGACTGTGCAGGGGGGGAGAGGTGACTGTGCAGGGGGAGAGGTGACTGTGCAGGGGGGAAAGGTGACTGTGTAGCATGTGGGGGGTCCAAACCTGGGGGGATGATGACTGTGTAACATGCAGGGGGGAGAGGTGACTGTGCAGGGGGGAGGGGTGACTGTGCAGGGGGGAGAGGTGACTGTGCAGGGGGGGAGAGGTGACTGTGTAGGGGGGAAAGGTGACTGTGTAGCATGTGGGGGGTCCAAACCTGGGGGGGTGGTGACTGTGTAACATGCAGGGGGGAGAGGTGACTGTGCAACATGCAGGGGGTCCAAAGCTGGGGGGTTTATGTAATGTGTAGGGGTCCAGAAGTGCAGGGTGCTGTGTAATGTAAAGGGGCCCAGAGGTGCTGGGTGCTGTGTAATGTAAAGGGGCTCAGAGGTGCAGGGTGCTGTGTAATGTCAAGGGGCCCAGAGGTGCACGGTGCTGTGTAATGTAAAGGGGCCCAGAGGTGCAGGGTGCTGTGTAATGTCAAGGGGTCCAGAGGTGCAGGGTGCTGTGTAATGTAAAGGGGTCCAGAGGTGCAGGGGGCTCTGTAATGTAAAGGGGTCCAGATCCAGAGGTGCAGGGTGCTGTGTAATGTAAAGGGGTCCAGAGGTGCAGGGTGCTGTGTAATGTAAAGGGGTCCAGAGGTGCAGGGTGCTGTGTAATGTAAAGGGGTCCAGAGGTCCAGGGGGCTGTGTAATGTAAAGGGGTCCAGAGGTGTAGGGTGCTGTGTAATGTAAAGGGGTCCAGAGGTGCAGGGTGCTGTGTAATGTAAAGGGGTCCAGAGATGCAGGGTGCTGTGTAATGTAAAGGGGTCCAGAGGTGCAGGGTGCTGTGTAATGTAAAGAGGTCCAGAGGTGCTGTGTAATGTAAAGGGGTCCAGAGATGCAGGGTGCTGTGTAATGTAAAGGGGTCCCGAGGTGCAGGGTGCTGTGTATTGTAAAGGGGTCCAGAGTGCTGTGTAATGTAAAGGGGTCCAGAGGTGTAGGGTGCTGTGTAATGTAAAGGGGTTCAGTTGTGAAGAGGGGGTACAAAATAGTGACAATGAGATATTGGGGAGTGCAGGGGGCACAATGGGGTGTGTTTACATTTTAAAGTGGGGGTGGGGGTGCCAGATATAGAATCTGCCCTGGGTGCCAAATGCTCTAGGTACGTCCCTGTCTGGAGGTACCATGATGGCTGGCCATTGTGGGGGCGGGGGGCGTGGGAAACAGTACAGGTGTAGGGAGCTCAGCCCCAACAGGACCGCAGGAGTTCCCTTGGTGATAGTGTCTCGTTCCTCCCTTCTCCTCCAACCTTGTCCTGTGATGTGCCCTACTGTGTACCCCCCAGATGTGCCATACTGTGTGCCACATGCCCAGTGATGTGTCCTTTGCTTTGCTATGTGCTCAATGCCCTGCTGTGTACCACCTGATGTGACCTACTGTGTGCCCTGTGATGTGCTGTGTACTCCCTGATGTGCCCTACTGTGTACCACATGCCCTGTGCCCTGCTGTGTACCGCCTAATGTGCCCTGTGACCCTTGATGTTCCCTACTGTGTGCCCTGTGATGTGACCTACTGTGTGCCCATGCCCTGTGATGTGTCCTGTGCCCTGCTGTGTACCACCTGATGTGTCCTGTGATGTGCCCCATGCCCTTCGATGTTCTCAGTGCCCTGCTGTGTACCCCCTGATGTGCCCTTTGCCCCACGATGTTCTTTCCCGTGTGCCTTGTGTTGTACCCTACTGTGTGCCCCATACCCTGTGTTCCTGCTATGTGCCTTTCTGTGTGCCCCATGATTTAGGTAGGTAGGGCTTTGTGTAGGTGTGGGTGGGGGACACAGGGGGCCCCATGATCTTCTATTGCCTGGGGGCAAGTTGTCAAAAAAGAATACTGCCAGTGATTTTGGAGGATAAGAGCATGCTGTATGTGCTAGGGGCACACTTTGGGAGGGGAGAGAAATTGTGCTGGAAGAGGGGGTTGAATAAAAAATTATTTCTCTTCCCTCCTAAAGTGCCCCACTAGCACATACAGCATGCTCTTACCCCCCAAAATCATTGCTAGTATTCTACTTTGACAACTTGCCCCCTGTCTCTGTGTCTCCTTCTCCTGCAAGTGCCAAGCATTAATATTGTGTACCAACCTCAGATCAGCATGTCCCGTCCTCCTGTTGATTGCAGTGTGTCCATTCTCCTCCCCCTCCTGACATCCGAGCCAAGGAGGAGGGGGGGGGGGGGGGACTTCAGTCCGTGAGTTAGTGTGAGATGGGCAGGAGGGGGGAGGAAGTGAGAGGGAGAGATGCCTCGCAGCTGTGGGAACAGAAACACCTCACAGCCAAGCAGCAGCCAGTCACTGGAGCGGAGGTGAGAGAACCAGCGTGACTCCCCAGCAGCACTAGCGCGGAGGAAGAGGTGAAAATCCTCCTCTGCTTGCAACGTGGGCAGTGACGTCACTGGTTGCCAGACGCCAAGCGGCTATAGCAACCAGTGATCAGGAGTAGGTGGAGGAGGTGGGGGCTAGTTCACTCCCTCCCTGCTCATTCCTCCCACTGGCTCCTACTCGCAGTACACAGCTGTATTTGCGACTGAGTGACTGTTACATACACTGACATTGTGTATGTTAAAGAGCACAGCAGGGATGATTAGGGTGTGCCTGGGCACACCCGGCACACCCCGTGGGCACGCCTATGACCCAGAGGGAAGTATTCATCGGACGAACCGATCGTGTGTGGGCCCCATTAGTTTTTTTCCCATCGGGAAAAAAATTTAACCTGTTTTAAAAAAGTCGACGCATGCCCCGAAGCATTGAACTTAATTTTTCTCAGCACGTCGTAGTGTTTTACGTCACCGCGTTGGACACTATCCGATTTCTAACCGATGGTGTTTAGGCAAGACTGATGAAAGTCAGCTTCATCGGATATCTGATGAAAAAATCCATCGGTTCGTTTTCATCAGATGAACCAATTGTGTGTACAGGGCATTACTCTTTAATTAATGAACTCCCATTTACTGGCATTGTTGTCATGTTGTATTGTACGCATGGAAATTTAATGTTTTCCTGACAGGTAATGAAAGTGTAAATCTCACAATAGAATTATATTATTATTATTGGGATTAAACACTTTTTGCTTAGACAGTAGTTTTTTCATGGTGTTTTTAATAATAATATTTTGAAAAAAGTATATCCACACTGGTATATCTTGGATAACATTTTCATATCATAATACTTTATTTGAGAAGATGACTAAATAAAACAGCTGGAACACACAAGTGTATCAAGCATCCTAATATAACCTTAGCCGGCTATTTTTATCTCTGATTATATGGCAGAGGTCACAGTTCTGTTACAGGTCATTCTGGGTTAGAGCAGTTTATGAAATGCACTGAAAGTATATAGATAAAAGATTTATTATAATTTATTTTATTTTTTTTTTATTTTTTTTGTTGTTTTTACTTTTTTTTTTTTAACAATAGATTTTTATTGAAAGTATTTACTTAACAGTACAGATTAAATTGTCACATTAATCCTTAGTAACAGAACGAGTTACCTTGGTTCATAAGATTGTTCTTATAACAATACAGTATTTGGTAGCCTGTACCAGCCCACCCCTATCGGGTTCAATCTGTAGGCATGGCCAGGCCTCCAATTGAGTTAGCTATTTGTGTATAGAAAATCATAAAGAAACAGAAAATGTATACACATATATACATAAACATATATATATATATATATACACGTACACATGCATACAGAAATAAAAAAAAAATGAACTTAACAAAACTTGCTACACAGATCAGTAAAGTAGGTCCAGGATAATACATTACAAATGGGGTAAGTAAATATCTGACTTTGACGTATTTCAAACTTGACAATAGATTACATATTACACTCTTTTAAGTATTTGGATGCTCTGGGATGGATGATCCAAGCTAACCATTTCTTTCTGAATGTAGTAATGGAATAGTTTTTATAAGCCAGCATTAATTCGTATTGGGCCTGTATATTGATTCTAGCTATAACTGTCGATAAGTTGGGTGCGTCCTTTGATTTCCACAGGCTGGTTATAGTGAGACTTGCTGCAACCAGTGTGTGGAATACAATTGTTCTATATTCTTTAGGATAGATATCCAAATTGATACCTAGTAAAGCTGTGGCCGGGTTTAGTTTATTTAGGATGCCTGTAAGATCTGCTATAAAGGAAGTAATTGAATTCCAGAAGCTATGTAGATTTTTACAGCTCCATAATATGTGTAACAGGTTTCCTATCTGATTGTTGCATCTCCAACACTCATTAGACGTTGAGGGATATATTTTTGCTAATTTATATGGGGTCAGGTACCATCTATTTATTATTTTTTGTGCGTTGTCCCAGTGTTCAATACATGCTGATGACTTGCTAGCTATATGGATTGCTTTTTTCCATTGGTCCCAGGTAAATTCTTGTTCTAAATCTTTCTCCCACTTAATCATGTGTGCGTTTTTATTGTCAAATGGGTGGGTAGATAGTATGTCGTAAAAGAGAGAAATTCCTTTTATCGTTTGTTGATTTTGGTGGGTGAAAAATTGCCATATAATTAAGGGGATTTCTACAGGGTCAGTCGGATTGAACTCTTTTAGTCTGGTATGTTTCCTCAGTTTGGTTAGAGTGATCTCTTTGTATTTCAAGGGTAGATTTCCGTAAAGATGAAAACCTTCCTTAACCCATTCATCTACAATTAGACGTATTCTACAATAGTTGAGTGCACCTGTCGGTATCATCAATTTTATTTTATTTTGGATGTTTTTCGTTTTTGAAAGTATATGTTTCCAAGCTAATAATGTGGATCTGATGCTAAGAAAATTGGGAATGTTAATCTTTGGAAGTATAGCGTAAGCTATTGCCAGGGCATACAGGTCATGTCTTTTTGTGACTTGTTTTTCTATGTTTAGCCATATTTTATCTTCCCTATTGTTGAACCAGTATCTCATCCGATCTAATAGGGTTGCATAGTAGTAGTTTTTGATGTCAGGTAGGTTCATTCCTCCTAAAGATTTTCTGGTAGTTAAAATGGAGAATGCCACTCTTGCTTTTTTCCCATTCCATATGCAATGTTTAAGTTTTGTATTCAGTTGCGTGAAAAATTTGGCAGGGATTGGGATCGGTAAGCATCTAAAATAGTATAATATTTTAGGGAGGGTTTGCATTTTAAATGCGGCTATTTTCCCTACCCAGGAAAGTTGTGTTTTTTGTATATTTTGTAGGTCTTTGTTGACTACTTCTAAAAGGCTGGGAAAATTAACTTTGTATATTTTGGTTGATGGGTAGGAGAGTTGTATTCCCAGATAGCATATTTTGGAGTTGTCCCAGTTGAAGTTATTTTCTTTGCGTAAAGTATTAATTAGCGTCATAGGAATGTTCATAGGGAGAGCGTAACATTTGTTTTGATTTATTTTGTAATACGACACCTCACCAAATCTTTCTAATAATTTGTGAGCTTCTGGCAGGGAAGAAGTAGGGTTAGATAATGTGAGTATAATATCGTCTGCGAATAGCCCTACTTTAGGTTCATATTGTCCTATAGTTATACCTTTGATGTCGGTGGTTGATCTTATATATTCCGCAAGTGGTTCGATTGCTAGTGAGAAAATTAATGGGGATAATGGGCAACCTTGTCTGGTTCCGTTAGTAAGGGAGAAAGTTTTAGAGATAACACCTGATGTGAATACTTTGGCCGTAGGTTGAGAGTATAGCGCCATAATTGCCGAATGGATAAATCCATGAAATCCAAATTTGGCTAGAGTTTTAGAGATGTAGGCCCAATGCATTCTATCAAATGCTTTTTCAGCATCTAATGCTAAAAGTACTGAGGGAGTTCGGTCAGTGTGAATTTGGTCAATTAAGTTAAGGATTTTTCTAGTGCTGTCTGGTGCTTGTCTCCCCTTAGTAAAGCCTACTTGGTCTGGTCCTATTAGGTAGGGGGTTATGTTTATCAATCTGTTAGCCAGGATTTTTGCATACATTTTTAGGTCAGAATTTAATAATGAAATTGGTCTATAATTGAGAGGGGATGAGGGGTCTTTGCCTTGTTTCGGAATTGTTATTATTATTGCTTCTAAGGCCTCGTACACACGAGCGGATATGTCCGCTGAAAACGGTCCGATGGACCGTTTCAGCAGACATCTCCGATCGTGTGTATGGGCTAGCGGACAGATTTGTCCACCCGACAGATTTCAAAGCATGCTTTGAAATCTATCGGGTGGGAATGTGTCCGCCCGACATGTCTGCTGGTTAGTACACTTACCAGCAGACATGTCGTCCCGCACCGCGCCGCGCCGCCGCCGAATGGATTCGGCGCATGTGCGGAAGTGTTTTACTTCCTGGTGCGGTGACGTGGCGGCGTCAACATCACCGCCACGTCACCGACACGTCAGCGCGCTCTCTGCTGGCGGGGATTTTGGTTTGCTCGTGTGTACACGCAAGCAAACCAAAATCCTAGCAGACAGATTTGTTGAAATCTGTCGGACGGACAGATTTGAACAAATCTGTCCGCTCATGTGTATGGGGCCTAATAGTTCTTTGGGAAAAGATTAAGAGTTAGCTAGATGGGATTTATTATAATTTCAACCAATTTATCCAATATCTAGTAGGAATCTACTAGATATCATTTAAAAAAAATACATGTATGAAAGGTATGCATCTCAACTGCATATCATTCTTTTTGTTCTGATCAGCCTTAATAAAATCTTTAATAACTACAAGTTCTAGGCATTTCATAATATACAAATACCCAGACAGCATGGGTGTAAACTAGTTTAATCAGGAAAGAACTAAACTTCCTTTTCCATGTCAGGGGAATAGTTTAGTGATGTACAGTGCTTAGGCAGATTAACCTAGCCTATTGGATGCAAAAAAAATGTATTGTATTTACAGTAAAACCTTGGTTTGAGAGTAACTTGGTTTGAGAGTGTTTTGCAAGACAAGCAAAATGTTTTAAAAAATGTTGCCTTGATATACAAGTGATGTCTTGATATAAGAGTAGTGTCATGTCACAACTGAGTATAAAAAAGTGTAGCAATATGGTTACATTTAATGAAGGTACAACATTTAACAACTTATTGCTACACTTACAGTAGAGGTGCCTCTCTTCTCTTTTATACTCTGTAAAAAAAATGCTTTGATATACAAGTGCTTTGGATTACAAGCATGTTTCTGGAAATAATTATGCTCGCAAACCAAGGTTTTACCGTATTATGTTGCAAAACAGTCTTTCAGGCAATTTATCAAACACTGAAGTTATAAGGACAACCCTAGCAAAAACATTGTTTAGTTTTAAATACAGTGTAGAAGTGTGAGAACCTCTGTCTATTTTATTGCTGTCTGTTTCCCTAAGGCCGCATACACACGAGGAGACATGTCCGCTGAAACTGGTCCGAAGAACCAGTTTCAGCGGACATGTTCGATCGTGTGTACGGCCTAGCGGACAGTTTTCCAGCAGACAAAAGTTTCTAGACATGCTTAGAAACTTGTCCGCTGGAAACCTGTCCGTCGGACATGTCCGATGGTTAGTACGCCCAACCATCGGACCAAAATCCCGCGCATGCGTCAAATTGATTTGATGCATGCGTGGAAGCATTGAACTTCCTTTCTCCAGCACGTCGGTGTCTTCTACGTCACCGCATTCTGGTCCGCAGGGATTTTGGGCCGATGATGTGTACACACATCAGACCAAAATATCCCTTCAGACATGTCCGATGAAAACGGTCCGTCGGACCTGTCTCATCGGACATGTCTCCTCGTGTGTACAGGGCCTAATTAGTCTTGACATCTTCTTTGCATACATTTGCAGTAGCACAGAGACATTTGTTTTGCTTGCTCTGTGCTATGACTCTCTGGGGAGAAGACAGAGTGCAACCAGTCCTCCTTCTAGCTGCCTCTTCTAGCAGTCACTTGGCTAAATAAGCAAAAATGCCAGTTCTGACATTACAAAAGCTACAAATAGACAATCGGCTGGTACAATACACAGGCAACAAATGGGCATCTATACAATTTAGAAAACAAGCAATTATTACAATCTGTAGAAATCAAACAGACCACTCTGAAAATAAAAAAAACTCCACCCCCCCCCCCAAGAAAAAATCTCCCCTTTCTAGCCCCCCAAGAAAAAATCTCCCCTTTCTAGCACAAATATCCACCCTACCTCTACCTCAGCAAAATCACCCTATACCCCCGAAAAGGCCCACTACCCCTCCTCATCTAGCAGAATATCTATATATCTCTAGGTGCCAACAAATTTCTTCCCTTCTTTCCATACATACAATTTATCAGGATACTGAGTGATAGAAGGGTGAAGAACAGAGGAAGTTCTTCAAGGCTACCCTTGTCATATGACACATAAGAGTCAAGGAGGAGTCTGGAAGAACTTCCCTCCACTCTGCATCTTGGGTCTACACAAGTGGGAATTTTACCGCCAAGTGGGTGCTTCTGCAGAGACGTAGGCAACACTACCTGAGGCTTTGCAAGGACCAATGCATAACAGTAATTGACAGGTGTCATTAACCCAGGACAACTGTCCTCTTCTCTAAGCACGTCGTGACCCTTCGGGGATAAACTACGCTATATTAAGATACCGCTCAACTCAACTCTAAGGCCACGTACACACGATCAGACCGGTCCGATGAAACTGGTCCGACGGACCATTTTCATCGGACCAGGCTGAAGTGGTCTGATGGTCTGATGTGTGTACACACCATCGGACCAAAAATCCGATCAGACCAGAATGCGGTGATGTAGAACACAACGAGGTGCTGAAAAAACTAAGTTCAATGCTTCCAAGCATGCATCGACTTGATTCTGAGCATGCGCAGGCTTTTGGTCCGATGCTTTTGCGTACTAACCATCGAACCTTTTAAAGCAGGTTTTAAAACAACGGTCCGATGGGCCATGCACACCATCGAACTGGTCCGATGAAACTGGTCTGCAGACCAGTTTCATCGGATCGGTCTGATCGTGTGTACGCGGCCTAAGAGCACCCTGCAGTTGGCTAAACCTGAGTTGGAGCACACATCCTGACCCATCGTGGGTACGCCTCTAGCTACAGTTGGTCAGTTTTTTTTTACCATTCCAGGACTGAATAGGATATGGCGACACTAACATTGCTACTGTCATTCAACAGAGTAGAACTGGAGATTAGGGACAAGAAGCTGGAAATCCACTAATCAAATTGATTGAAGCATTTTAATGTTTACAATCTAATACTACAGCTAAAGAAAACATAGAAGAAAATAACATGGACATGTTTATCATATGTTATGTTATGTTTATCATAACATGAGGTGATCCAAAGTTTATTGTATATTACCAGGATGTGTTATGTGGGGGAGGGGTGGATTTCTCACTTTTTATACTGTGAATCACCTCATGTTATGATAAACATAACATAACATATGATAAACATGTCCAAGCTAGATATGTAAATAACCTGTCACTCAAAGCAAGAAGACATAAACAGACTTTTTATCTGGAATTCTGTTAATTTTCACTGAACATTAAAAGAGGATTTCTCAGATCTGGATTAACTCTGTCTGGCAAGACTGGGCACAGATGATAGGAAATCTTATACTCTACATTGTGACATAAAAAATAAAAAAAACATTTTTGGATTTACATCCACTTTAAAGGAACAATGTTCTTTTTTTTACTTGTAGTATTTAAATATGTCAAAAGAAAAAAGTAAAAACAATGTATATATTATAATGGGACTCCCATGAGGCTAAGGACCTGTGTGATTAACCACTTTAATACCGGGCCATTGTCATATGACATCCACAAAGGGGATCTCCCATCCTGGGTGGACGTCATATGACGTCCTGGACTTGGGGGGGGGATATCTGAATGATGCCTGCAGCGAGAGGCATCGTCCAGATATCCATCTCTTCTGCCGGCGATTCTGCACAACATAAGAATGATCATAGCGGCGGTTCTGCTGCTTGATCATTCTTATAGGCCATCCGGTGCTTCTCCGGGCTCTCCCGTGCCATCGGGGGCCCGGAGAATGAATCGGCTGGCTCTTGCAGGAAGCATAGTGATGACTGGTGACCAGATGGCCACAAGTCATCTCTATGACTGTCGAAGGACCCGGGCGCGATGTGATGACGTCATGCCTGGGTCCCGTAAGTAAACAAAGCCGCGATTGTGGCTACTAGGCAACAGTATTCATGAGATCGTTGAATTTTTTTCACCAATCTCATGGTTTCCAGCCTGGAGGAGAGATGTGGGGTCTTATTGACCCTGCATCTCTCCATAAAAAGAACCTGTCACACACATTCCTATTACAAAGGATACATTCCTTGTAATAGGAATAAAAGTGATAAAAAAATAAAAAGAAATAAAAAAAGTGTAAAAAAATAAATAAATAAATATCTAAAAAAAAAAAAAAACGCCCCTGTCCCCGGTAGCTCGCGTGCAGAAGCCAATGCACACGCAAGTCCCGTCGACATATTTAAACGCCGTTTAAACCACATATGTGAGGTATCCTTGAGTGCGTTAGAGTGCCAGCAACAATTCTAGCACTAGATCTCCTCTGTAAATCTAAACTGGTAACCTGTGAAAAATTTCAAAGCGTTGCCTATGGAGATTTTTTAGTACCGAAGTTTGGTGCCATTCCATGAGTGTGTGCAATTTTAAAGCGTGACATGTTAGGTATCTATTTACTCGGTGTAACATAATCTTTCATATTTTACAAAAAAATTGGGCTAACTTTACTGTTTTGTTATTTTTTTAATTCATGAAACAATTTTTTTTCCCAAAAAAGGTGTTTGAAAAATTATTGCGCAAATACCGTGCAAGATAAAACGTTGCAATGACCGTCGTTTTATTCCCTAGGGTGTCTGCTAAAAAAACATATATAATGTTTGGGGGTACTGCGTAATTTTCTAGCAAAAAAATCATGATTTGTACATGTAGGAGAGAACTGTCATAATATGCGGTACAAAAGAAGACAATGATATTAGTAGCCAGTGACGCAGAAAAAGCATTTGATCGAGTGGAGTGGATGTTTCTAAAAGCAACACTGCAACACATAGGCTTAAAAGAAGGGATGATGAGCTGGTTCGCGAACCTATACTCACAACCAAGCGAGAAAGTTAAAATAGAGGGTAAGATATCCGACCCATTTATTATTCGAAACGGGACAAGACAAGGCTGCCCATTATCGCCTATAATTTTTGTTCTTACTATGGAGCCCTTTCTACGTAAGATACGAGCAAACCCGAGTATCAGGGGGGTAAGAATGAAAGGAGAAGAACAGAAAGTAGTGGCATACGCGGATGATTTAATTTTTCTTATAACATCCCCAGTTAGAGTATGGGAATCTGTCCAACTTTAAGGTCAATTACGGGAAAACGGAAGCTTTAGGTATAGAATTAAAAATGGAAGCTACGGAGCAGATTATAACACAATTCGACTTTAGGTGGACAGACTCTCACATAAATTATTTAGGAACAAAGATCACAAGGAACTTAAATAAATTATTTGAATTCAATTATGTACCATTGGCAAGGCAAATAAAATTAGACCTAGAGGGATGGGATAAAGGAATTTGTACATGGTTTGGGCGGACAAATATATTAAAGATGAACGTGCTTCCAAAAATGTTGTATTTAATACAAGCCTTACCAATTAAGATCCCAAACAGTTTTCTAAGAGAAATGAGATCAAGGTTCCTGAAATTTATATGGGCAGGGAAACCAGCAAGGATACGTAGGGCTATTTTATCACTACCTAAGGGGGAAGGAGGGATTGGATTTCCAGACCTGATAAAATATCAGGAAGCATCCCATTTTGCAAAAGTGGTGGAATGGTGTGGGTGGAACAAAAAACCCTGGATCCCAGAGAGCGAAATGACAGCAGAAGTAAAGAAACATCCAATGATAGGCGCTACTATACGTGTAACTAGAAAGATTTTTGAAAAAACAAATGTGTCTAAATACCCAAGTCCGTTAACTCCGATCTTGGGTACTAAGGCTTTTCAAGCAGGCATGACAGATCCAAGGTTTATAGCCATGCGACAGAGGGGTATCAGTAGGATCATTCAATTCTCAAAAGATAATCGATTAAAGACAAGGAGCGAGATAGAAAAAGAATCTATACCAGAATTAGATTTCCTTAGGATGCTACAACTAGAAGCATTCCTTCGGAAAAAGGCAAACACCTATACAAGAGTTAGAAATGTGTCTAAATTCGAGCAGATATGTCTAGAGGGGGACATAATAAGACATTCATTGTCTTATTTTTATGCAATATTAATTAATATAGACATACCACAAGAACTTAAGTTTATACAAGCTTGGGAGAGAGATCTGGGGTTAAGATTTACCCTAGAACAAAAGGATAGGATTCTGCGGTTTACACATAAGGCATCTATAGCAAGTAAATATGAGGAGGGAGGATATAAAATACTAACAAGATGGTACAGAACACCAACAATATTATACCGCATATATCCTCAGACATCAGATGTCTGTTGTAGATGTCATGAAGCAGAAGGATCATTAATACATATTTTTGGGGAATGTGGGAAAATACAGGAATTTTGGAAAATGGTAACGAAGACAATCAATAAAATTACAGGAATAAATTTAGAAAATAGACCATCAGCGGTTTTACTACTAGATATTCCTATGTCAGTGGAAAAATACAAAAATTCACTGATAAGACATCTGATTATAGCCGCAAGGGCGTGCATCCCTGCCCCGTGGAAACAAGAGACCCCCCCATCTAGAGCACAGTGGCTCGCCAGAGTCGCAGAGATACAACAAATGGAAAATGTAACAATGGCAATGAAAGATCTGGACGAGAGATACCTTTCGATATGGCCCCATATGTGAAGTTTAGGGAGGGGTGGGGAGAGGGGGGGAGTGACGACCGACTGGAGAAAGGAGGGAATTAAATAATTTAATAATCTTTTTTTTGTTGGGAGGGTTGGGGGGGTAACAAAGTGGGATTAAAAGGAAAGTTTTGCGTAAACAGTAAAGCGGGGGGAGAGGGAGGGAAGAGGGTGAGATTCCTCTACATGAATATCTATAATCTTTGAAATAACTTTAATTCAACTGTAAGATGTGAAATGTGATAATCTGTAACACAAATCTTGAAATAAAAAAATAATTTAAAGAAAACAATAGGCCCGGTATGGAGGTGTGTATAAACACCCAGTATTGAAGGGGTTAAGCCTTCTTGTTGCCAGTTATTCTTTGACTCATGTCTCAGGCGGCGTACACACGAGGGGATATGTCCGCTGAAAACGGTCCGATGGACCGTTTCAGCAGACATCTCCGCTCGTGTGTATGGGCTAGCGGACAGATTTCTCCACCCGACAGATTTCAAAGCAAGCTTTGAAATCTATCCGGTGGAATCTGTCCGCCCGACATGTCTGCTGGTTAGTACACTTACCAGCAGACATGTCGGCCCCCACCGCCGCCGCGCCGCTGCCGAATGGATTCGGCGCATGCGCGGAAGTGTTTTACTTCCTGGTGCGGTGACGTGGCGGTGGCGCGGCGGCGTCAATGTCACCGCCGCGTCACCGCGCCGTCCGGCGGCGGGGAATTTGATCCGATGGTGTGTACACGCCATCGGATCAAACTCCCGATCGGACATATCCGATGGAAATGGTCCGCGGACCGTTTTCATCGGATATGTCCGATCGTCTGTACGCCGCCTCACACCTTAATTGCGGGCAATGATTCAATGATTAAGCTTTGCCTGCCCACATCGGAAATAATATGTGGAACCTGATGTCTACCTCATTTCAGCCTAATCCCACGTGTGGGACAAGTGTTTTGTTTCATGACAGATTCCTGTAAAATGTTTTTATTTAATAAGATAATTCCACTTACATTAAAAAACAAGTTATATAAGTACTAGCTATACATTCAATATGCAGACAACTACCATATTCTAAAACTATGAGACCATAAATATGGCTTCCTTGGAACCAGAAATGCATTTGCATGCTCACACAATTGGGTTACTTTTATGTTCAGCAGACTTTCTTCTCTCAGCAGACTTTTCTTCTCTCTAAAACAGAGATTGATCAAGGTAGAAACCCCTATTTATTGGTAGGGAAGTATGAAATAACAGCAGGGTGTGCATCGGCTCCGCGCGTGTGCACCTCCCGCACGTGCACCTCCCACAGCTCTTAAAGTGGCCGACGTACACCTACGGTGGTTTGCGCAGCCATGCCAACCTGCTGCCGTATAACGACAGAGGCTGGTCGGCAACAGGTTAATGGCTGATGAATGCTCCTGGACACAAGCTGTTTTTGTCCAAGTGTGATCATTTTTACCTAACTGCAGATAATCACTGGTTGTGTGATTACTTCTGAACACTGGCAGACAGCTGTGGCTGCTTTAAGCCTGTCTTTGCTTTGTATAGGCTCAGTGGCCGCAATTGTCTGCATCCACCTGTACATCCAGCTGCAAGAATCTGCTGGATTCTTGCCACAGTTGAATTTGTTTTGTCTGGTGAATGAGGCTTTAGAGACCTACATGGTTAACATATCAACATGAATATACCGTACACATGTTTTCCTATTTTGGGTGTTATATTCTTTAACTAGAACTTAAAGCCTAGCCATTTTTCTTTGTTCAACCCAGCAGACTAAAAAAAAGAAGCTCTGGAGGAGCCCTGGTACTAACTATCTGATGTCAGTACAGTGATCTCCTCCACTGGTCTATTGTGTTCTGACAGGAATGCCCCCCCAGCCAGAATACACCAGTCAGCGCTCTCAGCCATTGGCTGAGAGCACTGATCAGATGCCGGATGAAGCTGGATGGGCTGCTGTACCGAATATATTCAGCCCGTGTGTATGGGGCTTTAGTTAATGCCATTTGACAAAATAGTCAGATTTTTATTTACTTGTAAAATCATTTTTTTTTAGCACATTACAGGACACAGAGAAAAAGATTTTACAGGTAACCAAAAATCTGACTTTCTTTTTTGTACATTCCTGGACAAAGAGCATCTTCAAATTCATAATAATAGGAAAGCTCTAAAATAAGGGGTGGGCACACAGAAACAAACTATCCACCACCATGCCCTAAAAGATTATAAAACACCGACCACAAACCGCATCCTCAGAAGCACAAATATTCACATGACTAAACTTAGTAAAGGTATGAACTGAAGCCCAGGTACCAGCAGGAGGGGGACACGGAGCACGGAGCACGGACAGCAGCACGGAGGGGCACAAGGACCCGGAAGGGGGAGAGTAGCACAGAGGGAGGCACACAGCATGGAGGGGGACAAGGACCCGGAGAGGGAGAGCAGCACTGGGGGGGAGACACAGCACGAAGGGGGACAAGGACCTGCAGGGGGAGACACAGCATGGAGGGGGACAAGGACCCGGAGGGGGAGAGCAGCATGGAGGGGGAGACACCGCATGGAGGGGGACAAGGACCCGGAGGGGGAGAGCAGCACGGAGGGGGAGACATAGCATGAAGGGGGACAAGGACCCGGAGGGGGAGAGCAGCACGGAGGAGGATACCAGAACAGTCAGCGGTGATCAGTGCGGCTTTGGGGGAGTTACAAGCACCAATCAACTCTGTAAAATTTTCACTGAAGCAGATGAAAAGGGGGCAGATCAGTGCTTGTAACTTCTCCCGCCGCACAGATCATCCCTGACTGCCCAGGTATCGGGTGAAGCATCAAGTACAAGTACTCGGGGAAATGCTCGGTATCGGTACCGATACTAATATCGGTATCGGGACAACCCTAGTTTTAACGCTGTCAGCAGATTGGGCACTTCCCCATATAAGGACCATAGCACACCAGGGCAGACAGCCCTTTCATGTGTTGAAGACTGGGAAGAAAGGTAGGGAAGGGTATCTATGGCTTTTAAGTAGAGACAATTTTGAATGAGTTACAATGTAGGGAAGTTAGAGTGATACTGCAGCTTTATTGCTCCGCTCTCAAGGTCATTTTGATTTTTAAAACTGAGCAAAATAATGCAATCAGCTTTAATGCGGAACTAAACCCTCTATAACTTTACAGCCAAGGAAGCTGTCATCTTATCTTCTCCTTTAACAGCAGTTGCCATGGTGCTGCACGTGTCATGAGTTATTACACCAGCCATTTGATGGCTTAACAGTTCAGTTGTGAGTATAAATAACCGTGACCGTTATTATTCAAGGCATGCCTTGAATGTAACTGTTTTTTGAAAAAATAGTTAAATGAATGATTTAAATTCTCCTTTAACATTGTATATGAAATTAATTGTTATATTAAATGTTCATGGTAGATTTTTTGCTTACAATATATTATTTTAATATCTTATAATGTAATCAATAAAAACAATCTATATACTCCAACAAACTCACAAAAATCCCTGGCCACATTAATACAAGCAAGCACCTGACAAACAGGGTTCATTGGAATTAAAACTATGGCAGCTGAATAAGCAAGTGCCTGACATACAAATAATACAGAAAGTTCCCAAGTGTCTGCTAGTAGTCTAGTTTGCTTGTAATCACAGAGTCTTCTAAACACTCTTGCACCCATGAACCGCAAACAACACACCTATCAAATAAAATTAAAAAGCATAACAGAAATACAGAAGAACAAAATAAAAAATCCTCAAGCTAACCTGACCACATTGCATGTTACTAAAAAACATTATCATCATCAAAAATTGACAGGCTGGCTAAAAGTACTATCATATTTATATTAATAAAATATCAAAGGAAAAGTATAAACATTCATGTACATTAACCAACCTCATTACAATTTTTTTTTTAAGATTATTGTCTTTTAACACCACTATATAGAGTACATCTATGGATTACCTATTACCAATACAACTCCAATTCCCAAAAAGTTGGGGCGCTGTGTAAAGGTCCCTCTCCTCTGTAGTCTGGAGGACGCTGCACCCATGTTTGCCAAAAAGAAGTAAAATTTGACACACATGACCACATACCAGTTTTCCATATTGCAACAGACCGTTGTAAATGAGCTTTGGCACAGAGAGGATGGCGGTATTTTTGGATCGTGTTCTGATATGGCTTCTCCCCTGCATTATAGAGCTTAATTTTGCATTTTTGGATGGCAAACCCATCATGCGTGGGCGCCATCAGTTATTTATCCATTAATTTAAAAAAAAAGCAAACTTGTTTTAAATGTAACCAATAGATACCTAACCGATAGCAAAAAAACGATCGTTTGTAGGCACGATCATTGGTTAAAAATCCACGCATTCTCAGAATCAAGTCGACTCATGCTTGGAAGCGTTGAACTTAATTTTTTTCTGCACGTCGTGTTTTACGTCACCACGTTCTGACACGATCGGTTTTCATCGGATGGACCGATCGTGTGTACGCGGCCTTAAAGATATTACATCGGTCTTCAGCCCACACCCAGGGTAGCTTAATACGCAATCAGACGGTGATTTTTAGAAAGTATTCTTAAACCAATGGAGTGATGTCCTTCACAGAATCATTACTGTTTTTAATGCACTGCTCACAAAGCACTTAAGCCGACGTATCTTGAGATACGCCGCGTAAGTGTAAATATGTGCCGTCGTATCTGTGCGCCGTCCCCACAGAACTAAGATACGCCTAAAAACTGACTTCATCCGACCGACGTAACTTGCCTACGCCGGCGTATAGTGGGCGCATAGTTACGCTGAACGCATTTGGCACTTCCATTGATTTTCGATGCAAATATGCAAATGAGGGAGATACGCCGATTCACGAATGTACTTGCGCCCGGCACATGTTTTAAGCGATTTGCGTAGGGGTTACGTCTGGTGTAAAGTTATTCCCCATATTGGAGGCGCAACTCATGCAAAGGTATGGACCAGGGAACGAACGCCGTCTAATTTTACGTAGTTTACGTTGTACGTGAATAGGGCTGGGCGTAGGTTACGTTCACGTCGTAAGCAGTGATTCGACGTATCTTAGCCAGTTGTTTCGACGTGATTGTGAGCATGCGCACTGGGATGCATCTAAGGTACGACGCATGCGCAGTTCATTTTAAGTACTTGTCTGAAGCTCAGCCCATCATTTGCATGGGGTCATACTTCATTTAAATGTATCACGCCCACTTCCAGCCCACTTCCACTTACCCTGCCTTACGCCTACGACTATATGCTAGGCCGGCGCAATGTTGGGAGCATTTGCTTTGTGAATTCCATGCTTGCCTCTCCGCGATGCACCGGCGTAGCGTAAAAAAGAGATACGCTACGGCGGCAAAAAAATGTGCCGATGTATGTGAATCTACCCCAATGATTCCTCCAGAATCTTTGAATCTTTTGGTGATAATATGTACTGTAGATCAGGGCTCAAGTCCTGTGGGAACACGTGGGAATGGAGTTCCTGCACTTTTTTCACAGCAGAACTAGAGCAGCTGAACCGCCCGAGCCAATCCTTCACTAAGCGGCGATGCCCAGCTCGAGTTACTGTCAGGGGCAGACGAACCTTAGTAATCCTTTGTTACTGGCCGCTTCCTGTATATGGATTCATCAGGTAGTGTGCGGGTATTCCGTCACTTCCTCGTTGCCGCAATGTATCCTGGGAGCTTTTGTCATTGTTCCCAGGAGACATTGCAGAGGTCTGCCCGAGTTATCGCGGGATTTAGAAAGAACTTGCTTCTACCCGCACTCTACCCGATGAATTCATATACAGGAAGCGGCCAGTAACATAAAGGATTAGTAAGGTACAGTGGATCGAAAAAAAAATTAATTATGCATATGAGTGTATCATTTATTTATTTTTTGGTGGGGGAGTGGATCTTGGGTGGATCTTGGGTGGGAGTTCCCACACTTTTTTCCCCAGGACTTGACCCCTGCTGTAGATGATGACATATTTAAAGTCTTTCCAATGTTATGTTGAGGAACATTAGGCCCTGTACACACGATCAATCATGTCCGACGAAACATGTCCGACGGATCGTTTTCAACGGACAAGGCTGAAGTGGTCTGTTGGTCTGACCATCATCGGACCAAAATCCCCTCGGACCAGAACGCAGTGACGAATAAAAAAACAAAGTTCAATGCTTCCAAGCATGCGTCGACTTGATTCTGAGCATGCGCGGGATTTTGGTCCGATGATTTCGTGTACTAACCATCGAACCTGTCCAACGGACAGGTTTCCCCCAACTTTTTTGAAAAGTGTTACTTCAATCAATCTCAAAATTACCTTATTTTTTCCTTAAAATTGTACATTTTCTCAGTTTAAATATTTGATATGTTTTCTTTTTTCTATTGTGAAAAAAATATCGGTTTATGAGATTTGCAAATCATTGCATTCTGTTATTATGTAGATTTTACACTGTGCCCCATAGTCATTGGGGTTGTAGTTAAAACTGACAAATAATAATTTCATAGTAACTGTCACAAGTTTTGAAGCTACAGAACTTTAGTTTTAAACCATATACAGTATGTCAAATGCTATTGTTCATACAGAGTTCTTTTTTGAAACTTTATTGATATACTTCTCCCACAGCTAGAGCTTTGGCCTTCTAACAGAATAAGGAAACACATAATGGTGAACTAATGGAACCACAAAGTAACACAACATCAGAACCCCCATGATGCTGTGGTTTACAGTACTCAGATCCAGCAGTTTCTAAATAAAAGCATCCTATCAGTTATATTTTGCCAGCATGTCAGATTTCACCAGCAGGGGTCAGTTCCTGCTTCTGCATGACAAAGCAGTGAGGTTTGAACTGCATAGGAAACTTTATTCTCACTAACTATTAACTGCAACACTTTGAATCAATTTGCTACAAATTTGATGACCATTAAATAACATGAGATTAAACTACCAATGTCATTTAGCTCTGCATGCATGCCAATATGTTTGTTTGCGGGAAAGTAATCAAACACGGTTATTTGGTTTACATAACTCTCTTAGGCCTGGTTCACACCTATGTATTTTTTAGTGCGTTTTCTGTTTTGCAGAAACAAACTACAGTCCATTAAACAAGATTTCCTATGGGTCACATTCACATCTTTGAATTTTATGGAAAGGGCCAGGGACTTTTTTCTCGTTTTTGGTTCCATAGACTTCAATTGCTCAAAAATGTGTATTGAAAAATGCAAAATACACCTGGAATATGCAAATTGCAGCCTGCATAGGTGTGAACCAGGCCTTAAAGGAGTTGTAAAGGAAAAAAAATGTTGCCTAAAATTAATGTCTGCAAGATGGAGAGACAGAATAGTGTAAAACCAGTAAATACCTATTAAATTCCTTCATCTATATCACCTCCGGCATTCTAGTTTCTGTTCTCTCATTCACTTCCTGGTTTGCGGCACTCGTTCATGTAAGAACTACATTTCCCAGTATGCATTGTGGCACGCCCAGTAATTCACACCTCCTTGAAGACTCTAAGGCCGCATACACACGACCAAATAAATCTGTTCAAATCGGTCTGACAGACCGATTTGATCAGATTTGTCTGCTGGGATATTTTGGTTTGATCGCTGTACACACGATCAAACCAAAATCCCCGCCGGCAGACAGTGCGGTGACGTGGCGATGACGCCACGTCACCGCACCAGGAAGTAAAACACTTCCGCGCATGCGTCGAATCCATTCGACGCATGTGCGGGCAGATATGTCTGCTGGTTAGCGTACTAACCAGCAGACATGTCGGACGGACGGATTCCCAGCAGAGAGATTTTAAAGCATTCTTTAAAATCTGTCTTGCTGGCAAAATCTGTCTGTCCGCCCGTACACACGATCGAATCTGTCTGCTGAAACGGTCTGGCAGACCATTTCCAGCAGATAGATTCGATCGTGTGTACGCGGCCTAACACGTAGAGAGCGTCCTGCCACACAGATGTAGTTCCCAGGAGGGGGCAAACACGTCACTGACCACCGCAGTAAAGCCTCCCTTTACTGTGGTGAGTAACAATCAGACAAGCAGAAAGTGAACAGAACAGAGAAGAAATAGAGCAACTTCTGAGCAAAAACGAACAATGAGGTGAAGTGAAAAGAGGAATGTCTGCAGGTAAAGGATGCTTATTATGAAAAAAAATGTTTTCCTTTACAATGCCTTTAAGGCCTATACACATGATGAGAATATCAGGCAAAACAAAAAAATACGCATTCAGAGATAGATCTATAGATTACGTCAGTTAATGGGGAAAAACCCGAAGGGACAAGCACAAAGAAAATTATCATACAATAACCAAACAAAAATTTTCGTGTAATTAGCATAATTGTTTTATGTAAAAAAAATCATGTGACCAAGAACACGCATGCTTGGAAAATAAAGAATGCATTACAATACATTACATAAAATAGTACAGCGCAACAATGTAAATAACTCACCATTAAAAAATTGTGAAAATACAATAATCAATAAAAAGTCCATCAATAAATAAAGTCCATGTAAAACCCAAACAAATGTGTATGATAACGTTCAATTTGTGACATTCATATACTGTATATATATCATTCATATATGATCCACATGACTTGCAAGCAAAAAATGCTTTACAACAGTGCCCACCACCTTTCACTGCAGCCTCTTGCCTCCCAAACAGACCCACACAAAGGTAAACTCTATCACAATTTCCCAGATACTGGGTATTAATCATGAAGTGTACTTCCAAACAGCCTCTGGCAGATCAGCAATCCGTGCTGGAACTCAGGATTCAGCCCATATAACATGAGGGAGATCTGTTTTGACATTGAAAGAGACGTTTCATCTTGTGCATCTTATGTCCTCTGAAGAGTGAACTGCATTCGGATTGCTTTTCAGAGGGAATTTGACAGGCATTATAACACCTCCTCACCACCAGATTTACCCCTATGATAACACACTCTTAAACACATTGGTGGTACCACCAGTTAAACTCGGCACCCTGAGTTAAAAATTCTGCGGCCGCAAAGCCAACTTTTTTGCAGCCAGGACTGTTTAGGTGGGTGGCCAGTGAGTGGTAAAACTGTGGCTCACCACTCAAAGAATGCTAACAATTGACCTTTGACCTATGATGTAGCATGAGGGGCTAGTTTAGCAACCCATTCAGATTATATTAGTAAGGTAGAGTCTCATGGTAGAGTTGTTCGTAAAATTTGACAATCTAACAGATAAAAGCTTAAACAAAATCTGGCTGTGTGTGGTCAAAATTAGATTCTCCAGAATAAAAAATGTCTTCATTTATTCTTTTAAATACACAGCTGTTCTCTGCATCTCTTTACAGTGCACATATCATTTATTTACATCTCTATCTTATCTTCTCTCTCCCAATGCTGAAAAGCAGAAGTACAGCCACTAAGCCATAATTTTAACCACTTGCTTACTGGCCACATACACCCCCCTCCTGCCCAGGTGAAATTTCAGCTTCCGGCACTGCGTCGCTTTAACTGACAATTGCGCGGTCGTACGACGTGGCTCCCAAAAAAAATTGACGTCCTTTTTTCTCCACAAGTAGAGCTTTCTTTTGGTGGTATTTGATCACCTCTGCGGTTTTTATTTTTTGCGCTATAAACAAAAAAATGCATCAATTTTAAAAAAAATACAATATTTTTTACTTGTTGCTATAATAAATAGCCCAATTTAAAAATATATATATATATATTTTTTCTCAGTTTAGGCTGATACGTACATATTTTTGGTAAAAAAAAATCGCAATAAGCAACTGGTTTGCGCAAAAGTTATAGCGTCTACAAAATAGGGGACAGAATTTTTTTATTATTATTATTTTTTTTTTACTAGTAATGGCGGCGATTTGCGGCGATTTTTTTATTGGGATGGCGACATTATGACGGACACATCGGACACATTTTTGGCGCCATTCACATTTATACTGCGATCAGTGCTATAAGTATGCACTAATTACTGTATAAATGTGACTGGCATTGAAGGGGTTAACATTAGGGGGTGAGGAAGGAGTTAAATGTATTCCCTGCATTGTGTTCTATCTGTAGGTGGAGGGGGGGTGACTGGGGAGGTGACAGATATGTGTCTCCCTATGTACAAGGGACACGGATCGGTCTCCTCTCCAGAGACAGGACGCTGTCTCTGTGTAAAACGGCAATGAGAGATGCTCTCATATGTTTACATATGAGAGCATCTCTCATTGGCTGTGCAGATCGCATAGCAAACGGCCCCTCTGATTGGCCGTTCGCCGCGATCTGTGATTGGCTGTGTCCAAGGGACACGGCCAACACAGAATTTCCCCGAACGCCAAAAGGGGAGGCCGTCATTCGGCTATAGCGCGGATCTCAAGTAGTTAAGGATTCCCAAAGTGTATCAACTAATGCCCCGTACACACGTGCAGGATTTCCGACGGGAAAAGTTCCTGTCGGAAATCCGGAGGCGAAAGGCGAGAACCTGCTCGGTCAGTCTTTCCCCCTACACATGGCCAGTTTTCACAACAGGAAAACTGCGATGGAGCATTGGCCGAGAATCCCGGTCGTGTGTATGCTCCATCACAGTTTTTCCCATAGGAAAACTGCCAAAAACCAACAGACAAAAGTTTTCCGGTGGGAAAAAAGAGAATTCTCTTTTTTTGTCCGGCGGTTTTTGGGCAGTGTTCCCATCTGAAAAACTGCAAGGAGCATACACACGGCCGGGATTCCCGACCAAAAGCTCTCCTCACGAGGCATAATAGTATCCAATCAGATTTTCCATTTCTCAGTCTCAGAGCTACCAGAATAAAGCTAATTGCTTTCTATAAAGAATTGCTCTTTGCTTTCTGACTTAAACAGCCCATAGATAAATCTTTTTTTTTTTTCTTTTGTTCGATCAGCGGGTTGACAGAAAAACAAAAGTTCACCATTTCAGAATCCACACACTTAATGTGGATGGGGAAATTCTCCAGACCAAGCCCTTGTATCCTGACAGAGAGTAGACTTCTCCGCCATCAGATTACAATGATCAGCAATGCAGGCTATAACCAGCGGAGCTGATCGAATAGGGAAAATCTGACAGGCTGGTTGTATGGAAATTGATTGTTACGATTGGATTTTCCAATGGGAATTGTGTTTTGTCGGAAAATCCAACCGTTTGTATGCTCCATCGGACAGTTGTTGTCAGAATTTTCGAAAAAAATCCAAAGTACAAACACGCATGCTCTTAAAAAATTTGGCGAGATACTGCTCCCAGAGCTCTTGAGGACCTATGAGGGGGCGATGAGAGAGGGAACACTTCCCCCCTCAATGAATGAAGCAACCATTATTGTCATCCACAAGGAGGGGAAGGACCCAACGGATCCTTCATCTTACCGCCCAATCTCCCTATTGACCTCAGATATAAAAATCTTAGCTAAAATTCTTGCTGCCAGGCTTAATAGATGTATTAGTAAACTTATCCATCCAGACCAGTCTGGTTTTATACCAGGCAGGTCAACTAGTATTAATATCAGAAGAACCTTCTTAAACATACTTACCCCGACAGAAACCGCAGGGACCAGAGCCATATTGTCGCTCGATGCTGCTAAGGCTTTTGATAGCCTTGAGTGGGCATATCTTTGGCAGGTACTAGACAGCTTTGGATTTGGCCCGCTCTATGTAAAATGGGTCAAACTGCTATATGGTGGTCCAAGAGCTAAGGTCAGAATTAACGGTGAGCTATCCGAGATTTTTCAATTGGGACGAGGGACGAGACAGGGGTGCCCGCTGTCCCCCCTTCTGTTCGCCCTCGCAATGGAACCATTAGCACTTATGGCCAGAGCGAGGGCGGACATAACGGGGTTCAGAAGACACCAGGGAGAAGAAAAAATTGCTCTTTTGCAGATGACGTCCTTTTTTTTCTTGGGGATGTTGAAGGGTCGCTAGACAAAGTAATACAACTAATGGAGGAATTCGAACAAACACGCATGCTCAGAAGCAATGTTAACCATAAGAAAACATTAGCAGAAGTTGCCCAAAGGGTGGCGCTAAAGAACAGAAAAGCCACATAGTTTCTGTTTGTTAGCCACATTTTTTCCATTTGTATGCAGAACAAGTTCACGGCCAACGCCCTTCGGATAAAATTCCACGGCTTTGGAACGGTTGACTTCTCTACAACCAGCCTGCCCATACATCAGTGGCGGCTGGTGCTCAACATTTTTGGGGGGGGGCGCAAACGAAAAAAAAAATATTGCAGCGTCACTGTGCCCATCACATGCAGCCACTGTGCCATGCCACCAAATGCAGCCACTGTGCCATCAATTGTCACCACTGTGCCATGCCATCAAACACAGAAACTGTGCCATCAATTGTCACCAATGTGCCATGCCACCAAATGCAGCCACTGTGCCATCAATTGTCACCACTGTGCAATGCCATCAAACACAGCAACTGTGCCATCAATTGTCACCACTGTGCCATGGCATCAAATGCAGCCACTGTGCCATCAATTGTCACCACTGTGCCCTGCAACACAGCAACTGTGCCATCAAGTGTCACCACTGTGCCATGCCACCAAATGCAGCCACTGTGCCATGCCATCAAATGCAGCCACTGTGCCATCAATTGTCACCACTGTGCCATGCCATCAAATGCAGTCACTGTGCCATTAATTGTCACCACTGTGCCATGCCATCAAACGCCACCACTGTGCCATCAATTGTCACCACTGTGCCATGCCATCAAATGCAGTCACTGTGCCATCAATTGTCACCACTGTGCCATGCCATCATATGCAGTCACTGTGCCATCAATTGTCACCACTGTGCCATGCCATCATATGCAGTCACTGTGCCATCAATTGTCACCACTGTGCCATCATCAATTTGCACCACTGTGCCATGCCATCATATGCAGTCACTGTGCCATCAATTGTCACCACGGTGCCATGCCATCAAACGCCACCACTGTGCCATCAATTGTCACCAATGTGCCATGCCATCAAACACAGCTACTGTGCCTATCAATTGTCACCAATGTGCCATGCCATCAAATGCAGCCACTGTGCCATCAATTGTCACCACTGTGCAATGCCATCAAACACAGCAACTGTGCCATCAATTGTCACCACTGTGCCATGCCATCAAATGCAGCCACTGTGCCATCAATTGTCACCACTGTGCCCTGCAACACAGCAACTGTGCCATCAAGTGTCACCACTGTGCCATGCCACCAAATGCAGCCACTGTGCCATGCCATCAAATGCAGCCACTGTGCCATCAATTGTCACCACTGTGCCATGCAACACAGCAACTGTGCCATCAATTGTCACCACTGTGCCATGCCATCAAATGCAGTCACTGTGCCATTAATTGTCACCACTGTGCCATGCCATCAAACGCCACCACCGTGCCATCAATTGTCACCACTGTACCATGCCATCAAATGCAGTCACTGTGCCATCAATTGTCACCACTGTGCCATGCCATCATATGCAGTCACTGTGCCATCAATTGTCACCACTGTGCCATGCCATCATATGCAGTCACTGTGCCATCAATTGTCACCACTGTGCCATCATCAATTTGCACCACTGTGCCATGCCATCATATGCAGTCACTGTGCCATCAATTGTCACCACGGTGCCATGCCATCAAACGCCACCACTGTGCCATCAATTGTCACCAATGTGCCATGCCATCAAACGCAGCTACTGTGCCCATCAATTGTCACCACTGTGCCATGCCATCAAATGCAGTCACTGTGCCATCAATTGTCACCACTGTGCCATGCCATCATATGCAGTCACTGTGCCATCAATTGTCACCACTGTGCCATGCCATCAAACGCCACCACTGTGCCATCAATTGTCACCACTGTGCCATGCCATCAAATGCCACCACTGTGCCATCAATTGTCACCAATGTGCCATGCCATCAAACGTAGCTACTAGCCTATCAATTGTCACCAATGTGCCATGCCATCAAATGCAGTCACTGTGCCATCAATTGTCACCACTGTGCCATGCCATCAAATGCAGTCACTGTGCCATCAATTGTCACCACTGTGCCATGCCATCATATGCAGTCACTGTGCCATCAATTGTCACCACTGTGCCATGCCATCATATGCAGTCACTGTGCCATCAATTGTCACCACTGTGCCCTTTAATTGTCACCACTGTGCCCCATGCCACTGTGCTCATTGTCGCCTCTGTGCCCTTTGTCACCACTGTGCCCCATGATGCCACTGTGCAGTGTGCCCCATGATGCCACTGTTCCCCATGATGCCACTGTGCCCCATTATGCCCCTTTCCCTGTAAAAAAAAACACTTACCTGACGCTTCCATGTCCTCCCTCGATGTCTTCTGACGCTGTGGAGAAGCTTCAGCCAATCAGGTTCCTGATAACCAGAATCCGGGAACCTGATTGGCTGAAACGGCCGTCAGTCTTATGCAAGGACCGCAGGTTGCCTGCGCTCCGAGTATAGACTTGCGAGAGCTGGAGGGCGGTACTGGAAAAGCCTATCAGAGCCGCTGGCTTTGATAGGCAGTTCCCCTCAGCCAACCAGCTGCCGCTATTCGGGTAACCGGCGACCCATGTCCGGTTATATGAATAGACCAGGCAGCTGGCAACAATAACTCACGTTCAATGCATTGCATTGAACGTGTGTTATTTGCGAGAGGGGGTGGCGCTGCAGCCCCCTCTATAGACGGCCGCCAGAACTTCGGCTAAAATGTCAAAGTGACATTTTAGCCGAATAAAAGTTCTTAAAGGGCCCGTTTTTTTTTTTGTGACTGCGGGAGGGGGGGGGGGGGGGGGGGGCGCACGTGCGTCCCTATGGATGGGCCGTCACTGCCATACATGGATTAAAGTTCATTCAGGTTCCTGCTAAATCAGCCAAATTTTGATCCATGCATGACTTGCTTTTAATATAAATATAGGTGGTGTGACAATGCGGTGACCTGCCACTGTAAAAAGGGTTGTAAAAAGGACACAGCATTTGCAAGTTTGCAGAGTGCAGGATTTCTGACTATCAATTATGAGCAGAGAAAACTGTCTTTACAGCTTTCTCTGTATTTTTGTATGGGCTTCGTAGTTTGGAGTTTTTGAAATTCTTTGGAGGGGGGGGATTGAAATCTCCAACCCAGTGTCCAAGTCTTGCTGCAGGATGTATGTCCAGGTGCACACAGCCATTATAATGATAGGCTCGGGCATAGCTCAGGGCTCCCATTAGGAGACAGGTATGCTTCAGTCAAGAGATAGCATTCCATGTTATAGGAGAAATCCCATGTCCATGGGACTAGGAGAGTCGAGGCAGCTAAAAGAGTCTGGGAGAATGGGAGAGCCAGGATGACTAGGCCAGTCCATGGGACTGAGATCATCTGGAGGTCTCAAAGAATTGAGAGAGCCTGGGATGCCAGCAGAACCCCTATCGAGTTGCCAGGGAGTGGGCCCATGCACCAACAAGCTTACAATCCTCCAATATTACAGTGGCTATATATGCACTATCTGTCTGTCAAATACTTTCTCTCAAAGATTCACATAGCTGTCATAAATAGTTGCTATAATTTGTGTAATATGCTTACTTCCTATGTTCATCAGCTCCATCTAGTGACCATAATGCAGCATTTTCCTTTCTAAGTCCCAGATAGCAGTAAAACTAGACTGTGGCTCTAATCCTTCCCTACTATTCAAAAATGCACTGCATCGTACCAACACGCATAATGCACATTACTGTTCGTGGTTTGTATTACTGCAGCTCTCTGATGTGAATAGGCTCTTCGATTAACAACAGTATCTTTCTAAACATCCTTTTTTTTTTTAGCAAATAATGCAACATTTGCTTTGGAGAAAACAACGCTTGTGCTTTCATGTCTTTAGAGGCTGCATAAAATAATGTAAACACCACATGAAAAAGGAGTTTAACTTTGAAGTAACTGAATCACAATTACTTCAAAGGTGAGTCATATTAGGTCAATTAGAGGTGTGTGTCAGCTATAAAAATACTTGCTGATGCACGATAGAGGAGAAAATGATGCAGGCTACTTTCCCAGATATGTCAACAAGTATTTTAGACAGGCTGTAAACATTTCACAAACAGATTTATAGAACAATTCCAATGTTTATTAATTGGTCTGGCTCACACTGGATACAATGACACAATGGGGCCTATGCAGTGGCCCGTTCATTAGGTGATCACGTGATTAGAGCCAGAGGTTCTAATATGCTTAAAAAATGGGTGGTCTCGGGGGGCAGAGTACTGTTCTCCAAGCCCACTAAGCTGTGTGAGAATAGCGAATGATTATTCGCTATTATCACACTGATCCTCCTCCTGGCCAATCAGGAAGCGGGTCCGATTAGCTGAAAGGACAGGCGATCCTATTGGATGCCTTGGAGGAGGAGGGAGGAGACGCACAGCGGAAGCTGCCGTGATGCAGGGGGGGACACCTGCCCGTCGCCCGTCCAGAACCTAGATGGTGAAAGTGGATGACCAACCGCATAGGTGTGCGCACAGGGTGTGCCAGGTGTGCCCAGGCACACCCTAATCACCCTGTACAGCACAGATTCCCCCTACTGCCCTGGCTCCCACCTTCCCCCCCGCAGCGCTGCCAGCTTCCCTCCTCTCCTATCGGCTGTTGCTGCTGGGATGTTTTAGGAGTGAGAAAGGGGCCACTAAATATTTAATTTACCGGCCCCTTCCCTTTCTGAATGAACATCGTGAGTGATCGGTAGTGTGTGTTTGGGCTTTGGGGTGCACACCCAAATGCAATAGGCTGCGCACACCTATGACCAACCGCAAGATGGGAGGAGCAAGGGGTGGGCAGCACCAGCCGACCGGGGGTGATGGTTGTTTGCCGCACCTTTCCCAAAAAAAACACCAGCCGCACAACTGGGCCTATGTATCAGTGTGTTATTATAAAAACTAACATTTTGCCCCAAGGCCTCCTATCCAATTTAAAGTTTCATGCTATATTTGTTATGGGGGCAAAACTAAAAACACTTAATACTAACAAATGATGGCTCTGTGCCTTGACAACAAAGCTAGAGGGGTGTGGTCTGGGCTGAAAGTAAAAGCTGAAGCCTGTTTTGAAGTCCTAGACCAGCCATACATGGTTTGAACTATTAATGGGAAGGCTGAATGTACCGAATTAATTGATCAATCAACTTGGATACAACCAGCCTGCCGGATTCACTTCCGATTATCGCAAGCGGCTGCTATAGCTGCTAGCCATAATCACTGTCTTCTCCCGATTCCGCCCCCACCCCCTGCCAATGGAAGACAATTGCTCGGCAAGAGAGATTCAAGCATTGCTCCTATCTTTGTATCTTTGTTTCGGTGCTGTGCCTTGTCACAATGTATGAAGGGTTAGATGTCACTAGAGATGGGCAAACAGATCAAGCTAAGCAAAAGTTTGGCCCAAACTTCGCCTGTTCACCCATTCGGCAAACATTCTAAATTGGGGGTAGTGCAGCGGGATGTTCGAGCACATAGCGCACTTCACAGTGCATTCTGGAGCTCTAATTGGATGAAGCCTTGCTTCTCATGCCTCTGCAAACTTGCAGTGCATGTGCTCCCTGATTCTCCAAAGACTGCGAAAGGACCTGAGAATTTGTGGCATCAAGGATAAGGATCATTATTGGTTGGCAAACCTTCCTTGACCGCTGTTACAAGGGTAAAGTCTTGGAACTCATCCAGCCCTCGCAGAGTGAGCACAGGATGAAATATCTTGAGGACAGTAATGCCTTTCCAGACTCTTGTAGGCTACAGTCTAGTAGACATGTGCATTCGTTTTCATTAGAATGCATTTTCGTCCGAAAATCAGTTTTTTTCGTTATCGTTTTAACAAACGATAACGAAAGAGCAAGAAACGAAAACCGAAAGATCTGACATAAAAAATGCTTTATTTTCGTTTTCGTTGCGGTAAAAATTCGATATAGAGAGATTCGACATTATAGGGAAAATATTCGACATTATAGGGAAAAGATTTGACAGTTCGACATTATAGAGAAAATATTCAACATTATAGAGAAAAGATTCGACACTATAGAAATAATAGATTCGACATTACAGAGATTAGATTTCGATTTATGAGAAAATAGATTCGACATTATTACTAGTCATACAACATTAGAATACTTGTAGGCGGAATATTCGAACGGTAATGTACGATTCGACGTTCCGTCGAATATTCTTTTGACCATTCGACAGAAGCTAAGTATTATTGGATTTTCGTCCAGAACATGCCCAGTATGCAATTGAGCTGCTGGGCTGTCCTGCATCCAGCGTACTTTCAAAGGGGCATTTAGTGCTGCCGGAGGTTTTGTGACAAATAAAAGAGCACGTCTGTCCACAGATTCTGTTGACCGGTGGACATTTGTAAAAATGTATCAGTCCTGGATTTGCAGCAGATATCAAGCCCCTGATGCCAATGTCGCTTATTAAGTGTTATTGGGATCTCAAATCTCTGCAAGACTGTCTAGGCTGCCTAGCTTTGTGGGTGTTGATTTTATCTTAAAGTGGTAGTATACTCTATACTACCTACAGGTAAGCCTATAATAAGGCTTACCTGTAGGTATAAAGAATATCTCCTAAACCTGTACGGTTTAGGAGATATTCCCCTCGCAATGTGCCGCCGATTGCAGCGGCGCATGCGCAGGGGGGTCCCTCGGCTGAAGAGCCAGCAGCCGCCGAACCTTGCCGAATTGAAAACTTCCGCGCATGCGCGGGAGTGACGACATTGCCGCACCATCCAATCACATCGCTGGAGCGGCGATACCCGGAAGACACGCCAGGCAAGATGATATCTCGCTCTGCGTGGACCAGGTAAGTTCCCTACACCTCGTTTTAAGGTAAGTATTTCATAATGAGCTGGTATGCGGTCCATACCAGCTCATTATGGCTTTTCCTTTTCAGGTGTAAAAAAAAATGGGTATACAACCGCTTTAAAGTACTTTTTTGGTATAAGTTTCATGGTCAGAATTAACACCCAAGGACCAATGTTTCTTCAGCTGTCCGGCAGGTGCATTAAATAATTTTTCTTTAACCACTTAAGGACCCCCGCACGCACATATACGGCCACAGAATGGCACGTACAGGCACAAGGGCGTAAATTTACGTCCCCGCCTGAGTGCGGTTCGGGGGTCCCATCGGGACCCCCTCCGCGGCGTGCGGGGGTCCCCCTACCTCTGGGAGCGATCCGGGATCTGCGGGCGGATGTCCGTGATATCCGCCCCCCCCGCGATCGCTCCCAGCCAATGGGAGCGCGCTCCCAGCCTGTCACTTCCTCCTCCTGTGTTTACACAGGAAGGAGGAAATGATGTATTCTCTCATCGCAGCGCTGTTTACCAGCGCTGCTGATGAGAGAAGACATCACAAGTAAGTGTGCACCAACACAACACTGACACACACTCACATAGGCATATTAACCCCTTGTGATCGCCCCCCCCCCACCCCCCTGTCACAGTGTCACTGAATGCAGTGATTTAATCACTGCATTTAGTGTCAGTGTGACAGGCAGTGTAAAAAACAGTTAGTGTTAGGTTCAGGATAGCCCCCCCACCCCCCCTAATAAAGTTTTAACCCCCTGATCACCGCCCTAGTTAACCCTTTCACTCCCTATTGCCAGCGTCACTAAGCGATCATTTTTCTGATCGCTGTATTAGTGCCGCTGTTCCCGCTAGGTAGCTATTTTTTTTTATTACGATTTTTTTTTTACTAAAGACATGTGGCTAAATAAATTTTGGCCTAAATGTTTGACTAAAATTTAGTTTATTTGATTTTTTTTTTAACAAAAAGTAAAAAATAGTGTTTTTTTTTTCAAAAATGTCGCTCTATTTTTGTATATAGCGCAAAAAATAAAAATCGCAGAGGTGATCAAATACCACCAAAAGAAAGCTCTATTTGTGGGAAGAAAAGGACGCACATTTTGTTTGGGAGCCACGTCGCACGACCGCGCAATTGTCTGTTAAAGCGACGCAGTGCCGAATCGCAAAAACACCTTGGGTCATTTACCAGCGTATTGGTCCGGGTCTTAAGTGGTTAAAGCAAGGCCTTTTATTAGGAGTACCTCAAACTACAGCCCTCCAGCTGTTGCGGAACTACACATCCCATGAGGCATTGTAAACCTCTGACATTCACAGACATGACTAGGCATAATGGGAATTGTAGTTTCTGAACAACTGGAGGGCCGTAGTTTTAAGATCCCTGCTCTAGAAGGTTATGGGGCGAAGGGACCACCAACACCCAAAAACCAATTTTTCCACAACTGTGTGACAGGGGCATCAAATTTAAAAAATGTTATCAAAAAAAAAAATTGTTAAACTTGGCCTGAGTGTACTATAATTTGACTACTTCGTATACAGATTGCTCACTGTGTTGCAAAACATTGTTATCTCCATCCAAATTCTGCCAAAGAGACACCAGAATTTATCTAAAAAAAAATCTAATCTTGTTCTGAGTGACTGGCTCCCCAAGCCATTAAATAAAGAAAGCTTGCATGGAAAATCAATTTAAATGTCAGTTTTTTTCTCTATAAATATCAGTTTTTGATGCAGTAGGTTCTATATATGGGACAGATACACCACTTTACAGACAAGACTAAGGGGACCCCCCAGACATTATATTTAAAGCAATTTGTCATTTTTATTGTTTAACTTTAAGCATAATTAAAAGCACTGCTCTTTTAAAAACAATATTTTTTAAAAGTTTTTTTTGCATTGGTACATGTCCCCCATGTCAGTTCCCAGGCCCCCATACCCTTTTTATGGCCAATTATTTCCATATAAGCATTCAAAATGGGCAATTTTTTCTGTTCCGGTCCCATAGACTTTAATGGGGCTTGTCGTTCGGGTCCGAACTTTTGCGATGTTCTAGAGTGTTTGCAGAGCCTGTGAAGCGATGAATGCCTCTAGGGCAGTAAGGGTAAAGGGAATAATGGAACAGCGACACTGTCATATTAAATGTAATTTTCTTATGTTCTTTTTGATCATAGATTGATCTCCTACCTGATGATGATTCTATAATTAGCAGAGCTAACTACACAAGACAATCTCCTCTCATTAGTAGACATCAACTAGGATTTATAAAAGGATAAAATATGGGGAAACAGAGATCCACTACATATGTTTTTTGTTTATTTTTTATTTTTTATTATGTTTGTTTGTTTTTTGTTTTACACAAAGGTACAGTGCCTTGCATAAGTACCAACCAAAAACGTAAATGTATTTTATTGGGATTTTATGGGATAGACCAACACAAAGTGGCACATAATTGTGAAGTGGAAGGCAAATGATAAATGGTTTTCAATTTTTTTTTACAAATAATGTCAATACTTTGTAAAACCACTACAAAGCAATGGGTTCAATTCAATGTTTACAACTTTACATCTATTACTGATAATAAGGTGATAACCACTTAGTCACCGCCCTATAGACGAAATACGTCTATAAGGGGGTTCCTGTACTCTAACAGGACGTCCATGGACGTCCTCCGTTAGAGTCAGGTGTGCACACGCGATCACCGGTGCTCACCGGGTCCAATGGCAGCGGCTCCTTACTACGTTAACGCGCCGTCCAATGACGGCGCGATCACAAATGTAAACATTGTGGGGCACCTCTCTCCTCTCCTCACAACATTGCAGCGTGAGAGAAGAGGAGAGAGATTAGTGTCCAGCAGTGCCCAGCAGTACCCCAGCAGTGCCCCCCCAGTGCCACCAGTGCCCCCTCAGTGCCATATGTGTCCACCAGTACCATCTGTGCCTACCAGTGCCATCTGTGCCCACCAGTGCCACACCAGTTCCACCTGCACCACTGCAGTGCCGCCTGTTGGCTTGTTAGGGTCTCAAGAAATGAGAGAAGCTGTCAGTACTTCAGGTGTGATCAAATTGATCAATTTTCAGAAATTGGTACCATAGCTTGTAGACCCTATAACTTTCACCCAGACTAAATAATATCCATATTTTTTTTTTCACCAAAAATATGTAGCAGTATACATTTTAGGCCAAATTTATGAGGAAAAGTGACTTTTTTACAAAATGTTATGATAGAAATGAAGAAAAATTCATATTTTTACAAAATTTCCATTCTTTTTTCATTAATAGTGAAAAAAAAATTAATCGTAGAGGTGATCAAATACCACCAAAAGAAAGCTCTATTTGTGGGAAAAAAAGGCCAAAAATTTCATTTGGCTACAGTGTTGTATGACCGAGTTATTGTCATTCAAAATGTGAGAGCACCGAAAGCTGAAAATTGGTCTGGTTATTGAGGGGGTTTAGGTGCCCAGTGGTCAAGTGGTTAACGTACATACAACAGCGGAGCAGAAATAACACACAAGAATATGTTCAGAATGTCAAATCCTTCTGGTATTTGTGCTTTGAAAAGTTGCATGCCTAATAAGCCTCCTAATTCCAGAGAAGGCATGGGCTATGAATTACTGTGTGAATAGTTGCTTTATACATGCTAACTAATGCACGCCATAACAGCCATATATGGGGGAAACTCCAAAAATTTGAATAACGTGCAAAAGTTCATTTATTTCACTAAGGCGACTTAAAAGGTGAAACTAATATATGAGATACACTCATTACATGCAAAGCAAGATAGTTCAAGCCGTGATTTGTCATAATTGTGATGATTGTGGCTTACAGCTTATGAAAATTTGAATATTGTGAAAAGGTGCAATATTCTAGGCTCAAAGTGTCCCACTCTAATAAGCTAATTAAGCCATAACACATGCAAAGGGCTCCTGAGCTTTTAAATGGTCTCTAAGGCCTTGTACAGACGAGTAAATCTATCTGTTCAAATCGGTCGGACCGACCGATTTGAACAGATCTGTCTGCTGGCATTTTGGTTTGCTCGCGTGTACACACGAGCAAACCAAAATCCCCGCCAGCAGACAGCGCGCTGACGTGTCGGTGACATGGTGGTGACGTTGACACCGCCACGTCACCACACCAGGAAGTAAAACACTTCCGCGCATGCGTCGAAATCATTCGGCGCGTGTGCGAGAAGACATGTCTGCTGGTTAGCATACTAACCAGCAGACATGTCGGGCGGACGGGTTCCCAGCCGACAGATTTCAAAGCATGCTTTGAAATCTGTCGGGTGGCCAAATCCGTCTGTTTGCCCGTACACACGATCGAATCTGTCTGCTGAAACGGTCTAGCAGACCGTTTCCAGCAGACAGATTTACTCGTGTGTACGAGGCCTAAGACTGGTTCAGTAGAAATCACAATCATCGGAAAGACTGCTGACCTTACAGTTGTGCAGAAAACCATCATTGACACCCTCAAGGAGGGAAAGCCTCAAAAGATAATTGCAAAAGACGTTGGTTGTTCCCAAGGTGCTGTATCAAAGCACATTAATAGAAAGTTATGTGGAAGGGAAAAGCGTGGAAGAAAAAGGTGCACAAGCAGCAGGGATGACCACAGCCTGGAGAGGATTGTCAGGAAAAGGCCATTCTAAAGTGTTGGGGACTTTCACAAGGAGTGGACTGGAGTCATTGCATCAAAAACCACCACACACAGACAGATCCTGGACATGGGCTTCAAATGTCGTATTCCTCTTGTCAAGCCACTCCTGAACAACAAACAACGTCAGAAGCGTCTTACCTGGGCTAAAGAAAAACAGACCTGGTCTGTTGCTTAGTGGTCCAAAGTCCTTCTAGATCAGCTGAAGCTGACCATTAAATACTTGGTTGAGGGCCTCTTCTTAAGAGAGACACCATCCCCCCAAGGAGAAGGAGAGAAAGAAATCTGAGGACCACACATCCTCCCCTTGGGATGAGCTAGCATCATGCCTACACTTTCTTTACCTTCGGAGTTGTTTTAGATTTGTGGAGTGCCTTCCCCTATGCCAGATTTTCTAGAACAGCTCAAGACATTGAGAATTTGGGGACCTGGTACCGGCCGGCCGTAAGTCCCCTGGACCCAGAACTTTGTAGCTCCATTTCTCCTCTACAAGTGTGCAAAGTTTGTTGTCTGGGGGACCTACAACTGTTGAGCACCGATTTTTCAAATCCAGGCACCCCTTCCTTAGACTCCCATGTTAAACATCAGTTTAGTCATGGACACGGTGAGGCATGGGCACAGTGAGGCATGGACACAGTGAGGCATGCACATAGTGAGGCATGCACATAATCACAGTGAGGCAAGGTGAGGCACAGTGAGGCATGCAGGTGAACACCCTAGGCTTATACTCGAGTCAATACGTTTTCCCATTTTTTGTGGTAAAATTAAGTGCCTTGGCTTATATTCGAGTCGGCTTATACTCGAGTATATACTGTATTCTAATTCTAAACCACAGAAATGATTAACTTCTTTTATAATTAGAAGCTTTAATTATTATCAAATATTACATAAATATTATAATAAATATTTTAAAAAGTGCAGTCCAAAATATAAAAAGTATAGTGAACAAATCCAATAAGGTATGTAAGTTAAATGGTCAAGATGGTAATCCAAGAAAGTATGAATAAATCCTGAAGATAAAGGGTCACCACAATGGAAGGGTCTACCACCAATAGGACATGAGGGGGCTTACCGGAACATATGTACCCAATTAGCTTATACCAAATGGGTCTATACAGGCAGTGGTGTTAAATACCTTGTAAAGACACTCCCCTCGTCACCAGACGAACTGGATTTATGTGTTAATGGAGTGGTGGTAAGAGAATTCCACCTCTGAAACTGATGGTCCCGCATAACAGTGCACAACTTTGCTGCATCAATTACGGTGAAAGTTGATTATCCACCCAGTTGTTCAAAGTTCGTGTGGTGGTGAGTGGAGTGGTGATTCTTTACCAGGTGTTTAACACCACTGCCTATATAGACCCATTTGGTATAAGCTAATTGGGGTCCACATGTTCCGGTAAGCCCCTTCATGTCCTATTGGTGGTAGACCCTTCCACTGTGGTGACCCTTTATCTTCAGGACTTATTCATCATTTCTTGGATTACCAACTTGACCATCTTACACACCTTATTTAAATTACACACCTTATTGGATTTGTTCACCATACTTTTTATATTTTGGACTGCACTTTTTTGGCTCACATATCCTGCGAGCATATGTGATAGTCACTTGTTCATGACCATAGACATCCACTACTTTTGTGTTTTAGAATTCACATGAATGATAAAAACAATTATGTTTATGTGTAAAAATCACCAGGGTATGTAATCTTTTGATCAGGGTCATTTGGTAAGTTTCTGTTGCCATAATGATTTTAAAAGAGTAAACACAGTTGATTGATTTTAAATGGCTTCATCCAAACACTAACCATTTGTGAAAAAAACGTTTTTGTGTTATCATTCATATTCTCTGAAAAATGGCCAAGAAATCATAAATTCTGCCAGGGTATGTAAACTTATGAGCACAATCTTCTGTTGTGATTTTCCAGCACCCTATCTCAAAAGCATGTGCTTTGTGCCTTTGTACATCTTAAGAGCTTTGTCATCATGGTGCCTATTTTCTTTCCTTCTGTCATATTAATCGATTAATTTGCCTTTGACATATTCCAGTGTTAGTTCCTACTTGGGTCTGATTTCTAAAGCATTAATAAGAGCACTATATGTCTCTGGAAGGCTGCAGAGGAGCAGGGAAACTGTATGGTTATATTTGATGTCCTCTCCAAAGGCACATCGCTGCTCTATGATCTCTAGTATAGCTTCCACGTGGTCACATATATGCTGGTCATCTTCTAGTCTCATATTATATAGCTTTCTTATGTAGAAATAGCTAAGGTAAGAACATGGATGGCTATTGCTCACTTTTGCTGTCTCGGCCTAGTGCGGAGCAATGTAAGCTTCCATAAACAAAGATTAACAGCAAAACCTAATCTGCTCATTAGCTGTGACTACAGAACTGCTTTGTCTGAAACATGTAAGTGCTACTTGTTTTAGTAACATTGGCTTTTATAAGGTTATCAGGAAAATACAAAAAAAAATTTCCACAGTGCACATGTCTAATTCTTGTCCATCTCGGATTTCAATTATTAGAAGACCTTACTCCCTGGCTGATTTTTACATTTATTTATGTCTTATTTATTATATTTAGAATGCAATGGAAGTAAAAGGCACACCTAATGCCGCGTACACACGATAATTTTTCGGCATGAAAAAAATGTTGTTTTTTAAAAATGTCATTTAACCACTTAAGACCCGGACCAATACGCTGGTAAATGACCCAAGGTGTTTTTGCGATTCGGCACTGCGTCGCTTTAACAGACAATTGTGCGGTCGTGCGACGTGGCTCCCAAACAAAATTTGCGTCCTTTTCTCCACAAATAGAGCTTTATTTTGGTGGTATTTGATCACCTCTGCGATTTTTATTTTTTGCGCTATATACAAAAATAGAGCGACATTTTTGAAAAAAAAACACTATTTTTTACTTTTTGTTAAAAAAAAATCAAATAAACTAAATTTTAGTCAAACATTTAGGCCAAAATTTATTTAGCCACATGTCTTTAGTAAAAAAAAAAATCGCAATAAAAAAAAATAGCTACCTAGCGGGAACAGCGACACTAATACAGCGATCAGAAAAATGATCGCTTAGTGACGCTGGCAATAGGGAGTGAAAGGGTTAACTAGGGCGGTGATCAGGGGGTTAAAACGTTATTAGGGGGGGTGGGGGGGCTATCCTGAACCTAACACTAACTGATTTTACACTGCCTGTCACACTGACACTAAATGCAGTGATTAGATCACTGCATTCAGTGACACTGTGACAGGGGGTGGGGGGGGGGGGGCGATCACAAGGGGTTAATGTGCCTATGTGAGTGTGTGTCAGTGTTGTTTTGGTGCACACTTACTTGTGATGTCTTCTCTCATCAGCAGCGGTGGGAAACACTGCTGCGATGAGAGGTGACATCATTTCCTCCTTCCTGTGTAAACACAGGAGGAGGAAGTTACACAAAGGGGGAGCGCTCCCATTGGCTGGGAGCGATCGCGGGGGGGCGGGTAAACGCCGACATCCGCCCGCCGCACTTAGGCGGGGACCCCCGAACCGCACTTAGGCGGGGACTTAAATTTACGCCCTTGTGCCTGTACGAGCCATTCTGTGGCCGTATATGTGCGTGCGGGGGTCCTTAAGTGGTTAAAATGACCGTGACCGCTTCACATCATTTTTCGTGTTCTGAAAAACGATAAATATTTTTTTCGAACATGGTGCATTTTTTTAACGACGTTTTAAACTATGTTGTTTTTCGGGTTGTAAAAAGTGACCATGTGTGGTCTAAAACGACGTTTAAAACCCGCGCATGCTCAGAAGTAAGTTATGAGACAGGAACGCTCGTTCTGGTAAAACTACCGTTCATAATGGAGTAAGCACATTCATCACGCTGTAACAGACAGAAAAGCGCAAATCGTCTCTTACCAACAGGAATTCAGATAAAGCAGCCCAAAGGGTGGCATCATCTGCATGGAACTTCCCCTTTATAGTGCCATCGTAAGTGTTGTACGTCACCGCGCTTTGCTAGAGCACTCTTTAAAAACTACCGTGTGTGGGCAACGTCGTTTTAATGATGAAGTTGTAAAAACTTTTTTTTAATGCCGAAAAATGATCGTGTGTATTCGGCATTAGGGTATGTTGAAAACACCAAAAACTTAATTTGTCAGGAAGGTCTTTCTGTAGAAGTCAGACCTTAAAAGATATCTGAAGACACCACGTGTTTTAGCCCACAAGACTCTCTCTATAACTACAATATAACTTTTTGGGAGAGCGGCTCTTTAATGAAGGAAAGAATAACTTGCCCCAGTTATTGCATTCACACACACAATTTATTTTTATTTATTCCTTAATTTATTACGGATACTTATGTAGGACCAGCATTTTGTGCTTTAAAGATATACAGTGCAGAAAATAAGTATTTGAACACCCTGCTATTTTGCAAGTTCTCCCACTTGGAAATCATGGAGGGGTCTGAAATTGTCATCGTAGGTGCATGTCTACTGTGAGAGACATAATCCAAAAAAAAATTCCAGAAATCACAATTTATGATTTTTTAACTATTTATTTGTATGATACAGCTGCAAAGAAGTATTTGAACACCTGTCTATCAGCTAGAATTCTGACCCTCAAAGACCTGTTAGTCTGCCTTTAAAATGTCCACCTCCACTCCATTTATTATCCTAAATTAGATGCACCTGTTTGAGGTCATTAGCTGCATAAAGACACCTGTCCACCCCATACAATTAGTAAGAATCCAACTACTAACATGGCCAAGACCAAAGAGCTGTCCAAAGACACTAGAGACAAAATTGTACACCTCCACAAGGCTGGAAAGGGCTATGGGGAAATTGCCAAGTAGCTTGGTGAAAAAAGGTCCACTGTTGGAGCAATCATTAGAAAATGGAAGAAGCTAAACATGACTGTCAATCTCCCTCGGACTGGGGCTCCATGCAAAATCTCACCTCGTGGGGTCTCAATGATCCTAAGAAAGGTGAGAAATCAGCCCAGGACTACACGGGAGGAGCTGGTCAATGACCTGAAAAGAGCTGGGACCACCGTTTCCAAGGTTACTGTTGGTAATACACTAAGACGTCATGGTTTGAAATCATGCATGGCACGGAAGGTTCCCCTGCTTAAACCAGCACCTGTCAAGGCCCGTCTTAAGTTTGCCAATGACCATTTGGATGATCCAGAGGAGTCATGGGAGAAAGTCATGTGGTCAGATGAGACCAAAATAGAACTTTTTGGTCATAATTCCACTAACCGTGTTTGGAGGAAGAAGAATGATGAGTACCATCCCAAGAACACCATCCCTACTGTGAAGCATGGGGGTGGAAGCATCATGCTTTGGGGGTGTTTTTCTGCACATGGGACAGGGCGACTGCAAGGAGGGGATGACCGGGGCCATGTATTGCGAGATTTTGGGCAACAACCTCCTTCCCTCAGTTAGAGCTTTGAAGATGGGTCGAGGCTGGGTCTTCCAACATGACAATGACCCGAAGCACACAGCCAGGATAACCAAGGAGTGGCTCTGTAAGAAGCATATCAAGGTTCTGGCGTGGCCTAGCCAGTCTCCAGACCTAAACCCAATAGAGAATCTTTGGAGGGAGCTCAAACTCTGTGTTTCTCAGCGACAGCCCAGAAACCTGACTGATCTAGAGAAGATGTGTGTGGAGGAGTGGGCCAAAATCCCTCCTCCAGTGTGTGCAAACCTGGTGAAAAACTACAAGAAACGTTTGACCTCTGTAATTACAAACAAAGGCTACTGTACCAAATATTAACATTGATTTTCTCAGGTGTTCAAATACTTCTTTGCAGCTTTATCATACAAATAAATAGTTAAAAAAATCATACAATGTGATTTCTGGAAAATTTTTTTTTGATTATGTCTCTCACAGTGGACATGCACCTACGATAACAATTTCAGACCCCTCCATGATTTCCAAGTGGGAGAACTTGCAAAATAGCAGGGTGTTCAAATACTTATTTTCCGCACTGTATATTGTACATTCACATCAGTCTTTGCCCTGAAAGCGCTTACAATCTAATGTCCCCAACTCACATTCATACATACTAGGGCCAGTTTAGACAGAAGCCAATTAACCTATTAGCTTCTCTGTGGAGTGTGGAAGCAAGCTGGAGAGCCCAAAGGAAATGCCCACAGGCACAGGGAGAACATGCAACCTCTGCTCAGGTAGTGCCATGGTTGGAGTTTGAGCTGACAACCGTAACCCTGCTAGGCAGAAGTGCTAACCACTCAGCTACTGAGCTTTACCATTTTTCTTTTTATGCTATAAGACCGTATAGTGTGCAGAGAAATATGAAGGCTGCCATGATTGGTCTCTTTCTGAAAATGCTAATTGCCTAGCTGTCTTGCCGATCCAACTATTAAACCAAGTGAAATCAAGAGACTCCAGAACTCCAAGTTAGGTGTGAGCTCCAGCGTGTTCAGACACAAGTTTAAACCTGTCTAGCTACCCCGCCAGGGAGCTGTCAACGCCGACAGCCAATAATAGGCGGCAGAGGCATTCCCCGCCCCACAGCTTCATACATACAAAGGATCTGTGCCGTCGTGATGATGGGAATGTCTCCGTCAGCTGTAATTGGCTAGGGAAGGGATCACTGCTCCAGGTAGGTGTATTGAAATAGCACTCTTCTCAAGGTGGAAGCAGCAATTAGAAGAGGGAAGGTCTGGACAGCCACACTCCGATAAAAACATCTTTATTATAAAAAAAAAAGCAAAAGTACACACCACAGCGGTTTACAGGATAGGTAAGCTGACGCGTTTTACTCTTTCAACAGTGCTTAATCATAGCTACAGCTATGACTAAGCACTGTTGAAAGTGTGAAACGCATCAGATAACCTGTCATGTACCCTCCTGTGGTGTGTACTTTTGTTATTGTTTTTAATAAAGGCATTTTTATTGGAGTGCGGCTGTTCAGACATTCCCTCTTCTAACAGCTGTAATTGGCTGTCTACTTTGACAGCTCAGGTGGGTTCAAACTTTTCCGAAGCCACCTGAGGTCATCCCTGCTGTTAATCGGCATACTAGTTCTGTCAACAGTGACCAAGAAAGTAATAAAGATAATAAATCACTCGGACAGCCAGGCAACTAACATTTTTCCAAAATAATAAGCAGCTAAATCTGCCGTTTACATTTTATGACAGGTTTTCTTTTGACCTCATTGAAGCCTTATTATCTAAAATTCGTTCAACAGTAAAAAGAACAAGCACAGTCTATAGCCAACTTTTATTTTTAGATTGTGTATGGAAACAATAAGAGAATGTAGGAAGCTAATGCAGATAGCTGGAGTACAGCAGCGATAATTAGAGAGCCTTTATGTTGTTTAAATGTACTGTATATAATTACATATGTGTTTGGTTTGATCTTATTTTCTTTCTGTTATACTATGCACAGTTCACAGGAAGAGCTAAAGCCGAGCAGCGGTGCCGAGTAACGGAGTAAGTAAACATGTACCGTATTTTATCAGTACCAAAGGTCCACGCCTAACCCTGCTTTCCATAGATACACATTAGATATTTATATTTTTCTTGAGTAAAGTGGGTGTACTCTGCAAATGCTTCTCCATCCTTCATTCTGGTCTGGAAGGCTTAATGAACTTTAATACATACTCTGGGCCTTCCAAGAGGTTTTATCTGCCTGACTATGCATGTGTATAATCATAATTTAATATGATAAGGCCTTCGTAATCATAATCAATACACCCAGCGCTGTCAATGTTACCTGTATGCATGTGGTTTAGTTACGCTGAGTTTGTTGTCTCAGCCAGGACGTAGTAAACACACACATTGTAGAAGAATTTGACGTCCCCTTTTGCCTATATTCCCGATTTTTCTGCTGTAAGAAAAGGTTCCTTTAACCTTTCATTGCTCCACATACATTAAAGTGACACTAAACTCTGGCTTAACCACTTGCCAACAGGGCATTTTCACCCCCTTCCTGCCCAGGCCAATTTTCAGCTTTCAGTGCTGTCACAATTTAAATGACAATTGCACTCATGCAACATTGTACCCATATGACATTTTTATCATTTTTTGGAGACAGTTATGCCGTGTACACACGATCGTTTTTCGGCATGGAAAAAAAACTTCATCATTAAAACACCATCGTTTTAAAAAAAAATTATGAGCAAAGCGCGGTGACGTACAACGGCACTCTAAAGGGGAAGTTCCATTCAAGCTCCCGTCTCCTAACTTGCTTCTGAGCATGCGCGGGTTTAAAACATAGGGGCAGATTCACAGAGAATTAGATTCTCGTAGAGTATCAGAAATACACTACGCCGCCGTTTTTTACCTGTATCTACGTGGAATCCAGGTAGATTTTGTCCAGTAAACGACGGCGGCGTAGTGTATTTCTCCCGTCGCAATCCATCTGCGCGAGTAGGGGGCGTGAAGCATTTAAAATAGGCGCGTTCCCGCGGCGATCGAACTGCGCATGCTCCGTTCGCAAATTTCCTGCCGTGCATTGCGCGAAAACACGTCGTCACGTCGTAGTAGCGTCGTTTACGTACATTCCTATTCCCGAACGAGTTACGTTAAAAAAATATATATTTTCAAATCGACGCGGGAACGACGGCCATACTTTACATGGGTTATGCACTGTTAGACCAGCAAAAAGCTCCTCTAACATTACGTAGCCAAAAAATGACGTAGGCGATTGCGAGGGACACTCGTACCTTCGTGGATCGCCGTACAAACTCATTTGCATATCCCGACGCATGAAAACGACGCAAACTCCTCCCAGCGGCCGCAAAAATATTGCAGTGTAGATCCGAAGGCTTACTAGGACGTAAGCCTCTCGGATCGAAGCCCGAAGCCGCCGTATCATGGTTTGAGGATTCAAACTAGTGATACGGCACGCGAAATTTGAAATTACTCCTGTCTAACACCAGTTAGACAGGCGTAATTGCTCTGTGAATCTGGGCCATAGTTTTTAACGTCGTTTTAGCCCACACACGATCATTTTTTACAACCCAAAAAACTTAAGGCCAGATCCACATACAATTGCCCCGGCGTAGTGTATCAGAGATACACTACGCCGCCATATTTTACCTGGCTCGAAATGTCGTTTTTTATTTTTTTAGTAGCGTAAATTTTTTTTTTTTACATTTCGACGCGGGAACGACGGCCATACTTAACATGGCAAATCTAACTATAGACCAGATAATAGCAGCTTTAACTATACGCCGGAAAAAGCCGACTAGCGATGACGTAAGAGAATGCGACGGCCGTTCGTAACTTCGTGGATCGCCGTAAAAAGCTAATTTGCATACCCGACGCGGAAAACGGCGCAAACTCCACCCAGCGGGCGCAAAAATATTGCAGCTTAGATCTGAAGGCGTACGAAGACGTACGCCTGTCGGATCGAAGCCCGAAGCCGTCGTATTATGGTTTGAGGATTTAAACTAATGATACGACGCGGGTAATTTGAAAGTATGCCAGTGTATCAGGAGATACACCGGCGTACTAGCTCTGTGGATCTGGCCCATTATTTTTTTATTTTTTTTTCATTTTTCAGAAGATGAAAAACGATGTGAAGCCCACACACAATCATTTAAAATTACGTTTTTAAAAACTGCTGAAAAATGATCGTGTGTACGGGGCATTAGAGCTTTCTTCTGGTGGTATTTAAACACCTTTTTCTTTGTTTCTGTTATATACTTTCGCAAATAAGTAATTGTTCTTCACTGATATGCACTGATAGGCTGCACTGGTGGGCAATGATTAGGCTGCACTGGTGGCCACTGATAAGCTGCACTGATGGACACTAATAGGGGGCACTGATGAGGCTGCACTGATGGCCACTGATAAGCTGCACTGATGGACACTAATAGGGGGCACTGATGAGGCTGCACTGATGGCCACTGATAAGCTGCACTGATGTGGCTGCACTCATGTGGCAGCACAGATGGCCACTGATAAGCTGCACTGATGGGCACTGATTTAGTGGTACTGATGGACACTAATAGGAGCACTGATGGACATTTTTATTGTTTCACTTTAAGCATTATTAAAATCACTGCTTCTGAAAAAACTGTAGTTTTAAATACTTATTTTTGCATTGATACCTTACCCTAGGGCAGTACTCAGGTCCCCATACACCTTTTATGGCAATAATTTGCATATAAGCCTTTAAAAGGGGGACTTTTGATTCTTCATGTTCGTGTACCATAGACTTTAATAGGGTTTGCATGTTCTCACAAATTGTTTGTCTGTTCGGATGTTCTGGTGCGAACCGTGGGGGGGGGGGGGTGTTCTGCCCATCCCTAGTCAGCTAGGAAGGTCTTACTCCAGGTCCGAGAGGCACATTGGTTTCTGCTATTTATGTTCCTCCAAAGCTCTGTGTTACTGTAAATAGCAGGGGCCAGGATACTAGTTAGACCCAGAGGGAGCATTTACTTACTGATAAGTAACACAACAGTAGGTAAGTATGTTGTATATAAACGCCTAATCTTTGCTTTGCATTATTGTGTATAGCTCAGGGAGCATCCTTGATGTCTTTTTATAACTCTGACAAGCAAATATTATACAAAACTATATTTTTCAATGAAGCTAAATTAAACCTTAACATTTTTTCTCAGTTTAGCCCCAGGGGCTTTTAGCTATAATGTGCTTGTATGCAAAGTATATTAGCACTTTGTGGCAAACTTACCTGGCTACCTGGTTAGTGATCCCCTTAAGCGATCCACTGTCACAGGTTCCAATTCTTCATGCAGGCTGGCTGGACCGCGATCACATCACTCCAGCACATGCACACAGGAGTCATAATATTATGGCTCATAACTGTGCTGTAAATGTACGCTGAGCTGTACATGCGTAAATCAGTGTACCCAAATACTGACAGGCAGGGAAATGGGTTTAGGGGTTTAGGGTGAAGGGTCTCTTGCTGTTATATTAATCCTACCTATCAGTGTTTTTTTTAGAAACTTACTAAAATACCACATTGGCTGGTTCAGCAGACTCTTAGCCCATGGCAGAAGTACCAGGGACACAACAGTCACACTTGCGACCGGGCCTTGGCATTTCACCACTGTCGGGGGGGCCCCAGATGGGTTGCTGGCTGCAGGGCTCTAAGCTGAGAGTGGCTCTCTCATACAGCCCAGAGCCTACACTGACAGTTAAGCCTCCCTCGCACGGATGGGAGAGGAGAGACTGATCTGCTTCTTCTCCTCCTGCCCCTCTCTTCCTGTGTGCACCGTGGAAACTGTGAGGCTAAGCAGCTGAAGTGCCCTGATTATCAGTGTAAACAATGTACTGACAGTATTTCTGATTAACGGGTCTCCTTTCCTCACACAGACACAGCATGGGAGTAAAGGACTGCTGATAACTGGCAAATCTTTTTACATGTGATGAGCTGATCACATGATAAAGGGCCGCTGTGATTGGCCCTTTACAGTGATCTGTGATTAGCTGTGTCTGATGCATACAGCAGCCACAGAGCATGCTGGATGCGTGCCTCAGGCAGCACGCAGGAGGCAGGGTTCTGGGAAGATGTTCATGGATGTCCTCCCAGAACTGGAAGCCTGGGGCTTGGATGGAAGGGGAGGGGGTCAGGGGGGCCCTGAAGGTTCTAGTTATGCCTCTGCTTTTGGCAGTAAAATGAGTTTGTTTACCAGTTCAAGGCTCTCCCAGTGAATGATACAAAGTTTGTGTGTACTATTTTTAAAAGGTGATATCTAGATTTATTTGGGGCTCTCTAAGCCCAGACAAACTTTACAGTAGACTTGCACCATCAGTGACATTATTCCCACAGCATGTGGCTTTACTGCATAGCCTGTCAATTTTTTCAGCTGTGCTTTTAAAACATCTTGTGTGCTTGCCTTGGTTAATATATGAATACCAATCTAACGCACCCTCTTGTGTTGAAGTGGAACCGCCTTGTAATGACCTCAAGCAAGTCATGTTAAGGGAGTGATAAAAATTGTATCTGTCTTCATGCTGCATAAGTAGAATTTGTGCTTTAAATTCTCTAAAATACAACCTGTCTTTAATAGTCCTGTGCCTTGACATCATTTCATTTGTGGAAACAGAAATATTCTATAGAATAGTACACTTTTACTAGGCCAGTTTTTCTGCAGTAAAAGACTCAATAAAGACAACTTTGCCTTCTCCTTATTCATGGAAGCTCCTATTGCACATGTGTATGCAATGCAAATGTCTAATTCTATATATTTATTGTAGCGCTCACCCCCGAAGGAGCCGCTGGTTGATTTCGGGGGCCGGCGTATTAAGTTATCAATTATGCTTGTTTAGGGGTGAATACTTGTTGAAAGTGAATAAAGCGAGTGTCCAGACATCAGAGTGTGTTTTCAAAGGTTTTTTCCAAGGCCCAACATGGCCAACATCAACATGGCACACTATAGAGAAAGGTTGATGAGCGGAAGAAAACTGCAGTATCAGGCCTTGGATATTGTGAAGAGCAGCTTGCTCTCAGTACAGTCACACTTAATCGTCGCCACTCCCGTCAGAGTGGGTAAACTTGGGCCTGGCAGCCGGAAGGTCACCTGCAATAGTCACTGGGAGGAATTAGGGCCTCTGCCACAGGCCTGAGAAATTTCCATACTTTTCAAAGGGTAGAACTAATGGATCCTCCCAGTAAGTCACTCTCTATAGTCATCAGAAGACAGTTGAAGTGTTCCTGTCATGTAGTGATGACTGACCTCTGCCTTTGGGTCTCCCAAGCCAATCCCCCACTGTACAGCTCCCAGCTTAGGATCTGGGACCCAGCAAGACGCTGGGGCCCCTTTTGATGTCAGGATTCGGCCAGGCAGGCCTCAGTGGCGGGGCACATGGATGCGAAGGTGGATGCCACACCTGAAACGCGGGCCCCGCATAGAATGTCGCACGCTTCTCTCAGGCGTCTGCCACAGGTATACCCTCCCGCCAGCATGCCCAGAGGAAGATCCTTCTCTGATTGGCTGCTGGGAGAAAGTGGGTCTGTCAGAACCCCTTCTAGCGCCAACTGTCACCCAGGGGTAAAAACACCGCCCCTAGCATGCAGACTGACCTAGAAAGCAGTTCTAAGCTGACAGCAGCCTGAACTTAACCAATTTGTGAGTGGGAGCAACTTAACTCTCCCATTCCCCACTAACTTTAGCGTGACGCCCCGCAAAATAGGGGGGGCGCTACATAATTAATAGAGATTATTTAAGATTTATGTATTAATTTAACCACATATATAAAGACAACTGACTGAATAGAAGTGAATAATGCATAATTCCTCTCCCAACAGATGTGAAAATTCGAATTAGGAAGCAGCCTCACAAAACTTTAATTTTAAACTGGGTATACACGCCTAGATTCCCACATTCACATAAGCAAGGTGCAAGGAATCCTTCCTGCTGCAACATTGTATTTTGACAGTAGGGACCACTGTTAGAATACACTGATCAGCACCTAGAGCCGATTGGCTGCACTCACTGATTGATGCAAGTTTTCCAGCGTGGCCATTTAACAGAAGTCAATCTACCAATCGATTTCTATTGAACAGGGAGTACCACACACAGATAGAAATACAGCCGGTTCAGCGTGGACCAGCTGAATTTCGATCTGTGTATGTGTAGCACTTCCCCCATAGGGGTTGCTAAGTATAGTCTTCCCTGGGTCTCCCTCTGATTATCCTGCGGCCAGACATTTTGGTATTTTCACACTATCACCCGCATACTCTTCCACTCGTTATCAAATGATCCATCTAGGGTATATTTTATTTGCGCGTGTGCCCTAGGCATATATACAGTCTTCCAGCACACCTTGAGGCACTTTCTTCTGCCAATGGCTAGGGCTGTAACTACACCTATGCTCCCATTTGTCAGGTTTCCTCCCACTGTACATTATGCCTTGTCCTTTTGGACCAGTGTGAAAGAGACAGACAATATGAGCAGCATTTGAGCACACTGAGCATACCCTATCAATGGATTCCTGCTCCCTGGTAGGCAGACAGCATCTAAATTTACCTCACTGCCCCCGTCAAGCAAGGAGACCCAAAAACTATACTCTCTGTAGCACCTACCTAAGAGGATGCTACATATATGACAGAAAACGATCAGTAGAGCTAATCAACTTCAGGCGCTAATCAGTGTATTCTGATCCATGTGTACCCACCTTTAGATTGTGTCTCTGTACGTTGTGAAGCAGGTCCTTATTAAAGTGGTCACAGTTTGTGGAAGAAAAGCCTAACACTATCTATTACTAAAAATATCTCCTCTCCCTCCTACATAACCTGCCTAGCCTGTATGAAAAAGATGTGTGTAATTATTTATTTTTAAACCAGTTTGGTCACGTGATTCCTCAGCTCAAGCTCCAGCTCCTTTATTCCTTTTTTTCATCTTTCTCCCCATATAACAGGGTAATAAAAACAGAATTAAACCTCTACAAAAATATTTTTTTCAATTGGGCCCCAGGAGCTTTTAGTCATAATGTGCAAGTATGCACAGCATATTAGCACATTATTCGCAGAATTACCTGGCTAGTGATCCTGTTCATCCTATTTTCTGACTATTTGGTCACTTAGTTGGCCAGACCACAAGGAAGCTGCCTCATGGTACAGACAGAGTGGTGCCAAAAATGCACACTGAACTGCATATGCATTTCTCAGGGCACACAAGCACTCACAAGTAGGGAGAAAAGCTTATCAACGAAGAAACGAGTAGGGTCTCTTCTATCATAAAAACTCTACCTGTCGGCAATGCATTTTTTTCATTGGGTTTATTTCCACGTTTTTCCAATTCATAAATTTTCAAATTCTGAATCCAACACTCAAAGGATTACCTGTGCTCAGGTGTTTGCTAATAAAGCTATTATTAAAACTCATAATTACCTTAGAATTTCTGTGTGGGATATTTATTTAATATGCGCTGTATCAGTGTACCAATTGTAGATCGAAATTTCCAACAACAAATGTTTGATGTGGGCTTTTGGTCAGATATTCCGATCGTGTGTAGGCTCCATCGGACATTTGCTGTCATGATTTCCGACAACAAATGTTTGAGAGCTGGTTCTCAATTTTTCCGACAACAAAAGTTTGTCTGTAGCCAATTCCGACGCACAAAAATACTACGCATGCTCGGAATCAATTTGACGCATGCTCGGAATCATTGAACTTAATTTTTCTCGGCTCCTCGTAGTGTTGTAGAGGACTGTGTTCTTGAAGTTCAGAATTTCCGACAACATTTGTGTGACCGTGTGTATGCAATATAAGTTGAAGATCGTGTGTACGCGGCATTAGGCTACATTCACACGGCCACACACATAATTTATTGATTGGTCGCCAGTGGTTTTAAATGCTGCATGCAAATCTGTTGTTTGAACAGCAGCAGCTGTTAATGGCAGCTGTCAGATTTGCACTTTGTCATCTGAGTGCTCACATGAAATAAGAGGCGTCAAGGCTACACTGGTCAGAAACAGTGTATTTTCAGGGTTAGGGTTTCTGCAGAGTTTTTGACCACAGCTCATTGGCCAGTTTGTATGCGGCCATAGCACCGAGTTGCATCCAGAGATGGCATTCTTTGAACACAGAAAATGATTCGCAAGTCATCGCCTGTGTGAATGTAGTCTAAAGCCTGGTACACACAATCTGATTTTCTGCGGACAAAGCGTAGGACTTTTGTCCGAAGGGCGTTGGCCATGAACTTGTATTGCATACAAACGGCAAAGAATTGATGGCCAACAAACATGAAACAACATGGTTTTTCAGCTGTTTAGCGCCACCCTTTGGGCAACTTCTGCTAATGTTGTGTTACGATTAGCTCTGCTTTTGAGAATGCGTGTTTGTACTTTGGAGTTTTGTCCAATGGACCTGTGTATACACGATCGCATAATCCGACAACACACATTTGTTGGCGGAAAATTTTAAAGCATGCTATCCAACATTTGTTAGTGGAAAATCTGACAACAATTGTCTGATGGAGCGTACAAACGGTCGGATTTTCCGACAACAGCCTGCCATCACACAATTCCCGTCGGAAGATCCAATTGTGTGTACGGGCCTTTATGCTAAAATCTTGGCTCATGATGGAGTTAGTTTGTTACTCTGCCATTTGGGGAAGTTATTACATCAACTTACATCCAATTAGGATCCATTTACACTGTTGCATAGTGCTTAAACGTATGTGCCCAATTTGTAATTAATAATAAATGTAGTGCAAGTGGTACTTACTGTAATGTGATAAGACTTTCGCAAGGGAAAATGGCTTTCCTGAAAAAATAGTGTTTTGATACTCCACATGTGAGGAAATGAGCTCAGGAAGCTCATCAAAGCTATAAAACAAAGAAACCAGGTGATTGAGAGGGTACGCTGGTCTACATATTTTGAGGAGGTGGGGGGGGGGGGGAACAAGTAGACCTATATAGGCAATGTTTCCAAGGTGGAGAGGCAGGCATAAGATGTCCCCGTCTTCAACTTGGCCAATCAGAAAAAGCCCTGTATTTATTAATAAAAATACAAGGCTTCTCCTAAATGGCAGAGAAGCACTAAGCTTAACTCTATTTATATCACCAGATGGGAAGTTGCCCATACTGCTGCCGGAACACAACACTGCATACTGTATGTAGCAAAAGTTACTAAAGTATATTACAGTGCACCCAGCAGCCGCATCGTTCTGTAATGGAAATAGTTTGATTCGGTCTGCTTGGCTCCAGTGAACTATTTAAAGGTACATTAAACATGGAATTCTGCTTTAAGTCACTCTGAGGATGATCTCAGTAATGTCATGGGCATTTTGGACCTGGGATCACTTGGAAGGTGAGCAGATCCTTTAGGCCGCGTACACACGATCGGACATATCCGATGAAAACGGTCCGCGGACCATTTCCATCGGATATGTCCGATCGGGAGTTTGATCCGATGGCGTGTACACACCATCGGATCAAATTCCCCGCCGCCGGACGGCGCGGTGACGTGGCGGTGACGCGGCGGTGACGTTGACGCCGCCGCGTCACCGCCACGTCACCGCACCAGGAAGTAAAACACTTCCGCGCATGCGCCGAATCCATTCGGCAGCGGTGCGGCGGCGGTGGGGGCCGACATGTCTGCTGGTAAGTGTACTAACCAGCAGACATGTCGGGCGGACAGATTCCCACTGGATAGATTTCAAAGCTTGCTTTGAAATCTGTCGGGTGGAGAAATCTGTCCGCTAGCCCATACACACGAGCGGAGATGTCTGCTGAAACGGTCCATCGGACCGTTTTCAGCGGACATATCCCCTCGTGTGTACGCGGCCTTAGAGGTTTACTTTCATCTTTTATGTCCTCTGGGCCTAGTTTCATATTGGCTGAACATTATATGACTTCATGCTATGTTTAATTATGCTCCTAGATTGCAGATCTCTACAAAATGTGCCAAGTCAGTAAGAAAATGATGGTGACAAATAATATGATAGCATGTGAATACAAGGTAACACCCAGTTACAAACATTTGAAAATGGAACACACTAATCTGTCGACGTCTGGCCAACACACAAAAAAAAAAACGTAGCTCAGAGAACCTATCGTCTACAATACATGCTATATTCAGATGCAGACAGATGAGAAGCTGACAAAGTTTTAGATTTCAACAAGAGTTTGCATTTAGTTGTCTTAGACAAAATAAAACCCTCTAGTAAAAGAATGAATTTTCCATGTAAGGCTTTGCACTGTTCTAGGAATAGGAGCAGAAAATACTATCTAGCTTACCCCCAAGTTTCATCTCTGATTTATTTAGCTCTAGGTGCTTGGCAGCAAAATAAATTGCATGCTTAAAATATAATTTTCAAAATAGACATGTGAAAATGTAAGTGACAAGTAATGTATAGAACCAAGATCTCATTTCCATAACAGACCCCACACTGCTTTATTGAATGTCAATGCTCATTTTTATTTAATGCTGTATTCCAAAGGGTCTAACATATGTCTACAATACATAACAAACTGTAAAATAAGGTTTAGTTAACACTTTTCTTTTCTCCTTTCACTCTTTTCGTTAATTAGGCAAACTATTTATTGAATTTAAATGACACTGTACAAGTCCTGTTAGGGATGTTATTACAATATCAGAGACATTGAAAATGACCATGTCATAGCATACCAGGTGCTGTCTCTACAGATATGCCATATGTAAGAGACTCTGTTTAAGGCAGTGCAGTACATATATTACAGCAAGTTGAATTTTGCATGATATCATATCAGCCAGAGCTTTAAACAAGGTTGACACAACTGGCAAAAATGAAATAATTAAAGAAAATAGTAAATAAAGGACAAAAGGGGTACAATGAGAGAAAGATATTAACTTAAATATGTACAGTACTTGTCCATGTGTTCTGGCACGATGCAGCACCTGGCACTACTGTATTCTAGATGTGAATATGATACAGGCACCTCGTACTGAGTAGTATGTGCTGATAAAGTATAATGTATAAACATGCAAATGGGGACTGGGCACTGACTCCGTCTCATGTAGGAAAGGTGAGAACTGTTACTTAGGATCAACACTATGGAGCCAATATTAAACTGCAATCATAAAATGCACTAGCATTGTTGTAATATGAAGGAAACATTATTAACCATTTAAGAAGGCTACATCAGTATAAAGCAGTCAAGTGCCCCATGGAAACTGCAGAAAATATAATTGTTATACGCATATGGAAAACACAGCCTGCATGGATTTTACCATATGTTAGTGTCATTCTGGGGCCATTGGATATTGATGATATTGCATTTAAATGCACATTTTACTAATTTAGACCCCTTTCACACTGAGGTGTTTTTCGGGTGCTTATGGGCTAAAAATAGCGCCTGTAAAGCACCTGAAAAAACGCTCCCCTTGCAGCCCCAGCGTGAGAAGCAAGTGCTTATACACTGGGTTGTGCGTTTGCAGGATGTTAAAAAAAGTCCTGCAAGCAGAATCTTTCAGGGGAAGCGGGAGCGGTGTAGGCTTAAACCCTGTCATGCCGGCCCTCCATCTATTGCCTTTTGGTTTCACTCCGGACCTTTCTCTATGGGGGCTCCTTATGAAAACATTCACTAGATCAATGTCACAACATTTGTGCAGACTGGATACATTTCTCCCGTATTTTCTGTAATAGATTAATTCCTATGACAGTCGGCTCCACCTAATGGCCAAAATGTGGTATAGTTTTCAGAAATACCTCATCATTTGACCACTAGATTCACTCAAAAATTGAACTTTCGCTTTCGGAATCCCCTCCCCCTCTGCTGTCTTCGGGGAGACACACAGGTCCCAGAACACAGCAGGGACCAGGGAGATAGTGCCACACAACTCCTGCATGCGCAGTAGGGAACCAGGAAGTGAAGCCGCAAGGCTTCACTTCTTGATTACCTTACTGAAGATGGTAGCGCCTCCACCTGGGAGACGATGGACAAAACGGCTTTGGGTGCCAACACGTGGGTGACATGGCCAGGTAAGTGTCCTAATATTAACGTATTTGTAGCTGCCGACTTTTAATTAATAAAAAAAAATTGGCGGAACTCCGCTTTAACAACCATAGGAAAAAATATTTTACAGAAAATACAGGGAAAATTCATTCAGCTTGTGTATTTGCAGCTTCGCCGCTGATTTTCCTTACTAAGATTCCGCTGCCTAAAGCCTAAGCCCCTTGAAGAATCACCTCAGGTGAGGACATCGCTGGGTCCCTGAACAGGTATGTATCCTTATATTAAAAGTCAGCAGCTACAATATTTGTAGCTGCTGACTTTTATTTTATTTTCTGCCGACCGGAGCTCCTCTTTAACCAATTAAACCAAGGAAATAAAAAATATACGTATTCAGGTTTGCTAACAAATTAAAGTGTCCTGAAAAAAAAGGATGTATAATACGTTAGAATAGACTAAAATACCTAAGAGATATGCGGCTTTCATTGTAAAAAGATACCTGATGATCCGGACATGAAGGTCCCTCCCTATTCAGGATCTACCTTCCAGAGACACAAAGGAAAGTGGGAGAAAATCTCTCAGAATTAAAAGGGATTGATTAACTGATTGATTCAATTGTGACCAGAACAAGTGTTCCAGTGGGAATATTTCCCCTCAACTCCTGTTAATATGGCAAGCACAACAAATATAAGGCATAAATCTTTCCAGAAGGCAAGGGACACAGATGGTAACACAAAAACCTGTCAGAGTTTCTAACCATTCTCCTCGATCCATAAGAAACGTTTTGGCTAGAGAGACACTTTAAACCTTGCATTTTTATTCTTTATTTTATGTATGCTTTATAAAGCGTTATGCGGTTAAATTTTTTAGGCCTAAAAAAGCAGCAGTATAGTATACTGTATAATGTACCTATATCATTCAGATCAACCACTAGACTTCTAAAATACTTTTCTGTAACCAACGGGTGAAGTTTTGTTCCTGTGGAAACATTCTGTGCATTTCTTCTGCATGAGGCCCGTGTGGTGACTAAGAAATACTTTTCATATTTCTGTATTAGAAGGAGCTTGGCAAATGGCAGGAAGAACAGCAGAAATAGAAGACCAACTTGAATATTTGGTTTTAACAGACACTCATGAATAAACAGGAAACAGCGTGAGTCCTCGCTGACAGAGACGAGCCATGAAGCCATACATAGTGGCAGCCACTCTTCCTGGTTGCTCTCCTCTGTCTGACACATAATAACTTCATCTACCGTTTAAAATGTGACATACAGAACATATTATTTCATATTTTACTTTTCCATCTTACATGTATAATTGCTCATTTAAACAGCGTGAGTCTCACTGACACAGATTCCATCATCTACACATTGTTGAGATATCTATATACATATCATTTTTTTTTTATTATTCAACAGAAAAATCTATTTAGCTGTGAGTTTAAAGCAAAACTAAACTGCATCTGAGTGCCACAAATTGAAAAAGCTATTTAATACATTTTCCATACATAATCCATGCATTATTTTGTTGAGAAATCACTTTGGAAAAACACCCCTCTAGCATTTCTAGCTGTTGGCATCTTGAGTAAGGGCAGATGAGTCATGTAGTATTTTACTTCCTGAAATCCATCCGTCCTTAGCTCAGGAATGCAGGCAGGAGGATGTGCTTAGCTGAGAAAGCCCCTCCTTAAAGTGGAGTTCCACCCATTGTTTTATGTTTGTCTGTGCTGCATGCCCTAATCTCATAGGGCCAGATTCAGGTAGATGGGCGAATCTTTATTTTGGAGTAACGTTTCTCATTTACGTTACTCCGCCGAAACTTTAGAAGCAAGTACTGTTATTCACATAGCACTTGCTCCTAAAGTTGCGGCGGAGAAGCGAAAATGAGCCGGCGGAATTCAAATTGGGCGGGTAGGGGGCGTGTATTATTTAAACTAGGCGCGATCCCGCGGCGAACGTACTGCGCATGCATCGACTGTCAGTGCGCATGCTCCAAATTCTGTCAGTGAACGTCAATGACGTCAATCCCCATTCACGGACGTTTTACGCAAACGACGCAAAAAAAATTCAATTTGACGCGATGACGACGGCCATACTTAACATAGGATACTCCACCTAGGGGACATGTTTTTTTTTACGCCGCGTATCAATGCGTCGGGCCCGAGTACGATCGTGAATTGCCGATTCTCGCTGATTAACATATTCTCGGCGTTAATCAGCGGGAACGCCCCGAGCGCCATTTTTTAAATTGCAGTTCCGATACTACAGCGAAATACAATTACGCCGCTCATATAGGAACTCCAACCCGGCATTTCTTGTTTTCTGCTTACAGAAAACAGAAATGCCAGCTCAAAGTGAGAGTTATGCTGGCGTATCACTGATACTCCAGCCTAACTCTACCTGAATCTGGCCCATAGTGTTCAGAGTGGACAATTTTTATTTATTTTGTTGCTTGTAAATACCTTTATTTTGTAGTCCTTCTTTACTTCCTCCTCCTTATTAGCCTACGCTATTAAGTCACAAGGCTATTTGCAAGGGTTTCTGGGGTAGGCATCATGTTTCCCAGTAGTCCTTGCAAACCTGACTGAAACCTATTACATTGCTTGTGCAGCACTGAGCATGTCCGAGATATGCAAAGCTGAAATCCAGGAAGTCATACAGTCTGGCTTCATGATGCCCACACTTAAGATGGCCACGGTCTATTTGTAGATTATAAACTCTTATAAAATCTAAATGCTGTAACAACCTAACAAAACGGACCTTAGTTTACAGACTAACTTTACTAGAATACATTAAGCTTGTGTATTACAGGGGTATTTATATTTAAAAAGTGAAATTGTGGGTGGAACTCCCCTTTAAGATAAACCAAAAATAAATTCCCGTGAAGACTCCTTGAATGTGTAACAATATTTTGGACTAGGCCAGGAACCAGGAAGCAACTGTAAATAAAAAAATAAAAGAGTTTAAAGCAAGTAAATACAGTATACCTCCCTATTTATTTACTAATGCTAGCTGCTTAAAATAGTTGATTGAGAGAGTTTGGTTCTGCTTTGGGTTTCTGGTTATTGCAACAATTGTGAGATCAGATTTTTCTTTTGTCTTTTGGTGCAACTGTTTAGCCTCTTGCTGCCTACTTAACACATTTGTGCAGTGGCAGAGAGGTTGGGCTTTAACATCCACATGCCACACATATGACACATATGCGACCATAGGTGGCAGAGGTTTCTGTGCCGAAAGCGCACTTACTGCACGCTTCCAGCACAGTGACCAACCTATTTAAAGATTGCTCTTGGTCTCTGCTAATGATTGGTAGCCAGCAGGACCGGCTTCTAATCATGTGACCACTGTGACAGCCAATCACAGTGGTCATGTGATCGGCTCCTCCTTTTTTCCTCCTGGTATAAGGACCCCGTTAAAGGTATGCCAAAGCTGGGCTGAAAAGGGTAAAGTCAAGGGGTTAAAGTGGAACAATAATCAGATATAGCCACCTATTCACCAGTGGCCCAACGCCCATGAGGTCCCTCACCCAATACAGAATCTTCTCTCTGGCTTCTACCAGATGTCAGTCTTTGGCTATCTTAATTAGCTGGCATGGTATGACATCAGTCCTACACATGTGCAGGTGTGCAGTCATCCTGGTACACTGCCAGCTTCATGTATATTTTGCAGAAAAGACAGATAAGTGTGTTTTATTTCAGAAGAGACATGCCATATATCGTCTGCTGTAAATAACCTTCCTGTTAGCAATTTTTTTTCCAGCTGTTAGTTCCTCTTTAAGGTGATGTTATCAGTTTTGATCTGCATGCTTTTTCTGGATTATTAACTCAAGTTATTGAAACCACAGGGTTAGCCAGGGTGTATTTTTCCTTTTATCGGGATAGCTGGTAACTGTGCTGAGATGTACATTTTAATTTGTTTCATGCCCATTTCCACTTTATTTGTATCATACATATAAAACATTTAACTAGGAGATGAGGACTGATAGGCCCGGATTCACATACATCGGCGCATACATATGCCGCCGTAGAGTATGGAATTCACAAAGGAAATGCTCCCAACTCTGCGCCGGCATAGCGTATATTCGTAGGCATAAGGCAGCGTAAGTGTAAGTAGGTGGAAGTGGGCTGGAAGTGGGCGTGATACATGGTAATGAAGCGTGACCCCATGCAAATGATGTGCCGAGTGCTAGGCAAGTACTTAAAACGAACGGCGCATGCGCCATCCCGTGGACGTATACCAGTGCGCATGCTCACAATCACGTCGAAACAACTGCCTAAGATACGTCGTATCACTGCCTACATCGTGAATGTGACCTACGCCCAGCCCTATTCACGTACAACGTAAACTATGTAAAATTCGACGGCATTCGATCCCTGGCACATACCTTTGCATGAGTTGCGTCTCCTATATGGGGAATAACTTTACGCCGGACGTACGACTTACGCAAACCGCGTATATTATTCGCCAGGCACAAGTACGTTCGCGAATCGCCGTATTTGACTCATTTGCATTGACAATCAATGGGAGCCCCACATGCGTCCAGCGTAAATATGCGCCCACTATACGCTGGCGTAGGAAAGTTACATTGGGCCTATTTTTCGACGTATCTTGCTTTGTGGGTCGGCGCATAGATACGACGGCGCACATTTGTACTTACATCGGCGTATCTGGAGATACGTCGGCGTAAGCGCTTTGTGAATCCGGGCCCAAATGCTTAAAATTAAAATCACATATTCAGTTCCATATTGTATTCCAATTACAATCCCACAAAAAGTGGAAAATGTTCATTCGAGTGTTTAGTTGTATCAAAAACAAACTAATAACAGACATGCCTCAAAGATATTTTCATTCAACATTCCCACCTTCTGACTTTAAGAAACACTTAAAGAAAAAGAGAAAAAGAAAGAAAACTGTAGTCAGTTGCAAGGAAAAAAATATGGAATCACTAAATTCTGAGGAAAATATTATGAAATCAATATGTACTTTGCAGTTCTAGAACAAACATCTGCATCCAGGGCCAGATTCCAGACAAGGCCACTGAGGCCAGGCCTCGCGGCGGCAGTGGGTGCAGGGGCGGCGCCACTAGGGTTGCCTTCCGTACTGGTCTGCATCAGATTACATCATGAAAAATTATATCATCACCAATCATCCTTTCAATTGATGGAATAAAAAAAGTGTCCAAAACTCAATATAAACTTGTACATTTATTGAAGATTTAATGAGTGTCATCTTACCCGTACCTTTACCTGACATACAACCCCATATGATCAATGATTGTGGAAATTTGCATGTTTTCTTCAGTCGTCTTCATACATTTCATTGGAACGGCACCAAACAAAAGTTCCAGCATCATGACCCTGCCCAATGCAGATTTGTGATTCATTGCTGAATATCACTTTTATCCAGTCATCCGCAGTCCATAATTTATTTTCTTTAGCCCACTGTAACCTTATTTTTTTCTGTTTAGGTGTTAATGATGGCTTTCCTGCAAAGTACAGATTAGATGGGAAGGTTGTTAAAGGGAAGCGTACTGGTAGACCAAGGAAGACATCAAAGCGTCAAGATATAAAAATTAAAGCGACATGCACTGAAAACAGAAAATGCACAACAAAACAAATGAGGAAGAAATGGTTGGAAACTGGAGTCAATGTATTTGACCGAACTGTAAGGCCTTGTACACACGAGGGGATATTTCCGCTGAACATGGTCCGACGGACCATTTCAGCCGAAAAATCCCCTCGTCTGTAGGGGCAAACGGACGCTTTTTGCCGGATTTATCCGGCGGAAAAATTTCAAAGCATGCTTTGAAATAATTCCGCCGGATAGCTGGCCGTCAGATATGTCCGCTGGTTAGTACGGCAAACCAGCGGACATATCTTGCCGCACATGCGTCGTATCCTGTGAATGGATCCGACGCATGCGCGCGGAAGTGTTTACTTCCTGGTGCGGTGACGTGGCGGTCACGTGGCGGCGTCAACGTCACCGCCGCGTCACCGCGCTGTCCGCCGGCGGGGAATTTGATCCGATGGTGTGTACAGCCATCGGATCAAAACATCCCGGCGCAAATATACGCTGTAAACGGTCCGGGGACCGTTTACAGCGGATATTTCCCCTCGTGTGTACAAGGCCTGAGACATCGCTTAAAGGAAATTGGATTTACATACAGAAAAGCCAAACGAAAACCATCATTAACATCTAAAAAGAAAAAAAAAACAAGGTTACAGTGGGCTAAAGAAAATCACGGACTGTGGATAAGTGGATAAAAGTGATATTCAGTGATGAATTACGAATCTGCATTGTGCAGGATGATGATGCTGGAACTTTTGTTTGGTGCCATTCCACTGATATTCCTGAAGAAAACATGCAAATTTACACAATCATTGATGATATGGGGTGGCATGTCAGGTAAAGGTATTGGGGAGATGACAGTCATAAAATCTTCAATAAATGCACAAATTTATATTAAGGTTTTGGACACTTTTCTTATTCCATCAATTGAAAGGAAGTCTGGTGATGACATCATTTTTCAGGATGTAATCTTATGCAGAGGATTGTTTTAGAGCTGAAAGAATACAATGTGATTCCATAATATTTTCCTCAGTATTGAGTGAGTCCATATTTTTTTTCCTCTGCTTGATCTGCAAAAACAGTTGCAACTGACTACATTTGTCTTTCTTTTTTTTTTTGTTTTTCCTAAAGCCAGAAGGTTGGAATGTTAAATGAAAATAGTATTGAGGCATGTCTGTAACTATTTTATTTATTTACACAAATAAAAAATTGAATGAACATTTTCCAAGAGTGGTTATTCCATACTTTTTGCCAGGGATTGTATTTCTAGCCTACTTCCACTACTTTCTACTACTTACTTACTAGTGAAGAACCCCACACATTTACGTCCTTGAATTATGTGACACATTTAAGCATTGCTGTGCCACACATTTTACAGAGCCTTCCTTCTAAACTACAAAGGTGGTAAGAGGAGGAGTTCCAGGAGGAGAAGTCAGTACAGGAATCGCTGCTTGCAGGCAGCGAGATACCATGGAATATGTAGTCCTTAAAAACTGAAAGTAAACTGCAGACGAGAAGCTGCAAAGCATATATTAAGCATATATGAGTTAGCGTATATATTGGATTGTCCAGTACAGTCCTGGGCCAGGTTCATCTAGCACCCAGGGCAAGGCTGCGGAACAGCTCCCCCTCCACTACTGTTATTGCATGCCTTAGAATGGGTTTACATCCCTGTGCCCATTCTCTGTCCCTTTGCTGCACTGTGCCCAATGCAACTTCCCCTCCTGCCCACCCCTTTTCTCGGGACTGGTCAAGTAAAATTGTTATTTATAATGCTATACAATGCTGATGTTCTAAGATAAAAGTGCATTGTGTGACCACAGAACTCCTTTAATGGACAAACAGGTAAATTGCCGTTGCTAATCTCCTTTTGAAAATGTTAGTTGCCTGACTGCCTCTGGCTTCTGTACTTTCTAAATTGCTGACCCAGAACAGCCTTGCAGCAAGAATAATAGGAGCAAAGGCAGGACAGATCATGGGTAATCTTGTCCCGGGTTAATGTCCAAAATACTGAAGCTGTCAAATCAGCAGATAAACCATGCAACTAGCATTTTCAAAGGAGAGGTATTAAGTGGAGGGCTATGTACTTTTTTCAGTATAGCTTTCTCACCAGTGCAGTGATATCATCACAAAAGATTAATTGGAAAGTGTATATCTAAACTTTCTGCATTTATTATCAATTCAAATAACAATTTGGAGTACACCGACCATTTACCACTTTACTGAAAAGATCCCAGGCTGTGTGCCGTTCGGTGGAGAATCGGCTTGAGGAGAACCAGGAGGCGGGTTGTCCAATAGGGCTCGAACGAACCATCAAGGATCTGGTTGCCAGAATTGACAGGTATGTGTCAGCTGTCGATCGGTGACCCCTTTAATTGCAGGTCTGTTATAGAGGCCTGTTCCTCCCAGTTACTTAAAAGTGACATTCCGGCTGCCAGGCTTGTGGCAGGGGTCTGTCCAGGAGCACTTCACCCACTCTGGCGGGAGTGGCCACGAACTGTAACTACTACTACTGAGAGCAGAACTGCTCCGCTACTTATCCAGGCCTGATACCGCACTGTTCTCTATTGCTTCATCAACCTGTCCTATCCTCTGTTGATGTTGGCCGTGTTGGGCCCTGGAATAAAGCATTTTAAAACTCATCTGGTGACTGGACATTCGCTCACTGCTACTACTCACTGCTACTACCCCTAGACATACTACAAGGTAACCTAGTACGCCGATCCCAAACAACAACCAGCGGCTCTTTCGGGGGTGAGCGTTACAACTGTATGCAAATGCACATGTGGAACTGAACACTAAACATAGGGATTGCATTGTAAATAAGCTTTAAAATGTTACTAAACCCAGAACCTGCACTCACTATATAAGGTCTCCCACAGTACACAGATTATGGAAATGCAATTATTTTAGTAAATAAAAACTGCTAAATATCTTTTCTCTTCAGCAGTATACAGCAGTCTTGTGACTTCTATCAGTGTCTGGCCAAGCACTGGTTAAAGCTTGTAGGAGTTTTTATTTTCCTACGATTGTCCTATCAGGCTTCAAGACCCCCGACCCTCTGTCTGGACAGTGCTGATTTGCCCTGTGCTGATCACATGTACTCTATCAAGAAAAAAAAACATTCCAGCAATACACACCAAACTGAGCATGTGCAGCCTGACTCCATTAACTCTTATCCGGACCTGTTCTGGAGTCAGTGGAAGAAGGGGAGGATCTGTGCATACAGCCTTTTTACACAATGGTTCTACAGTGAGTATAACAAGCATGCTTTTCTGCATATACAGATTGATTTTACTGTTGTGGGTTAAGTAACACTTTAAACTGGCCATATGATATACAATTTTCTTATTCAATTTTCTTTAGATTTACCTTCAACTATGTAGTGCAAGGGCCTGCCAGAAAGTGTTTAGGTTTGACCTCATATTATATGGTTTTGGTAAATCCAGAGGAAAACTGTACAGGAAAATTGTATAATCTATGGCCAGCCTTAAAGATGCTTTCAAATTATTATTATACATGATTTATATAGCACCAACAGTTTGCGCAGGGCTTTACAACATAAGGGCAGACAGTACAGTTACAATACAATTCAATACAGGAGGAATTAGAGGGCCCTGCTCGTTCAATGGGCAGTTTTACCAGCTGCCCATTCAAATTCTGACATTATAGCCTCACAGGGCTGTACACATGCCATGTCCACAATGCTTTCCTATGCAGCTGCAGCACGTTTAACTTGTGCCATTGCCACATTGCCAAAAAAAAGTAAAAAAAAAAAAAAAAAACAGGAGGCAGAAGTAGCTGCTATATTACCCTCTGAAAAGTCATCCACTGGAGATTACTTTTTAGATGGTGATAGTGTCTGAAAGAACACTAAAAGATGCATGGTGCCACATATATAATGTTGATCTGTGAATAAGAGCTTACTGCTTATAATTAATCGTAAAAGACAGAAAGAAATACTTTATAAACTAAGTAAGTTTGAGGAAACATTAGCAAAACAGAAAAGTTGTCATTAAGTGGAATGTCAAAGTTTATATGCCGTCTACAAGTGATATGCAAGCAGTTTTAGAAGGTTCTTCCCAAGGCTAGATCTGTTTTTGGAGCACTCAGCGTTTCCACAGATCTATCGTACAGCTGTCACTCTCTGCCCTGGAAAGCAGCCAGTTTGTATGGGCAGCACACATTTCTAGGATAGTTTAAGTACTGCCAACAGCTGGCAACTCTTGTTCCTAGTCAATAGTCTGTCAGAATCCATCTATTTTTGGCAGTTCTCTTGACCTGAATATTTGCTGTTCACTTTCCCAGTTCTGTGTGTGTGAAGCTTGCACTGTAAAAAAAAAAAAAAAAAAAGCGACATTTTCAGTTACTGACGTCTTGTACATTAGGGAAAACATAAAACGTTTGTGCCGAGGTCCAACATACATGGAATGAAAGGAGACATTTACAGAAACCTTTTTCTGAGAGCAGGATGTCATTGCCGACTTTTCATTCTGATTATGGCCGTTGCTTGGCTGTCATGCTGATCCTCTGGCTTGAATCACTAACAAAGAACAAGAAGGTGAACAATGCAGACGTTATGCTGACTTTCCTGGTCTTCATATGTGTTCTTGATTAGTGACTAAAAGTATTAGTCTTCATGCAGAAAAGAGAGTAACGTTAGCTGTAGAAAGCTGTAGTTGTAGAGTTTTTCAGTGTTTTTGCAGTAGCGTTTTTTAACCTTTTTTTATATACAAAATTATACACAAAGGCTCATGGCTCAAAAACACAGATAACCGCAGAATAGCTACAGTTTTCAGAGTTTTTGGCATATTTTTTTCCTCAATTATGCCTTGTACACACAATCGGTTTTCCCGGTGGTAAAAAGTCCGCTGGGAAAACCGAGGGGAAAACCGAGAACCTGCTTGGTAGCTTTTTCCCCTACACACGACCGGGTTTCCCGTCAGGAAAACTGCCATGAGAGCTGTGGTCTGGAAACCCGGCTGTGTGTATGCTCCACCACAGGTTTTCCCCATAGGGAAACTGCCGGCTTAAAAACCACAGAGAATCCATGTTTTCTTATTTTCTGCTGGGATTCCCGGCGGTTTTCCTGTCGGGAAAACTGCGATGGAGCATACACACGGCCGGTATTCCAGGCAAAAAGCGCTTATGACAGATTTCCTGCCAATAAAACCGGTCGTGTGTATGAGGGATTAGAGCGTTTTTACAGCTGGAAAACTCCTCTCAAAACCCACTAGTTGTGGTGTTTTTTTCCAGCCAGAAACCGTCCCTGCCAAAAACTGCTGATAACAGCCTATGTGTGAATGGACACATATAACATGCTGGAAAGTTTATTGGCTGCAGAAAAAAACGACCAGTGTGCATGAGGCTTTAAAATCAACGGAAAAAAACATAATAGCCAGGTGTATTTTCAGACGGAAGTCACTTGGGTCAGCAATGGCAGCTGCTATATTTCTATTATGGCAGATTTACTTAGCAAAATATATGCGGGCATCAATAGCAAACCCCCCCCCCCCCCAAGGTGTTCAAGGGGGCTGCACAGAAGTTAATTTTCCAAAAAATGTGTTGCGTTGAACAATGCATGTGCACACATTTGCATGCGTTGTATTGCGAATAATTATCAACGACAACCGAATGCAGTGTTACAGCAACAGGCTTGAAAAATGTGCTGTCTGCTTCCCATCCATTTAAAATAAATAGACTACCTTAAAGTAACATGCCTTATTGCACATACAGTAACTGCACAGGTGTGTGCAGCCTATTGCATTAGGGTGTGCATCCCAAAGTTTACATACCTCAGGGGTGCCCAACCCTTTGAAGCGCGAGGGACACTTAAGCGACTTTGTAACTGGTCGGGGGCCACAATAAGCAGAGCGGGCGGATGCCACTCCTTAGAGGTGAGTGGAGGGTCCAATTGGGTTGGACTGAACGTGTAAAAGGGGCCCATGGCTGCTTTCACATTGATGTGCTGCGTTTACTTGCACTGCAGGTGCAACACAGTGTACATTTGGCCTTTGTGCACTTTGCAATAGACTTCTAATATATTCTGAAGATTTGGTGCACTTTCAGAAAGCTCACCAAACTTTGCAAGTAATAATAGAAGTCTATGGCTTGGTGCAGGTAACCCGCACCAGCACTGCTCTGCATCTGCGGATTCGTTTGAAAGCAGCCCAGTAACCAGCAGAGAACAGATATGCCCATATATACATTGTGATATTCGGAATAAACTGAACAGTAATAACAGTATTCTATTCTATCCCAGAGCAGGAGGTCACGGGCCACATGAGAGGGCTCCGTGGGCCACATGTGACCCCTGGGCATACATAAACACGCAGGCACCCACTATTATAAATGTAAACAAACATTTTAAAATGTATTAAAACATGGACATTGACGGTAGAGCAGTGGATGGTAACAGTAGGGCAGTAAATGGTGTCAGTAATTTTTTTTTATTATTATTATTTTTTACAATTTTCTAAATTCTTTTTAATATTAATAATATATATTACTATTTTTTTAGGAGCCTTGTTGGGGTACTTTGGTGAAAAATCAAGGTCTAAAGATGTCCCCTGATGTCTCACTTTTACAATAGAGCAACAGAGGACAGAGGTTCCCTAGTCCCTTTATCTGCAGCCTCAGCTGCACTTGACAGTGAATTAATGGGGATTGCTTTGAATTCCTGTTCCTTTACAAACACGGTTTACTTCAGCTATGAATGGACAAAGGAGCAATTGGTACCGATCACTCACTGTAATCATTCAGAAAATGAAGGGGCTGGTAAATTACATATTTACCAGCCCCTTTCCCCACTCTCCATCCTGACACATCCCCTGCAGCAGCCAGCAGGAGAGGAGAGGAGGGAAGCCGAAACTGCTGGAGGGGGTGGACATAGGGGGCCCAGGCAGCAGGAGGAATCGGCACTGCACAAGGTAATTAGGGTGTGGCCAGACACACCCCCTTTGCACAGCCTTGACAAATGTGCATTAACCACTTAAGACCCGGACCAATATGCTGCCAAATGCGATTCGGCACTGCATCGCTTTAACAGACAATTGCGCGGTTGTGCGACGTGGCTCCCAAACAAAATTTGCGTCCTTTTCTTCCCACAAATAGAGCTTTCTTTTGGTAGTATTTGATTGCCTCTGCGATTTTTATTTTTTGCGCTATATACAAACATAGAGCGACATTTTTGAAAAAAAAACAATATTTTTTACTTTTTGTTATAAGAAAAATCAAATAAACTAAATTTTAGTCAAACATTGAGGCCAAAATGTATTTAGCTACATGTCTTTAGTAAAAAAAAATCGCAATAAAAAAAAATTAGCTACCTAGCGGGAACAGCGACACTAATACAGCGATCAGAAAAATGATCGCTTAGTGACACTGGCAATAGGGAGTGAAAGGGTTAACTAGGGCAGTGATCAAGGGGTTAAAACTTTATTAGGGGGGGTACAGGGCTACCCTGAACCTAACACTAACTGACTTTTACACTGCCTGTCACACTAACACTAAATACAGTAATCATACATGTATGATTACTGCCTTCAGTGACACTGTGACAGGGGGAGGGGGGGGCGATCGCGGGGGGTTAAATGTGTTTTTTGTGTGTAGTGTAGGTGCAGTGTAGTGTTGTGCAGACTTACTTGTGTTGTTATCTCTCCTCAGCGGTGGTTGAAAAAACCACCGAGGGAGAGATCACGTCGCTTCCTCCTTCCTGTGTTTACACAGGAGGAGGAAGTGCACTGCAGGGGGAGCGCGCGCATTGGCTGGGAGCGATCCGGAGGGGGCGGACAAAAACGAATAGCCGCCCCCTCTTGTCGGATCGCTCCTGCAGCCGCATGTACGGGGGGGGGGGGGGGGGGTCCGATCGGACCCCCGATCCCCCCCAAGGCACCAATGTATATATATGTTGATGTGCCTGTCGGTGCCATTCTGCCGACGTAAATGTACATGCGGCGGTCCTTAAGTGGTTAATGTAACACACAGATTAAAAGGGCCCCTAGATAACATTAAGCCAGGTTTGTGCAGACATAAATGAACATATTAGTGAGATTTTTACTGGTTTGCGACTGCTAGGGCTCATTCAGATAGGCACTGAGATCCAGTATGCTAAGTCGTGTTTTTTGCTGTGTTTGCGTCCATCTTGGAGCTGCATGCAGGTATGAAACAGAAGTGGATGCAGACACAGCAGCTGCACAAACAAAAATGTGCATGCGGGCAGGAGTGGGTGCATGCATTCGAATGCATAGTATGGAGGATTTAGTAAAACTGGTGCACACAGAATCTGGTGCAGCTGTGAATAGTAACTAATCAGCTTCTAGGTTTTATAGCGAAAGCTTAAGACCCCTTTCACACTAGAGGTGTTTTTCAGGTGCTTTAGCGCTGAGGCCGCGTACACATAGAGGGACATGTCCGACGGACCGTTTCCAGCAGACATGTCTCCTCCGGATTTTCGTCCGACGGTGTGTACACACCATCGAATAAAAATCCCCTCGGCCAGGGAACGCGGCGTCGTGGCGGTGACGTTGACGCGCCACGTCACCAAACCCGGAAATAAAATGCTTCCGTGCATGCGTCGAATCCATTCGACGCATGCGCGGACAGTTCTGTCCGCTGGTTAGTGTACTAACCAGCGGACAGATCCGATGCACAGGCTTGTAGCGGACAAATTTCAATGCATGCTTTGAAATTTGTCCGATGGACAAACCTGTCTGCTCGCCAGTACACACGATCGGATTTGTCTGCTGAAACGGTCCGTCGGACCGGTTTTAGCAGATAAATTTGATCGTGTGTACGCGGCCTTAGAAATACATATTTTTCCTATTCTATTCCTTTATTTTCAAATTCATTTATTTTTTTGGAAATTTGAAAACTAGAAATATGTAGTTCGAAAACTATTCAAAGTTGATTTAAAAACGCTTAGAATCGATCCAAATTAGAATTTAAAAAATTTGAATCGATTTGAAAACGAATAAATGACAATAATTCAGGTATCCAGCACCGCCCCTACCCCCAGCGGACCGGTCAGTCAGATCATTAGCAAACCCCTGAATGGAGGGAAGATGCTGTGAGTTGTGTGTATCCTATGAGGACTAATGGCTGTGATGGGTTTTGGTTTTGTTTTAGGCTGCCCTACATACTAAGGACCTCTGAAATCTGTCCTACATACTACTGACTTCTGTACACTGCCCTACATACTACTGACTTCTGTACACTGCCCTACATGCTACTGGCCTCTGTACACTGCCCTACATCCTACTGGCCTCTGTACACTGCCCTACATGCTACTGGCCTCTGTACACTGCCCTACATACTACTGACCTCTGTACACTGTTCTACATACAACTGGCCTCTGTATACTGCCCTACATACTACTGACCTCTGTACACTGTTCTACATACAACTGGCCTCTGTATACTGCCCTACATACTACTGACCTCTGTACACTGCTCTACATACCATTGACCTCTGCAGAGTCTCTACAAAGGGACATGATCATGCATATGCAAGGCAGTGTTAAAGCGTTTGTTACCCCAACACTTCATATTCCTGATATGTACCTGCTGTACCATGTACATGTATGATAAAGTATCCTGTTCTCTTTGTTTTGCTTCCTTTATGTGAAATATTTGGTAAGCCTGCTAGTCTCCTTGTGTTCCTATTAAAAGCTGACCACACTAAGTAGGAGAGAATAGCATTGTCTGTTCTCTAGCTATGATGGGAACTCTCCTCCAATAAACAGATTTGACCTGACATACCTACACTGCACAACCAATCACGGGAAAGCTCAGTGTGCTTCTGCTGCTGCTGTTTCTCCTTCCCCAGCTCGTATGCAGCGGGAATGTGATCACTTATAAAAAAGGGGAAAAGGTCTTTACAGTATAATGTTTTTTTAATATCTATACAAAATGTTTTGTCTTTCATTTCTATTGTAAACTAAATGGGTTGTTTTACAAGATGATTGATTACAATCAATGTAACTATAACCCCTGTCCATGGATGTAACCTGTTACCCCTCAGAAGGAGATTAGCCATATCACCCTGTCAAGTATGTTTGTAATAACGTCAATTTTAGAAGAAACTTAGGCTTGCCAAAATAAGCTGGGTCATGCCCATGTTTAGTTTGAAAATGTGGGGAAAAGATCATTATTGGAACTTGAACACAAAGCTGAGGTGCAGCATAGTCTATTGTGCTTTCCTATAATCAGTGCCTTACTGACATGCAAAAGTGGATGAACTGTAAACTGAACCTTAACATGACAGAAGTGCTTGTAATTGGAGGGCAGAGGCTAACATCAATGTGGCAGCAAACAAGAGCCAGTTATTTTAAACCTTGGAAACAAATCTTGATGTGTGTAGAACATCCTGGACACTAAGCATCTGCTATCAGCTACCATCTGAGCCTTCCACCAAATTTCTGATCAGCAGAGGATATGTCAGCTGTAGTCCATTATTTTTGTATTATCCAGATTGGATTATTGCAATACCCTTTACTATGGTAGTATGGGAAAAACTACAACATTTGCAGCTGGTACAGAACACAGCAGCCAGTCTATTCATCTACCAACCCCTGTACTGCCACATCACCCAAATTCTTTGTACCCTACACTGGCTTCCATTGAAATAGATTAAATTCTTCAAAATTGCCCTACTTACTTATGAAGCCTTAAATAGTTGATTAACCATAATCTAAAATGCTCACTTTTCTTCCCAAAAAAACTGAAAATGACTTTACCCAAAGATATTTTAAAATGATATTAATTGTGTCCCATGCAATAGCTGATGACATCACCCTCACATGTGCAGTAACGCTCTACAATCAGGGCACACAGTATGCTGTTGAATGCAGAGCACCGTGGTTGGAGCTCCCACGTGTATGTGCAGGAGTAATGTCATCGTGGCTCCGGCCATTCAAGCGTCAGGAGCCTGGGAATGAAGAAAGATTAGGGATGGAAGCACCGAGGGAGCCATGACAGCACTGTGCTGGAAGGATCCGTGTGCAGGTAAATGCGCCATAAGGTGCTAGTATGTTTTGCACGGTTTCCAGTAAAGTGAAAAGACCAGGTATCTCTCGTGCCCAAGCGGGATGATGCCCAAAGGAGTTGCGACCCTACTCTTTCTTTCCTTGGCAGGAAACTTTCCCTACTGCTAGTACTGACTAGGCGTGGTACCTGTCCCTACTCTGTACACACGATCGGTCAAAGCGATGAGAACGGTCTGATAGATTTTTCCATCGGTTCCCTACAGACGATCGTGTTTTTTTTCTATCGGTTAGGTATCCATCGGTTGAATTTAAAACAAGTTTTATTTTTTTTAACTGATGGGTAAATAACAGATGGCGCTCACACACGATCGGTTTGGTCTGATGAAAACGGTCCATCAGACCGTTCTCATTGGTTTGACCGATCGTGTGTATGCGGCCTTACAACTTGCAGATGCACACCAAAACTGGGAGGCAGTGACCAAATAGGCTCTGGCTGACCCAAGATAGCTGCCAGAGTCACATGAGGTAGCAAAATCCAACCAGGTTACTTCCCCAGTGACCCACGAAAGCATAGAGGAACTGTGTTCCTCTTGACTTTCTCTCAAGCTACAGGGCCACTGCGGTTGAGTGCCACCTGCAGTGGAGAAAGTAGAATGACCCCACCTAAACATTAGTGTTGAGCAGAATATGCCATATTCGATTTCGCGATATATCTCGAATATATAGTCGAATATTCGAGAAATATTCGCTAAATACGAATATTCGTGATATTTTTTGGAAATTTAATTATTGCGAATTTTCGCTATTGCGATTTTTCGCTATTGCGATTTTTCGCTATTGCGAATATTCGAGAAATGCGGAATGGAGCACTCTGATTGGCTCAGAATATTCGTGATATTTTATAATACAAAATAATTGCGAATATTCGAGAAATGCGGAATGGAGCACTCTGATTGGCTCAGAATATTCGTGATATATTACAATACACAATAATTGCGAATATTCGGCAAATGCGGAAGGAGCACTCTGATTGGCTCAGAATATTCGTGATATATTACAATATAAAATAATTGCGAATATTCGAGAAATGCGGAATGGAGCACTCTGATTGGCTCAGAATATTCGTGATATATTACAATACACAATAATTGCGAATATTCGGCAAATGCGGAAGGAGCACTCTGATTGGCTCAGAATATTCGTGATATATTACAATACACAATAATTGCGAATATTCGAGAAATGCGGAAGGAGCACTCTGATTGGCTCAGAATATTCGTGATATATTACAATATAAAATAATTGCGAATATTCGAGAAATGCGGAATGGAGCACTCTGATTGGCTCAGAATATTCGTGATATATTACAATACAAAATAATTGCGAAATTTCGAGAAATGCGGAATGGAGCACTTTGATTGGCTCAGAATATTCGTGATATATTACAATATAAAATAATCGCGCGATATCGCTATTGCCGAAAAATCGCATTGCGATTTTTCGGCAATATAAAATGAGCGCTGCAGCTACTCGGCCCAAGGTCTCTAATCATACCAACAATGCTTTTAGACGTCGATGGGGATCTCTAGGATGTGATCTGTTCTAAAAAAAAAATTGAAAAAATTCGAATATTCGAAATAGCGAATATTCGCCGCGATATTCGCGTTATTCGCGAATACTCGAATATGCAATATTCGTAGCGAATATTCGCAATGCGAATATTCGTGAGCAACACTACTAAACATCCACAATGTGGAACTCACTGCCATCCATTGTCTGTAATGCACCCTCTCTGGATGTTTATAAAAACAGACTCAAGAGACATCTATTCACCCAGCTTTACAGCATCACCTAACAAATCCTTCTGTTCAAAGATCCCATGACTATTTGATAATAGAGAATAGAAATATTATCACAATGATTATTATTTTCACCACCCCACTAAGAACCCTTTAAACTAGGGTTGTCCCGATACCACTTTTTTAGGACCGAGTACAAGTACCGGTACTTTTTTTCATGTACTCGCCGATACCGAATACAGTTTTTTTTAATGTCATGTGACAGTTTTCAAACCACATTACAGACTAATGATATGAAGAATGCTCCTTACATTGGTGGTCGTGGGAAGAATGCCCCTTACATTGGTGGTCGTGGGAAGAATGCCCCCTACACTGGTCTCCCCTCCCCCTGGGCCATGCAGAGCTTATCAAAACTCAAAATTGGCTTTGCTTTAAAAATCGGACCTAAAATAAGATGCAAATTTATAAATAAAATGATCAATTTATTTTAAATTAAAAATGTTATTTTTTGTAAAATGATACATTACATTGCTAAAGTCCAATTGAGAATGTCTCTCTCTACAGATTCTATCATCTAAAGAGCCTCTAATTTTTATGTGACTCCATAGTGTTCTGACACAGAATTAAAATCATGCAATGCTAGATAGTGACATGGCAGTGACGGCACCCAATTACTTATTTCAACTTGCACATACCTGTATATAGTACTAGTGAGTAGTGACATTCACAGCAGTATTCATTCAGTGTACTTCACACAATCTATTTTACTTTCTTACCTGAGGACTGCTCTGCTCTGGGTCTTGCTTGTTTTGCTCTCCGCCCGCTCTCCGCCCACACTCCGCCCCTCTCAGCAGTTTCTTATCCTGCTCCATCCGCCCACTCTCCGCCCCTCAGCATGTTCAGGCTGCTCTCCTCCGCCTACTCTAAGCCTGCTCTCCACCCCCTCTCAGCTCCACGCTCGTCATTGAAGAAAAAAAAAAAAAGCATCATCCCGCTCTCCGCCCACCAGCACGTTCTCGGCCAGCTCTCCTTCCGCCCACTCTCCGTCCCTCAGCATGTTCAGGCTGCTTCCTCCGCCTCCTCTAAGCTTACTCTCCACCCCCTCTCAGCCCCAGGCTCGTCACTGGAAAAAAAAGTATCGGGCAAAGCATCGGGTCATTTGCGCGAGTACAAATACTCGCGCAAATGCTCAGTATCGGTCCCGATACCAATACTAGTATCGGTATTGGGACAACCCTACTTTAAACTCTTATGCCGCGTACACAGGACCGTTATTTGGGTTGTAAAAAAATGAAATTTTTAATGGTCTAGGAAAAAGTTTTTTTCAACCCGATAATTAAAACGGCCTTACCTACACATGATCGTGAAAAAAATGCTCTAGCAAAGCGCGGTGGCGTACAACATGTATGACGGCACTATAAGGGGGAAGTTCCATTCAGATGGCGCCACCCTCTGGGCTGTTTTTGCTGATTTTGTGTTAGTAAAAGACGATTTGCGCTATTCAGTCTATTACAACGTGATGAATGTGCTTACTCTATTACGAATGCTAGTTTTACCAGAAAGAGCACTCCCATCTCATAACTTGCTTCTGAGCATGCATGTTTTTTTCACGTCGTTAAAGCCCACACACAATCATTTTGTACGACGTTCAAAGCGACAACGTTAAAAACATTGTGAAAAATTAGAGCATGTTCTAAATTTTTAATGGCCATTTTTTACATGGTGAAAAATGCTCTGGAGCCCACTCACGATAGTTTTTAATGGCATTAAAAAAACGTCATTTTTTACAACCCAAAAAACGGTCGTGTGTACGCAGCATTACATATAGAAGAAACCTTCCCAATAGAAAGATCTATCAACAAAAAGATCACTGCTTAACCCCCCTGCCGGTATCCCCGAGCGTGACTCGGGGTGGATTTTTTATGCAAAAATCGTTATCCCCGAGTCACGCTCGGGGTGAATATGTAGAGCCTGCAGCGCGCTGGCTTACCTTGTATCCAGGCAGGGTTACTGTACTTACCTTGTCCCTGGATCCAGCGATGCATCCCCGCTGTGTGAGCGAGTGGCGTCCTCCATTCGACTCACACAGTGCCCGCGCGCCGCCGATCTCCGTTCCCTGCGACGTAACGGCGCACGGGGGCGGAGACCGGCGGCAAATTCAAAAAAGTAAACAAACACATTACATACAGAATACTGTAATCTTATAGATTACAGTACTGTATGTAAAAAGTACACACCCCCCTTGTCCCTAGTGGTCTGCCCAGTGCCCTGCATGTTCTTTTACATAATAAAAACATTTTTTTTTGTGCCTGCAAACTGTAGATTGTCCATAGCAACCAAAAGTGTCCCTTTATGTCAAAAGTGATTTTAGAGCAGCTAGAAAACAGCGATAATAAATGATAATCACTTGCAGAATTGAGCGATAGCGATTTGTGGGGAAATTTGTCATAAAAAAATAAAAGTAATGACAGCGACAATTCTGCAACTGAGCAAATTTCAGTGATTTTGATTTGATTACATTAGTGAATAATTTGTAATATAATTACATTATTATTTGTTATAATTATTTATAGTTATTTATTATATTATAATTTTATGATTTTGTGTTTCAAACTTTATCATACCAGAGATGTTTACTAGACTCTGGTTTGGACAAATTTAAGTGAGTTATTCCTAAGAATTGCAAGCCTACAGTATAAAACGCAGAATTTCCATGCAAAATAATTGTACCGCTTTTGGTACGTAATTCCAGACAGAATCATACCGCCAGGGAGGTTAAATGACTCACACCCCTGTAATGGCTAACCAACATTGCCAACCATTGCCTTTATGGCTAACGTGTGTTGAGGTTTGTTTTCATCGGTCCAAACCGATCGTGTGTAGGCCCCATCGGTCCGTTATCCTTCGGTCCAAAAACAGATGGCTTGCTTTAAAATTCAACCGATGGATGGCTAACCGACAGGTCAAAACCGATCGTTAGTACGCACGAGCATCGGTTAACAATCCATGCATGCTCAGAATCAACTTGACGCATGCTTGGAAGCATTCAACTTCGTTTTTTCAGCACGTCGTTTTGTTTTACGTCACCGCGTTCTGACACAATCGGTTCATGAACCGATGGTGTGTAGGCACATCAGTCCATCAGTCAGCTTCAATTGGTGAACCGATGAAAAAGGTCCGTCAGACCGTTCTCATCAGATGGACCGATCGTGTGTACAGGGCTTAATACTTACCTCCTCTGTGCAGTTGGTTTTGCACAGAGTGGCCCCCGATCCTCCTCTTCTGGGATCCCTCAGTGGCGCTCCTGGCTCCTCCTCTTCTCGAGTGCCCCGTTGGAGAGCTGCTCTCCCTCGAGGCACTCATGCGGGCACACTCCTGTGTCGTGCTGCTTTACCAATATACTAAATACTTCCTCATTCTCTTACATCTTATTTTGACAGTCTACCGGATTATTTGCATATGACTGTAAAAATATGAATACCAATGTTACCACTGCTATTACAACTAGGTTGGAATTTTTAGTCTACTGACTGCAGCTTTTTGGTTGAATTTCTGTGCAAGTCAGGTTAAATATCAAAATATTCTTTCCATGGTGATCTTAGCTTTACCTAAAACTGAAAAGAATGTTCGTTTTGGTATAGACATCTTGCAAATACATATTAAACCAGACTATGAATTTTGCACATATATTTCCTGCATGGCAAAAAAACTGTGCATTAAGAGATGTGTCTTTTAAATCAGTCCCGTAGAAGCCATAAAAAGTAGCTGCTCTCACTTTTAAAAATAAAATTGTATAAATAATTACAGAGGGGATTTGTGACACTTGCTAGATTGGCCCCAGCAGATTCAGATTACCAGTTGTTATTCAGCCCTAGCATTGCGCATCAAAACTGGCTTATAAGTGTAAAGCAACACTTTACATCATGCACTTGACCTTTTTCTGAACTGTCTTCATTTCACTGAGCAAGGAACCTATCTGGTATAGTTTCCACTTTGCATTTCCTTTCACTTGTGTCGTTTTATTCAGGCCTGCTGCAATGTTTACTTATAAGCACCTCTTGCGTAAATTATTATTATTGATAAATTACAGATCAGTTGTTTATGGGGCTGGGAAATCACCAACGTCTGTTTTCAATGACCATCCTACGTGGATCTGCACAGAGGCTCTTAGTCCTAGGTTTTTGAGATTACATAAGAAATAAGTGTATGCTAAGCGCCGTTATACCTTAACCCCTTTACTGCAATTTTACATTTTTTGCACATATTTGGCGGCCTGGGGTTTTAAGATTATTTTAAAATCAATGTTATGCTTTCCATCTCTGTCCCTTAGCATTGTTTCTAGGTCAGGGGGACTGGAAATACAGAGCTGCAAATGATGTGTCAGTGCCAGCAGGGCCAGTGCTAGCACTAGGCAAACTAGGCTGCCTAGGGTGCCCGGCCACTGGTGTTCCTACTCCTTTCTCTCTGTAGCAAGCAACTAAGTCTCAGCATCAGCACGCAACAGTCGCTCCGTTCACACAAAGTGTCAGAGGCACAGTGGTGGCGGAGGACTGTGTCTCTGTACCGACTCGTGAATGAATAGAAGCAAATATTCATTAATGGGCACTGGTAGGCGACATTGATGGGCGCTGGTAGGCTGCATTGATGGGCACTGATGAGGCTGCATTTGATGGGCGCTGGTGAGGCTGCATCTGATGGGCACTGGTGAGGCTATATTTGATGAGTGCTGGTGGGCTGCGTTTGATGGACACTGGTGAGGCTGCATTTGATGGGCGCTGGTAAGGCTATATTTGCTGGGTGCTGGTGGGCTGCGTTTGATGGGCACTGGTGAGGCTGCATTTGATGGGCGCTGGTGAAGCTGCATTTGATGGGCGCTGGTGAGGCTGCATTGATGGGCACTGGTGAGGCTACATTTAATGGGCACTGGTGAGGCTACATTTGAAGAGCACTTCATTAAAAAGACGGGGTGTACATGGGCAGGACAAAGGGGGTGAAGCCAAGGGGCCGGCAAAATTAGGTTTTGCCTAGGGTGTCAAAAATCCTTGCACCAGCCCTGAGTGCCAGCCTATCACTGATGGCCCCGTCTTGCTGATGTCATTGATGCAAACTCCTCTGCTGAATCCTGAGAGAATCTTTGCTGCTGGACAGCTGAAAGGAAGTGTTCATGTCATACAGTCTGTGACATAGACACCAAAATAAGGACCCTTCTTCCTGTAGAGAAAAACAAATCATAGAGAGACACCTTTTGCAACTGTTCACAGTTGGAAGCTATGCTTGCGCCTGGAACATCACACAGGACCAGGGGCGGACTGACAACTCATGGGGCCCCCGGGCAATAGAAGACTATGGGGCCCCCAGGCTTACAGATGGCCACCAAGCCAGGTGGTAGTACAGAGGCGGGGCAGCTAAAATCTCGGAATTTTCACATCAAAAGCATATAGGTTTTGGACATATCAGGGATAGATGTAAAAAAAACACAGATTTTTACATACTGTCCCTGGTTTTAATGAGCCTGGCAACCCTGATGAGGCCCCCTAGTGGCATGGGGCCCTCGGGCAGTGCCGAAGTTCCTCAATGGTCAGTCCGCCCCTGCACAGGACCACGATTTAAGCTATCAAAAAGGGAAATTTAGTTAGGTTTCTTTGATGTGGGTGGGCAGGGGAGGTTACCAGTTTGCCAGCAGCCTGGAGAATAGCTTTGTTGGTACCATACAAGTTCAGTTGTTCTGTGTTTTTTTTTTTATATCTAGCAGGTTTGATAAATGCATTAATGTGTGTGCAGGGAATTCTTTTTTCTCTTGCATTGTATTAAGATATTCAATTAAGTTGATATTAGAAGCACAATACACATTTAGATATAATTGTTCAGAGTGTATGTGGCACCTACAGTATGGGTATTCAGAAGTAATCTGGATGTGTTGGATGAATGGATACCAATTGCCTGCCCAGGTGATGTCATCTCTGGTACACACTTCATCAGTCTCATTACACAATGTGCAGCAAGGATTTGGGCCTGTCAGTTCCCAGCAACACAAATCAATTGAACGGACGCACATTTTCAAACGGTCTAGTGCATTGAGTTATTTTTAAATATGATTAGGCATGCAGTCTGAGAGCTGCAGACTCCAGGGCATTAAATCCCTGATATTACCGTGCTTTGGTGATTTGAAGCCTGGCCAAGAACAATGGGAAGGTATGTTTTCAGCTATCTGAAGACAGTAAGCAAAAGTATCTTATATAAAAACATCCGACTATTTCTTAACAGCATATATTGCAATTTTTTTAACAATCTAAATAGAATGTGAATGAGAACAGTGCCTTAAAATAGTATTCATACCCCTTGAAATTTTCCACATTTTGTCATGTTACAACCAAAAGCGTAAATATATTTTATTGGAATTTTATGTGATAGACCAACACAAAGTGGCACATAGTTGTTAAGTGAAAGAAAATGATAAATGGTTTTGAATTTTCTTTTTACAAAAAAAATATGTGAAAAGTGTGGCGTGCATTTGTATTAAAGCCCCCCTGAGTTAATACTTTGTAGAACCCCCTTTCCCTGCAATTACAGCTGCAAGTCTTTTTGAGTATGTCTCTACCAGCTTTGCACATCTAGAGAGTGACATTTTTGCCTAGTCTTCTTTGCAAAATAGCTCAAGCTCTGTCAGATTGGATGGAGAGAATCTGTGAACAGCAATTTTCAACTCTTGCCACAGATTCTTAATAGGATTTAGGTCTGGACTTTGACAGGGCCATTCTGACACATGAATATGCTTTAATCTTAACCATTCTTTTGTTGCTCTGGCTGTATGTTTAGAGTTGTTGTCCTGCTGAAAGGTGAACCTCCACCCCAGTCTCAAAGATTTTGCAAACTCTAAGGCCGCGTACACACCATGAAATAAATCCGATCAAATCGGTCTGACAGACCGTTTTGATCGGATTTGTCTGCTGGGATAGCCACCACGTCACCGTCACTAGGAAATAAAACACTTCCGCGCATGCGTCGAATCCATTCGACGCATGTGCGGACAGATATGTCTGCTGGTTAGTGTACTAACCAGCAGACATGTCGGATGGACGGGTTCCCAGCAGACAGATTTTAAAGCATGCTTTAAAATCTGTCTGCTGGAAAAACCTGTCGGTCTGCCCGTACACACGATCGAATTTGTCTGCTAAAAACGTTCCGTCGGACCGTTTTCAGCAGATAAATTAGATCGTGTGTACGCGGCCTAACAGGTTTTCCGCTAAGATTGCCCAGTATTTGGCTCCATCCATCTTCCCATCAACTCTGACCAGCTTCCCTGTCCCTGCTGAAGAAAAAAAAAATCCCAACAACGTGATGCGCCCAACCTCCATACAGCCACCTCCATGTTTATTCAGGGTGATGTGCAGTGTTAGTTTTCCACCAAACATAGCATTTTGCTTTTAGGCCAAAAAGTTTAATTTTATCGCGGCAACAGGTTTTCCGCTAAGATTGCCCAGTATTTGGCTCCATCCATCTTCCCATCAACTCTGACCAGCTTCCCTGTCCCTGCTGAAGAAAAAAAAATCCCAACAACGTGATGCGCCCAACCTCCATACAGCCACCTCCATGTTTATTCAGGGTGATGTGCAGTGTTCGTTTTCCACTAAACATAGCATTTTGCTTTTAGGCCAAAAAGTTTAATTTTGGACTCATCTGACCAGAGAACCTTCTTCTACATGTTTGCTGTGTCCCCCAAATGGCTTCCCACAAACTGCAAACGGGACCTCTTATGGCTTTCTTTCAACAATGGCCTTCTTCTTGCCACTCTTCCATAAAGACCAGATTTGTGGAGAGCACGATGAATAGTTTTCCTGTGGACAGATTCTCCCACCCGAGCTGTGGATCTCTGCAGCTCCTCCAGAGTTACCACGGGCCTATCGGCTGCTTCTCTGATTATTGGTCTCCTTGCCAAGCCTGTCAGTTTGGGTGGATGGCCATGTCTTGGTAGGTTTTCAGTTGTGCCATACTCTTTCCATTTTCAGATGATAGATTGAACAGTGGTCCATGAGATATTCAAAGCTTGGGATATTTTTTCATAACCTAACCCTGCTTTAAACTTCTCCACAACCTTATCCCTGACCTGTCTGGTGTGTTCCTTGGCCTTCATGATGTAGTTTGTTCATGAAAGTTCTCTAACAAACCTCTGAGGGCTTCACAGAACAGTTGTATTAAACCTGAGATAAAATTACACACAGATGGACTCTATTTACTAATTAGGTGATTTTGGAAGGCAATCGGTTCCACTAGATTTTAGTTGATTTTAGTTAGGAGTATAATGCCCTGTACACACGATCGGTTCATCCGATGAAAACGGTCTGACGGTCTGATGTTTTTTTTCATCAGATATCCGATGAAGCTGACTTTCATCAGTCGTGCCTACACACCATCAGTGAAAAAAACGATCGTGTCAGAACGCGGTGACGTAAAACACTACGACGTGCTGAGAAAAATGAAGTTCAATGCTTCTGAGCATGCGTCGACTTGATTCTGAGCATGCGTGGATTTTTAACCGATGGACGTGCCCACAGACGATCGTTTTTTTCTATGTTTTTTTTGTTTTTCAACAATAGTTTTTATTAATTTTTCACAAATTATAGAACATACAAAGCAAGGTACATACCAGTTCTTTGTCAAGAGTGTGTATGTAATATCCAGATTCTATGTTTTTTTTTAACCATCAGATAATTTTAAAACAAGTTCCTAGTTTTTTAACTGATGGATAAAAAAACGATAGGCCCCACACACGATCGGTTAGTCTGATGAAACCGGTCAATCAGACCGTTTTCATCAGACAAACCGATCGTGTGTACGCGGCATAAGAGTAAAGGGGGTTGAATATAAATGCATGTTACACTTTTCAGATATATACTTGTAAAGAATGTGGATAACCATTTAGCATTCACCTTCCACTTCACAATTATGTGTCACGTTGTGTTGGTCTATCACATAAAATTCCAATAAAGTACATTTAAGTTTTTGGTTGTAACATGACAAAATGTCGACAATTTCAAGGGGCATGAATACCTTTTCAAGATACTGTATGGGATCTACTTCACTTTGGTGAAGTTGATAATTTGTGTAATCATGAAGTATATAAATACTGTAGTATTTTAACTCACCATGCACTGTAGGTCAGTTTTTCCATATAGAATCTTATGACAAACTATATACTTGAAAATCAACAATATGCGGAGCATAGAAGAATAATGTTAAGTGCCTATAGTAACCAAGTGGGCAACGCAAAAAAAAGCCCATTCTTTTCATGGAGTCGGTTAACTAAGTTGGAATTTCATAACCATATAGGTTGTAAGGTTTTATCCATGTTATCTCACAGCTTCATATTTTTGTCCAAAACATGTGTAACCACCTCAATACCTGGCCTATTTTGGCACAGCTTTCCTTCATGTAAAAATCTAAAAAAAATTGCTAGAAAATTAATCAGAACCCCCAAACATTATATATATTTTTTTAGCAGACACCCTAAGGAATAATTAACATTATAACATTACATAAAATTAATAAAAATAGTTAAATTAAATTAATTAAAATAACTGTCCTAAACTGGAGCAAACGTAGAATGATGTGCACCCCAGAATGATCTCCTAGGGCAATAGCACAGATGTTCGGTTGGGACATTTGGAACGGTTGGAAACAGTTTCAACAAGGAGAGGGGGATCATTCATCTCCCGCCTATTCCCATCCAGGAGGGAATTCGGGGTGGGATTTTAATATCCCCACCTCAAATAGCTTCTTTCCTCTGACTGATAAGGTAGGCTCAGAGGGATACCAAGCTTTAGATGGACCCCAGCACCCCATGATTAATGAAAGTGCGTGGTTTGCACCCCCCTTATCCCAGCCACAGGGTGCCCCCAGCTGGCCAGGTGGTTCCCTGGCCCCGGGTGGCTCTTCACATTGGGGTTTTCACAGACCCAATCAGGGCACCAAAAGACAGGGCGAACGAGGAGAGGGTGCAGAGCGGGGAGGCGATGTAGGGCACTCAAAGCGCACAAAAACGTAGAAGGTCGGGGCATTTTTAACCTAAGTTCCAAGTCCTTGTCAAATTCTGAAAAAGCTCTTCTCGATAAAGGTCTGAAATTTGCACCACCGAAGGGTTTGAACAAATTTGAAACGTACATGGACATCCATAGATTTATTAGGAAACTTAGCACCAAACGCTATATGATTGGAAATTCATGGGTCAATACTACACCAGCCAACGGCTATATACATTCAGGTTTGAGGAATGCATCCTTATTCAACCCTCCGGGGGGTTTGGCACCATCTTTAAAAGTCTTTCGTGATGTGCTTATTAGAGATCTGGAGGCCATTGAGATCAAGAAGGCCAAACTTAATAAAACCCTTCAGGAAGGTCTAGATTCCTTGTGTACAAATAAGGAATTGGTTATCAGACCAGCAGATAAAGGGGGGGGGGATTGTCATTCTGGACAGAGTGGATTACCTTAGAGAAATGCACAAAATTGTTGACGATACAGACACTTATACTGTCTTACCATGTGATCCTAAGGGGAGGTTTAAAAAGGATCTGGAGGTCCTTTTATGGAAGGGTTATCACGAAGGCATTTTGTCTTTTAATGAGAAACTCTACCTCCTACCTAAGGCCCCCCGTACACCAACAATATATTATTTACCGAAGCTGCATAAGGACCCAATCTGCCCCCCGGGTCGCCCTATAGTTAGTGGTATAGACTCCATTACGTCCCGGGTGGGCAGATATGTGGATTTTTATCTCCAACCATTGGTAAAAAAAGTTCCCTCGTATGTCAAGGACTCCAGACACATCATAAATATTCTGTCTGGATGCAGTCCGACTCCTGATATGTGGATGGCAACCATAGATGTGGCTTCTTTATATACAATAATCCCCCATCATTTGGGCTTGGAAGCTGTTCAGTGCTTTCTAGTGAGGGATTCAGGGTTAGGGACAAAACAGATTGAGTTTGTAATGTCCTTACTCAAATTTGCGGCCGCTTCAAATTATTTCTGGTTTGACCATAATTTCTATAAACAAGACACAGGGGTCGCCATGGGGGGCTAAATATGCCCCTAGTTTGGCCAATTTGTTTTTGTGGGCCAGATATATAGATGACATCCTCCTCCTATGGACAGGGGCCCAACATGACCTGGCCATGTTCATTGAGTCCCTTAATAACAACCAAAGGGGAATTCAACTGAAATATGAGGCGAGTCAGACTGAAGTACACTACTTGGATCTTTTTTTTTTATTTTTTTTTTTATTTTTTTTCCACATCAGTCACGACTAAAGGTAACACCGGGAGACCAGCTCAGGATCTTTTCCGCCCTTCGCTTATCATTGTAGTCATTGCATCATCTGTGGTTTTCTTTATTTTCCTTCTGTTTTAATGACTTTTTTTTTTTTTTATAATATATACTATTTTAGTTTAGTATGTGGATTTTCCCCCTCGGTCCCCCCCCCTCCTCCCTCCCTCTATCTCGTGATTCCACTATCTCTCCCCCCAAGCATCCCCCTACGGTTAGATTTCCTTGTTCAAGGTATTCTAAGGTTTTCTGCGTAGCTCCAGGTTCTTTTAAATTCTCTCCACGGGCTCCATTTCTTACATATATCCTCGCTGTCCTCTCCCTCTCTAAGTTTCAACTCCTCCCTCCTATAGGTTTCCTCCACTGAGTCAATCCATTCCCATATCTGAGGGCTGTTCTTATCCCTCCATTTTTTCGGAATTAGCCGTTTTGCAGCATTAAGGAGATGTGGAACCAAGGTCTTTTTATACTCCTTTACGGGCACCACTCCTCCATGGAACAGGACTTCCCAAGGATCGTCTTTAATCTCTTTTTTAGTGATATCCTTAATTAGTGGAAGAATCCTGTTCCAAAAGCTTTTAATTTTGGGACATTTCCACCACAGGTGGGCCATTGTCCCCATTGTTGGGATGCCTCTCCAGCATTCTCCTGTCTCCCCTTCTTTAAATTTACTAACTTTATCGGGGGTAGAGTACCATCCCGTAATAAGTTTGAAATTCATCTCAGCTGTTCTTACATCGATTGCTGAGGAATGGGTTAGATTCAATATTCTTTCTACTGATGTTTTCCCCCTAGAGACTTTAAGTTCCCTTTCCCATTTCATTATATATCTAGGCTTCCCCAGCTCTTCCACCCTCATCAGGATTTTATACAATTTTGAGATATTTCCTTTTGAACTGTCCACCAGGCATAGTTGTTCCAAGGGTGTATAGTCCTTCTGTTCCCGGATGGGGCCTGGTAGGGTCCTGATGAAGGAGGAGAGCTGTCTGTATCGCCAATCATTCCACCCTGTGCATATATTCTTAACTTTAATTTCGTGCATTGTCATTATTTTACCTTGCTGAGTTAAATCTTTTACCCGGGTCCGGTTTTTCATCCAATTCCCCCCCTCCTCTTTTAAACCTGGTGAGAAAAATACATTATCTTTTAAATCTATGAGTGGTGAATTATACACTGATCCTAATTGTTTATGTGTTCTATCCCATATCCTTAGTGCTGTCCGTGTCATTTCGTGGGTGGTTATGTGTAATTTTCTATACTGTGGTGGATTCCATATCACTCTACCTAATTGTGTATTTGCTAGTGCACACTCGATCTGAACCCATCTTTTATCGTGCTTTTAGCCCACTCTATTATACGGGAGATAATTGAAGCTGCGTAATATATTCTGATATCCGGGACTCCTAAGCCCCCCAGTTTTTTTCCCTGTTTTAGAACTTGGAGGGAGATCCTATGTTTTTTTTTATTCCATATGAAATTCAATAGGAGTGAGTTCAGTATTCTAAAATAGCCTTGGGGGATGAAAATTGGGATCATCTGGAACCTATATAGGATTTTCGGGACTAGTATCATTTTTACTAAGTTTACTCTACCGAACCAGGAGATCGGTCGATTCTTTATTTTTCTGATTTCTCCTTTTATTTCCTCGAGGAGGGGGATATAATTTGATCGGTATATATTTATTTTTTTGGATCTTGCTAGTTTTATTCCTAAGTATTTGATCTCTTTCTGCCACGTAAAGTTGTATTCCTTTTTAAGAAATCCCACCTCATCTTTATTAATATTTACATTTAATATTTCTGTCTTGGCCATGTTCATCTTGAAATTAGAGATTTCTCCATATTGTTTAATGTTCGCTATTAAGTAGGGAAGCGTGTCTCTTGGGTTTCTAACGAAGAACAACACGTCGTCAGCAAAGGCTGACAATATGTGTTCCTCATCTCCTGCTCTGACCCCTTTAATATTGGGGTCGTTCCGTATCATGGCCAACAGGGGCTCGAGTGAGAGCACAAAGAGGAGGGGGGACAGAGGGCATCCCTGCCTCGTCCCGTTCCCCATCTCAAAGACTGATGATAGGGAACCGTTGATCTTGACTCTTGCTCGCGGGTGTCGGTATAATGTTTGGATTCTCTCTCTCATCCTTGGGCCTATCCCTGCCTTTTCTAGTGATAGCATCATGAACCCCCAGTCTACCCTGTGAAACGCTTTCTCAGCGTCTACTGAAAGGAATAGACTGGGGGTTCGATTTTCTTTAATTTGCTCTATGAGCAAGAGGGCTCTGGTTCCATTGTCCTTGCCCTCTCTGCCTGATATAAATCCCACCTGGTCCGGGTGAATAATGAACGTCATTATCTCCTTCATACGGTCAGCTAGAATTTTAGCATAAATCTTTATATCTACGTTCAACAGTGAGATTGGTCTAAACCCTGAGCATACCGTATTGTCTTTCCCCTCTTTTTCTATGACCGTGATGTTTGCCATGGCGGCTTCTCTACTCAGCTCATAGTCACTCCCAAGTCCATTAAAATACTGGCAAAGTTTTGGGATTAATATGTTTCCGAACTTTTGTATATATCTGGTCGAAAAGCCATCAGGGCCAGGGCTTTTCCCTTTATTGGAGTTTTTTAAAGTTATCCTTATTTCCTCCTCCATTATGGGCTGGTCTAAGATTTCGGCTGCCTCTTTGTCTATTCTGGGGAGTTTGCCTTTTCTCAGTATCTCCTCAATTCTAGCTTCTTTCTCACCCGGTTTCCAGTTCTTTTGTTTTACATTGTATAGGCTCTCATAATAACTCCTGAACTCTTCTGCAATGTCACTGGTTTTATAGACTAAGTCCCCATTCTTTTTCCTTATTTTTTCTATATAGTTCCTACTTTTTTTTTCACCATTCTGGCCAGGGATTTGCCCGGTTTGTCTCCCCATATATATCTCTCTCTTTCAACGATATTTAGTTCTTTCTTGACCTCTTGTTCTATGAGTGCTCTATACTCATCCCTTTTCATCTTTACTTTGTGCCATGTTTCTATTTTTTGTCCTTTGTTTTTATGTTCTTGTTCTAATAATGAGATAACCTTCACTAATTCCTTTAACTCTTTTGTTTTTTCTTTCTTTTTCCTAGCCCCCTCCATAATAAATATACCTCTTATGTAGGCCTTATGGGCTTCCCACAGTGTAGCCCTGGAGATCCCCTCCGTATCATTCTCTATGAAGTATCTTTCTAATTCTCCTTGCACTCTTTTTAATATTTTTTCATCATCTAATAGGCTCTCATCCATTCTCCACTCTGGGGGATTCGTTTTCTGGTCTGATATATTGAGCTTCATAGTTATAGGTGTATGATCGGAGATTGTCATAACTTCAATACTAGTCTCTTCTATTCTTTCCAGGAGTCTGTGGTCCACCATGGCATAATCAATCCTAGAGTACGTCCCGTGCACAGAGGAGTAAAACGTATAATCTAATTTTTTGGGATGTTGCAGACGCCATATGTCTACCAACTGGGCCTGATGTAGTCCATGTTTTACCAGTTTACGCTGTTCGTTACTCGTCCCCTGTGCACGGGACGTACTGTCCACATCAGGATCCATGCAAAAGTTAAAGTCTCCCATTATTATCAAATATCCCGACCTAAATTGTTCAAGTTTTTTCAAGACTTTAGTCACATAGTTTGCAGAATTGTCATTGGGCGCGTATATGTTTGCTAGCGTGTATTCCTCCCCTCTTAATTTCCCTTTTAAAAAAAGGAATCTCCCTTCGGCATCAGTTAATCTGTCCCCCAGCTCGAAGCGTATGGAGCCTCGGATGCCAATTTCAACCCCTCTGGCACGTTTTGTGATTGTATCCCCATAGTACCATATAGGGTGACTTCGAGAAGACAATCTTATATTGGATTCCAACGTTAAGTGTGTCTCCTGCAAAAAGACTATGTCCGCTTTATAAAGTTGTAATTCCTTGAAAATGTTATGTCTCTTTGCAGGGGAATTTAACCCCTTAACGTTGTATGATAGTAGTTTAATTTCTGTCATCAGCTCTTGGTACTTTTTTGTTTGCTTGTCTAACCCTATCCTCCTTTTCATCCCTTTTCATCTTTACTTTGTGCCATGTTTCTATTTTTTGTCCTTTGTTTTTATGTTCTTGTTCTAATAATGAGATAACCTTCACTAATTCCTTTAACTCTTTTGTTTTTTCTTTCTTTTTCCTAGCCCCCTCCATAATAAATATACCTCTTATGTAGGCCTTATGGGCTTCCCACAGTGTAGCCCTGGAGCTCCCCTCCGTATCATTCTCTATGAAGTATCTTTCTAATTCTCCTTGCACTCTTTTTAATATTTTTTCATCATCTAATAGGCTCTCATCCATTCTCCACTCTGGGGGATTCGTTTTCTGGTCTGATATATTGAGCTTCATAGTTATAGGTGTATGATCGGAGATTGTCATAACTTCAATACTAGTCTCTTCTATTCTTTCCAGGAGTCTGTGGTCCACCATGGCATAATCAATCCTAGAGTACGTCCCGTGCACAGAGGAGTAAAACGTATAATCTAATTTTTTGGGATGTTGCAGACGCCATATGTCTACCAACTGGGCCTGATGTAGTCCATGTTTTACCAGTTTACGCTGTTCGTTACTCGTCCCCTGTGCACGGGACGTACTGTCCACATCAGGATCCATGCAAAAGTTAAAGTCTCCCATTATTATCAAATATCCCGACCTAAATTGTTCAAGTTTTTTCAAGACTTTAGTCACATAGTTTGCAGAATTGTCATTGGGCGCGTATATGTTTGCTAGCGTGTATTCCTCCCCTCTTAATTTCCCTTTTAAAAAAAGGAATCTCCCTTCGGCATCAGTTAATCTGTCCCCCAGCTCGAAGCGTATGGAGCCTCGGATGCCAATTTCAACCCCTCTGGCACGTTTTGTGATTGTATCCCCATAGTACCATATAGGGTGACTTCGAGAAGACAATCTTATATTGGATTCCAACGTTAAGTGTGTCTCCTGCAAAAAGACTATGTCCGCTTTATAAAGTTGTAATTCCTTGAAAATTTTATGTCTCTTTGCAGGGGAATTTAACCCCTTAACGTTGTATGATAGTAGTTTAATTTCTGTCATCAGCTCTTGGTACTTTTTTGTTTGCTTGTCTAACCCTATCCTCCTTTTCATGGGGGCTTGCTTGGAGAGAATGGACCAATGTGGAATCAACGAGATATCCCCCCCTCCCCACCCTCCCCATCCCCCCCCCTCCCACCCCTCCCCCCCCTTCTCCCCCGTCCCCCCTCCCTCCAAACTTCCCTTCCCCCCCCACCCATACCTCCCTTCCCCAACCCCACCTCCCTCATCCCCCTCCCCCTTCCTCTGCCCCCTTGGCCTATTGGAGGCCTGGAAGCCGATCCTGGTCTCCTCCACTCCCTTACCCTCGGCTCCTCTCCCTGAAGTTGAGCCTAGGGACTGCTCCGCGACTGTCAAATCTCCCTTCTTTCATGGGCCTCCCTTCCCCCTCCCCACCCCCCCAGTCCTGTTCGTCCCTTAAACTACCCAGTCTGGAAGATCGGGAACTATAATGTCAATTTTTTGACAGAACCTCTCTAGTTCTTCCGGGAATCTTAATCGGGTGGATATCCCCCCTTAAGCCCAATAAGGCAGGCCGGGAATCCCCATTGGTACTTGATGTTCTCCCTACGCAATTGGTCTAAAAGGGGTCTCATATGTCTTCTCCTTTCTAAAGTTTCTCTTGATAAGTCCGAGTAGATTTGGATCTCCTTCTCTTTATATTTAATGGGGGGTAGTCCCCTCAAACTTCCCCAAATTGCGGCCTTATCCTCATAGTTCCGGAAGCGTGCTATGATGTCTCTGGGTCCCCTTTTCTCTGCCTGTTTGGGGTTCCCTATCCGGTGAATCCTCTCAATTTTGATGTGCTTATCTTCTGGAGATTTTCCTAGCAGGGGTTAAAAAGGCGAGTTTATGATCTCCCCTAAGTCCTCCCCCTGTACTTCCTCTATTCCACGTATTCTAAGGTTCTGTCGCCTGTTGCGATTTTCCTGATCTTCCAATCTGTATGCCAGGATTTTTTGACTCTCTGTTATCGCTTGTACTTGTGTTTTTAATTTAACCAGTTCTTGGTCTTGTTCTGCTATTTTTTTTTCGGTCCCCTCCACTCTTTTAAAAAGACCACCCAGTTCTGTTCTTAAACTGTTGATTTCTGTTTTTATTAGATTTTCCATCCTCATGAGCATCACATTCATCTCTGCTTTTGATGGTGGTTGTGTATCTTGACCCAGGTCTTCCAACCTGCTTTGTTCGAGGTCTCCGACCAGGGACGTCTCGCCTTTAGACCGGTCTGCCATGACTTCTCCTGCTCTTTTCTTGTCCGTTTTCTTTACAGCACCTGGACTTTTAGCGGTAGGTTCCTGTGTCATGTACTGCTGTATCGAGCTTATACCAATATTACTCTTAGGGGGTTTTGAGACGGTACCTCTTGTTGACCGGCTCATTTTAATTCTATTGTTTGGTCTAATTCTTTTCCCCAGTTTGCCGTTGGAGTGCCAGAAGGGGTATGCCCAATTACCTTACTGTGTTTTTTTTTTCTGGGTTCCGGGGGCTTCTTGGTGATGCAGATGTTGCCACTATCGGTTCTTTACTTCTGTTCATCAGGTGCTTACTATCCCTCAGGAACTTAGTTCTATTTTTTTTTTTTTTTTAAGTTCTGGGTCCCGTCCCTTAAATCCTGTTGCCTCTCTATTATGTTACACCTGCGTGTGGCCTAAGGTCCCGCTATCCAATCCTATTGATAGGGTGCATAGGGGTGTGATTTTCTGTCATCATTTCTTTATGCTTTTTTTACTTGTTTTTTTTTTTTACCCCCCCTTTGGTATCCGCAATCAAGGGAGTCAGCTGAGGCACCCAACTCACGGTCTCAAGGTATCCAGCTCAAGTTTACAAGGACATCAGACACTAAATCGCATTGAGTCGCAGGGTCAGGCTTGCAATAGACATCAGACTGTACCTGACTCCTCTGACTCCAAATACTACACACATCCAACTTAGAGTTGCAAGATCATTAGACTCAGATTGCGCAGCCCTGCACCAACTTCACAGACCCACTTATATTATCTTAGGCTCTAGATTGAACACGCTTCCGAATTTCAGTAGTTGTCTAACTCCAGGTTGCGGGGGCGACTGCCTCAGAGTGACAGAGACATCATAGCTAGCCCAGGAACACAGTACCACCAAACATAGGGTTAATCAAATTCACCAAAGTTCATTCCCTGCCTTACTGGGTCCGACAGGTTTATCACAGGTTAGACATGAACTGTTTATACATAGCTTTACAGGTGTTTTTACTCTCCCCTGTCACATACAGTAATTTCTCCACTTGTGGGGGGGGGGGGAATTGCAGGGGGGGGGGCCACCGGCCCTGTCAGTTCTCGGCTCCTCGGAGCGCCTCACCCATCCTTATTCTGGCTCCGGATCCGTGCTGTCAAGCATGCTATGAAGCATGCCTCGCTGGCTCCACGGGGACTGCGTGCACCTGCTCCTCCGTGCCTCCGCCTCAGCTCCCTGCGGGCTCCAAACCTGGGGGCTTGTTACGGTGTCGGATCCACCTCCGATGGATGGCGGGTCGCGATGGTTCCGGATGGGTTCCTCCTCGCGTCCGGATCCAGCCCAGCCTCTCACGCCGGGTCGGTCCGCCTTGCGTCTCACGGAGCTTCAGAACGCTGCACACAGCCACGGAGCATTCCTGCGGCCCCTCCCTCCTACGCGCGTCACGTCCTCATCACGTGCGAGACTACTTGGATCTTAAGATCGAGGTTAAAGAGGGAAAATTCATCACGTCTACCTTCTTTAAAGAGACGGACAGGAACAGACAGTTGCCATCACGAACCTTGGCTCAGAGCCGTCCCCAAAAGCCAGTACCTCAGACTGAGGAGAAATTGCTCTGATCTTAGACAGTTCGAGACCCAAGCCTCCGTTCTAACTAATCGCTTTTTAGAAAAGGGTTACTCCCAGGATGCGCTACAGAGGTCGTTATATGACGTCCGGGGTACTCCGAGGGAGGACCTTCTACGCGTTAAGGTGGTTGAAGAGGAGGCAAAATTCCCTGAAGGGGTACCGTTTATCACCACATATTCCGTTCAGCATAGGGCCATCACCCAATTGGTGAATAAACATTGGCACATAGCCAAGAATGACCCCTTGCTGAAGGGTATCCTACCCCTCAAGCCACGTGTTGTATTTAGAGGGGTTCAGTCCATAAGAAATTTGGTAGCACAAAATGTGATTGATCCTCCTATTAGGGGTATTGGGTTTTTTAACCAATTGCAGGGTTACTACAAATGTAGACGGTGTAGGGTCTGCAGTCTGAGTTCAAACCCACACAGGTGCGTGACTGTTTTTTCTTCCACAGCCACGGGTAGAGAACATAAGATTAGGCCATGTATTACTTGTGCATCCACAGGTGTTGTATACCTACTGCAGTGCCCATGCGGCCTACAATATGTGGGCCGTACTAAGAGGGCCTTCCAAGTACGCGTGAATGAGCATATTACAAATATCTTGTCAGGCTTTAAAGATCATTCTGTCTCCAACCATTATAAGCTCAAACACCATCGAGACCCGTCCAACACCCTTTTCTTGGGAATAGATAAGTTCAAACCCCATTGGAGGGGAAGTCACCTAGTGAGGGAGATTTCAAGGATGGAAATGGGGTGGATATACCGGCTTAAGACCTACACCCCCTATGGGTTGAATATAGAGACTGACATTAATGCATTTATTAATAACGCGTAATTTTGCATTCCATCGCTGTGAAGTGCACCAACAGAGGCTCTCTCTAACCCCCTCCCCCACACGTTTTTCATTTTTCATTTTTCATTTTTCAAAAAAAAAAAAATTTTCTATTTTTCCTTTTTGGTCCCCCTTTTGGAACTATCAAGATATTTCATTAAGGCACATGTAAAAGTATATGAATTGCACTAGTGTCCTGTTAATAAGAGATCAACCCACATTAACTTAATAAGAATAGAAGGGACCCTTTATAGGGTTCAATCCATTTTGTATATTTTTTAGGCACTACACTTTAATTAGGAACATGTTTTCTCTTTAATAGAAGATAGATGCACTGTTCACATTTTTAGCACCAATAAAATATATTGAATAGGCTGAGATGAGCTGTAGCAGGCAGCCCTGCCCTACATTAGTTTGTGGGCCTAACTGGGTGATGTATGCTTGAGCCCTCGAAGACTCGTGTAAATCTGAGTTCCAAGGCATTTTTTTCCTATATATATATTTTTTTATATAATCTTTGCACTAAATTTTTTTCACACACATAGGTTTAGTTCGATTTTTGGCATTCACTTGCGCTATCCTGACTGACTCCTATGAGGACACTGTAAATAGTATAAATAGCAAATTTTTGATCTTATTGATAAGAACACCTCTTAATCAAAAATTAAATATTGGTAAATCAATATTAATATATACATTTTTTAATTATGTAGGGGGTCAGCAATTATGGCTACATTAATTAATTAATTTCTTTAGATGGGTTTTGTGTCACTTTCAGCAAAGACTCTGGAGATAAAGCTAACCTGCATATATTTGTTAAGCTCCACGCAACAAGCTATAACATGAGTTGTATCTGCTTTTAAAGCCAGGGTGGCATTCCTCTTTAGTTCCTATAGAGGGTGCTAAAATTAGCAGGAGTTGCGAGCAAAACTGTGTGCTATTAAGTTACATTCGTTTTCTGTACACCGGAAGTAGGATTCAATTTTTTCTTTTTTATCCTAACTAGTGCCTATCCGCTCTGGCATCTAGATTAGAATTTGCACCCTCGTTTAATTCAAGTTTTTAGTGACATTAGATTATTTGCCAAACTTAACCTAGGGATGTGTCCTTCCAAACGCCAGGTATTGGCATGTTTACCACATCTAAGATGGCGGCCTTGGCCGCGGTTGTTAGGCACTTCACAACGAGGAGTAGGTATTTATATTGGTGACTTTACTGCGGTAGCCCAACCCATTGATAACGTCCTTTTGATGACAAAAAGCGTCTGGGAGGACGCGCAGTGACGTCACCACGCACGGAGGAAGGGCTCCGATCTGTCTGCCGGCCGGCGATTGTTTTTATATGCTTTTGAAATCCTGACATATTGTGAGTATTATTTTGTTTTAATAAATCCTCCTGGTTTAAATGGAATCACACTATTGGTCCATCCTTCTCTCTCCACTATATGGTTGATGTCCGTGAGTACCGCCAGCTTTGATACCTGCTGGAAGCCGTGTTCAAGAACCATCTAGGAGTTTAAAGGCCGCGGCTGGGTAAAAGCCAATCGCTGTATTGAGCTTGCCCTCTGGTAAGCGGCCCCCCCTTATTTTGGTGAAGGGATCACTTGATGCTGTCAGCTCGTCACTGTGGTGGTGTTAACTATTAGGATCTTACTTGAATTTTGGCTGTTTATTTCCTGGGACTGGTTCAATTAAACTCTGACACAGCAAGTTGCAAGGACTGTATGAACATCTGTGCTATTGCCCTAGGAGATCATTCTGGGGTGCACATCATTCTACGTTTGCTCCAGTTTAGGACGATTATTTTAATTAATTTAATTTAACTATTTTTATTAATTTTATGTAATGTTATAATATTAATCATTTAATTTACAGGGGAGCTTTTGTGTCATCACCCTACGAGGCCAGGTTTGGCCCTTACCCTATGGGAGATGCTCCGTGTTGCATACTAATTTGTATGAGATTTTTTTACAGAGGACTGTTGTTTAGTATTCCTCATTTAACTCATTTGTTTCATGAGCGCGGCTTTGTCAAACTGTATTGTATTTTGTGTTTTCACACGATTGCCGCTGCCTCCTAGTTTCTTAGTTTTTTAGTTTAGAGCAGTTTTCTGTTTTTCTTGTGTTTTGACCCTAAGGAATAAAATGGCGGTCATTGCAATTTTTATCTCGCACAGTATTTGCGCAATAATTTTTTAAACGCCTTTTTTGGGAAAAAAAACGGTTTCATGAATTAAAAAATAACAAAACAGTAAAGTTAGCCCAATTTTTTTGTATAATGTGAAAGATGAAGTTACGCTGAGTAAATAGATACCGAACATGTCACGCTTTAAAATTGCACGCACTCATGGAATGGCGCCAAACTTTGGTACTTAAAAATCTCCATAGGCGACGCTTTAACATTTTTTACAGGTTACTATTTTCGAGTTACAGAGGAGGTCTGGTGCTAGAATTGTTGCACACGCTCTAACGCACGTGACGATACCTCACATGTGGGGTTTGAACGGTGTTTACATATGTGGGCGGGACTTGTATGCGTGTTCGCTTCTGCACGCGAGATAACAGGGACAGGGGCTTTTGAAAAATGTTTTATTATTATTTATTTTTACTTAATATTTTTTATTTTTACACTTTAAAAAAAATAAAAATAATTTGGATCACTTTTATTCCTATTACAAGGAATGTAAACATCCGTGTGACAGGTCCTCTTTATGGAGAGATGTGGGGTCAATAAGACCCCACATCTCACCTTCAGGCTTACAAGCATGAAATCGATGAAAAAAAATCACTGATCACATGCCGAATGCCGCGGTTGCGGCTTTGTTTACTTCCGGGTACCGGGCGTGACATCATAACGTCACGCCCGGTCCTCCGACGGTCATAGAGATGACTGTGACCATCTGGTCACCAGTCATCTCTATGGATCTGCAGCGAGGGCTGGCCAATTCGCTCTCCGGGCCCCCGATGGCACGGGAGAGCCCGGAGAAGCACCGGATGGCGGCGGGAGGGGGGGACGTCCCCTCCCACTGCCTATAAGAACGATCAATCGGCGGTTCCGCCGCTTTGATCGTTCTTATGGTGCACAGAATCGCCGGCTGAAGACGGCGATATCGGAATGATGCCTGTGGCTGCAGGCATCAGTCAGATATCCCCGAACAAAGTAGAGGACGTCATATGACGTCCTTGGTAGACAAGTGGTTAACATTGATATGTTGTAGAGATAGAAAAGAATCGTGGGCTATCTATGACATTTAGTATTCAGAGGCACAGAACATGAAAAACAACTTATAGATAGTCAAGCAGGCTTAGATATCAAAGCCTTAAACATTGCACTGAAAGGTAGCAACAACATAATCAGCGGTCTCAGTTGAGGGCAGCTCATGGGCCGTGTTATACACATTACAGTCAACCTTAGTGCTGTAACCGATCCCGGCATAACCTGCATATAACATGCTTTATTTAATGGCTTTACCCTTAAGATAATGGTATACTTGCATGGGGTTGCCACAGGTGTATAAAGGTGAATACAAGCGTGTTCTCATATAGTCCCTCAGCCCTTGGTGCAGGTGAAACTTTACACTATCAGGCTTATCATGTTATCATGCATTTACATCCCATCCAGCATACTGTCATCAGCTACAGTATGCTGTTTTTTTTTTATCTCTGTACTTACGGTTTAATCGCTAATTCTATTTTCTTCCTACCGCGGGGAGTAGGCGTTCCTACATGTTTGACGTGCGGCTATGGCGCGGCAGTATGACGCCAGTATGCTGGATGGGATGCCATTTAATTGTTTTAGGGTGAACCCCCGCTTTAATGAAGTCATCCATGATGTCAACGCATTTCATCCAATCACAGGGCTTCTTCAGGTCCCTAATCCTCATTAATAACTTTTCCTTCAGTGATGGTTTGTCCCATCAATTATTGTTTAATGGCCAGATCACCAGATGAAAATTAAAGAACATAAGCTTTGGGGTTTTAATACTGTTTTAAGGGTTCATGCACTGGATCAACATACACTGTATTCAAATCCATAATGGGTACATTTTTAACTCACCTGAATACATCGGTATTAAAGTGATTAATACAGTAATTAAATACCCCCACCCCCACCCCTCCCTTGATGACTGGTGAACTGATAACTTTTGAAAGAAAATTCAATAAGCAGCAGGAGAGGTGAAGGAAGCACAGATCTTGTGCGTGTTTTGCAGCTCTTTTTTTATTGCTATTGTAATCTAAAGCCATTGGGGTAGATTTAGGTACACGTAAATTTGCGCAGCGTAATCGAAATACTCTACGCTGCCGTATTTTACCAGGTTCTACATCGAATTCTGGTAGATTTTTGCCCGTACGATACGGCGGCGTAGTCTATTTCTCGCCGCGTAATCGAAATACGCGACTAGGGGGCATGAAGCATTTAAATTAGGCGCATTCCCGCGGCGATCGAACTGCGCATGCTCCGTTCCGAAATTTCCCGCCGTGCATTGCGCGAAATCACGTCGTTACGTCATTTTTTTTCTGAGTAGCGTCGTTTACGAACATTCCTATTTCCGGACGACTTACGTAAAAAATAATAAAAGACGTCGGAAAGCGTTGAAATTCGACGCGGGAACGACGGCCATACTTAACATGGGCTGTCTAATATTAGAGCAGCAAAAAGCTGGTATAGTGTTACGCAAAAAAAGATGACTAAAGATGCCATAAAAAATTGCGATTGAAGATCGTAATTTCGGGGATCGCCGGCAAAATCTCATTAGCATACCCCGACGCGGGAAACGACGGGAAGTCCACCCAGTGGCCGCAATTTTATTGCAGCGTAGATCCGAAGGCGTACGAACACGTAATCCAGTCGAATTGAAGCCCGCAGCCGTCTATTCATGGTTTGAGGTTTCAGACTAGCTAAAAAACGCGCGTAATTTGAAAGTACTCCAGTCTAACACCAGTTAGACAGGAGTTACGGCTCTCTAAATCTGGCCCATAATTTTTAACTACTCCCGGGCAATTTGTTCAGTTTTCACACATTAAAATCTACAATTACTTTGCTAGAAAATTACTTAAACCCCACAGACAATTATATACTTTCTAAAATTAGAGGCTCTGTAGAATAAAATGGTGGCAGTTGCAATTTATGTTGGCGGATATTTGTCAAAATGTTTGTCAAATCTATATTTTTAGGAAAATAATACAATAAAATGAAATTCAGTACACACAGACACAATATAATACCATTTTTTTTTTGTTGGCCAGAAAAGATGGTGTTACAGTTAATAAAAAGATGCCAAACATATCAAGTCTTTAATCTTCTACGATCTACAGTACCCAAAAAAGTCCATATGCAAAGCTTTAAAAGCCTTTAGGTTATCTTCACATGCCATGCATTTGTGTGTGTAGGGTGATTGGTTGCTTTTAAAAAAAAATTTGCTATAATTTTATTTGTTTTAGCACTTTTTAATTATTTTTCCATTTAACTGTATTGCTATCACAAAGGGGCTAACGAGCCCCCTATGTGATAGCATAAGCAACTGACCACAGTTTACGTTATGGAGACACCAGAAGTCTCCCCTGCCTTGCCCTGTTGCTTTGTGGTCATGTTTATATAGTAAATGTAGTTAGATATTAGCTAGATATTAAAGTGGTTTTGAAGTCTGAACATTTTTTACCTTAAGGTAATTTCTGCATGGAAGTAAAAAATTTCCTTTAGAACCACTTTAAAGATTAAAGAGAGAGATCGTCAAATGTGACCCATTCTTTGCCCATGTTCAGCCATTTGTTTTTCATCTTCTAAAGCCAAATGTATAGGACCTGTAATAAAACTCTTTAGGAGCTAGTGAATTTAATATTTTATATGTTGGTTTCTAAGAAAGACGTTCACAAACAGATGTCTGACAGGGAATGACAGGTGGTTGGATCTGCCCATCCCCAAACCCAACAGGTGTTTATGCTGCAGGGGAAGTGAAAGCTACTATCCGTTTACTCCATAGAAAAAGAAGCAACTGGTTATCAGAAACAAAGAGATTTTACAACATATTAAAGAATTTTCTATAACAACTAGCCCCACTAATTGGAAGGCTGTAATACAGCATCTGAACACAGCTTGATTGTCACAAACTATGCTAAGCATTGTTAAATGGCTTGCTTGTAAATCCACCCTAGGAGGTGATGGGTGCTAATTTATTTTATCATCCTGAACAACCTGTGGGCTAAACATGTCATCTATATATAATAAGCTTCACAGTATCTAGAGAAATATTTTTGACATAAAGTAGTGTCTGATATTGATAACATGTACATATGACACTCAAGGGTATTATGGTATCCTAGGTCTAAACCTAAGAGATGAGAACAGCTGGACCCATATGGATACGTGTTGAAAAATGTACTGTCATACTGCAAAGGGGAGTACACAATAATAATCCAGTGTCAAGGTTAGAGAAAGGGCTGTGAGGAATAGGGGAAAGGCTATGTATCCAGATAGAGAATGTAAGTGCTTTAACATACTGCAGGAAATGTGACATTTAAGTAACTAGGTGTAAAGTACAAAGTAGTATGATTAGGCAAACTATTGGAGAAAATTGTAGGGAAAATCAACCAACTAAACCCTTGGTCATATTTGCACTGATTCCAAAAACCTATATATGTTTTTTTTCCCAAGTTGTTTCAACAATATATTAGTTTTTTTTTTTATAGATCGTATGCACTAGAATGGTTGGTTATCAGTGTGTGAATGTGCATTTTAGTATGTGTATAAAAGTTATCTTATATGTAATGGCTATCTCACTAAGAGGTTGGGCATTTGGGAAGGAAGTCAGGACCCAGCTATTCTATTATTAAAAAAAGGAGAGGTTTGCATAGAACTTCAGCTGCGTACATCTCAAATCTGAGATAACCATTACAGGCATACAATTGACATGCACATTTTTTCATGACATGCTCATTTTCTATTGCTAGTTGTGAAACAGGATTACATTAAGTGATACATATTATTATATATGGGTCTGCTTAGATTAGATATATCTGATTAGATATTAGATATAGGTCTGCTCTACAGTAGTGCTTGCCAACATCCCTAGAAACAGTACCAAAATCTATGGATTTCCCCATTTTGTAGGCATGAATAGCACGTACTGTTGCGGAGCAACCCTGCTTAAGTGGCTTCAATGATTGCCCAGTGGTCCATGACAGAGACCGGACCTTACCTTGGAGGTGGCAAGGTGAGTGGTGGCAACCATGCAATACTTTTGAAGAGATGGCTATAATTCTCCCTTTTTTTCTGTGCTAATTGCCATGTGAGTAAGATGTATGCAAATGCATTTTGACATGCATGTCAAATGTTCTAAACAAATTGTAATCTTGTTATAGATATGTTGCATCCATTATATATGTACCCCTGAAGAAGGAGCGGTATGACTCTGAAACGTGTCATTACCCTCAATACCCAGTATGATGCGTAGTAATGGGGATACAGAGAAGCATAAAAAGTTAGCAAAAGTTCTAACTCTTTGCAGCTCTATCAGGGATGTTTTCTGAAAGAAGTGGGGCTGTGTGCAAGATTATATGTTGGGCCCTCCTGCTTGAGAGAAAGAGTATGGCACTCAGCATGTGGTTTTCATTGTACCAAATATTAGCCATGGCTTAAAAGGACAGAATGTTTGGGTTCAGTAGTATGTGACACAGAGACAGTGGTCAGTAGTCCTGTGTTACCAGATATATATAAATCAGTCTCTAAGACAGGAGGACATTTTTTTAAATGTGTATTGGTGGTAACATTATGTAACGCAATGGAAAAAAACTGCCGTGCTATTGATTTTAGAATCTTTTTGTTGGTTGTAACACAAGAAAGATTGACATGTGTATTTTTTACCAGTATGTGCTAATCCTAAACCATCAGCCATGACTTTTTGATAGCATCATTAATGTTCATTACCTCTGTCAAATGTTATTACTATATTTCTGTTAGGGAAATATCTAGGGGACATCACAGGAACTCTGAGAAAATCTCTTGACAGTGAGGAGATCTCTCCTTCTGTGGCAATGACAACTGACAAATTCAGGATTTCCCCTCAATTCCCAGATCCGTAGTAATGAGGATATAGAGAGCCATAAAATGTAGAAGATCTACCTGCGACCTTAGGATCACTTCTAAGAAACATTTGCTTAGTTGCCTCAGTAGTGTAGCTTACTGTCCTTAGAACTTTTCCTACAGACTGAAATTAACATTATGCCTATGGCAGTAAAAATCCCAGATCTACTCTTCTGCTAAAACCTTACAGGGCAACTGGGGTTTGTAGTTTTACAAAATAGTGTATTAGGGCATATTAACATTAATAATTTTTACATCATTTGAAATATCATTATGGTTGTTATTATTGCTACCAGGGCTTTTTTTTTCAGGTGGAACTTGGTGGAACTCAGACCTCTGGCTCACACCCTTTGGTGCCTTCTCAACACAATAACTTGTAAATACAAAAGTCTGATTTCTGTGTGCAACCCTCCTGAACTCTGCACTCTGTATGTAATGCAATCCTGGTATTTAAGGCCTCATTAAGACCCTCCTACTGTTTGTGAAATCTGACCACACCTACTATTTGATGTGATTTGGAGGGTGTGTGTGGGGAAGGGGTTTTGGGGGGGTCGTGGTTGAGTTCCAGCACCTATTGTTTGAGGAAAAAAAGCCCTGATTGCTACTACAACTATAACTTTTTCCAAAGCACTGTCCCCTAGTAGTTTACTGACAGCTCTTTTGTTGCCTGTCCTCGATTGCCTTCCAAGGTACTACAGAAAGAGTTAACCGGGGGGGGCCCCAGCAGAATTTTGCTATTGACCCCGTGATTTATATTTAAAAATCTGATTTTACTATTGGAGGAGAAACCTCAAAAGGTCAAATGTTAAATTTAAAAGCATATATAAAAAATCAATGCAGCTCTGCATTCATTAAACAATAAAGATCTATTTTTAAATGCATGTAGTCTAGAGTAAGTGCCAAAACTTGTCTTGATTTCGGCTTCCTGTATCTGCTGTACCATTAGGGTAAGACCAACACTTACAGCCAATTAGGATGTGATGTCAGCGTTACCCAGAAGCCTCTACGCATTTTGCATCCAATCATTCATCTTCAGGAAGCCTTTGGATACAAAACACGTAGAGGCTTCTGGGTAATGCCGACATCACGTCCTGTCCCGAACCCGCACGAGAATGAGGCTTGCAGCGCATGCCAGTTTCCATAGACGGAACAGAAAGACACGCTGGAAGGACTCAGTGCCGGTCTAAGGCACTATACCATGTGAGTGCAATAACTTTTTAACAATTGTGTTTGAATAAAAGCACAGGAATGTTGCTCAATGATGGCCGTATGTTTTTTTATGAGTTTTTAAAGATCCTCTTAAAGTGAAAACAACAAGGAGTGATTAATGATTGATCGGTGGGGAAATCCCAGGCAGATTATAGTACACTTTGATAAGAAGCAGCTGATCCAGGCTCATATAAGGTATTTTTGATATTGAGTGTTTAGTCTGGAAGGTGGTGGTGTAGCACGGATTGGTGGAAGTTACAGACAGTATCGCAATTAGCCCAGGAGGACTTTTGACCACTTACTTGCGATTAAAGCACAGGGACTTTTTCTTCCTTTTTTCCTTTGTTACTGATATATGTTTTTTTTAGGGACTTTTTTGCATTAATAGTTTCCATGGAATAAATTACGAATTTTTAATAATTATTGTTACGGAATATCCACATATATTGGTTTAGTTTAGGGTCGGTGCAGTTTATCCACTAAAAACAACACAGGGCATGTTCATGGCTAAGTTTATGCTGTTGCTGCATTTGAGGTTGATGATCTGTCTGGCAGGAGTTTATAGATTGCAAGAACAGAATTACCTTTGCAGTAAATACGTTTCCCATATATGTAGGTTATCTGCCTGCTAGGAGTTCAGCTTTAATTTATTGCCACCAACATTATGAATATAAATTAATGGATAAATGATCCTGATCAGATCTTCATCTATGCAACTGATAAAATGCTCAAAAAAGTGTTGTTAATGTCATTCACAGCAAGTTAATATTAGCTGGAGGGTCAGGTTTAAAAGCCAGTGTAATAGGTAGTAAGTACAGCAGTAGATTTATTATTCATGTGACTGGCAGAGGCCTCTGACCTGGACACTTTACTCAAGAAATGTCTCCCAGTATTCAGATAATTAGGCTTTCTTAAAGAAGATAAACTCGTCCATCTGGATGAGATAATTAAATAGAGATAGTCCAAAATAGTTTTCTTATCGTAGTATCTTGTGTTCCGTCATTTATACACTATTTAAGGCAACTCAAGCTGTGACAAAATGGGAAGGCATATAAAAAATTCATAGCTCATTTATAAATGATATCCAACTGTGACTTCTTAAGGAAAAGCCAATAAATGTTGCACATGTGGATACACATACCTGTTCATGATAGGCAGCAGAAAAAAAAAATAACAAGTGCCTCTTCATGAATATAACATCTTAACCTAAGCAGCTTATCTGTAGCTGTATCATTAGATCTCCTACGGCTTTCAAGCAAAATGTAAGCACAAGGAGGACAGAGTTGATTATAGAATGTGAAAGACAAGGCTTTACTCACATACCTTGCAGAATATTAACTTATTTATGAAAACCAGGGCACAGCAAAAACAACCGCAAAAGACAAAATTTCATTTCACTTGGAGAAATAAAACACATCTGGTTGGGCAACAACTCTAGTGTACATAACTTCTTCCAAATTTTACAGTTGGCATTACTTAAACTTGTCCGAAGCTGCATCAGAATAGGTCTATGGACTTTAAGGTCAAGGGGAAAAGCCAAAGTCCTTTATTGATCCAGGATTATTTTTTTTTGTTTTGTTTTGTCTTCTTTTTGGCATTTGGGCCATGGATGGATGTCTTCATTCACACAGTTGAAAAAAATCATATGTGCAAAAAATTATTATGGGCCAGATTCACGTACATTGGCGCATTTTTTGACCAGCGTAGCGCACCTCCTTTACGTTAGACCGGCGCAATGTAGAGGCGCAATCACCGTATCCTCGTAGTATTTGCGCAGAAATTAGCGCCGGAGTAACGTTAATTCCGAGGCGTAAGGCGGAGCAATTCAAATTGGGAAGGACGTGGGCATGTTTCATTGAAATGAGCCGTGACCCCATGCAAATGAAGGGCCGGCCGGGTCGCGCATGCGCACATGAAGCAGACCATGGTCAGCACCTCTGTGCGCATGCTCACAACTCGGGAACGGCGCAATCAGTGAAATTGGAAGTGGACCCGGACAACTTAGTAAACTACGCAGACAGCTTAAATAGACAGAGACAAACGCCCTTCCTTTGCAAAAGTACATCCCTTTGTATCCCTTCCTATACAGCAAGGTGCTTTTGTTCTGTTGTTTATTAGCGTTTGTTTGTTTGTTTGTGACGTGTCTTTGAGATATTTGGGGACTGTTTTGCAGAGTGATTTTTGTCTTTTATGTGTTTTCTTTGTTGTTATTTTTTTTAAATTATATTTTTGCTGGGCATTTTTAATTTTTTCTGGTCAATTTTTTATTTATTTTTGGTTCTGTTTGTGAATGATTTTGGAATGTGGGGGTGACATTCCTGCCGGAAAAGGGGTGTCACCCTCATTTGTGGTGGAGAAGTGATCCCCAGGTCTGTGTGAATGGTGTATGAATGTACAGTGACATAATTGGAGCCGTGGCATGGCGTTGCTTCTCACAAGTCCTGCATGGTGGGCTTGTGCCAATCCAATGTGATGAGGGTGTGATGTGTCTGTGCTAGGGACCACAGTGGTGTGCATGCATGCATTCTCATTGTGCCATGATTAATGTGTGTGTTTAACGTGCAAAGATGCCTAATGTGAGCTGGCTCCTGGCTGCTCTTCCCTCAGAAGACGGGGTAGCCTCGGTTATCCGGGGATTGTCTGGTTCAGGGGTCAGGTCATCACTTATGTCAATCTCCAGGCCCTTTCTCACTGCGAAGTTGCGCAGCATGCAACATGCACCGATGATCTGGCATACAAAGTTTGGGGAATACAACAGGGTACCATGGGGGGTTCCGTATAAGAGTCATGAGATGGGGTCCCAGTGCATATGCAGAGTCACCCTGAAGGGATAAGACAGGAGGATGTTAGTAGTGCATGTGCCCCTTGTGATTTCAGCATCATGGGGGGGGCAGTCATGCCTGCCACCCATGTCACTTACCAACCAGCCAGCTGTCCCCATACATGTTCTGTTCGAAATCTGTGGGGATGGGGCTAGGATTGTATATGTAGCTGTCATGGGTGTCATGGGTGGTGTCATGTGTTGGGCTGGTGATATCCTCCTGCAGGGTTGTGGTTAATTCCAAGATGGCATGAGGGGTGAATCTGAAGATGCGAGACACCTCAGAATCACTCATGCCAAAGATGTCTATGCGTGTGTGATATATCAAGTGAAGAGTGAGGGGCTTGTATCAGATTCGATTATTATATCCATCAAGGTTTTAAAGGGCTATTGAAAGATAGTGAGATCGTGTTTGTAATTTGTATGTATGTTATGTATTGATGTATATATGTATGTGTATATTTTTTGTAAAAATGTTTATAAAAGCAAAGAAAGTTTTTTTGTAAAAAAAAAAATCCTCTCCCATGCCCTCCTCCATGCCCTCCTCCGTGCCCTCCTCCTTCTTTGCTCATCTAAAGTCAGTAGTATAGCTATGAGCATGGATGCCACTGGCATGTTGGCATACAGTTTGTTGGGCAGCAAGTGTGACTGCTCAGCTCCTCACTAACAGTGTTGCTTTAGCTGACATGTAGACGAATTGTCTAATTTTATACCACCTTTTATATGGTCTAATTTTAGACAGGACGTGCAGCTGTTGCGCACAGCACGTAGTCTGCGCTGCACCAACGTTCTTTTGTGGATCCCCGTAACTCCCTCATTTGCATATTTGAATAGCAAATCAATGGTGTGTCTAGCGCAGTTTTGCGCGGACGGATACGCCGGTATATCGAAATGACGCCGGTCAAAAAAAAGTAGATTTCTTGCGTATCTCGTTTTGGGGATGCGGCGCATCGAAACGCATGCTCAAATTTAGACTTACGCTGCGCATCTCCTGTAACGCCGGCGTAATCGCTCTGTGAATCTGGCCCTATATATGGGATATACTGCGCTGTGCAATAAGTGAACACAAAAATTGTCTGCCAACACAGCTGAGACAATGCAAAAACCGGTGAATATGAAAAAGTGTAGCGCTTATTTTTGTGAAAAGGGCAGTTAAAAACACATATGAAATGTTGTAAACATACATATATATGAAGTCTTAATTTCAGTGACACCAAGTGACTGAGTGTGATCCGCGAAAAAAATATAAATCAGAACGAAGCAGTCCTCTATTGTGACCACACACAAATAACAGTCCAAAAGTGTAGAAAAAAATGCAAGGTTAAAATGAAGAGTCCAACATTGATGTGACCCTCTCTGTGAAAGCATAGAGACACCACCACCGATGTAAGGGGGAGACTTACCAGATGGTGTTGACTTGGTGAGGTTTTTACTAGGGTTGTCTCGATACCACTTTTTTACAAGTACCGATACTTTTTTCAAGTACTCGCCGATACCGAATACCGATACTTTTTTTTAAATGTGTCCCCAAATGCAGCCATGTCCCTCACATATGCAGCCATGTCTCACACATATGCAGCCATGTCCCTCATATATGCAGCCATGTCCCCCACATATGCAGCCATGTCCCCCCACAAATGCAGCCATGTCCCCCACAAATGCAGCCATGTCCCCCACAAATGCAGCCATGTCCCCCACATATGCAGCCATGTCCCCCATATATGCAGCCATGTCCCCCACATATGCAGCCATGTCCCCCCACATATGCAGCCATGTCCCCCCACATATGCAGCCATGTCTCCCCATACCTAAATTCAGATGCCTAGTTAATCAGCATGCGGGGAACATTACAGCTTTCATTTGAATACACAGCTATTCAAATGAAAGCTGTAATGTACCCCGCACGCTGATTAACTAGGCGGCGGCGTTGTGGAATGCGGCAGTGTTGCGTCGGCGCGGGGGGGGGGGTGGGGGTGGGGGTAGTATCGGATCTGGCATAGGTGGCATTTGCGGGAGTACAAGTTCTCCCGCAAATGCTCAGTATCGGTCCCGATATCGATACTGGTATCGGTATCGGGACAACCCTAGTTTTTACCACCCAAGTCAAAACAGGCTTACTGTATATAATCAGTCAGCAAGATGTATTCAACTGGTCCTGAATTCACATATCAGTCGGAACCGGAAAATCCAGTAAACACCAGGAAGTGTAAATACATGTAGTCTTATTGGAGCCAGAGATACGGTAACCACATAACATGCGTAATGGGAAAAAAACTCACATAGTTTGATACCGTACAAGGTAGTATTTATTAAAAAGATTAAAAAATGAACACTCACATTTGGAAGAACATCATAGGCATATCACAAAGTGCAAGAGTGATGTGTGTGAATGGGTCCACCCGATGCGTTTCAACTAAACAGTCATCATCTGGGATGAAAAAATCATATGTGAATTGTTTTACCTGCCACATGATTTGTCTTTTGGTTTTTGCAATTCACACATGTTTGACATACTGCAGTCAGGCAGGTGGCGGCCCTATTTCCTTAAACAGCTATGCAGTTTTCTAAAGTATGCATCATTTGCATTCAAAGGTGTTTGCAGACCTCTCTTGATCAAAGGCCTTAAAGTATAACTTAAAGTATCACTAAACCCAGGACCCTACAATCACTATATCTGGTATCCCACAGTACACAGACCAATTATTTTAGTAAATATAAACTGCTAAATACCTTTTCTCATCAGCAGTATATAGCAGTCTTGTGACTTCTATCAGTGTCTGGCCAAGCACTGGTTAAAGCTTGCAGGAGGCATTTTCATTCTCCTCAGACTGTCCTATGAGGCTGCAGAACCCCTGAGCCTCTGTCTGGATAGTGCTGGGTCATGTGCCGATCACATGTACCCTGCCAAAAAATAAATAAAAAATCTATAGCAATAACACCAAACTGAACATTTGCAGAGTGGCCCCAAGGCAGCAGATGGCTTGTGGACAGTAAAAGAAGGGGTGGATCAGAGGAGACAGGATCAAACAGCCTTTTCACACAATGCAGAGGATTGACGTCTTAGATTCCACAGTGAGTATAACAAGTATGCTTTACTGCATATATGGACTGATTTTACTGTTGTGGGTTTAGCAACATTTTAAGGCAAACTTTTTTTTACGTTTGACCAAAGTGGAGAAATATTAGAACTACTGATGTTTTGATTGCTGCCTGTACTGCCATTAGGGAGAGTCGCCATCTCTATTTACCATTTTCACCAACAGTGAAAGTGAAAGAAAATCCCAAATTTTGGTATGTCACCAGAACAAGAGGGGAAATTTTCCAATGGGGACAACCAGGTAATTCATTCACTGGAGGGATTTTTCCTCTCACTTCCAGTTTTGGCTATGGGATAGGAAGTGAAGAGAAATTCCCTGATGGGACTACAGCTCCCTCCATTTGTGTATGGAGGTCACAGAAAATTAGAGAAAGTCTTCCCAGATGGGGAGCAGGCAGAAATAAAAAAATGTAACTCTTCCACACAAAGGTATGTGTTCTTATTCATTCGTAACTGCTAGTTTACACGTTAATATGAACTCTTCCACACAAAGGCTGGAGTTCAATACAGGAATGTGTTCATAATACCAGCAATTTGTAAATGCTAGATGGAAGAGCCTCAAGGCCATTCATCTATTCATGCAGAACATTTTCTGTCTGACACATACACCAAGCTATGTACCAGCACCTATATTATTGCTTTGGACAGAGCCTAGCAGAAATGTGAGGACTTTAGAGAAGGGAGCACCACAGGTTGTAAACACTACCAGGGACGGACTGACCATTGAGGAACTCGGGCACTGTTCGAGGGCCCCATGCCACTAGGGGGCCCCATCAGCATTGCCAGGCTCATTAAAACCAGGGACAGTATGTAAAAATCTGTGTTTTTTTTACATCTGTCCCTGATATGTCCAAAACCTACATGCTTTTGATGTGAAAATCCTAAAATTTTAGCTGCCCCGCCTCTGTCCTGCCACCTGGCTTGGTGGCCATCTGTAAGCCCGGGGGCCCCATAATCTTCTATTGCCCAGGGGCCCCATGAGTTGTCAGTCCGCCCCTGAACACTACCCAACCATGAGTCTGTCACTGCATAAGCAAATTTGATAGGAAGCTCACGGAAGAAACAGGAGAGATGCATGGTATGTTTGTAACTGCGGTTCCCCTTTAATAAAATAAATATTTTAAGAATTTTGGACAGTGACACATTTTGTGCGTTATGTCTTGGTCTTGTTTTTAGCAAATGTGAGAACAGATGGCTCTCATTTCACACAATTGCAATGCAATTCAGTGCAAAATAAAGACTTTATCGTTTTTGACAGTGATACAGAAAGACATCTGTTTGTTGTTCTGTCAAATATTGTCTTGTTTTTCAGCTTTCATACCATGAACAAAAAAAGAAAAAGAAATTCACGGTCATGGGACACAGAAATGAAACAAGTGCTAGCCCAAAAAGAAATTGTTTTGTTTTACAATAAATCATTTAAATATTACTCATATGGTATTATTGGGTATTATCTTTAATTTTAATTCTTAAAAAATTATGCAGGGCAATTGTTTTGAGGATACGTGCTGCAACTGTATATCAAGAGGGTGACAAGATCCAACCATCTGCAGCATGTCCTAGATCCAATTTTTTGGTCTTCTCTGCAGTGTTGAGGTGTGATCTGCTCCTTTTGGCCTTATGTACTATTTTATTGGCAAATAAGCTGCCCGTCATAGCGATGGGCTTATAGGAATGTAGATGGAAGCTTTTGGGATGCTAGAAAAACAGAGGAAGGTCTGTGCAATGATTGCCTTCATTCCAAAGCTGTAGCTATTTTAGAAGCACCAAAACTGTGTTATGCCTAATACACACGACCAGTTTTCCTATCGGGAAAACTGATATGACAGCTTTTGGTCGGGAAAAATGGTCGTGTGTATGCTCCATGGCAGTTTTCCCAACAGGAAAACTGCCGGGGATCCCTGCGGGAAAAATTAGTACGTTTTCTTTTCTCATGCCGGGATTCCTGGCAGTTTTTAAGCCGGCAGTTTTTCTATGGGGAAAGCATACACACGGCCGGGTTTCCCGACCAAAGCTCTCATGGCAGTTTTCCTGTCAGGAAAACCGGGCGTGTGTAGGGGGAAAAAGCTACCGAGCAGGTTCTCGGTTTTCCCCATGGTTTTCCCGACTGACTTTTTACTGCCGGGAAAACCGATTGTGTGTACGGGGCAAAACAATGTAATGCCTGAAGCAATTTCCATGTTTTATGCATTTGTTTACCGAATATACCTTTAATACTTCTAAATGACATCCAACTAAATGTTTTCATGCACCGGCGTATTAAAAAAAAAAGAATGAAAATGTGAATGTCAATCTTTTTTTCTATTTATTTTAACTTCCTATCCCCAAACCTCAGTAATTCTAGACCTAATATTAAATTAAAAAACTCTACCACAAACCACATGCTAAAAAAAAAAAGATTGTCACATTAATGCAAAGGTTTAACCGCTGTAATTATAACATCAGAAGACAGATTTTGATAGGATCACGCACACTCCTCTGATCGGGTCTGACAAGCTATTGTTTGATCATGGGAAAATGAGGTCGCTGAGACCTAAACGTAAAGGAAGTTCAAGTGCAAGTCCAACAGTACTCATCCCAGAACATGCTACTCAGCCCTCAAATGTAAACTAAAACAATATTAATAACAAAAAATAAATCACTCAAATGTTCCTATGCTCTGACTGCCACTTGGTTTGGATTTTAAAATTGAACCTGGGTGTTACTGATTTAGGAATAGTTTGTTCTGTTTAGAGGTTAAATTGGTAGGATTATAATGTCAACTCCAGAACAAAATACTCAAAGAGACGCTGGAAACTTTTAGGCCTCGTACACACGAGGGGATATGTCCGCTGAAAATGGTCCGATGGACCGTTTCAGCAGACATCTCCGCTCGTGTGTATGGGCTAGCGGACAGATTTGTCCACCCGACAGATTTCAAAGCATGCTTTGAAATCTATCCGGTGGGAATCTGTCCGCCCGACATGTCTGCTGGTTAGTACACTTACCAGCAGACATGTCGTCCCGCGCCGCCGCCAAATGTATTCGGCGCATGCGCGGAAGTGTTTTACTTCCTGGTGCGGTGACGTAGCGGTGACGTGGCGGCGTCAACGTCACCGCCGCGTCACCGCCACGTCACCGCGCCGTCCGGCGGCGGGCAATTTGATCCGATGGTGTGTACACGCCATCGGATCAAACTCCCGATCGGACATATCCGATGGAAATGGTCCGCGGACCGTTTTCATCGGATAAGTCCGATGGTGTGTACGAGGCCTTACACTTGCATGTATAGTCAGACAAAGGAGAGCTTCATACAAGCTCAATAGCTATGATGAGGCAGTAAGTACCTACCCAACAAAGCTTCACTCAATTGGCACCCAACAGTAGTGTAAACCTGCCTTTTTCCACCAGGGTTCCCAGGCAACCTGGGTGCCTTGACAAAAAGTAAAAAAAATCGCCCATAGTTGTTTACAAGCAGTGAGTTGATGAAGATTGCCTTTTAGTTACATAAAGCCACAGGTTTTCATTGTGCACCATTACAACCTTCCAGCCGCCAGCTTCCTAACAACCATTGATGGCATCAGTTGATAAGTAGGACATTGGGTACTTGCACAGTATCCTGCCCTACCCTTTTTCGATCGGTACTAGGGTCACATTAGCTGAGTGAGGGAGAAAAGAAACATTGGAATTCTAGTCAGTACCAGTGTGAAAAGGTGTATTTGCTTTGGAAGAAGAAGTCTGTTTTAATGTGTTATGTTGTGTTATGTAAAGCTATTTAGTTTCGTTTTTTACATTATAGAATAGGGTGCCTTGAGATTGTGCATAATTTTAAACGGTGCATTGATCAAAAAGAGGTTGAAAAACACTGGTTTAAACCCTAGAACTACAGAAAGGAGCACTAGACCAAAAGCAAATAAAAAGTCCAAGGCAATTTTCATTGTTGGTAAAAAAAAGTTAAATAAAAAAAAGGACAATACATTCGGAGGGCAACATCACCCCCTCCCCCCTTCATCAGGGCTCAACACGGGATAAAACTTGGATGGACTGAAGAGTAACGTCACAGATCTATATTAAAACCAATATTGAACCACCCACATGGAATAACAACTTGACAGCAATGGAAGAGCGTGCAGAGCGCATGATAAGGGGCTTGGGGAAGAAGCGCTGAAAGAGCATGACATAGTGGCTGGGATGGTTAGGTTAGGGTACCATTATAAATAAAAAATTAGTTTGAGAATGTTTATGGCTCCATGATTAAAACCATGTCAGCAAGAAACTCGATGGGAGACGTATTCTGCCGAGGAAACCGGTCATGTGTACACTTTTCGCAGAGAAACCCACCGAGGAACTCGTTGAGCCAAAAAGAGAGCATGTTCTCTATTTCCTCGATGGGCAATGGGAAAATTTGCCTCAACGAGTTTTTTGACTGCCGAACAAGGAACTCGATGGGGAAAACGATGTGGTTCGCCCGACGAGTTTCTCGGTCGTGTGTACGCGGCCTTACACCCAAGACAACACCATCCCCTTCACGGTTTCTCCATCCGTCAGCTCTCAGAGATTTTCTTTGCTGCAGCAGCTGTCAGATTTGAAATTGGCATGGCTGTGTGGGGATCCACCCACACAGCTGCTCATTCATTTATTCACAAAGATCTATGAATGGATACACTTCAAGTTCTGTCTGCCACTGCAGCAGATGGACATGTGGTTCTCAATGGAACACAAGGGCGGTGGCGGTGGTTACTGCACTCATAGCCCAGTGACCCTTCATCAAGCTCTCTAACTGAAAGGCCATAGCCCAGTACAGACAAAGATAAGGAGGAAGAGTCTTCAGGAGCCTGGCATTGCACCAATGATCCACTGATCACAGTTGCAATGCTATGCAGGCTCATTTGCAAAAATATAATAACTGCACTTTTTTTTTTTCTGCAAATATACATGCATTTACCTGTTCTTTTTTCTTTTATTTGCAAAAGGTAGAACAAGTCTTTTTAGGGTTTATCAGGATGAACTAATGGAAAAAAAACTGTGCGCGTTTAATACTACTTTAACTGTATTTCAGGAGGAATCGGCTTTTTTCTAAAATACTGTGCACAAATTTGTAGTATCCTATAGTAACTGGAATACATCATACTCAGATCGTACAATAAATGTACTTTGCACTGTTTCAATAAATAAGCAGACAGCTTTTAAATTGGACCTTTTCATTCACTAAATTGATAGAGTAATGCAAGCAGCTAACATCAAGCACTCAGCAGAAAAATCTGTTCTCACTCAGAAATGGGTTTTTATGTCTGTTATTCAGTACCATGACAGCGGAGACATTCTGTTACAAGTGGCGTTATTTCGAGAAAGGGTTGTTTAGCTCGGAATCAATGGAGAACAGCAGCAGCTCTGAGACAGGCTTGAAAGACGGCAGAACACAATAAGTGACTTAGCTCCCAGATCACACTCTCCATATTCACGCTTCTTTACCCATGTGTTGTTTGCTAAATATAGATGTAGCTCTCCTAATTGACAGGAGTTCATGCTGTGTACACCAAACTCCTAATCTCCATTTCACAAATTCCTTTTAAGGCAGGGGAAGACAACCAATCAATGGCCAATATACAGTATGTTGTGCGAATAAGGTTGGTGATCCTCTCCCTATATAATTTTCCTAGTTATTATTTCCCACTTTGCGGGAGGTTGTATCCATGGTGAGAAAGAGATGAATGCCACTGCAAAATGTATGCTATAGTGTTTATGTAATCATTGTTAATACCTAATTGTTCGATGCAATAAATTGCTTGCATATAATAAACTTGAAATCAGACGTGATTATTAAATCTAAGCAAGGAAAAAATTATATAATAGAGGTGTATTTCTTCAGAATATAGATTTTTGTTGGGCATTTCTCTGCCAGCCACCAATTTTCAGAGACCTTTTCCACTGACCACCAATGTAAGGGGGGTGGTGGGCAGGGTTGCCAACAACCCAATGTGAAATTGACTGTCACAACACCAAAAATGTACTGACTGAGACAATTTTTTTTATTGATAATTGCCAAAATGCACCTTTTCAGTGCAAATATCAATATTTAAGCTACAAACACATATCTAGCGTGATTACCAATGTGCTCAAGGTATAACAAAAGGCAAAAAACATATTTCTCCTTTTACATGAAGGTCAGCTTCAAATAATGTAACACAGAGTTACATAGTTACATAGTAGGCGAGGTGGAAAAAAGACACAAGTCTATCAAATCCAAACTATGTGTGATTTTACATCAGTATTACATTGTATGTCCCAGTATTTTGTGGTCGTTCAGGTGCTTATCTAATAGTTTTTTTTTATAAATTATCGATGCTCTCTGTTGAAACCACTGCTTGTGGAAGAGAATTCCACATCCTAAACATTCTTACAGTAAAGAACCCTCTATGCAGTTTAAAATTAAAGGATCACTAAAGGATTTTTTTTTTTAGCTAAATAGCTTCCTTTAACTTAATGCAGTGCTGTTTTCATGTTCTCATTGTTCATTTTTGCTTTGAAGTTGCTGTAATTCTGCTCTGATCTCCACACTTCCTGCTTGTCTGGCTCCTTATGAAAAAACTCATGGAAGATTTTCACTGTGGTCTAAGCTGTGTGTCTAAAACTCCTCAGAACCAATCAGATTCATTTTAAAAACAAAACACTGCCCTGGATTTGTTTGTTTTTGTTCTGTATGCCTTCTCTACTTCACAGAAACATAAAATCATTTTAAAAATGAAAGTGAAACTAGAGGCACATTATATGATTGATTTGTATCTATTTTTAAAAGGAATCAGTTAACTTTTATGTCTCTATACCCTGTAAACAGTAATTTCATGAAAAAAAAATGTTTTCCTTTAGTGACCCTTTAAACTGCTTTTCTTCTAATTTTAGTGAATGACCGTGTGTCTTATTAAAATCCATTTAGCTTAAAAGTGTTATCCCTATTGTGGGGTCAACAGTACGGTATTTGTACAATAAAATCATACTACTTTTCAAGCGTCTCATCTCCAGAGAGAACAAGTTCAGTGCTCATAACCTTTTTTCAAAACTAAGGTCCTCTAGTCCCTTTATTAGTTTTGTTGCCCTTCTCTTGACTCTCTCCAGTTCCAGCACATCTTTCCTGGGGACTGGTGCCCAGAACTGGACAGCATAATCCAGGTGCAGCCGTACCAGAATCTTGTAGAGTGTGAGAATTTGATTTGCTTGTAGCAGCTTGACATTGCATGCCATTGCTGAGCTGGTCATCTACTAGGACCGCCAGGTCCTTTTCCATCCCAGATTTCCCCAGAGGTTCTCCCCCTAGTGAGTAGATTGCATTCATATTTTTGCCACCCAAATGCATTATTTTTCATTTTTCTACATTAAATCTCATTTGCCATGTAGTTGCCCACCCCATTAATTTGTTCAGGTATTCTTACAAGGTTTCCACATCCTGTGGAGAAGTTATTGTCCTGCTTAGCTTAGTATCATCTGCAAATACAGAGATTGAGCTGTTTATCCCATCCTCCAGGTCATTTATGAAAAAATTTAATAGGATTGGTCCCAGGACAGAACCCTGGGGGACCCTCACTTTCCACCTCTGCCCATTCCGAGTACTCCCCATTTATCACTACACTCTGAACTTGTCCCTGTAGACAGTTTTTAATTCAGGTACTCACCCTATGTTCCATGCCAAAGGACCTTACTTTGTACAGTATACGTTTATGGGGAACTGTATCAAATGTTTTTGCAAAATCCAGATACACCAAAACTACGGGCCTCCTTTATCTAGATGGCAGCTCACCTCCTCATAGAAGGTTAATAGATTGGTTTGACAAGAACAATTCTTCATGAATCCATGCTGATTACTGCTAATGATACCATTGTCATTACTAAAATCTTGTATATATTCCCTTATCATCCCTTCCAAGAGCTTGCATACAATTGACATTAGGCTAGAAAGCCTCTTGCGGGGGGAGGGGGCGAGCAGGAGTGTCAGGATGCCCACTAACACACAGCTCCTTTCTCTATCTGCAAAGTAGGGAGTGTCCTGACTTTCCTGCTCGCCCCCACCCCCATCAAGAGGCTTTCTCCACACCAGGGAGAAAGCCTCGCATTACGGTGGTGAGTTACAGACAGAAGAACAGGAAGTGAGGATTTCTCAGAAGAAATAAGGACATTTAAAAGCAAAATCGAAGGATGAGCTAAGTGAAGGAGGACTGCACTAAGGTAAAGGAAGCTATTTAGGGAAAAAAAAATGTTTTCCTTTACAACCCCTTTAATACATGTTCAAGTCATTCATAGGAAATGTGTATAGAGGAAAATAAATGTGGGCATTTTAGGCTGACCTGCTTTAAAATGCTGGCTTGTCTGGCTATTAAGTTGAGCCTACTGTCTGGATACCTTGAGAAACAGTTCAGATAAAGTATTCTGACTTAATTCAAACTTTCTTGATCTGCACACTTGCTTTGGGTCAGCTACACAGTATTGAAGCCAATGGGTCAATATAAAAAGCAGGCAACCAGAATTCAGAGAGAGGCCTGCAATGGAAGTCCCGGTATCTTTTCCATGACAGATTTACTTTTGGGTAAGTGTGGAAGGCACACTTTTTTGAGAGAGGTCAGTAAAGGATGCATAACTATTTCTCTAGGTATAGGTTTCCTTCAAACTCCTGTCCAGCCTATATCTTCTACCACTTACCCCAATGTGATCCTGAATTGCCTCTCTGCTCCTGCTCCTACTTAAAGTGGAGGTCCACACAAAAAGTAAACCTCTGCTTTTCGGAACCCTCCCCCCCCTCCGGTGTCACATTTGGCACTTTTCAGGGGGGTGCAGATACCTGTATGATACAGGTATTTGCACCCACTTCCGGGCATAGACTCCTGCAGGAGTCACGCTCCTTCCCGTTCCCACACTGTCTTTTGGGAAACACACTGGTCCCAGAAGACAGCGGGGACCAGTGAGGACGCGCAGCGCAACTCGCGCATGCGCAGTAGGGAACCGGGAAGTGAAACCACAAACGCTTCACTTCCTGATTCCCTCACTGAGGATGGCGGCGGGGGCAGCCGAGAGCCGAGGGATTGCTCGGCTTTGGCTGCTGACATCGCGGGCACCCTGGACAGGTAAGTGTCCATTTATTAAAAGTTAGCAACTGCAGTATTTGTAGCTGCTGGATTTTAATACATTTTTTTTTTTAGGCGGACCTCCGCTTTAACTGCATATTTTCGTTTTAAACCAGTGTGTATAACAAACCAGCTTTTTGGGAGCCAGTAGCAAGGATCTTCAATTTCAAAACTGGTACTGAGGTTTCTCTACTGAGATATGTCTAAATTGTAGGCAGGCATAAAAACACAAATGACTGCAGATCATGCATTTCTGGATTCATTTTTGACTATTAATCACTATTAATCACTATTAATCACTATTAGTCAAGTGGTGGTTCCTCCTAATGCATATAGGAGGGGGAGATGCACATGTACACCTTCAGCTCTGGGTCTCTGTGCTTGGGGCTCTCTTTCTTCACACTCTGGACCACAGTCCCTCTTTTTATATCACAGGACCAGTGGGTCAGACCCAAAGATAACCTGCCAAAGCCAAAGAGCTGGGAAAGGCATTAAACCTTACCCTCCCGTTCCAGGGCAGCACCTAACTGGCATAATTTCAACCCCCTTACAAGTCTATTGAAGTGTGAACCACAGATGTTTATTAACCGCTTAAGGACCGATGCATGCCTATTTACGTCAACAGAATGGCACGGCTGGGAAATCGGGCGTATATATACGTCCCCTTTAATTTGCCGGCCGTGTGGTCGTGCGCATGCTGCCGCGCTCGCGACCCTGACGCAAGCTCCGTGACCGTGCCCACAGGACCCGTGTACTTGTGGTCCGCCGGTGTCTTGTGAACGGGTCACAGAGCTGAAGAACGGGGAGATGTTAGTGAACACAACATCTCCCCGTTCTTTCGAGTGACATGTCACTGGTCGTCTGTTCCCTGTCATCCCTGACGTGTCACGGCAAGCCAAGCCCCCTAACAGGAAGAAGCACTCCCTAGGTCACACTTAACCCCTTCAGCTCCCCCTACAGGTTAACCCCTTCACTGCCAGTGTAATTTTTACAGTGATCAGTGCATTTTTATAGCACTGATCACTGTAAAAATTACAATGGTCCCAAAATGGTGTCAAATATGTCCGATGAGTCCGCCATAATGTCGCAGTCGTGATAAAAATCGCTGATCGCCGCCATTACTAGTAAAAAAAAATGCCATAAAACTATCCCCTATTTTGTAGACGTTATAACATTTGCGCAAACCAATCAATAAACGCTTATTGCAATTTTTTACCAAAAATATGTAGAAGAATACGTATCGGCCTAAACTAAGGAAACAAAATGTCTTTTTATATATTTTGGGGGGTTATTTATTGTAGCAAAAAGTAAAAAATATAGCATTTTTTTTCAAAATTAGTTACTCTATTTTTGTTTGTAGCGCAAAAAAATTAAAACCGCACAGGTCATCAAATACCGCCAAAAGAATGCTCTATTTGTGGGGAAAAAAAGGATATTGATTTTGTTTGGAAGCCATGTCGCACGACCACACAATTGTCAGTTAAAGCGACACAGTGCCGAATCGCAAAAAGTTGCCAGGTCTTTGGCCAGCCAAATGGTCCGGGGCTGAAGTGGTTAAGGAGAAAATGAAGATGGGATCCTTTCACTAAACTATAAGGTTTGAAGCATGGCTGAACTTTAATATGAAAAGCTATTTGAAGAAAGCCATTATTCACTTTAATAAAAAATGTTGCTTTGTCCAGAAGTACAAAAATGTCATTAAATGCAACAATAACTTATTTGCAGGATGAACAAAAAGCAGAATTGCTATTTTATTTGCATACACATTTAAACTGCTCTTGGAAATATGAGTTTGAATGGATTCTTAGATCAATGTTCTTCCGAGAATTGAAATTTCTTAGAGCGGTAAGAAAATGTAAAGTCAAATTGCAGCTGCGTCAGTGGACCAGCACATATTCAATGATAATACGACTAGTTTGTAATGGAAAATCAGTATGCTATTATTCTGTTTATGCAGCTCAGAACGGCAATGAAATTAAAGGTTACCGTTTATATCCTTAATTGCGTTCACATATACTATGCTACAGTGGCTTTATCACGATAATTAATATACTTTAATTAAGCACATTTAAAGTAAGTCCATCATGAAGAAAATTTGATTAAGTATATATTGGGAGCCAGTGTTGCCAACCTACCAGATTGAAATTTACTGACACAACACCCAAAATTTACTGGCACAGCCAAGTTTTTACTGGCAGTTCCAAAATTACACTTTTAGGTGGAAATTACAGTGTTTATGCTACAAATAAGTACAATATGCAATTAGCAATGTGACTTTAAGGCTAAGCAGGGACAGGATTCAGGAGGGCAATAGATTAGAATGGGCGATGCACGCATGAAATTGACTCTCACAGTGATACTAGCAGCAGTTTGCAGCAACACAGATCACTGACACAACACGTCCCCTCCTGAGTCACAGTGACATTCTCTCTCCATGCCAGGTGGTCCGTTCAGTCCCCTCCAGTCCAAACAGCACTGACAGTCCCACTCCTGGTTTGCCTTACTTCCGTCCTGCAAACCCGCACGTGAGGCTCTGGCCGATCCGCTCCTTTGCCCCATGACATCACGCGACACGCTCAGACACCGCTTCCACCAAACACACTGTAGCAGGCACTTGGATGGTCTCAGCCGACTTCGGGCCCAAGGTGCTCATGCAAAGTTCCGAGCCGGGTGTCACAGCCATATTTTTTACTGGCAACCTTTTCCTCTTACTAGCATTTACTGGCAGGAGAAAAGAGCCCATTTTTTACTGGCTGCCAGAAAAAATACTGGTGGTTGGCTACACTGTTGGGAGCTACTGCAAAAATAAACACGGAAAGGTGCCTGCCAATGTCTCCTGCTGCTGTGTCTCAGCCAGTGAGGAGGGAGAGACCTGGGAGAACTTCTGCTCTTGTGCACATCGCTGGATCAGGCTCAGGAGTATTAGGAGGGGGGGAGCTGCACACTGAAGCTTTTTTACCCTCATTCATAGAAGGTAAAAAATCTTGAACCTCTAAAACCACTTTAATAACGCAGAGCAAAGTACAGTGACGGATAAGCAAAGTTCTGTTTTTAAGGTTTCTTTGGAGATTGGAATAGGCAATTCAGAGTACTTATTTCTGAAATATAGGCTAGCAAATGGCTTGAAGGACTGGGAGGCATATCAGTTTATTCCCTATGTATAGTGTGTACAGAAAAAGGAAAAATTAGGGTTTGGTCCATAGCAGCCAATCAGGTGTCAGCTCTAATTTTTTAACCTCTACTACAAAAATGGCAGCTAGAATCTAAAAGGTTACTATAAGCAATACATCTGTCCCTGAGTATTTTATAAATTAGTCCAATGATGTACTGACTTGTGATTTCTATTTTAGTGCTACAATATACAGATCAAAACACTCTTAAGCCCCGTACACACGGCCGAGGTTCTCGGCAGAAACCAGCGAGAACCTCGCTGGGAGCCGCATTCTGCCGAGAACCTCGGCCGTGTGTACGCTCTCGGCGAGGCCCGCCCGTCGGGAAACCCGTCGAGATGAATGGCTGGTTGCCTTTCCCGACGGGCGGGTCGCCGAATCTGACGGCCGGCAGAGAACCTCAACGGGCGGAACGATGTGTTCCGCCCGTCGAGTTTCTCTGCCGTGTGTACGCGGCATTAGGCCCCATACACACGAACAGACACATTTGTTCAAATCGGTCGGGCAGACCGATTTGAACAAATCTGTCTGCTGGGGACGTATTGGTTTGATCGTGTACACAAGATCAAACCAAAATCCCCGCCGGCAGACATCACCGCACCAGGAAGTAAATCACTTCCGCGCATGCGTCGAATCCATTCGACGCGTGTGTGAGAAGACATGTCTGCTGGTTAGCGTACTAACCAGCAGACATATCGGGCAGATGGGTTCCCAGCCGACAGATTTGAAAGCATGCTTTCAAATCTGTCTGCTGGCCAAATCCGTCGGCTCGCCCGTACACACGATCGAATCTGTCTGCTGGGGCGGTCGGGCCGACCGTTTCCAGCAGACAGATTTGATCGTGTGTACGCGGCCTTAGAGAAAAAGGCCAAGTGGTCCATCGAGTTTGCCTCATTTTTATTTATTTATATGCCGTTCTATGCAAAACCTTTAGGCAGGTGTGAAGAAATGCTTTAAAAAATACACTATATTACCCAAAGTATTGAGATGCCTGCCTTTACACACACATGAAATTTAATGGCATCCCAGTCTCAAGCCTCGTACACACGATCGGATTTTCCGCAGACAGAGCTCATGCTCTAATTTTTCTCATCGTTTTTCACGTTGTGAAAAACGGTTGTGTGTAGGCTTCAATGACTGGGGAAAAAACGCGCATGCTCAGAAGCAAGTTATGAGACGGGAGCACTCGTTTTGGTAAAACTACTGTTTGTAATGGATATAGCACATTCCTCACGCTGTAACAGATTGAAAAGCGCGAAGACTGAAAAGCACGAATCGTCTCTCACCAAACTTTTACTAACACAAAATCAGCAAAAGCAGCCCAAAGGGTGGCGCCATTAGAATGGAACTTCCCTTTTATAGTGCCGTCGTACGTGTTGTACGTCACCGCGCTTTGCTCAAGGATTTTTTTTTTACGATCGTGTGTATGCAAGGCAGGCTTGACAAGAATCACGTCGAGAAAAACTTTGTTTTTTCTACGACATTAAAAATGGTCGTGTGTACACAGCATACGTTTATGAATGCCAGTAATATCTGAGTGTACACGGTTCATAGATCTACAGTAAATTTAATTGACCTGTTAATAAGGTAGAGATCCCTACATTTATTAGTGGAAGTGTAGCTAAATAAAATATCAGCAGACAGTAATTATATACATAATTATGTGCCTATTATGCTTCCTGTAAATGCACGTTCAAAGATTAAAAGTTGTTGTATATATATACTTTTTTCATCTTGGCAACATTACCAAACGAGTACCCACGTGGAACTTTCTCCTCTGACGTGTTTCAACTTTAGGGCCAGGCTTACAGTGATTGCAAACAATCACCTGGTAAAACAACCCATTTTGTTTTTAAATCTAAATGAAAGGCAAAACATTTGGGTATAGAGATAAATAAAACGTTATAAATACCTTTTTTATTTTTAAGTGATTACGTTCCCTCTGTTCTCAGCTGAATTTAAGAGCTGGGGGGGGGGGGAGCAGCAGCACACTGAGCTTCCCAATGAATAGCTGTGCAGAGGGGGTGTCAGGACAAGTCTGACCATTGGAGGAGAACAGACTGAGTTCCCAGCACAGCTAGAGAACTGACCATGATGTGTTCTACTGCTTAGTGTGGTCAGTTTCTAATAGGAGAGCAGAGGGACAGGCAGGAACACCAGGGATTTCACACAAAGGAAGCAATACAAAGAGAACAGGATACTTTTTTCATACAAGTACATGGTACAGCCCATATCAGGAAGATGAAATGCTGGGGTAACAAACACTTTAATCCTAGAGGTAAGGAGGAGCAGGTAAGGAGAGACATATACTGTATACTCTATGTAATTAGTATTAGATTAGGATTTTCAGAAGCAGAGGACAATTGCAGTCCCCACATTTTGATAACAGGTTTTCTGGAAAAAAAAACAGCTACTGATTGTTATTTAAACACATTGAACTAGGGCAAAAGTATCATTTAACCACTTCCTTACTGGGCACATATACCCCCCTCCTGCCCAGGTGAAATTTCAGCTTTCGCACTGCGTCGCTTTAACTGACAATTGCGCGGTCGTACGACGTGGCTCCCAAACATAATTGGCATCCTTTTTTCCCCACAAATAGAGCTTTCTTTTGGTGGTATTTGATCACCTCTGCGGGTGCACCTCTCTACAATTTTGAAAAAAAAAACAATATTTTTTACTTGTTGCTATAATAAATAGCCCAATTTTTTTTTTTTTAAAACATATTTTATTTTTTTACTAGTAATGGCGATTTTTATTGGGACTGCGACATTTTGGTGGACACATCGGACACTTTTTACACATTTTTGGCCCCATTTACATTTATACAGCGATCAATGCTATAAAAATGCACTAATTACTGTATTAATGTGACTGGCATTGAAGGGGTTAACACTGGGGGGTGAGGGAAGGGGTTAAATGTGTACCCTGCATTGTGTTCTAACTGTGGGGGGAGGGGGGTGACTGGGGGAGGTGACCGATCTGTGTCCCTATGTACAAGGGACACAGATCGGTCTCCTCTCTCCCTGACAGGACGTGGATCTGTGTGTTTACACACACAGATCCACGTCCTTGTCTCTGTAACTGCCGATCGCGAGTGCCTGCCAGACATGTGCATCGGCCTCTCAGTGATGCGGCGGGCACGCACGCACCACCAGAGGCGCTCGCGCGCCCCCCAGTGGCGCGGAGGAGCGGAGGCCGTAATAAGACGACAACTCAGAAATTTAGATCCACCCTGCGGCCGTATATAGTCGTACGCCCGTCAGGAAGTGGTAAAAGTGTTACTAAACCCACAACAGTAAAACAAGTCTGTATATGCAGTAAAGCATGCTTGTAATAGTCACTGTGGAATCTAAGGGGTTAATATTCTGCATTGTGAAAAAAGGGCTTTTTGATCCTGTCTTCTCTGATCTTCACCTTCTTTTAGTGCCGTCAATCTATTTCCTGATATTATAGAGGGAGGGGGACACTCTGCACATACTCAGTGTTTATTGCTGAGAGGTTTTATTTGGGAGGTGTATGTGATCAGCACATGGCCAATCAACACTATCCAGACAGAAGGTCAGGGGTCCTGCAGTCTTATAGGACAGTGAGAGCAGAATGAAAACTCCTCCTACAAGCTTTAACCAGACACTGATAGAAGTCACAAGACTGCTCTAACTGCTAATAAGAAAAGGTGTTTAAGAATTTATGGTTACCAAAACCTTTTCCGTGTTCTGTGTACTGTGGGAGACCAGATATAGTGAATGCAGGGTCCTGGGTTTAGTAACACTTTAAGGGCTTCAAGGAAGCTGATTGAAGATAGGTAAATAACAAACCAAAATCAAACCAAAAACAATTTTTTATTAAATAAAAGCAATAAAAGATGATTTACAAAAACTTTGAGCAACTGATGCATTTTATGATACCTGAGGAAGTCAAATTGTTGATGAAGCACATTTTTAAGTACTCAGAGACTTTGTACAATGTTTTTTTTTTCTTCACCTTGTAAGGGTTCAGCTCGGTAGCGGGGGTTAGACATGTGCACAGAAAAAAATTTTGTGTTTTTTTTGTTCTGTTTCGTATGGTCCCGTCTGTTCGTTTCCGTTCGTTTTTCGTAAGACGCCCGTTTTCCCGTTCGTTCCCGTTCGTTTGTCGTTCGACGTGATTTTTTCGTATTCCGATCGTTTCGTATTTCCGTTACCGTTTTATTTTCGTACATGCGGGATGATTCGTTATTCTGTTTAATTCATGTTCGTTTCTTGTTAGACAATAATTATCGTGAATTTTCGTCAATTTGCATTCTGTGTATCTTGAATGCTTTTCTTTTGTTAGTGTCAGTTGTATGTTCATTTTTCAATGACATCTATAACAAAAGAATTTCATTATGTATATTGAATGAATTCCTTTTTCTGTTATAGGTGTCATATCAACATACGAAAATAACAAAAGAAACAGGTTCAAATGCAAATCTTTTGTTTATGTTTTTTTTGAATGGCCAGAGAGTTAGGCTGGCCATACATGATACAATTTTCTGTGCAATTTTCTTTAGATTTACCTTCAACTATGTAGTGCAAGGGCCTGCCTGATTGCATACAATTGAAAGTGTTGTTTAGTTTGACCTCATATATGGTTTTTGGTAAATCTAAAAGAAAATTGTACAATAAAATTGAACATGTATGGCCAGCCTCGGTGACTGAAAGCAGCTTCTCTTTTGTGCAGAATAGTGAGTACACTTGTACAGTAAAGCCTAATAAACTTTTCTGTGGATTTTCATCTGAAGGGAGATCAGTTGGCCAGACTTTTGAACCCAAAAATGGTTTTCTGATGCAGTTTAAAAACGAACGAATTTTCTGAGAACGATCGGAAAACGATCGTTTTTATGTTTGTTGTTAAAATAGTCTGACCAAGTGTATGGGGCTTAACAATAGTATCGTTAAGCCACATACACTTGGTCAGACTATTTTAACAACAAACATAAAAACGATCGTTTTCCGATCGTTCTCAGAAAATTTGTTCGTTTTTAAACTGCATCAGAAAACCATTTTTGGGTTCAAAAGTATGGCCAACTGATCTCCCTTCAGATGAAAATCCACAGAAAAGTTTATTAGGCTTTACTGTACAAGTGTACTCACTACTCTAGTACTCAGCACAAAAGAGAAGCTGCTTTCAGTCACTGAGGCTGGCCATACATGTTCCATTTTCTTGTACAATTTTCTTTTAGATTTACCAAAAACCATATATGAGGTCAAACTAAACAACACTTTCAATTGTATGCAATCAGGCAGGCCCTTGCACTACATAGTTGAAGATAAATCTAAAGAAAATTGCACAGAAAATTGTATCATGTATGGCCAGCCTAACTCTCTGGCCAATTAAAAACCCATAAACAAAAGATTTGCATATGAACACGTTTCTTTTGTTATTTTCGTATGTTGATTTGACACCTATAACAAAAAATTTGCCTTCAGTATTTTGAATACACAGAAAAAAGAAAAAGGAATTCATTCAATATACATAATGAAATTCTTTTGTTATAGATGTCATTGAACAATGAACATACAACTGAAAACAAACACAAAACGGATTCAAACAAAATACACAATGCAAACCTCTTGATACAGATTTCATTTTCGTTATTTTGCCATTTTCGTTTTTTCCCATCGGATCGTTTGTTCGTATTTGCGGTCGTTCGTTATGCGGCTCATCCGTTATCCCGTCGTTTTCGTATTTTGGTGCTTTACCGTTTTCGTATGTACACATTATCCCGCGGGTACGAAAATGAACATTTTCGTACGAAAATAACATTCGTACGAACGGGAATGCACATATCTAGCGGGGGTGTGTGACCCCCTGGATGGGTTCACTACACAGTGAACTATACAGAGAGGCAGCCAAAGACGGTTGAAAACAAAGAGTTTGGTTTATTCTTCCATATTGCTGGAAACAAGTGCAAGCATCCAAACAGCATAAACAAAACAAAACATAAAATAAACCCTTGCCACTTGGGGTGTCTACCTTCACCACACAGGAACCTATCTATGGAGTCTGGCACAGCCTACTGCTGGGCAGACACTGCTGGTCCTACAACAGAAAACAATAGTGAAGTGGGGTTCACCGCTCCAGGGAAATCCCAAGTGCACTCGTGGATCAGTCCAGGTATATTCGGGTGCTGGCAATGCACTAGGCAATAAAGCATAAGCAGGCACCACAGATACACAGCAAGAATCAAAAAACAGCCAACGTGTTTCACACTTGGTTAGTGCTTATTCATGGCCTAATATAAGGCCATGAATAAGCACTAACGAAGCGTGAAACGCGTCGGCTGTTTTTTGATTCTTGCTGTGTATCTGTGGTGCCTGCTTATGCTTTTTTAATAAAGACAACTCAAGAGTTTTCCGGTGTGCGGCCGTCCATCCGTTCTTTGTTATAGAGAAACAATAGTCTTTTTGATTTTTATCACACAGAAAAATCAACAACCACCTCACCTCTTCAGAAGTCTTTCTCACTGCTCTCCTTAACTCAAAAAGCCTCAGGATGCAGCAATCAGTAGTCATCCTCTGGATGATTTATAGAGGCTTTAATTGCCTCATACTGAACAGCTGAAGTTTTCCAATGCCCTAAACCTTTCTGGCTACCTCTGTAGCTGACACCTGGTAGTAATTGGTATAGTGTCTAAACAAGGCAGAAATGTATCTCCCGTCTGTGACAGCACCCACAGATTTACCTTACTTTCTGTCACAACCTATACAAATACCCAATAAATTGATGAGCTAACATAAACATAGTTATCAACATGAGAAAACTGGGCAGCACATTCAACGGTATAATGTTTTCTTGCGCAGTGCATGAGGACTGAAACTACTAACATAAGACACTGATTGGGAACCATACACTAATGAAACAATTGTAATGGAATCCTATACATCATGCAGCATATCTTGTATGCGGAAGTAGCTACAGTTACACAATTTATTTACACAATTAAATAAAGATATAATAATTCTTACTCCGTCTAATCAAATTTTAGGTTAAAAAAACGTATTAGGTACTTTTTGAAAATAAAAGTAGACATCAATTGTTATGATCTGAACTATAAAATATAAAGTTAACACTATAAATATGTTCATATATGTTTAATGTACGTACAGCAATTTGTTCAGGAAACATTGATCTGATTGTATTCCTTAGGTAGCTGCACTACTTACTGCTGCAGTTAATCATTTCCTTGCAGCTGAACATCAAGAATTATAAGACCAGCATTAGATTTTCCACATTAAAGAATCGTACATAAGGCTATCAACCAACTATAGAATATATATTTTATTCTAACGGCACATCAATGAAGATCGAATTATCCCATGGATGCCATAAAACAGTTGTTTGTTCCAAGTTCCAAGTTCAATACTAACTAATGTACAATTTATAGATTAAGACTGTTCATTGGAGTCCAGTAACAGCTTATTAAAATCCTATTACCACTGATGTCTCTGCCAAAATCTTGAAGAGTGGGATGAAGACAGCAGAAAACTAGAGCTCATGAGCAATTTGGCAGGATGACCAAGAACAGACAGTCATTTATACAAGAATGCTACTTGCGCTGGGAGGAAAAAAACGTTTATTCTATGTAGGATGTTTCTCTGATTTTTTAAAAGAGAAGAAACGGATTACATGTTGCAAAGCTCACCCTTTTAATGTGTTTTACTTCCTTTTTGTTCCCTGCAAGCCCTACAAAGTAAAAGCATACTGGGCTAGTATGCATCGCATACTAGCCTATTATGTGGCACTTAGCTGCAAACAAAGCCTGCGCTGTCCCCACTGGTGGCCGCATCCATCTTCACCCCTCCTCCTTTCGGGGGCCTTGGACTCCGGCTGTGGGACTGGCCTGGAGCCGAGAGGCGTCACTCCCGCGAATTACATCATTGGCGCACTACAAGGTAAATATATCCTAAATGGTGCACGTTTAAGAGATATTTACAGTACCTATAGGTAAGCCTTATTCTAGGCTTACCTATAGGTACAAGTTCTGAAAAAGGGGTTTACAACCACTTTCATCAGCAGAGCAAAATACTTGAAAAAGTGCAAATTTTTAGGCTATTCTAATGCCTTGTACACACGATCGGAATTTCCTTTGGGATAAACTCTGACGGATTTTTCCGATGGAATTCCGTTCAAGCTGTCTTGCATACACACTGTCACACCAAATTCTGACCGTCAAGAACACGGTAATGAAAACAATATGACGAGCCGAGAAAAATGAAGTTCAATGCTTCCCAGCATGCGTCGACTTGATTCTGAGCATGTGTGGCTTTCTCTCCGTCGGAGTTCCATACAGACGAAAGGAAGTTCCAATAGAATTTTTTCCGTTGAACATGTTCTCTTTCTGAATCTGTCTGAATTTCCGAAGGAAAAACTCAGATGGGACAATTGGAAATTCCGATCGTGTGTACAAGGCATTAGAGCTTGACAGAAAGGGGGAAAGCATCCCAAATTAGAAAGGGAAGAGGGGTCCTACTTTTTAGCTGCTGCAGTAGGTGTAGTGACAAATCCTCATTTTATAAGAACAAAACCAACAGTTTGGAATACTCACTGGCAGTATATTGGACGCTAAACATATCATAGAAATTTCTTGTTGCATTTTATGAACCCTAAGGCCCCATACACACGAGCAGACAGATTTGTTCAAATCGGTCGGGCAGACCGATTTGAACAAATCTGTCTGCTGGGGGCGTATTGGTTTGATCGTGTACACACGATCAAACCAAAATCCCCGCCGGCAGACGGCACGGTGACGTGGTGGTGACGTTGACGCCGCCACGCCACCGGACCAGGAAGTAAATCACTTCTGTGCATGCGTCGAATCCATTCGACGTGTGTGCGAGAAGACATGTCTGCTGGTTAGCGTACTAACCAGCAGACATGTCGGGCGGACGGGTTCCCAGCCGACAGATTTGAAAGCATACTTTCAAATCTGTCGGCTGGCCAAATCTGTCAGCTCGCCCGTACACACGATCGAATCTGTCTGCTGGGACGGTCGGGCCGTGCGTTTCCAGCAGATAGATTTGATCGTGTGTACTCAGCCTTACACTCATGTTTATTACATTGATAAATTGGCAGATATTTGAATATACAGTATCTCACAAAACTGAGTACACCCCTCCCATTTTCGTAAATATTGTATTATATCTTTTCATGTGACAACACTGAAGAAATGACACTTTGCTACAATATAAATTAGTGAGTGTATAGCTTTATAACAGTGTAAATTTGCTGTCCCCTCAAAATAATTTAACACACAGCCATTAATGTCTAAACCACTGACAACAAAAGTGAGTGTAAATGTTCAAATTGGGCCCAAATAGCCATTTTCCCTCCCCGGTGTCATGTGACTCATTAGTGTTAGAAGGTCTCAGGTGTGAATGGGGAACAGGTGTGTTAAATTTGGTGTCATCGCTCTCACTCTCTCATACTGGTCACTGGAAGTTCAACATGACACCTCATGGCAAAGAACTCTCTGAGGATCTGAAAAAAAGAATTGTATCTCTACATAAAGATGGCTATAAGAATATTGCAAATACCCTGAAACTGAGCTGTAGCACGATGGCCAAGACCATACAGCGGTTTAACAGGACAGGTTCCACTCAGAACAGGCCTTGCCATCGTCGACTACAGAAGTTAAGTGCACATGCTCAGTGTCATATCCAGAGATTATCTATGGGAAATAGATGTATGATTGCTGCCAGCATTGCTGCAGAGGTTAAAGGGGTGAGGGGTAAGCCTGTCAGTGCTCAGACTATACTCTGGACACTGCATCAAATTGGTTTGCATGGCTGTCGTCCCAGAAGGAAGCCTTTTCTAAAGATGATGCTCAAGAAAGCCTGCAAACAGTTTACTGGTTCCAGCAATCCATGTCCTGTGGTATAATGAGACCAAGATAAACTTATTTGGTTCAGATGTTGTCAAGTGTGTGTGGCGACAACCAGGTGAGGAGTATAAAGACAAGTGTGTCTTGCTTACAGCCAAGCATGGTGGTGGGAGTGTCATGGTCTGGGGCTGCATGAGTGCTGCTGGCACTGGGGAACTACAGTTCATTGAGGGAACCATGAATGCCAACATGTAATGTGACATACTGAAGCAGAGCATGATCCCTTCCCTTTGGAGACTGGGCCACAGAGCAGTATTCCAACATGATAACGACCCCAAACACACCTCCAAGAAGTCCACTGCCTTGCTGAAGAAGCTGAGGGTAAAAGTGATGGACTGGCCAAGCATGTCTCCAGACCTAAACCCTATTGCGTATCTGTGGGGCATCCTCAAATGGAAGGTGGAGGAGCGCAAGGTCTCTAACATCCACCAGCTCTGTGATGTCATCATGGAGGAGTGGAAGAGGACTCCTGTGGCCACACAAAATATTGACACTTTGGGCCCAATTTGGACATTTTCACTTAGGGGTGTACTCACTTTTGTTGCCAGTTGGTTTAGAAATTAATGGCTGTGTGTTGAGTTATTCTGAGGGGGACAGCAAATTTACACTGTTATACAAGCTGTACACTCACTACTTTACATTGTAGCAAAGTGTAATTTCTTCAGTGTTGCCACATGAAAAGATATAATAAAATATTTACAAAAATGTGAGGGGTGTACTCACTTTTGTGAGATAATGTATATACTTAGATAGGCAATAGCAATCCATGCATCTGCTACAGGATCCTGCAGCACAGCAAAGTGAAAAACATCTATTAAAGGCTCAATCTATCTATATAAAATGATTTATTCATGCAACCGCATTTGCTTGACAAAATTAATTTATAGATGTATATTTATGTGTTAATTATCACTTTGTTATGACACAACATGAAAAGATGGAAGGCCCTATACAGATTTTGCAATGAGACCTGGGATATATTATGTGCAAGAGTCAGGGCATCCAGTTCATTCTTTTAATTACTGACATACAGGAATTACACTGGTTCTGTGGGTGAATCAGAGACTAATTTAATGTAATTAGCCAGGAAACCTAGTTAGAAGGACAGTAATTAAAGGGATAAAGTAAAATCCTGGTAGTAGCATTTGGAAAGGACAAATGTAAAAAAAAGAGTGAGATCCCTGAAGGTTCCCCTTAAAGTTGATCTGCAATCAGGCAAGATAATTCCTAAAGTGTTACTAAAGGTTAATTTTTATAACAAACATGTTATACTAACCTGCTCTGTGCAATGGTACTGCACAGAGCGGCCCTAAGCCTTCTCTATTAGGGTCCCCATAAGTGAGTGGGTGAGTGAGAAAGTTATATAGCGCAGCACATGCGAACTGAATCGCCTCTGGGCACTTGGTGTCAATTTCTTTTTTTTTTGTCCTCAGAAGAGATGGGTTTTGATCTTTCTCCTGAAAGCTAAATGGTTCTCCTCTAGCCGAATGCTGGTTGGTAAAGCGTTCCATAGTCTAGGTCCGTGGACTATGACCCTGCCTTCTCCTCTTCTTTGTGTGTCCCCATAGCAAGCCATTTTTCTATGGGGGAATACGATATATGCTCGCTCCTGAGCCCCCTCCACCTTCTCCTCACTGCATTTGATTGATGGAGGCAGGAGCTGCTGTCAATGCTGTTGTTCGAGTCCCTGTGGGAAGAGGAAGAGAGAGGAGAAGAGATTCGACCGTGCACAGCACTGGATCTCTTCTCACCTCTCTTCCAATGGCAAGGAGGAGGACAGAGCAATATAAAACTTTTTTTTTTTACCCTAATGCAAGGAATGCATTAAGGTAAAAAAATGTTTTTAGCTTTAGTATCACTTTAACAAGTATAAAAATAGCTTTAAAATGAACCTACAATAATCTCTGTAGTTGCTGACACCGTGGAGTTATTCATCCCAAAATCTCACAGTTGAGAAAGTTGTTCTCTCAGCAGCTCAGCTCACTCTGCTCTCCCTCCCAGGGCCCCTTTGTGTTCACATTGGAGATTAAAAGGCTGGAAGGCTGCCCAAGCTGCTGGAGGGAGGGGCAAGGTAAGGGTAGCTGAGCTGCTTATGAAAATAAGAGAATACTTGAGCATTTTCAGTGCTTCTGAAACTACAGAGGTCAAAAAGGGCTTTTTTTAAAGTACATTTGCTGTGTCCTAATAATTTGTAAATAGCTGACTGCCCATAGCTTTACCACAGTTTAAAGTGGAATTAAACCCAAAAGCAAACATTTATTATTTTGTGGCTTACCAATTCATAGAAATTATGGCTGCGTTCATTTTTAGACTCTTTCCTGTATTTTCACCTGGCGATCTGGCCAATAAATCTGTTGATTTTCAAAAAAACAAGCCCTCTTGTAGATTGTAGTTTTCATTCTACTTTGTGAGGCTGCATGACCCCTGACCCTCTGTGTGGACAGTGCTGACTGGTCCTGTAACGATCACGTGTACCCTTCCAAGAAAAAAAAAACTCTCTAACAATACACACCAAACTGAGCATGTGCAGAGTGACTACAAAGGTTCTGTCATATCAGCAGATGGATTAGGGACTGCGGAAGAAGGGGAGGATCAGAGAAGATAGAAACAATATACATATGGCTTTACAAAATCTATTACCCTATTTAGTATAATAAGAACATCTCTGTTTATATGTATAAATTAATTCTGTTCAGAAAACACTAATGCACACGATCACTTTTTGTGATGAAAAAAAAACGACGTTTCATGTGATGAAACAAAACAACGTTTTTCAAACTTCATTTTCCAAAACGACGTTGCATACACACCATCGTTTTTCCAAAATGCTCTAGCAAAGCGTGGTTACGTAAGACACGTTCGACTGCACTCTGTTCCATTGAAGCTCCATCTCATAACTTTCTTCTGAGCATGCGCGGGTTTAAAAACGTCGTTTTCAACATCGTTTTGCCCACACACCATCACTTTTTATGACACAAAAAACGACGTTTTGAAAAACGACACAAAAAATTCAAGCATGTTCGAATTTTTTTTTTGGTTGTTTTTTTTAAGACATATAACGACGTTTTGCCCACACACGGTGATTTTAAATGACGTTTTTGAAAACGTTGTTTTTTTATCACAAAAAGTCATCGTGTGTACGCGGCATAAGACATTTTAATACTCGTTGTACTGCAATTAAAACAAGCTGTGTTTAAACTAGATGTCCTGAGAGTGAGTTATATCAGAACACAATATGTGTTAGTGATTACCGGAAAACAGACACATGGGGCAAAGTCCAGCACTTTCTGTGTATTCTGGGTTTTGGCAGAGCCTGCTGGAGTATTTTCAGGTTTCTTTAATGTTTTTATACAGACTGGCTGGCTACACAGAAACTTCAAAAAGTAGTCCATACGCTGATATTGTCAGTCGAAGCTGGTAAATTCTGATGAATATTTTAGACTATCCCATGTTGTTCTCTGTTAAATGGGCCAACATAGGCAGCATTGTGTGTTGCTTTCTATTCCTCATCTTGGTTATGTCTGTGATACTTTTTATGTGCGTTAACATCCAGGTTTTCAGATTAGAACAAGCTTTCTTGGTGTGCCCCCTTCTTCAAGTCCGAGCAGTGCCTTGGACCTTGAAGAAGGAGGTACATCCTGAAAGCTTGTCCTGAAAATGTTAATGTTAATGCAAATAAAAAGGTATAACGTAGAGTACTCAATTGTTTTCATTGCACATGCACTAATATGGCAACAATCACCTCAAGTAACAAGAGGTTAGGTTCAGGACTTTAAATGAGGCGTGTGATGGAACCAACACACGCCTCCATCCCTGATAATTGATAAAAGGAAGGGGATTGGGACTTTAAGTGAGATGTGTGTTTGTACAATTGAAAATTGTTGCACAATAATATATAAAAGATATAAAATGTTATTTATATATTGTACATGAGACATGATACATTGCATTTATGACGAGCTGATGTACATGATAACCAACCATTGGAATTCCATTATTGCACACAATGAGTAAACTTCACATAAGATTAAAATGTAAACGCATAAGAAACTGCATTTCAAAGCTTGACGCGTTTCGTGGATATAATTCCACTTCTTCAGAAGAAAATGCACGATGCATATCTACAAAAATATATGAAAGATATTCCAGATTACTTGAATCAATAAAAGTAGGGACACAAGGGGAAGAAGACAGACACCCCAAAAAATTACTTACATATCAGCCCTGTAATAGGTCATCAAATGCTGAGAACTGGAAGTTTAAGAAAGCTGGGGATTGACCAAGTTGGGAGCCAAGGGGACACAAATCCATGGGCAGTCAACACCATACACGAGGGGAGGAGAGGAGAAATCAAGGGTGTCCATGGAGATGACATAGTGGTGCCTGGAAGCCGCTCCAATATCTGAATGTGAAAAAGTTGAATAGGTATGATCAATGGAGGGACTTTTAGAGGGTATAAGGCTTATGTGCTGGGAAGTGTATGAAGGAAAGAGGTGGGGGGAGGGCAGAGAAAGTTGTGTTAGAAAACCACCAGAAAGCCTCCTACCAAAAAGTGCTAATGTCCTGGCATCACGACAAACCAACTCAGTCCAGAGAACCAGAAATTGCCTACAGTGACCAAGAGAAAAGAATGTGTTAAAACGGAAGGGAACCAAGGGAAATGAACGGTAGGTACTCTCATTTCCCTTAGTTCCCTTCCGTTTTATGTGCAATATATGAATAAACTTTTATATCTTATTTATATTATCGTGCAACAATTTTCAATTGTACAAACACACATATCACTTAAAGTCCCCAACCCCTTCCTTTTAACAATCGCCTCAAGTATTCCTCATCTAATAATACTGTGGATGTGAATGTCAGCTATGAACATTTATGTAGTCAGCTATCAGACTACATAAATGTACTCTACTCAGTAAACCTAAAATAATTGTATTTATTTATTACAGGTACGTATATAGCACCATCAATATACACAGAGCTTTAGCTATGTATTGCACATTCACATCGGTCCCTGCCCTCAAGGAGCTTACAATCTAAGTACCCTAACTCACATTCATATATAAGTAGCGCCAATTTAGATAAGAGCCAATTAACCTCCCAGCATGTCTTTAGAGTATGGGAGGAAACCAGATTACCCAGAGAAAACTACTCTAGTGCTGATAGGCATAAGTGATAATCAGCCAAGTTTCTCCAGTCTCAGCACTGTCACCACTACCACAACACCAGTTCCACAAAACAAAAAAGTCACAAAAAAAACCTGAGTTAGGGCCCTTTCATGCGGGCTTCCGCCTGACAGTTTTTTAGGCAGATCTGAACAGGCGCTCCTTGATCCTCTATGGAGCCACGGATGTCAGCGGTGACATGCCCTAACATCTGACCCGCTCCGATCCGCCAAATTGTGACCGAGGAAACCCCTACTTTTCCTTCCGTCTGGCGGATTGAATGACGACAGACTTTACGGTCCGTCGTCATTCGATCCCCCAAAGGGGAGAGCGTCGCTCTGACAGGTCGGTCCCTGTACAGTGTGCAGAGACCAACTTGTCATCTGCCTGCTCAGTGGGGATTGAGGGAGCGATCCCCGCTGAGCAAAGCGGAGCCTGCACACGCACAGCCCTGTGTAAAAGGGTCCTTAGACTTACCGGTAACTAATTTTTCAATAAGTCTTCCAGGACAGCCTCTGAGACCTAGGGCTCCTCCCTCTGGACAGGAAACATGTACCCCATATTTTTTTTGCAGTGTTGCTTCCTCAATCTTTGCCCAGGTGAGGATAACATATGGGGCGCTGCTGCTTCTTACGATGTCTACATCACAGAAGAAGTTGTCTGCCAGATTCTGCATGTACACAGTGCAGCTGCAGGTTTATGCATGCATGGGCAATCCAGCACACTACGGGGTTCTGACAGGTCTATGGGAGCTCTCAGAGACCTGTGACATGTCTGCAGGTGCCCCAGATCTCCCCTTAAGGTGGCAGTGCCAGGAGCAATGCCGAACAAAGGCAAACCTCACGTGCAAGAAGACAACACTGAACTCCATGGGAGCAGGGCCGTTTAAAGGAATTTGGGGGCCCCATGCAAAATGGGGGCCCCCAAGCACCTGCCCCCCCCGCACGCAAAGCTTATGTTAGCGCTATACTATTTTTTAAACAGGCCAGCTTGGGGCCCCAAGCAATTGTTTGTTTTGCCTGTCCTGTAGTGACGGGCCTGCATGGGAGTAGTATCTTTTTTTTTTTTTATATATACAGGGACAATTGATATGTATATTACATTTCATTTCTAGGGTGGAGTACCTCTTTAAGAATATTTATAGTTCAGCATGCAGAGACATCCTACCTAGAATTTTGAGCTTTAGGAAGGAAAGGTCTGCTTTATTGTTCTGGTGATTTGCATCTTCAGAATAACAGAGATGGATGTATTTGCATATAACAGTGGCCAAAGTGCAAAACCTTTGATATTGGCTTCTGCTACCTGTATGATTTGCTTTAGTTTGTTCATGCAAAATTTGATATGCACTTTTAGTTTTTCCTATTTGTCTGTCTTGATGTCTACTTATGATAGGATTTTATGTAAAGTGTTCCTGCCCTGGCCTAAACCTCACTTTACATTACACTCCTGTGTGATAAGCCTGCACTTGTTACAGTTTGCCTGCAGTTACCCATGGCGCCAAACTTTAGCGTTACAACCTGTAATTATCACACCAAAATCCTAGAGAAGGGACTTTGCACCTTGAGATAGGCCCATGCCTCCACTAGGATCCCTGACAATAAAAAAATCTGATTTATTTTCAAGATTGTATATTTTTTGTTTTACAGATTTACAGGATGGCCATCCTGAACTAGAACTAAAAGCAACTTTCTTCTTCATTTTGACAAAGGGTAACAAGGGTATTTGGCAGTTTTTGGAGGGTTTTTGCCACCTGTGCACTATTAGGGAGATTTTGCTTCACTTGCTGTCCCATAGAAAACCAGGAAGTGAGAGGAAATACTGAATTACCTCCAAAGTGTGACGTGCATTTGTATTCAGCCCCCAACTTTTGCTGCAATTACAGCTGCAAATATTTGTGTCTATATGTCCCTACCAGCTTTGCACATCTAAAGAGTGAAATTTTTGCCCATTTTTCTTTGCAAATTAGCTCAAGCTCCGTCAGGCCCCTTTCACACTGCCGGATCGTTCAGGTCAACCTGTCAGTTTTTTTGGAGGACCTGAACGGCCACTCCATGCTTCTCTATGGAGCGTCGGATGTCCGCGGTGACATGTCAGCTGACATCCGATCCGCTAAAATCAGACGGATGGCGATACGTCGCCATCCGTCCATGGTGGATCGGATCGGGTGAGATCTGATGAAAACTGACATGCTGTGCGTTTTTGTCCGATCTCTCCATAGGAGACAGCAGTGCTCGACAAGCCCCTCTCCACTCAGTGAGCAGAGAGGGGGACCTGTCATTCGCCGGCTCAGCGGAGATCAATGTAGAGATCTCCCTCTGAGCTGGTGGACCGCTGCAGGCGGATCCGCCCCATGTGGAAGGGGCTTTATACTTGTATACAGTGTGTAGATGGTGATCAATACTGTAACAGAATGGCCCGTGACACCCAGAGACTTTTAAAGGATGGGGGATACTCCTGTGCCAGCGTCACTTATGACTCTTGGGTCAAGGGGCACCCTGTGCCCCTTTGGGCATAGGGTGACTGAGAAATTATATCTCGGATTACATAAGATGGGACATTAATGATAATTCATGTTTGCAGGATATCTTGGAATATTACAGTTTGGTTAATGTTGACCCACAACCGGTCAATAATGACTCCTTCAATGCTTAACCTAGGCTGTTGAGATGCTAATTGAGTCTGCTTCTGAAAGACCTTTCCTTGTGTATGCTTATAACACTGTTTAAAGCCTATTGATGATCAGGTGTGAATAGCTTATTGTCGGAGACAGGACGTCTGACATAGGAATGTGTATTCTGCAGGTGAATCATTTATTTGCAGAGTCAGGACATCTGGGGGATAATTAACTCCTCTGAATGTCATTATCTAAAAGAATGTGATTGAAGCCCCATTGTGTGATGTGTGGGTGGAGTGTGTCTTTGTTCCTTTGATAACTGTAACATGGCTGTACTGTATATAAGAGCGCTAACCATTAAAGAGTACATTCATACATTTTGAAACCAGAGAGAACGGAGCTTGTCTCGTCTTTATTCTGGGAAATGGAATGGATCGTGTCTACATGGATTGTGGAGTGACAGATAAGCTGTCTTAGGTGGGTTGATGGAAGATCGTAAACGGTGGTGACTGTTACAAATACCCTTGAACGGTTTGCTGTATTAAATTAAATCTAAACAGGATGGGAAATTTGGGCTTTCAATGCTAGGATAGCTTTTTAGACATCAGTCAGCAAAACCAGACTCCACCCTTCTTTCTTTCTACATGGTGTTACTTTAATGCCCCGTACACACGATCAGAATTTTTTGTTGGGATAAACTCCGACTGATTTTTCTGACGGAATTTCGTTCAAGCTGTCTTGCATACACACTGTCACACCAAATTCCGACTGTCCAAAACGTGGTGACTTATAACACTACGACGAGCTGAGAAAAATTCAATGCTTCATGTTTTTTTTCTCTGTCGGAGTTCCATACAGACAAACTGAATTTCCTGAAAACTTGTTCTCTTTCTAAGTCCGTCGAAATTTCCGATGAAAAAACTCCAATGGGGCACACACACGGTAAGAATATCCGATGAAAAAATTCCGTCTGACTTTTTCCATCGGAAATTCCGATCGTGTGTACGAGGCATAAAGGACACCTGTAACACAACATTGAGTCTGCCAATGCTGAAAATGCTGCTTGTCCACTTGCTATTCTGATCCAATGGCTTTAATACTTTCAAGTCACTAATGCAGTTAGTAGATAAGTACCTCTGACTTCCTGACTTCTGCAGCCCTTATTGTAAAATAACAATGTACCAGAAATGCTGTAATTCACATACAGTACTTCCTTTTGATTCATCTCCAAAAAAGCAACCCTGCCATATCCTGACAACTAATTATTTAGATTGTTGGGTTTGCACAATGAGCTGATTGGCATACAGTGTATAAGGGTAGTTTGTATTAGGTGCAAACATTTTTATTACAATATACTTGCAGATACTTATTCTATGGTCATACCCATGGTCAGATTTATATATTTTTGGGGGTTAAATCTGATGTCATATTTAAACCCAAAATAAACATGTATTTATTTATTTATTTATTTTTTAATTAACTGTTGATCTTGCCAATAACACACATCCTGTCCTAGGATGACAGCACTCGATCACCGTATTGTAGAGCTGCACGATAAATCATTAAAAAATCGTGATCTCGATTCAACCCCCCTCATAATCTTAATCGGGCATTTCCACGATTCACTTAACAAGTGCAGAGCCGTTCTCTGCTCAGAGCTGTCAAAAAACTGGCAGCTGGCAAAGTCTATCACAACATTGCTCATCGCTGATAAAATGAAACATTGTATAATTTGTTCTTTTAGATCACATGGGATGAACTTCGGTCTGTAAATAAAGTAAGTTTAACCACTTAAAGACCAATGCCGCGTACACGCGACCATTTTTAATGGTCTTGAAAAAACAACTTTTTTTAACCCGATTATTGTTAAGCTGGCCTTGCCTACACACAATCGTGGGAAAAAAAATGCTCTAGCAAAGCTTGGTGACGTACAACACGTAGGACGGCACTATAAAGAGGAAGTTCCATTCGGATGGCGCCACCCTTGGGGCTGCTTTTGCTGATTTTGTGTTAGTAAAATTTTGGTGACGATTCGCGCTTTTCAGTCTGTTACAGTGTGATGAATGTGCTATCTCCAATACAAATGCTAGTTTTACCAGAATGAGCGCTCCCATCTCATAACTTGCTTCTGTGCATGTGCGTTATTTTCACGTCATTTTTACGTCGTCATTTTTAACGACGTTAAAAACAACAATGTTAAAAACAACGTTAAAAATGATGCAGAGATTTAGAGCATGTTCTAAATTTTTTATAGAAATTTTTAACGTCACGAAAAATGCTCTGGAGCCCACACACGGTCGTTTTTAATGATATTAAAATAAAAAATAAAAAATTCACATCGCGAAAAACGGTCATGTGTACGCGGCATAAGCCCTTTTCTGAGACAAGTTAAAACCCCCAAACATTATATACATATGTATATATTTTTTTTTAAATTTTTTTGGGGGGGGGGGAATACACTTCAATTAATAAAAAAATAAAACAATAAACAGTAAACATAGCCCAATTTTTTTTTGTATAATGAAAAGGGTCATGTTATGTCGAGAATTGTGATCTTTATTCTAAGCAAATAAATTGTAATTCTCATTTTATCCAGAATCATGCAGCTCTAGTGTATTGTATACATGTAGGAGAAACACTGTCACCAGAATAAAACAGCAAGATCTACAGAACACCTCACCCTTTCCTCTTGTCCATAACATATGGAGTTGTTCTGTTGTCTTAAACTTCCTGACATTGAGATAACCATGCACCGTTCATAAGACAGCGCTGGATTTCTTGCAGGATCAAGGGGTTTTCTTTGTTTGCACTTTTTGAAAAGATAAAACATTTTTAATGGAAATTTTTAACAAGCCAAAAGAGAGAAAATAAGACAAATTATTTTTTAGGGTTTACATACCCCTTAAGTATTTGATATTAATGGATATTATCACTGGCTCATTAATCATTATGGTTTAGACTTTATAGCTGAGCAGGTACAATGTGTACATAACATGGGAAGCACAGCTGTTGTAGTATGCTGGGCCTCTTCTACTGCAGAACACACTGTACACATTCTACAGAAACATATAAGAATAAAAGAAAATATATATTAGCGGTTTTCATCCTGCTATTCACGTGTGACATTTAGTTCAGAACTCCTATATTCCACATCTTAACGACAAAATTGTCTATGTTTTACTATGGTAGCTTTTTTTTATAACTGCTGCTATACTTTAGTGTCAGCTCTCAGCGCTCTATAACAATTGCTGTGGCAATCACATTCTTCAATACCTCTAAAGAACGAGCCATCAAAAAAAAAATTGTAATAGATTTGTAGAGCTGGAAAAATGTATTTGCCTCAGCAATTTAAGTAGCAAAAGCACAGAAACCATTTATATGTTATTACACAGCAAACTATTTGTATTTGAACTGAACTTAAAGCGGAATTCCACCCTAAAAACTAACTTTTTATGAATGTAAAAAAAAAAAAATCTTAAAAAAAAATGTTTACTCACTTCTATATGGCTGTAACTAGGCAAATTTCGTAATCTGCCTAGTTCCTAGTCTATGGTGGTAGAACTTCCTGTCCTAAGACCCGTTAATTTAATTAATCGTTAATTTTTTTGATCGATCAAAATTCTTTTCATTGGTACTAGTGGTGCAACGGATCATAAACGGGTCACCATACGCAGATCGGCACACCACGTGAATCTGCAGAGCTTTGCTGCCATAGGAAAGGCCACGGCTTCGGCCTAGCTCCAGAAGCGGTGGCCATTTTGGCCCACCTGGCGGCGCCTTGGGTGAGCCTAGAGCGGCGCGCTGAGGTCATCACCTGGCCTCAACTGCTCGCGTTTGGCTGGCTTCTCTGGTAAGACTAAGCAAGCACTAAATTTCTTATATAGTGGGGAAGATGTCTGTGGATATTACAGTGGGGGAGATGTCTGTGGATATTACAGTGGGGGAGATGTCTGTGGATATTACACTGGGGGGGATGTCTATGGATATTACAGTGGGGGAGATGTCTGTGGATATTACAGTGGGGGAGATGTCTGTGGATATTACAGTGGGGGAGATGTCTGTGGATATTACAGTGGGGGAGATGTCTGTGAATATTACAGTGGGGAAATGTCTGTGGATATTACAGTGGGGGAGGTGTCTGTGGGTGTTACAGTGGGGGAGATGTCTGTGGATATTACAGTGGGGGAGATGTCTGTGGATATTACAGTGGGGAGATGTCTGTGGGTGTTACAGTGGGGGAGATGTTTGTGGATATTTCAGTGGGGGAGATGTTTGTGGATATTACAGTGGGGGAGATGTCTGTGGAAATGACAGTGGGGGAGATGTCTGTGGAAATGACAGTGGGGGAGATGTCTGTGGAAATTACAGTGGGGGGATGTCTGTGGATATTACAGTGTGGGAGATGTCTGTGGATATTACAGTGGGGAGATGTCTGTGGATATTAAAGTGGGGGGAGATGTCTGTGGATATTACAGTGGGGGAGATGTCTGTGGATATTACAGTTGGGAGATGTCTGTGGATATTATAGTGGGGGAGATGTCTGTGGATATTACAGTGGGGGAGATGTCTGTGGATATTACAGTGGGGGAGATGTCTGTGGATATTATAGTGGGGGAGATGTCTGCAGATATTACAGTGGGGAGATGTCTGTGGATATTACAGTGGGGAGATGTCTGTGGATATTATAGTGGGGGAGATGTCTGCGGATATTACAGTGGGGAGATGTCTGTGGATATTACAGTGGGGAGATGTCTGTGGATATTACAGTGGGGAGATGTCTGTGGATATTACAGTGGGGGGAGATGTCTGTGAATATTACAGTGGGGGGGAGATGTCTATGGATATTACAGTGGGGGAGATGTCTGTGGAAATTACAGTGGGGGAGATGTCTGTGGAAATTACAGTGGGGGGATGTCTGTGGATATTACAGTGGGGGAGATGTCTGTGGATATTATAGTGGGGGAGATGTCTGCGGATATTACAGTGGGGAGATGTCTGTGGATATTACAGTGGGGAGATGTCTGTGGATATTATAGTGGGGGAGATGTCTGCGGATATTACAGTGGGGAGATGTCTGTGGATATTACAGTGGGGAGATGTCTGTGGATATTACAGTGGGGGGAGATGTCTGTGAATATTACAGTGGGGGGAGATGTCTATGGATATTACAGTGGGGGAGATGTCTGTGGAAATTACAGTGGGGGGATGTCTGTGGATATTACAGTGGGGGAGATGTCTGTGGATATTACAACGTGGGAGATGTCTGTGGATATTATAGTGGGGACTACATTTGGTGGTGATCCAAAAAATGTATGTGCGTTATAATTAATTGAAATTAGTCGATTAATCGATTTTAAAAAAACGACTAATCGAACACGAAAATTTTAATCAGTAACAGCCCTAATGTAATTTAAAAAATATATTTTTTACACACCTAAGTGCCACTATTATAGTTTTATCATGTGTGTGCTTTTCAAGCAGCATTTTCAAGCAGCATTAGCTCAATGTGCTGAACTAGTAAAACAAAAAGATTGCACACATATGGTAATTTCGTCCATGTTAACAGAATGATTTTATTTCTGCTTGGCGAAGCTCAAAAGTCACACACTTAGAGGGAACAGTCTAATTTATATGCTCAACTGTATTTTGTTAGAAAATAAAACTGGGCTGACTTCAACACCATCAACAAAGGTGTTGGAAGTGTTGAATGGTGCTAATAGTTGTTTCCTAACCTTTCTATATCAATATAAAGGTGTCTGTAGTGTGTATATACTGTATATGCATGAATATACTGTAAGTATGTTTGTACAGGTAGATAACATTTCAATGTGCTGTCTAAGCTTTAAGATCGATTGAAATTCCTCCAGTTTCTGCTGACAATTGGTTTCAGTACAACCAGCCTGTTGTTTGTTTTTTCGTACATTGTGTTCTGATGGCGGGGGGAAACCTCCCATTGTCAGAATGCAATAACACAGCGGGAGGGATTCCCCCAACACCATGGTTGAAGGAAAGAAAATTGCATAATCTATAGCCAGCCTTAGAGCACATTTATCAAACTTGAAATTCCTTTTCTTGATATACATACAGTATGCTTTTTATTGTGACTTTTTCTGTTTTAAGAAGTACAGTACTGTATTCCTGCCCTTGTGATCAATATTTTTTTTAGAAGTTCACAGTTTTAAGCACACACAAGAGATGTTTACAGCAATGTGGTATGGAGATAAATAAATTAATTGAATATAGAAGTTCTCAGTATTAACAAAACTTGTAAGAACAAAAATGACTGGAAAATTTAAAATGTACCTCTCCTGATTAAGCTCACAATGTTAATATTAAGACCTGACCCTTTATAACTCATGGTCAGTACATATTCCAAGGCCATACATGAAGAACACAGAACATTTCAGTTTATAATCTGTTCTACCAAGTTTGTCGTGTATGGACTCCTTTGCCCTTGTGGTCTCCTTCACAGTGGAAGAACAACTAAAACGCTAAGATGCCAGTTTTGGTAGCACCAATGGAACATCAAACAAGGCCTCCTCACCCATAATGTTCTCTGCCATTTTGCAATTAAAGTGGTTGTAAACCCCTTTTTTTAACTTTATGCTACATGTAAGCCTATATTAAGGCTTACTTGTAGCTACCCAGGATATCTCCTAAACCTGCACGGTTTAGGAGATATCCCCCTGTGTCTGCAAGTGCCGAAGTCATCGGCACATGCGCACTGGGGCAAACTAAAGCAATGGCACCTATGTGCCGTTGCTCCACTCTATATACCATCAACAGCGGCTCCCGCGCATGACGTCAACGCGGCTCCGGCCAATCACATACCTGGAAGCAAGCATCTCGGCGGCCGGAAAGGGAGACAAGGATGGCTGCGGTAGGTGAGTACTACATAATGGCCTTTGTCTTGCAGGGTCTTTTTTTTTTTAGGAGGGTTTACTTCCTCTTTAAGCATAAATCCATGGAGGGCCTGACAGTGTTTGCCCTTGAGCACATTCTACCTGATATGTCCAGGCCAGAAAGATTTTAAAAACTCTGTAATTAAGAGACCTTCTAGATTTACAATCTAAATACAGTACCTTTGTATTTTCTGGCAGAGGACTGCACTGACTTTGGACCTAATAAAACACAGTGGACCAACACCAGCATATGACATGGCTCCCCAAATCATCATGGACTGAAAAATTTAGCATTTCATTTGGAAATAAAGGTCCCAAAGTCTGGAGGATGAGTAGAGAGGCACAGAATCAAAGTTGCATGATGTCCAGTGTAAAGTTTCCACAGTCATTAATGATTTGGGGAGCCATGTCATCTGCTGGTGTTGGTCCACTATGTTTTATCAAGTCCAAAGTCAGTGCAACCCTCTACCAGGAAATTCTAGAGCACTTCATGCTTCCCTTTGCTGACCAGCTTTATGGAGATGCTGATTCCATTTTCCAGAAGGACTTGGCACCTGCTCACACTGCCAAAAGTACCAATACATTACCTGGTTTAATGATCGTGGTATAACTGTGCTTAATTGGCCAGAAAACTCATCTGACCTTAACCCCATAGAGAATCTGTGGGGTATTGTCAAGAGGAAGATGAGAGACACCAGACCCAACAATGCACACGCGCTGTAGGCCACTATCAAAGCAACCTGGGCTTCCATAATACCTCAGCAGTGCCACAGGCTGATCGCCTCCATGCCATGGCGCATTGATGCATTAATTCATGCAAAAAGAGCCCTGACCATGTATTAAGTACATACTATACTGTACATGGACATACTTTTCAGTAGGCCAACATTTCTGTACTTTTTTTTTATTGGTGTTATAAAATATTTAAATTTTCTGAGATACTGAACTTTGGGTTTTCACTAGCTTCAAGCCATAATAATCAAATTAAAATAAATAAATGCTTGAAATGTATCACTCTGGGTGTAACACGTCTATATAAAATAGAGCCCAGAAAATAACTACCCCCCCAGTACATTGAGACTTTAATGGCATCTCAAATATAAAAATTTATATACTATAAAGATAGATTTTTTGAAAAAAAATAACCTAAATTTAAATTTCATTATGTCTTATAGTGAATCAGTGATCACCTTTCTAGACGTGAAGATTATGAAAAATGAGGATGGTAGTCTCTCCAGTGGCTTGTATCTCAAGTCCACTGCGGGAAACACCATTTGACATGCTACCAGCGCACACTCACAACCGCTGGTACAATCTATCCCCTATAGCCAATACTTGAGGCTAAGGAGAAATTGCTCGATGGAGGAGTATTTACATTTGGAAACTGGTCTCTTTAAAGCAGGGGTCTTCAAACTACGGCCCTCCAGTTGTTCAGGAACTACAATTCCCATCATGCCTAGTCATGTCTATGAATGTCAGTGTGTTACAATGCCTCATGGGATGTGTAGTTCCGCAACAGCTGGAGGGCCGTAGTTTGAGGATCCCTGCTTTAAAGAGATTGCTCAATCGAGGATACTCCTGAACGTGCCTCAAAAAAGCCTTTAAACAGGCAAACAGTCAATCTAGGCGTTATCTTCTCTTCTTCAACAAAAAGGATGTGAAACCACACACTACCCGTAGCATTACGAGATTTAACAAACAACACAGTGTAGTTAGAAGGATAATTGAGAAACATTGGCACCTACTACGACCCGATATACCAACCTATCCAGCCATCACTTATCGATAAGCCAAATCTGTAAAAAAAACAGCTGGTTTAAAGTGAATTTGTGGTAACTTTTAGATCTGACCCATGCAAACGATTGAGTACTTTCACTGGGAGGATGCCCTTATTGGCAATGTATGAACGCACAACCTAACACTCTGTTACCCAATGGTCAGCTATACAAACCCCATCAAACCGCCAATTGCAAGAACATGTGAGTGGTCTATTTGCTAACATGTCAATGTAATAGCTTCTATGTGGGCAAAATCAAACTAGAATTTAGAAAAAGGGCATATAGACACATTATTAGCATGACAACTGCAAACCCCGAACTCCCCTTGAGGAAGCATGTTAGGGATCATCATCAGAGTATCTTTCTTCGGATCAGGTTTCTTATTTTGGACCAGATCCATCCCATATCTGAGGGGGGGGGGGGGGGAGATTTGAACAAGCAGCTTCTCCAGCGAGAGGCACGATGAACTGCGGAGCTTGGGGGTGACCTCTCCCCCAGGATAGTCAGCTTAGTTATCAGTCCTTCTTAGAGGGATTCTCATTAGGAGGCTGTGAGAAAGAATAAATCATAATTTTACGAACTGTTCCTAGGTAGAATTTGATCAGAGAATGCAATGGTTATAGGGTTTGAACTACCTGTTATATCAGTTATCTGAATTGTTCTTCATGCTTTTTGTCTGCCTTTCGTTCTTATAAAATGTGTCAGTACTTTTGTAATGTCACAAATGTTAATTCTTGATGACACCTTAATATTCAGTACCATTGTTGCCGTTACCAACGTGAGAGAATATATATGGTATGATTGTGTTTTGACTCTAGGAGGACTGTGTGTATGTGTTGACATGCCAGAGGTCAGCTCGTTTTAGTTTCCTCCTTTGGAAACACCAGCACTGTTACATGCCTTTCTCTAGGCACACACCAGGGGGCACTTTGCCATTGGCCTCCTTTGAGGCCCTGGTTTGCTCCTGCCCAGCGCACAAAGGCCTCATGTATATCAGCAGGGGGGACGCTAATTGCGGCTTGCTGTTGGGTGGGACGATGGTCTAGGGCAGTGATGGCGAACCTTGGCACCCCAGATGTTTTGGAACTACATTTCCCATGATGCTCCTGCACTCTGCAGTGTAGTTGAGCATCATGGGAAATGTAGTTCCAAAACATCTGGGGTGCCAAGGTTCGCCATCACTGGTCTAGGGTCTCATTGCCCCGGATCATGCTCTCTCCTGCGCCGAGATGCTTTCTTTGTGCGTTGGTGGACTGCTTGTGCAACGCACCCCCCTATAGGTGGGTGCCGTCCAGTTGTGAATCCGAGGGATCCTGTCTTACTCTGTCACAATCTTTCCTTATGTCTCGACATTTCCTCCTTGGCCACGGCAACTCCCCCTACTCCAATGACACAAACTTGTACACCCGCCCGTACTCGTGGTGCCGTCAGCGTGCATGTGCTGGGATCCTTGCCTGGCTATAAAGCAGCAGACATGCATCATGCAGATGCTGCTGTTCCGAGCAGACCGTGGTTCGTGACCCTGATCCCCCCTGCGGATGGGGTATGAATCTATGACCTGTATTTGCAATTCATTGGATGATGGCATCTTCTAGTAGGTGGGTTGAAGTGTATCTTACACCTTGTCATTGGGGTACCTTTGAGCTTTTGTTTGCTGGTTATCTATACTTTCCCTTTTGATCACTATAAGGGATATATCAATGTACTACTACCAGCATAACATATCTCATAAACAAGTGTGCTTTCAATACTTGCTATCTGTGGTCCAAGGAATATCCAGAAGTATATGGGTAGGGACATATTTCCTATCTTTTCTCCCTCCCCTATGTGATTATCCTTTTATTAGTTATTTTTATATTTTATTTTCTATACTCCCACAGAAAACATCTCTTCTCCCCGACTGACCACCGCCAAACTTTTCCATCAGCCTGGATCTCTCTGTATCTTGGTACTTACTCCTGTATTGGCTGCGATTTGGGGTCATTACACTTGGATTCTTGTGAGGAGCATCTGGGGCCCTGGCCCTGCTGTCTCTCCAGGGGGGCATATTATAGGGAGACCCCGCTGACTCTGGTGCCTACGGAATCATTCTGGTTTTACTTGACAAATGACAAGCTCTATCTTGTATGTCATATGCTCATCTTCTAACATTATTTCCATGATTTACCCCCTGTTAAGTGGGTTTTAAATATGTGTTGTGCTCTGTTATAGAGTTGCAAATTAATGATCTTCTCTATGGAATGCCCCTGAAGAAAGTCTTTTTATCTGCTCCTGAATCACGTCAGACATAGTGCAAAGAGATTTTCACTACCATATCTAGCTTCACTAACAAGTCATATTTTAATACGTTTTGGAATGTTGTTTTATGGCGATGTATGCACTGCATTTTTATTCTTGTATATGTATAAAAATCTATATTTTATATATTTGTATATATGAGTTGCCCTTAGGCTGTATTCACATCTATGCAGGTTTAGTGCTTTTTCATTTTGCAAATTTGCACTACAGAACTGTTCTATAGGAAACCATGTTAAATGCACTGTAGTGCAAATCTGCAAAATGCAAAAAGCACTAAAATTGCATAGATGTGAATCCAGCCTTAAAGTCCCAATGTACTGGGGGGTACATATTTGCTGGGTTTTGAGTTATAGGGATGTTGGCAACACCATAGGTTTCAATTGGATGGTGTAACAATTTTTCCCTTTTTGAATTTAATTACTGAAATAAATTAACTTTCTGATGATATTCTAATTTTATGAGATGCACTTGTATTACCATCAGTGTTTTAAAAAACCTGCATTTCCTGTTTGAGGATATCTGTGCAATTATCTAAAATGCATTGGGTAAACAATAATTACTCTTCTTGTGCATATGTGGAGTAACCTGCAAAACATACTATTGTTGGGGTGCGAAGATGTGTTGTGTAAACACTGCATTACACAAAAGATTTTCCTTCAAAAGCAAGAACATGCATGGGCATGATTGCAAAAGATGGCTAGGCAATTGCTGCAAGAATGTATTCAAGAGCATGGCAAGATGGACAATAAAAATGGTGACGGAAGCAGCTATATAGCTAGCATGTGAAGACATGCTTTCTTCCTCCATTTTTCCATTCTGTATAGCCCCTGGTCCTCCAGCTTAGCATGACCCAGGACTTGGTTGATGTGTACTGTATATTTCAGAGTCACAGTAGGGCTGAGTTCACACTATGTGCAGCCACAGGGCACAGCAGGGGGTCTGATGAAATTAAATTTCAGGTCTGAATTAGGTCAGACCTGAAACTGAATTGAGAGCCGGTTGCACTCTCCTGTCATGCGAACTGGATGCGGCGTCACCAGTATCCAATACCAATAGTGTGAACCCAGCATAAAAAAATAAAGCTTTTATACCTCCTGCACAATAAAAATATGTGAAAATATTTATTGAAATGCCAGAAGGCTCTGAATGGGGCTAGGTGTCACTGTTGGGATGAATGGAGGTTGTGAAATGGGTTAGGGGACTCTACAACACACTTGGAGGCTCTGTAGGGGATGACGTTTCTGGGGGGCACGACTGAGTGCTATAGACTCTGTAGCACTATAGTGGCTGAGGGCTCTCAGGGGGGCTTGGGGGCACTGTCAGGGGCTAATGCATCTGCAGCTGGCTGGAGGCCTGGAAGAAGGGTAGCTGCGGTCCAGCAGTTGAGAATCACTGCTTTAAATCGGTAGTAAACCGCCAGCTTTTTTTTATACCTACAAGGCATTGCATACTAGCACACTATGTGAAACTTACTGTAAAACAAAGCCCTCCAGCAGTGTCCCATCACCGACAATAGGGCTTCCATCTTCGTCCAGTCTTCCTTCCAGGTTGGCGAGCTCTGGTTCTATGATTGGACGTGCCGCAATGACGTCACTCCCACACATGCATGTAGAAGCCGCTTGTTCATGGGCCAGAACTTTGAAGGAACAGCACGGGTATCAACCAAGAGTGTTTACTCCCACTCTACATTTAATTGAACTTTACAGAGGAAAGAAAGCACCGGGTCACACTACAGCGACTTGGGATCCGACTTGTCAGACCTCAAGTTGCCCCAAGTTACTGGACATAAGAAATTCCATTGAAGTGAATGAGATCTGTCTTAATGTACACTACTGAAGTTGCTCCGACTACAGAAAAGGTTCCTTTACTTCTTCAAGTCAGATCTCCATCTTAACTGAAGCAACTTTACAGGAAAAGAAAAAAAGTTTACCCAGGCAAACCCCTCCCTTCCACAGAGCTGATTATTCTGTGATCGGCCACAGCCAAAGTCGCCTGTCCTGGAGGCAACTTTAAGTCGCGTTGTAAGTTGCTCAAGGTCACGCTGAAGTTGCCTCCAAATCGCCTTGCAAAGTCGCGCTGTAAGTCGGGTTGCCCCTGTGTGAACCGGCGCTAAGAGCCGGTTCACACTGGGGCGACCTGGGATCCGACTTGAAGTCTCCCCAAGTCGTGTGGTTGAGAAAATCAATGTAAGTGAATGAGAGCCGTCTTAATACACACTACTGAAGTCGCTCCGACTTCAGAAAAGGTTCCTGTACTACTTTAATCAGACTTCTAGGCGATGTGTACCCATTGATTTCAATGGAAGTCGTCTCAGAAGTCTGATCACTGTCTTAACTGAAGCAACTTTCCAGGAACATAACATACATTTCTCAGGCAACCCCCCCCCCCCCCTCTCCCAGAGCTGATTGTTGTTTGATTGGCCAATGGAAAGTCTCCTGTCCTGGAAACGACTTAAAGAAGTGTTGTAAATTGCCCCAGATCGCCCTGTGGTTCATGCTGAAGTCGTGTTGGAGTTGCCTCTGAAAGTCGTGCTGGAAGTCGTGTTGCCCCAGTGTGAACCGACTCTAAAGGCTTCTATTTTATTATTGAACCATGAACTAAGACCAGCTAAACATTTCTTCCCCCCTTATTTGCGATATAAATACGATTTTCATTGGCAAAACAAGGATATTAACAGAAAACAAGGAGAACTGAAATTGTTTTCTTTTCTTTTTTGAAAAAAAAAAATATATATATTAATCATTAATAGAAAATAGTTACCTAAAGCTTTAGTAATCATTCAGATATTAAATGTATTACATTATTAATTTTATTAGAGACACTAGAGTCAAATATAACGTATTTTTTTTTTATCTTACATTCCATAAAGGTTTAAAGAGTTATATAATCACAGCCCTTTACTTGGGGCTACTGTGCGACAGATCACTTCGGTCAGCAGAGGACAATTTTCATTGAGTATCCCGGTGAATGAACTGGAGGATGACTAATTGGACAGAAACACCAGAACATTAGGCTATGTTTACCAGAGAAGCAGCTGTTCCGTCTACATGTTCAGGAGATGATCAGTTGTGACAAGCAAAAACAAAGGACAATGCAGTTGCATCTTGCTGAGGGAGAAGACATTCATACAGTAATATACCATTTGCAAAGAGTATGCAAACGGTATGGCTTTTAAAAGTTACTCTGACGAAGAAAAAAAAAAAAAAACACATATAAAAATGTTGCTTTTATTTACCATTACATAAATTGTTTGCTTGCAATAAAGCCTAAGGGACGCAACAGGATTTTCTTTATTATATATATATTATATGCTTTATTTCTTTTGTTAATGTTGACAATAAAAAATGTCATTCGGGAAAGATGTTCAACCATTCACTGCTGATAATGAATTGTTTCTAGATTTTCCGATGCCAAGTCATATGATTCCTTAAAATGAATGTCATCCTGTGACTCATAAAAAACAGTTTGTCTATAATGTTCTCTTCCATGGAAAACAGCGTACATACAGAACATGTACATCAGCCGTAGGAACAATCTGTTTATGGCCAAGCTGTACAGTATTCAGGAATAAATTGGTTTACTGAAGTCAGCTTGTTTGGGGGTTTGAAAGCAAATTAAAATTATAGACCTGTAGCAAGAAATGAATGAATGCTGTCACACCTAATCCTCCTCCTGGGAGTGCCAGACAACACACACAAGGCAGTTTAACTATCACCTCCCTCCTCGTGTCCTCCAGCTGATTGAAAACAAATTCTCTCAGATGTTGCAAAAGGATTTACTAAATCTGTCATAGGAATTACAGTTCACAACTATAAACTGTAAGCCAATGTGCACACAGCATGCAGTGATGATTTTTTTTAATTGCTGGAGTTTTACTTTAGTACTCGTTCACACCAGAGCGCATTGTCAAAATGCACTGGATGTGTGCTCTGCTGCAAGCCTCAGTGTCATAGGCTTGTGCTGGGTGTGCCTGGGCACAACCCAATTAACCTGTGAGGTCAGTGCCGGCCCAAGACATGGTGCTGCCTGGGACCAAGAATGAAATGCTGCCCCCCCCCCCCCCAAAAAAAAAATATAATAAATACGCCCACCAAAAGGCCCCCCCACATTCATTGTTTTATATCATGATATAAAATCTAATTTATCAGAGAAGCAGATTTACCATATGCAAAGTTACAGTGAGTAAACCCATATTTGTTTATTTTAATGAGGCAGAAGGCCTGCAATAATTGTGCAAACTGAAGGGATGTAAAAATGTTGGGTCTATCCCAATGGGTCGAGAAAATAATTTTATTTTTAGGGATTTTATTAATGTAATAACAGGGCACAGCGACGACAATTGGCACAGTGTAGACAATTAAAGGGCACAGTGGCAACAATTGGCACAGTGGCGACAATTGATGGCACAGTGGCTGCGTTTGATGGCATGGCACAGTGGCTGCGTTTGATGGCATGGCACAGTGGCTACGTTTGATGGCATGGCACAGTGGTGACAATTGATGGTACCATGTCTGCGTTTAATGGCATGGCACAGTGGTGACAATTGATGGTACCATGTCTGCGTTTAATGGTATGGCACAGTGGTGACAATTGATGGCACAGTCGTTGCGTTTAATGGTATGGCACAGTGGTGACAATTGATGGCACAGTGGTTGTCATAATTGATGGCATAGTGGCTGCGTTTGATGGCATGGCACAGTGGTGACAATTGATGGCACAGTGGTTGCATTTAATGGTATGGCACAGTGGTAAGAATTTATGGCACAGTGGTGACAATTGATGGCACAGTGGCTGCGTTTGATGGCATGGCACAGTGGTGACAATTGATGGAACCATGTCTGCGTTTAATGGTATGGCACAGTGGTGACAATTGATGGCACAGTGACTGCGTTTGATGGCATGGCACAGTGGTGACAATTGATGGGCCCAGTGGTTGCATATGATGAGCACAGTCAGTGAGGCTGCAATCGTTTTTTTTTTTCGTTTGCGCCGCCTCCCCCCAAAACATTTTGAGCACCAGGCGCCGGCCACTGGACAAACAAATGATTACTAGTTTGCAGATAGATAAGATAGGCAGTGCACAGCTGCCCAGGCCTGGCCCAGCACATGCCACAGCTACTGAACTGTAAGTTTAGTTACCTTTTCTTTAGGAGTCAGTCATGATGCACAGTACCATCCATGTCTGTGTGGCATGTGCTGGGGCCTAGGCAGGGCAGCTCTTATTTATTGCTCATGGATTCCATTTTAGCTTAGTTGCATTTTATTTAAGAGGAGTCACTCACTGTCTTAGAGGGGGAGGGCTCACACTGTCAGTCAGACAGTCTGGTCGGTGGTGGTCGGCGTCGTCCGGTCCACGTCCACAGGCAGCAAGCACAGACCCAGGACTCGATCAGGATGGATCATCCGAATCCGATCATGGAGGAGGTGCAGACAGTCGGTCGACTCGTGCGGAGCAATTTAGCGCGGAGGAGCGGCGCGCTGTAAATGCTGGGGCGGTCGCAACCTCCTCGGCTCCTCCTCCTCCTCCTGATGTAATCACAAATCACTCACTGGGTCTCTGTATTTCTGGTTGCTAGGCGCCGGCCGACGCCGTCAGCACGGCTCTCCGTGGCGCTCGTATGTAAGAGAGTGAGAGTGACTTTCAAATTCTGCCGGCCGGCGGCCGGATTGCCGCTCCCTCCAATATGCCGCCTGGTACCATGGGTACCATTGGGTCCCATGGTAGGGCCGGCTCTGTGTGAGGTGCAGATTCCCCCTGCTGATATTGCACCAATGCCCTCTAAACGGAGCTCCTAAAAAAAAAAAAAGTATACAAATAAAAAGCTACCGACACTGTCCACGGCCCTACTGACACCAACCTCTGCTCTACTGACAAGTCCACTCCTCTACCGACACCGGACTGATCGGACAGTCCATGTTTTAATACATTTTGAGTGCATATCCTAATGCAATAGGCTGTGCACACCTATGGTCAGTGTATTCCTAGCAACTAGAGTTGAGCGAACCCGAACTGTAAAGTTCGGGTTCGGTACGGACTTTGTGTTTTTTCGTGACGCCGTCCCCCTCTGACGCACACACTGCTACGTCACTGGGACATGCCCCTTGCGTCAGAGCGGGACGGGGTCACGTGACGCGTGGCCCGCTTTCCCTATAAAAGAAATGTCAAAGCTCCGGCGCGTCATTCGTTGAGCTGTGCTCTGAATGGATGGATCTTCTCATCGCTGAAACGATCACCCGGCGCTGGATAGAAGACAACGTTGGAGCAGGGAGCAGCATCGATCGTCTATTTTCACCGCTGGATTTTTATTTGGTTTAATTAATAAAGTAATTTCTTCTGTGTGTGTTTTTTTTCCTGAAAACTACTATTTACACTTCCTTCGTGAAATGGTAGGGTTACAGTGTACCCCATTACGATTTCACACAGGGGGGGGACCAGGATCTGGGGGTCCCCTTTGTTAAAGGGGTCTTCCAGATTCTGATAAGCCCCCTGCCCACATACCCCCACAACCACCAGGCAAGGGTTGTTGGGATGAGACCTTTGTCCCCATCAACATGGGGACAAGGTGCTTTGGGGGGCACCCTCCCAATGTTGAGGGCATGTGGCCTGGTGCGGTTCAGGAGAGGGGGGCGCACTCTGTCCCCCCCTCTTTTCTGCAGCGGGCCAGGTCAACATGCTCAGATAAGGGGTCTGGTGTGGATTTTAGGGGGAACTCCATGCTATTTTTTTTTTATTTGGGGTGGAGTTCCCCCTAAAATCCACACCAGACCTGAAGGGTCTGGTTATGGATATGTGGGGGGAACCCCACGTCATTTTTTTTTTAAATTGACATCAGGGTTCCCCTTAATATCCATACCAGACCTAAAGGGTCTGGTTATTGAATTTGGGGGGGCCCCCACGCATTTTTTTTTTTTTCAGTAAAAGTCTGTGTCCCATTGACTTCAATGGGGTTCGGAGTCCGGGTTCCCAAACCCAAACTTTTTTTTTTTAAAGTTTGGGTCCGAACCCGAACATCCAGGTGTCCGCTCAACTCCACTAGCATCACCTCAAACACAGATCACAAACAGACTGAGGCCCCTTTTACACTTGTACGACTTGTCCCACGATTTTGGACTGCAAAGTAGCATGACAAGTCGCTCCCCATGATTTCCAATGACAACCATTTATACTAGTACGACTTCAAAGTAGTCCCTGCACTACTTTGGTCAGACTTTAATGCAAGTTCAGATTCATAAACCTCAAGTCTCCCTGAAATCACGTCATAATCGTGGCCTGCAAAATCACGAAAAAAATTGCGCGTCTTTGAAGTCGTGGTAGTGTCAAAGGGACCTAAGGGCTCTTTCACACGTCCGTTCAGTTTTTTAGATCAGTTTTTTCCCCCTTCAGTTGATCCGTTTTTTCATCAGTTTTTCGTCAGTTTTCCGTCCGTTTACATCCGTTTCCGTTCCGTTTTTCATCAGTTTTTTTCATCCGTTTTTTTTTTTTTTTTAGATTTTTTTTTTTTACATATTTTGATGAAAAACTGACGTTAGCGGATCGGATGGTAAACGGATCGTCCGTTTTTCGTCCGTTCCGTTTTTTTGACGGAAGAAAAATAGGGTTTTCTTCCGTCCAAAAAAACGGAGCTTACCGCAGACGGATGTTAACGGACGTTAGCGGATGCTCATCCGCTAACGGACGCTAACCCATAGGGAAGCATTGAGGTCCGTTAACGGACGTCCAAAAAACGGACGAACTGAACGGACGTGTGAAAGGGCCCAAGGGAGATTTACTCAAACGGGAGAATCTGGTGCAGCTGTGCATGGTAGCCAATCAGCTTCTAACCTCAGCTTGTTCATTTAAGCTTTGACAATAAAACCTGGAAGAGGATTGGTTTCTATGCAGAGCGGCGCCAGATTTTGCACTCCCCAGTTTTAGTAAATCAACCCCTGTGTTTTAACTTACATAGGAACCCGCACAGATGTCTCTGAAATCTCCCAGGAAGTCGGACTGACATGCGGTATTAATCCTGCTGTCAGTGTGAACGTAGGCTTAATCCTACAAAATCTGTGACTTTGTACACTTGCACAAAGTGTGCAAGTAAGGATTGATGCTGGTTTGAAGTCAAAGCGTAGTCACACCAAATATTGATTCGATTTAGATTTTTTACTTCTGTTCACTTACTTTGCATTTTGTAAATTTGATAAAAAATAAACAATTATATATTATATTTAATAATTAAATATATACACTAGATTACCAAAAGTATTGGGACCCCTGCCCATTCTTAAAAAAAATGTCCCCTTCCTCCTATCATGCATAAAACAATCTGTGCACTTACCCATTTTCAATCCATCTGATCACTGCAGCTCGAGTGTAATAAGGACTCGACAACAGCTGAGATTTCTGGGAAGCACGTCGTCACCCATTGCCCAGTCATTGTTGGTGCTCCTTCCTCTTCCCTGCAGCAGCCACTCATTGAAACATGGGGCAGGGGATGCGGGAGCATGTGCCAGACCAGAACAGATTAAAAATAGGTAAGGGCACACATTTTTTTTATTATTACTGTAGTTAGTTTTTTTTTGGGGGATCATGTGACCAATCAGACTAAAATCTTGTTTATTTTGTACCCATGCCAAGAAGTCATGGTAGCTATGCTGCAGGTAACACCAGCACATGGCTGATGCCCTTGACAACATCCGTTTAGACAAAATGTATGTTGGGGCAAGGCAGAGTATGTGCGGATGTCACCCATGATTTGCTGGAGCCAGCTGCGTTTTATGATGCATTGCAGGTTAACAAGATATGCATTTTGTAAGTCTAATGCCCTGGCTATAGCAAAATGATGGCCAGGCGGTGGTTTAATTGTTCAGAATGGAGGTCATATTACATCCTTCTAAATATGTTGTCCATGCCCGCCCACCTATCAGTGCTGCATATTAGTGCCTTCTCATCAGTGCCACCTTTTCAGTACCCGTCAGTGCAGCCTCATCAGCGGAGAAAAATTACTTATTTACAAAAAAAAAAAAGAAAAAATGTTTTATTCAATCTTTTGATCTTTTTCATTTGTTTAGCAAAAAAAAAAAAAAACAACCCCAGTGGCGATTAACCACTTGACAACTGGGCACTTAAACCACCTTAATAACCAGACCAATTTTCAGCTTTCGGTGCTCTTACATTTTCAATGGCAAATAGTCAGTCATACAACACTGTACCCATATGAAATTTGTGTCCTTTTCATACAAATAAAGCTTTCTTTTGATGGTATTTGATTTCCTCATTTTTCTTAATTTCTGTTATAAAATTTAACAAAATTTGTAATTTTTGGCCAAAATTTATACTGCTACATATCTTTGGTAAAAAATAAGTACACATTGGTGTATATTATTTGGTCTTTGTGAAAGTTATAGATTCCACAAACTATAGTGCCAATATCTGAAAATTGATCACACCTGATGTACTGTCAGCCTAATTTCTTGAGACCCAACATGCCAGAATACCCCCCAAATGACCCACTTTTGGAAAGAAGACATTCCAAGGTATTTAGAAAGAGGCATGGTGAGTTTATTGAAATTGTCATATTTTCCCACAACTCTTTGCAAAAAATCAAGATTTTTTTTCTTTTCTTTTTCGCACAAAATTGTTATATTAGCAGGTTCTCACACACAGCATATGCATACCACAAATTACACCCCAAAACACATTCTGCTATTCCTCCCGAGTATGGCGATACCACATGTGTGAGACTTTTACACAGCGTAGCCACATACAGAGGCCCAACATGCAGGGAACGCCATCAGGCGTTCTGGAGCACCCAGGCCAATTCTGACATTTCTCTCCTACATGTAAAAATCATCATATATTTGCCAGAAAATCACATAGAACCCCAAAACATTATATATGTTTTTTTAGCAGAGACCCTAGAGAATACAATGGTGGTCGTTGCAACATTTTATCTCGCACGGTATTTGTGCAGCAATTTTTCGAACTCATTTTTTTGGAAAAATAGCAAGACAGGTGCACTTTACAGTGAGATATAGGTTTAATAAGACCCCACATATCACCTCTAGGCTGGGAAGACAAATAAAAAAAAAAAAAACGATCTTGGCTTTGATCGCAGCGGGAGTAGGGGATGTCCCCTCTCGCCTTCTGTAAGAAAGATTAATCGGCGGAACAGCCACTATGATTGTTTTTATGGTGTAGGGAATCGCTGGCTGAAAAAGCGGATATCCCTGCACAAAGTCAAGGACGTCATATGACGGCCGGCGGGCGGGAAGTGGTTAAAACACTTTTTTTTAACACAAAGTTGTCCATTTATACAATATTTCTAACACATGATGTACATACCAAAAATGACACCCCAAAATAGATTCTCCTACTCCTGAATACGGTGATACCACATGTGAGACTTCCACAGCCTGGCCACATACAGAGGCAGAGTATCACCGAGTATGGCTGGGTATCGCCGAGTATGGCTGGGTATCGCCGAGTATGGCGGGGTATCACCGAGTATGGCGGGGTATCACCGAGTATGACGGGGTATCACCGAGTATGACGGGGTATCACCGAGTATGGCGAGGTATCGCAGAGATTGGCAGGGTATCGCAGAGTATGGCGGGGTATCGCCGAGTATGGCGGGGTATCGCCGAGTATGGCGGGGTATCGCCGAGAATGGCGGGGTATCGCAGAGAATGGCGGGGTATCGCAGAGAATGGCGGGGTATCGCAGAGTATGGCGGGGTATCGCAGAGTATGGCGGGGTATCGCAGAGTATGGCGGGGTATCGCAGAGTATGGCGGGGTATCGCAGAGTATGGCGGGGTATTACAATTCGGTGCTGCGTCGCTTTAACAGACAATTGCGTGGTCGTGCGACGTGGCTCCCAAACACAATTTGCGTCCTTTTCTTCCCACAAATAGAGCTTTCTTTCGGTGGTATTTGATCGCCTCTGCGATTTTTATTTTTTGCGCTATAAACTAAAATAGAGCGACAATTTTGAAAAAAATCACTATTTTTTTACTTTTTGTTATAAAAAAAATCAAATAAACTAAATTTTAGTAAGACATTTAGGCCAAAATTAATTCAGCCACATGTCTTTAGTAAAAAAAAAAAAAAAAAAAAAAAAAAAAAAAAAAAAAAATCGCAATAAAAAAAATAGCTACCTAGCGGGAACAGCGACACTAATACAGCGATCAGAAAAATGATCGCGTAGTGATGCTGGCAATAGGGAGTGAAAGGGTTAACTAGGGCAGTGATCAGGGGGTTAAAACTTTATTAGGGGGGGGTGGGGGGGCTATCCTGGACCTAACACTAACTGACTTTTACACTGCCTGTCACTAAATGCAGCGATTAGATCACTGCATTCAGTGACACTGTGACAGGGGGGTGGGGGGGGGGAGATCACAAGGGGTTAATGTGCCTATGTGTGTCAGTGTTGTGTTGGTGCACACTTACTGTGGATGTCTTCTCTCATCAGCAGCGGTGGGAAACACTGCTGCGATGAGAGGTGACATAATTTCCTCCTTCCTGTGTAAACACAGGAGGAGGAACTGACACGAAGGGGGAGCGCTCCCATTGGCTGGGAGCGATCGCGGGGGGGGCGGAAAACACGGACATCCGCCCGCTCGTCGGCGATCGCTCCCAGAGCCAGGGGGACCGCCGCACGCCGCGGAGGGGGTCCCGATGGGACCCCCGAACCGCACGAAGGCGAGGACGTAAATTTACGCCCTTGTGCCTGTACGAGCCATGTTGTGGCCGTAAATGTGCGTGCGGGAGTCCTTAAGTGGTTAAATACCACCAAAAAAAGCTCTATGTGTAAAAAATTAAAATAAATTCTGTTTGGGTTCTGTTTTACCTGACCACACAAGTGTCATTCAAAGTGTGAAAATTTACCTGGGAAGAAAAGGAGTGAAAGTGCTCCGTTATTAAAGTGGTTAATCTTCATTCAATACATTTTAAATGGTAACACAATATCGGAGGTTTCTCTTCTTGATTGAGCCATCTTAGAGAAACAGGAGGAGAATATACAGTCCCATCTGGATGGAATGCAGATTGATGTCCCTGGAGTGGATGACCCATTATTTTCATGCCATATATGAACTCTAATAATTTGGGTTCTGTCTTTCTAATAAGAGGTTGGATGTACACAAGTGATGGGTTTGCTGCTCACAATTTGTTGCAGCCACATTTATGATTGTGGCTGCACCATTTTGTGAGCACTGTGGAATGAATCTATTGACGTGTCAAGCTCCAATTTGTAGATTTGATTTATTTAGGGATGCACCCAATGGGTTTTTTGGTGCCGAAACCGATATCGAAAATGAAAAATACACTAGGCCGGAAATCGAAACGGCACCAATGCCGAAAGTGACCGTTTAAAAATTTTTTTTTTATACAGGAGATGGTCAGAGACTGGGGGGACATGGAACAGGACATGGTCAGAGACTGGGGACATGGTACAGGAGATGGTCAGAGACTGTGGACACGGTACAGGAGATGGTCAGCGACTGCAGACATGGCACAAGAGATCAATGCAGGCTCACCAGTGCCCATCATATTCAGCATGCCAGTGTCCAGTAGCCTACCAGTGTCCATCATTTGCAGCCTGCCTGTGCCTTACCAGTGCCCAGCAGCTTACTAGTGCCCGTCCTGCTGCCTACCAGTGCATATAAACATACACACACACTGTAGGGGGAGGCAGAGAGCACAGCACACACTATTAGACACCTCTACCTTGCTTTTACTTGCAGAGTAAACACAGTGTGACCGAGCTCCTGCACAGCCAATTTATACATTGGCTGAGGATCAGGGAGCCCAGTTACATATGCAGCCACCACTCGGGGAGGGGGGGTACACAGAGGTCCCCACAGGTCACCTGCAGCATGGGCTAGAATGGAGGGGGAGGAGGAGAGAGTAAGGACGGGCGCTACAGAACAAGGTCCCTGTGATTGGCAGCCTGCGCCATTATCGCATGAATTCTCTTTTGGCAAATTACCAAAAAGACCATTTTCGTCCTATATGTTTCTTCGGCCGAAATTTCGGTGCATCTCTAGATTTATTGTTTCACAATTTTGGACTTCACAACTTAAATGTATGTAAATTTCACGGACACAATTGATTTACTAAAACTGCAGAGTGCAAAATCTGGTGCAGCTGTGCATGGTAGTCAATCAGCTTCTAACTTCAGCTTGCTCAATTAAATGTTGATTTTGCAAGAGAATTTTCTCTTGCTTTGTGAATGTAGTAAAGCTCTGCCACATTTCATAATTCAATCATGCAAGAAAAAAATGTATAATTATATTATATATATATATATATATATATATATATATATATATATTCCGCTTCTTGCACGTGATTGAACCACATTCAGTAAGATAGGGAAATTCCCCTTGTAAAGTGAACAGCCTATTTGCATTTGGTAAATCAACTACGTTATCTTTGTTTAGCAATAAAACACAGACTATAATAGCAATTAAAATGCTTTGCTTATTCAGATTTAACTGCTTGCCGGCAACCTCACTTGCAGAAAACTGAAATCAGTGTGCTGCGAATGAAATGATGGGGTAACAAGTAGTTAAGTAATTCAGTAGCAGAGGTTTAATCGTCCATGAGTTCAGGATATTAACTAGCCAGCAGTATGTGTGCAATCTGTGCAGTATTTCAAAAAGTATTCTTATTTTATGTATAAAGTAACAGAATAATTTGCATGTAGAAATTTGTAGATGTTTTTTATTGTCCGGTAAAGACCAAGTATAATGCAAGCATTCGTATTACCGGTAATTAAGGAAGTGTTTGCTAAAAAGAACACACTAATGATTTAACTGCTGGGATAATCCAAGGATGGAATTTCCCTTCCAGCATAGATTTTAAACTGTTTTATATGCCGAGTACAAATGTCAGGACACCACAATTGCTCTGTCCAGCTTACTGATCTATTGACGAGACTCTTCCAAAGGTCAATATTAGCCAAACATGGCATAATTGCATTGAAGGATTTCAAGCAGGCCTAATGCAATGAGGCTCCATGTACAAGGGACAATTTTACAACTGATCCTCCTGAACTATTTAACTTGACAGATAGAAACCCATGCTTAAAACATCTGTTTTGCCGCGTTGAGGCATTTTGTTGCGTTTGCATTTAGCGTCTGAAACTTGGAAATCTTCTGCGTCTGAACCAATTTTTTTGCTTTCAAAGAAACGTTGTTAAAACGCAACTGCCTAAAAACGGCAATAAACGAGACTGTGTATGGTTACATAGGATAACATTGAATGAGCTCAGGGGCAGTTGAAAAAAAAACATCCAACTGCCTCAGAACGTACGTTGAGCAGGGTCTTGAGTACATGGGGACTTAACAGTGTTGCCCAAAATACATTGGCTGCATGTCCAAGAGGCTAGACATTTGGTCACATAATCTCCGTTGGTGGAGTACCTTAAACCCCATAATCCACTTTAAATCTCAAGGACTTTTTTTTCCACGTTTCTGAAGTTGTGTTAATGCAAAAACAACTTTTTGCATCTGTAGTTCATTTTAAAAATATATATCTTATCTTAATAGATAGACCTTTTATTTTGTAACAGATTTTTTTTTTGTAGATTTTAAAATTAGGAACGATATAAAGAATAAAACATTTCCATTTACTTTTTCAATACAGCATACACGTTCGCACTGTGGCATACAGCCTTCTGAGTACAAGAATACCCCATAAGTGTGAGTTGAGACGTTATCTTTTTAACGTCAAGGAATCTGTTTGTGCAAAAAGTAATTTGTGTAACAACAAAATTGCCAAGTTTGTTAACTTAATGGTTCAATTTTTAGACAAAAATTGCAAAGGACATTGAATACACTTGTGGAAGTTCTTTATGCTCATTAAGTGTAAATGTTCTCCAGAGCATCTGATGTATTCACTTGGACTTGAGTGACAATGAAGACCTTCATTATATTTAAGGCTAACTCCACTTTTATGGCTTGTGTAGCAATTGTATATGCTAAATATTTGCCATTTCCCCCCCCACAAGAGTAATTGATTTTTTTTTAACCTGTTATCAACCTATTGTAATCTACTGTACAGCAGAGTTCAGAGAAAGGGAAGGGCAGCACAAAGGATCATTCTGTACATGTGCTAACAAGCAACCTTGGACAGGAAAAGAGTAGAACCATATAGTGTTGAGATCAATAGTCTGCGGCTTCTCCTTCACTATCCGGTCACAAGCTGGGGGAAGGGACAGGGCTTATTTGTATGCTAGGCAGGGTTGTGCTACGTGTATACAGTGGGGGGAATTATTTGATGCCCTGCAAATTTTGTAAGTTTACCCACTTACAAATAAATTAAGCATGTGTGCACACATAAAAGAGTGAGTTAGATGGGTGTGTGCATTTTTTTTTTTTGCAAAAAAAAACCTTTAAGGACGTTTGACACGGCGTCCGCCAACCAATGGTGTGGTGCTGAGTGGGGGGCCGTCTTTCCCTCACTTGGCTCCATGCCGCCAGGGAAGCAGACACCATCGTCTCTGCCACTTTCGTCAGCTCCGGTAATGACCGAAATGCTGTGGGAATGGGGCCCGTTAACAACGCTCGCTGTTGTTGACAATGTCGTGGTTATGGCAGCTATCACTGGGTATATGTGAGGGTTTACATCCACTTTAAGGATTTAGAGAAGATCTGTAAAGAAGAAAAGTGGCCCAAAATGCCTCCTGAGGCCGCGTACACACGATGAGATATGTCCACTCAAACTTGTCCGACGGACAGTTTAGAGCAGACATGTCTCATCGGATTTTGGTCCGATGGCGTGTACACAAAAATACTTCCGCGCATGCGTCAAATCCATTCGACGCATGTGCGGGAAGATATGTTTTAAAATTTGCCTGCCGGATAGACATGTCTGCTAGCCCATACACATGATCGGATTTGTCCGCTGAACTGGTCCCTCGGACTAGTTTGAGCGGACAAATTCGATCGTGTGTACGCGGCCTGAGACGTGTGCAAACCTGGTCACCAACTACAAGAAACGTCTTACCTCTGTGCTTGCCAACAAGGGTTTCTCCACAAAGTACTAGGTCATGTTTTGCTTGGGAATCAAATACTTATTTACTTATTACTCACTGAGCTGCAACTTAATTCATATAATTTGTTCTGTGTTTTTTTGGGGTTTTTGGTTGATCCTGTCTCCATTATTTAAATACACCTATGATAGAAAAAATTAGTAGATCCTACATTTCTTTGTAAGTGGGAAAAATTACAAAATCAACACGGGATCAAATAATATATTTCCCCCACTGTATATCAATCATGTAGCCGTTCAGGTGTAGTTCAGGCTTGAAAAGTAATCTTTTTATACTTTATTTTTATTTAGTTGGAGGAACTTTTCCACTAATACTAATCACTGTAGTGATGTTTTGCTGCAAGTGAAAGCAGAGCTGGACCAGTTCTGACCTGCTCCAAAATAGTTGCCTTTGCACACTGGAAATACAGATAAGGTCAGAAGCATTGTGTTTGTACTACAGAATGCTCTCTTTAGCAGGATCAGAAGCCCGGAAGCTGATCAGTTCAGCTGCTGGGCTTAGCCCTGTACCCTCATCATTACTAAGAATGAGAAATGCAATCCCAGCACTATTTTAAAATAGCATGTGGGATGGAAAGTACACCTGACAGAATTGCCATCGCTGACCTCTGCTTTAAGAATGCCAGTCCTGGACATACAGTTCTGAATAGCAATGCAACATGTTTCATGGCTTTATGGTTAGAATATAAAGGGGCAGTTTTAAAAACAAGTGCCAAGTATTAGTTTGCAAGCTCTTACGAACAGGGTGCTCTTGGAACCCTCTTGTATTTTATTGCAACTGTACCGTCTTCATTTATACTGTAAAGCGTTGCACAAAAACTGTTGGTACTATATAAAATTCTGTATAAAAAAAAAAATTATAAAGTAGAAATTACATTTAAAACATATGTATTACCACCATCCCTTATTCAAAACAGGACAGAGAAATAAAAGGCAAAAGGGACATACATTTTTATTCTGAAATGATCTCTGGCCACAACAATAAAATTTTACAAATACTCACTAAAAATTCATACTTCTGTCATCTGCTGTACAATACATACAGTATAAAACTGGCCACTGATTCTTGTCCACTCCAACATATCCAATGTAAAGTGGAGCCAGCAGCATCTCACAGAAAATGTACACAAATTTATACACAAGTCCACATTCAATCAAAATGGTTCACATATTATCAGTACACACACAACTGCAGCATATTACAGTCACATGTCTAAGATGTTGCTGAAAAAGCAAAGCAACAGCATCAGAGGTTCTTAAGTTTGTATGCCAGGTTATACTGCTTTTTTTTTTTTACAATCTTTTATAGGAATTAACAAAGGATTCACCCCACGGTGCACACCTGTGAGGCTGGGCGTTGACCATCACGCATTCTTAATTTACAAACCGCATCTAATATATTTGCAACAAAAGCCACACAATCTGCGCACATTTCATTAGGAACACAAACAGAACCAAAAACATTTTGCATGCCTTTGGTGTGTTGCATTCCTGACTACATTAATAAGTACTAAACATACAATCCACTCCAAAAACAGATTAGATGTGGTTTGTAAACTAGATGATCATTGCCAGATATGGCTGATTATGGTCAAATCGAGAAACAAAATCTACGGGCAGTTTGAAACCTCTGCAGACACCTCCTGGTAATAGCAAAGGAACTAATCACTCAAGCTAGATTTCCACAGCCAAACGCTACTTTTCTCCTGAGAAAAAAAGCTGCCAGAGAAGTATGTTTAGAGCATAAACACACACACACCCTGGCCAGGACAAGTATGCATATTTATATCCCCTTCATTCTACATTGTGATCAGAAGATCAGAGTGCTGGAAAAGCAACCTTGTGCATGGGCACTCAAACTGGCTATGCATTTAACGAGCCAAGCTTAGAGAGTCTTGAGCTTTAGAAGATTTAATTGGAAACCTACAATCAACAATTATGAAGATTGTGAACTTCCAATTGCAAGGAGGAAAGCAGACATGGTGGTACAATGACCACATTAAAAGCAGAAATGATTTGCATGTTCTAAGTGTTTGCCAGTGTGTTCCACTTCAGAGAAGATTTCAACTGATGGTGACCCAATACACTGCCATAGATGATGTCCCAGGACTGGTCTCCGCCTGGCAAGCATACTAGACAGCAGTTGATTTACTAAAACTGGAGAGTGCAAAATCTGGTGCAGCTGTGCATGCTAGCCAATCGGCTTCTAACTTCAGTTTGTTACGTTTAAGGTCGGGTTCACACTTGTACAACAAACACTCCGACATTGGGAGGTCATGTCACATGATGTGTGAAAATTTACGTTTCCCTATGAGAGATGTCGTAACTTGTCCGACACAAGTTGGTCCGACTTTGAAAATGCTCCCTGTACTACTTTGGTCCTACTTCAGCCCATTGCATATCATTGAAGTCGGATCAAAGTAGGATCCTTGTCCTAACCATCCGACATGGTGAATATAGCAGCAGTAAAAAATAATTTATGTCACTCTGGGATTGGTCAAAGGACAAGTCGTACTATCTCAAAGTCGGAGCGAAATCTTATCTTGTTTATTCAAGTCGGGTGGAAGTAGGACCAAAGTAGGACTAATGTCGCAAGGCAAAGTAGGATTATAGTCGTACAACAGTCCTATCAATTTGAACCCAGCCTAAGAGCCGGTTCACACTGGGGCGGCACGACTTTAGGGGCGACTCGGCAAGGCATCCTGAAGACAACTTTAGAGGGGACTTGCAAAATTACTTCTGTATAGAAGTCAATGCAAGTCGCCCCCGAAGTCATACAAGAACCTTTTTCTAAGTCGGAGCGACTTGCGTCGCTCCTATTAGAACGGTTCTATTGAATACAATGGGACGTGACTTTTCAGGCGACCGAGTCATCCGACGAGTCACCCCAGTGTGAACCGGCTCCAAGGATAAGTACGTTTTGTAGCACGTAACATGTGAAACCCATAGACAGGGTGCAACATGTTACATAATTGTATGAAAAGGTGAAATTATCCTTTGGGCTGGTTTCACATATGTTGCAGCTCATGGTATCATCCCTGTTCACCAATTCAGGCAGGAATAAAGTCCGAATTTTTGCCTGAAGTCGCACCTGAATTGCAACCAAAGACACACAGGATCCTTTTTAAATGTGGCCGCCCCGGAGATGTGTGAACCAAATCCATTAAACGCCGGTCACACTCTCCTGTCATTTGAATTGTATGCGGGGAAATCTGCATCCAATTTGCATATGTGTGAACCAAGCTTCAAGCGTTGACAATAAAAATCTGGAAGCGGATTATCATTATTATACAGGATTTATATAATGCCAACAGTATATGCATCGCTTTGCAATATAAAAGGGAGACAATACAGTTGTTATACAATAAAATACAAGGGGATTAAGTGGGCCCTGCCCAGAAGAGCTTGCAATCTAATAGACTGGTTTCTATTATGCAGAGCTGCATGAGATTTTGCACTCTCCAGTTTTAGTAAATCAACCAGTGACTGGAGTAAAAAACACACCTGCAAAAAAGTAAGAAATTACAAATGCTGCTCATTTCTTTCAACCCGATTCTGCCCGGAGATCTTGATAATGTGCTGTATAGAATAACTGGCAACACCATTAAGAACCACTGGGCAAGACAAGTGTAGCCAATTTGTAAGCATAAAAACATTTAAAGTTTCAGAAGTAAATGTCTGTCATGTTAAAAAAAAAAAAAAAAAAAAAAGTTGCAAGAAGAGAACTCACATTGGTGTGTTTATGATCAAAGTTAGAAATTGGGCTATGCTGTAATCTGCAGAGAAGCAAAGCTTTAGAATGAACCCTTATAGAAGTGTATGCTCTATGGCAGGGGTCTCCAACTGCGGCCCAAGGGCCAGATGTGGCCCTTTGCTAGCCTTTATGCGGCCTGTGGGGCACAATTTCTTCCACTGATACGAGGCACTATTCCTCCCACTGACACCAACAATAGGGCACTATATCTTCCAAGGATATTAATGATGGCATACTACTACTAATAGGGGGAATACTCCTATTGACCACCAACCCTAAGGTCATATTTATTCTGACCGTTGTTGGGCCCGTCACATTTTCTGCCCCTGCTGGCCACAATCCGGCCCTCCTAAAGTCTAAAAGACAATAAAATGGGCCTTTGTTTGAAAATTTTGGAGATCTCTGCTCTGTGGGTTACACTTCACTCCTCTTTCCTGTTTACTGTATAACCCAATTAGAAGAGATTATGCACGCCAAGATAATACATGAAAAGTGGCTCAAATACCGCGCACCTAAGAAAAGTCGCTTGGCTGCAAAGCCATTACAAAAAGGAATGCACTTTGGTTCTTACCAAATGCCCTGGGATTGAACACACTAGAAAAATGAAAAGTTTGAGGTAATTCTTACAAAATTAAATAAGATTGTGTTTCCTTCACTAATAGAAGCATAACAAAAACAATGTACAAAATATAAAGGGTTGGTGTACAAATGCAGATATATAGTACCTGTTAATTGACTTTGAGCCTACTTAACCCTTCAGATGTATGGAAGTATAATCCAGCAGTGTGAATGGATCTCAATAAGAACAATACTACTACTGTTATAGGTTACTTATAAGGCCTCTATACAGAATTGGTTTAAGACAAGTAGCATTAATCTGTAATATAAATGCTTTTCTCACTACTTACCATCTACCGAGTAAAACATGAGGCCAAACATGCCCAGGGTGGCACTAATAAAAGGCACAATTTATCCTGTATTGTAAGAGTAACTCATTCTGTTGTTGGAACAGTTGTTACAGTACAACAGAAATACACTTATGTGTCAAGTAAGCTCCAACTGGTGCATGAAACAGCAAAAATGAGACTGCAACCAAAGAAAAAGCAACATACTGTGCTATCACTACTGCTGTAAATAGGCAAGACGTCCCCAGACAATGGGAACATGTGAGACACAATATTGTTACTAGGACGACACACAGCAGATCAGTCACCAGAGCCCTTAAAGTAATGACAAAAGTTGCACTTGGCATGCTTTGTTTGCACTTAACATTAGAAAATGAGTAAAAGACAGCTGCTGTATTTGAGAATCTCAAAATCAAACTGGTGAAAAAAAAAAAAAGAAGGAGCAGATCGGGGGGGGTAATTTTTATGACTCTTTCCTAAATGCAAAGATCGAAAATTTACAGTGAAGACATAGTTCACATGAAATAAGTGCATTCAATGCGCAGCGGGCGCAGGAAATGTACAACAAACTGGCGGGCCCATCGTATCTTTGTTTCGATGTAGGCCAAATCAATGCCAGCTTGCAACTGTATTTTGCACCAGACAAAATTGTGCCAACTGACAGTGTGGGGATCATCGCACGTTTGGTTAAATACACACGAATCGTCTGCCGTAATAACCAGGTTACTATATTTAGACGAAAGGGAGAGGCGCTCTTCAGATTTTTGTTCTTGGCTCTGAACCAATGTATAAACACATTCCTATTTGTGAAAAGGATTATTACAAAACACTTTAAAACAAATGTGGATTGAAATAAATGTTGTCCCACATTTGACAAATCCTGTTTTTTTGTGTGAGAAAAGTAGATAAAATGACATCTGTTTTTTTTTTTTTTGGTGCATTTGGGGACCATGCTTTAAGTGTGAATAGAAACTGCAAATGTTAGTGATGTGGATGCAATGTAGACGTCACATTCAAAACCACACTATCAACCATATAGGTTTACTGCATAAATGAAAAGGGTTAACAGTCATATACTGTTGTGGGGAGCAATCACAAACTTCTAGTGTTTCCTCATAGGGGACATTTGTGATAACAGGAAACCAATGCAGGTGCTTTCCATTAAAGAATTAAAAAGCATCAGTTGTATGTAGGAAAAAAAAAATATGGCATTTCCCGGGTTCCTTGCCACTGCACCACACAAAATAGGTATTTGGCTTACATTTACAAATACAAATCTGATTAAATAATTTGACTCCACCATAAAAAGGACTAAAAAGTATCAAAATAATATATTACACAGAGAATCCCTTCCTGCGTGTAAAACAATGGTCTCAAAACTATGTCCCGGGGGCCAGATGCGCCCCCCCTTGCTTGCCATTATCCAGCCCTCCATAATGACACCTCCCAATGGCACCAACGATGGGGCACAACCCCTCCCAATGACACCAACATTTGTGCCCAATGATACCAAAGATGGGGCACGATTCTTCCCACCGACACCAAAGATGGTGCATTGTTTATTCCCATTGACATCGGGACCTTTTTTACTCCCAATATCCACAGTCCGGACCCCCTTTAAAAACAGAGTGTCTCACCCAAAAGTGGAACTTTCACTTATCTAATTCTCCCCCCCTCCGGTGCCACATTTGGTATCTTTCAGGGGACCAGGCCACGGCAAAGTACATCACAGCTTGGTCGTCAAAAGGCTACACTGCTGGGTTCCCTTACCCGCAAGTGTCCCAATGTTAAAAAGACAGCAGCGACAGAATGCATCGCTGCTGACTTTTCATTTTCAAAGAGGTGGACGGACCTCTGCTTTAAAGTTTGAAGGACTGTAAACTGGCCCTTTGTTTAGACAGTTTGTAAACCCCCTGGTGTAAAAGTATGAGACCAGTATTTATTTTTTCATTAATAATTAAAAAAAAAAAAAAAAAAATGTAATCAACAGCTGTGACATACACCTCATTCTCAACCACCAATCAGCTGTGAGATTTTAAAGATCCATAAATAACTGGAGGCACATGTTTCAACCAATCAGATACAAGCTTTAAAGGATCACTAAAGGAAAACATTTTTTTAGCTAAATAGCTTCCTTTACCTTAATGCAGTGCTGTTTTTATGTTCTCATTGTTCGTTTTTGCTTTGAAGTTGCTGTAATTCTGCTCTGATCTCCACACTTCCTGCTTGTCTGGCTCCTTATGAAAAATCTCATGGCAGCGTTTCACTGTGGTCCAAGCTGTGTGTCTAAAACTCCTCAGACCCAATCAGATTCATTTTAAAAACAAAACACTGCCCTGGGATTCAATTTAAAAACAAAACACTGCCCTGGATTTGTTTCTTTTTGTTCTGTCTCTCTCTCTACTAAACAAACACAAAACCTTTTTAAAAACGAAAGTTAAACTAGAGGCATATTATATGATTGATTTTTATCTATTTTTAATTTTAAAGGGAATCAGTTAACTTTTATGTCTCTATACCCTGTAAACAGTCATTTCAGCAAAAAAAAAAAAATTTCCTTTAGTGATCCTTTAACTAGTCTGTACCCTTTACACTGCTGAAAGCTGATTCTGGACGTTTGACATAGTTTACCGCCAAACAAATACTCTTTACTTTTTAATAACTCTTTGCACATACCTCCAACATCATTAACATGCTTTAAACACTTTACTCAACTGTATGAAGATATGCAAAGTATGTCAAATGCATACTGGGAATCGACTTCTTCATATCCAACATACATACAAGATACATCCACTTTGACCAAGTCTACTTTGTAAAATAAATTTAAATAATGTGTGGAGCCAGTTTCTCAGAGCACTTAAGAAATTACTTTAAAAACTAATGGTTGGTAGCTAATCCTTCGGACACCAATAAATTAGGTTTAACAGTCAAGCAATAGACAGTGGCCAGCCACTGATTTTGACACGTCATAAACAAAGCCAATTAAAAAGGATATGCCAAAAAAAATAAAACTTAAAGCATCGTCCCCATAGTTTAAATACAAAATTGCATCCTTACTAAAAATTACAATGGCTGCACAGATAAAAGTATTGATATAAACTGAGCAATTAAAAATATTATGAACTTGAGCTGTATGCATAAGGCTCAGCAAGGTGTTTAAAGAAAAAAAAAAAAAAAAGTTTATGAATCAGCTAACCAACTTTGGCAAAACGGTCCTTTGTTGAATATTTCCATTGGCATCAGTCATTTGGGCCAAATTATTTCTTAGTTTTGCAGCTGAGCCTGATGCAGGAGGTAACTTAGAGATTGAAGTTATAGCACCCGAGCTTTCGGTAATTCTTTTGGATGATGTCTTTTCTCCCGTTGGAGGCTTCGGCAAGCGCCGACGTAGCCAGTGATGCCGTAAAGCTTGGCTGGGTGTCATGCGCAGAGCAGGATCCCACTCCAAACATTGCGATAGAAAATCAAGAAACAAGGGATCATCGCAGCCCTTTAAAGCAGTTACCCAGTCCCTACTCCCAGGAGGACCACGTAATTTCCCTCTACGAGAGCGACCACCATTCAGTACCACAGATCCGTCTGGCAGGTTTGTAACAGTGCAATATCGAGGATAACCTTTGGAGCTGACAAAATTTTTGCCGCGTTTTGAAGCATCAAGTAGTTTTTGGGGTGGCATTCCCAGTAATTCGATCATACATGCCAACTGATCACCTTCATCTTCTCCTGGTAAGAGTGGATAGCCAGTCAATAGTTCTGCTAGAATGCAGCCCAAGCTCCACATGTCAATAGGCATACCATAACGACCTCCAAGAATGACCTCTGGAGCTCGATAAAAGCGAGACTGGATATATGTGTAAACACGCTGATGTTCATAACAGCTAGATCCAAAGTCTATGACTTTTATACCACTTCTACCCTGTTGCTTCAATAAAATATTTTCCGGTTTAAGGTCACAGTGGATTATTCTGTTTTTGTGCAAAGCATCCAAGCACTGCAAGATTGAGTGCGCAAATTTGCGAACTAAAGGCAGACTGAAGCCTTGAAACTTATTTTTCTTTATCAGCTCATAAAGGTTCATGCTTAGCAACTCAAACGTCATGCAGATATGATTGCGGAATGTGAAATTCTCCAGCATGTGGATGACATTCATGTTGTTATCTTTATCCTGCTTTTTTAGGTGCTCTAGGATTCTTATCTCTTCTGCCGCTTGACGATGAAATCGTTTCTCATTCCTCACCATTTTTAAAGCCACGTGCTGATGGAGCTTGTGATCGTATGCCTTCACAACTTGACCAAAGCTCCCTTTCCCAATAACCTTCAATACTTCATATCGGTATGCAACATGATCGTGTGGCACTTGCACATAAGAGCCTTGGTCATCATCGTAACCACCATTATTGGTGCCACCAATTACACCTTGACGTTTCTTTGCATTTGGACCCAGGAAGTAGATCTCTGAATAGTTGAAAATTTCATGGTGCTCAAAGGCTGTTAGTTTTTGCATGTATTGCTTCATTGCTTGTTCCGGGGTTAACGAAGAGGACTTCACTTTGGTTGACCCATCAGCAGATTTCAAAGAGCTGGAACTTCCTTGTCTCCGGTGTGTGCTTTCTAGCTGTCTTTCTGAAACAACAGGAAGCCCAGTCTTGCCAACATTAGTGAGTCCATTTGGTTGTGTTGTCAGTATTGTCCTTTTGTTGCTGTTGTCCTCAAACAACTGCTGCACCTGGATCGGTCCATGACTGCTAATGTGCAGATGTTCATTCATCGTGTGCTTATTGCCTCCAATCTGAAATACAAAAAAACGTACAACATTCATAAAAAAAGGGCAACAGTAATGAGGCTTTCATAACTATCAATTGCAACAACCATCACACAATATACAGCAAAAACAGCTTGGTATTAAAGCAAAATTTTAAGGGGTTGTAAAGGTTAATTTTTTATTTTCTAAATAGGTTACTTACCTTTTCCTTCGATTTCCCTTTGTCTGAATTTCTCCCTTCCTGTTCCTCCTCAGTAAGCTGCTCTGGCTGACTAACCCCCATGGATGATGGGGGAAAGCTTACCGAGGAGGAACAGGAAGTGAGAAATTCAGACAAAGAAAAAAAAAATTAGAAGAGAAATCGAAGGAAAAGATAAGAGAACCAACAATGCACTAGCTTAAAGGAACCCAATTAGAAAATAAAAATCGAACCTTTACAACCCCTTTAAAATGGAAGACTGCAAAAAAAAAAAAAGGCTTAAGACCCGGTTCACACTGGGACGACTCGTCAGGCGGCTCAGCCGCCTGACGAGTCGCGTCCCATTGAAGGCAATGGAACCGTTCTAAAAGGAGTGACGCAAGTCAGAAGTTAGAAAAAGGTTCCTGCATGACTTCGGGGGCGGCTCGGGGCGACCTGCATTGGCTTCTATACAGAAGTCGTTTTGCAGGTCGCCTCTGAAGTCGTCCTCAGGACGCCTTGCAGAGCCGCCCCCGGAGTCGTGTCGCTGGAGTGTGAACCGACTGTAAGACAAGGCCTGCCATCAGCGACTCCAATAATTGCTCTCTTACAAACCCACACAGGCTGCTGGAATATTAATCACTGGACACTGCCTGGTGTGTCAGATGCTTGCATCCCCTGCACCATGCTGTGGTCTGACCAGGTAGATGCTATGAGGGTCGATTTACTAAAACTGGAGAGTTCAAAATCTGGTGGAGTTGTACATGGTAGCCAGTTTCAAACTTCAGCTTGTTCAATTAAGCTTTGACAAAAAAAAAAACACACTGGAAGCCGATGGTTTTCTATGCAGAGCTATACCACATTTTGCACCCTCCAGTTTTAGTAAATCAACCCCAATGTTACTAGTGTGTCTCTACAGGGGTGCAAAGTCAATGGAGGTGGAACCAAAGCAGAAAGCAGGGGGGTGCAGAAATCCAACAAATGCTGGATATTCCAGGGGCTGGTGTACTCCACAAGAAATCAAAGATCCGAGTCACTGCTGGCAGGACAGGTATAACAGTTTTTTTTTTCCTTTTTAATAGGCTGCTCCTTTTTTTTTTTTTTTTTTAAAGAAACAAAGTTGCTTTAAGCAGGTTAACTGAAAACAGGAGGTTTGGGAAAGAAAGAAGAAAGAAAAAAAAAATATCCCATCCTTCAGTCTGACAGATGAAATATGATCAGATTCTATTCATCTGCTACAAAGCATCTCTGAAAGGGCAATGTCTATTGTCAATAGAAGCTAATCAGATAACAGCTGTCCAAAGCAAGTTGCTACAATGATTCTGTCAGCCATGAAGTACTCCTATCCTTAAGGCATATGTGTCTGTCTATAGCCCAATTTGGTCTTTGCAATGAAAATTAAAAACACAATACCTAAAAAGGATACCTATACTAAATTTATAATACACACACATTTTTTATATGTAATGTATTTATTTTTAAAGAGATTTTCCGCACTCACTTAAAGGGTCACCAAAAAGTAATATTAAGTCGTAGAGACCGGTGAGCCTAGCCAGACAGACCGAGTATCCAAAAAATATCAGGACAGTAAAGACCTCACTACCATTATTACCTACTGTTCTTTTCCACCTGGGGGTTTTAGGCGTTTCCACCCACCTTTAGATAAATAATTAAAACAAAAAATACAGAGAACTCCTCATAATAACCACAGCAGATAAAGCTGACTCAGAATCTCAAGTGTGAAAAAAATATATATAGCAGGTGGTTTATCTCTACTACATCTTCTTAAAAACAGGCTTTTTAGCCCAGTGTGTATGTACCCTTAAGCCAACTGCAGACCGTTCGAATCTCGGGCCGGTTGAGCCCAAGATTCGAACAATGTATGGGCAGGCTGAACGTACCCAAGTTGATCAATTAACTTGGGTATAACCAGCATGTAGGATTTTGCGTGCAATTATTGCTAGCGGCTGTTATATCTGCTAGCAATAATCACTGTGTTCTCCTGACCCGGACAGCTTCCCCACCGGAAAAACACAATGTCTTCATTGGAGGGATTTCTCCCCCCCCCCCCCCCCCCCCCCCCCATCAACACTGACAGTGTTGAATGGAGAAATCAAGCGATTTTCCATGGTTTGCAGGAAAGTAAATCGCTGTGTCTATGGCCGGCCTTATGGCCCGTACACACGATCCGAATATCGTACAACGGATCGTACGACTTTTTTCGCTTAATATTCGCAAGTAAAATGAAATAGGTTATTAAAGTCACGAACATTCTCGTACGACAGACAAAAAAAAAAATAGGAAGTGATGTCATGTGTTGTAATCCATTTGTATTGTATTTTCGGACGACAACTGTATTGACTAAACGAAAATCGTACGATCTGACATCGTACGAGGAAAATTTTCGCGCTTGTCCGATTGAATATCGAATGAACGGTCATGAGCGGCTCTCGAAAGTAGTGTACACACGATCCGAAAATCGTACGATCCATCATCAGACGATCGTTTTCATCCGATATTCGGATCGTGTGTACGGGCCATTAGCCTCAACCAATGATCAGATGGTGGAATTATTTAAAATTAATATTTTTGCTACAACCAGTTTTGTTCCTCTCTGATGAACCCTGTCTGGGCTGTTCGTCCTCTCTGCCAAATCACTGTGCTTTGCCATAGGATTCTCATTTCCTCTAAAACAACGTGTCAAATTCCATAGCAATAAAGACAAAATCCATTTCTTTTGATTTTGTTTTGTTTTTTTATAAACATTCATTCAAAAAGCAAAAAGCCCAGAAAAAAAAAAAGATGTATAACAGAACATGAAAAAGAGAAAGGGTTCCTTCACAGGAGCGTCACAAATTGTCAGGAAAATGGATAACAAAAATAAAATAATTAAAAATACATAAAATCTGAATCGATTCACATCAGCAGACGGACGTGTGTGTAAAAAAAAAAAACAAAAAAAACTGTTTATATACGTATAAATGGATGCAAACCCTTGTTTTCTGCAGACATAAATGGATTCGGATTTAAAACCAACAGGCGTCTTTTTACATCCACCTGCCAATAGTGGTTCAGTCTGCACTGGTCTAAAAAACCGACACAGACAGACCCATACTGAATACCCCAAAAAAAAAAAAAAGATTAAATCCATTTCTTTCAACAGTCTCCTAAAAAATTCAAGTATCTTCTTACTCAATTTAGGCAGCTGGTAGATGAGTGAAGCTCTATTAAAGCCTGGTGTCTTCTCTGGCACCAAACTTGTCCTCAATGGAATGGCCTGGAAACAGTCCATAGTCCTCAGTGCCATCACCTTACGTAACTCGACATGTCACACAGTAGTTTTGTTATCCTACCCATAAAATGTAGCGCTTGGGGCAGCAGAAATTTTAAATATAAAAACACTTTTCAAAATAAAATAGGATTAAATATATATTGTGCTATTGTGGCTATATGAAGGGCCTCCAGTATATGGTGTTGGCCTGTTGAGGTTTCTGTATTTCCTGCCTAGCAACCAGTCAACTTCCCATGTCTAGAGTAGTACCAGCACTGACTGGTAGCGAGGAGAAAACACAAACGACCTTTCATTCAGACAATCCATTCATGGGGCCTTAGGCCAACATACTGTCTTGGTTACTTTTGTGTGGCAACAAAAAAAGTACCACAACTGCGTACGGTAGTGTACATTTTCCATAACAGCAAAATCACAACTAGTCCAAATCACAGGTTTTATATTGAATATTGTATTTTAAATATTTAATTTTTTACAGGATATTGGACAGTGCATCCGCAAAGCATTCGCATTGCTTCACTTTTTCCACATTTTCTTATGTTACGGCCTTATTCCAAAATGTAATAATATTATTTTCCTCAAAATTCTACAATTTCCCATAAATGACAACGTGACAGAATTTTTTTTGAAATCTTTGCAAATTTATTAAAAATTAAAAAAATATGTACATAAGCGTTCACAGCTTTTGCTTAATACTTTGTTGAAGCACCTTTGGCGTCAATTACAGCCTCAAGTCTTTTTAAGTGTGATGCTACAAGCTTGGCACACCTATCTTTGGGCAGTTTCTCCCACTCTTCTTTGCAGGATCTCTCAAGTTCCATCAGGCTGAATGGGTAGTGTCAGTGCACAGCCATTTTCAGGTCTCTCCAGAGATGTTCAATCGGGTTAAAGTCTGGGCCACTCAAGGGCATTCACAGAATTGTCAAATCACTACCCCTTTGTTATCTTGGCTGAGTGCTTAGGGTTGCTGTCCTGTTGGAAGATGAAGTCTGAGGTCCAGAGTGCTCTGGAGCAAGTTTTCATCAAGAAAGTCTCTGTACATTGCTGCATTCATCTTTCCCTCGATCCTGACCCGTCTCCCAGTTCCTGCCGCTGAAAAACATTTCCACAGCATGATGTTTCCACCACCATGCTTCACTGTAGGGATGGTATTGGCCATGACACTTTCCATTCAGGCCAAATAGTTCAATCTTTGTTTCATCTAACCAGAGAATTTTGATGTCTTTTAGCAAACCCTAGGTAGGCTGTCATGTGCCTTCTACTGAGGAGTGGTTTCCGTATGGCCAACCTACCATACAGGTCTGATTGGTGGAGTGCTGCAGAGATGGCTGTTCTTCTAGAACAGAGAGCCTCAAACTACAGTCCTCCAGCTGTTGTAGAACTACACATCCCATGAGGCATTGTAACACACCGACATTCACAGACATGACTAGGCATGATGGGAATTGTAGTTCCTGAACAACTGGAGGGCTGTAGTTTGAAGACCCATGTTCTAGAAGGTTCTCCTCTCTCCAGTCTCCACAAAGAAATGCTGGAGCTCTGTCAGACTGATCGGGTTCTTGGTCACCTTCCTGACCAAGGCCCCACTTCTCGCTTGATCGCTCAGTTTGGCCAGCTCTAGAAAGAGTCCTGGTGGTTCCAAACTTCTTCCATTTACAGATGATGGAGGTCACTGTGCTCATTTGGACCTTCATTGCTGCAGACATTTTTCTGTACCCTTACTCAGATCTGTGCCTTGATACAATTCTGCCGGAAGTCTACAGATAATTCCTTGGACTTCATGGCTTGGTTTGTGCTCCGACATGCACTGTTAACTGTGGCACCTTATATAGACAGGTGTTTACCTTTCCAAATAATGTCCAATCAACTGAATTTACCACAGGTGGACTCCAATCATGCTGTAGTTACATCTCAAGGATGAATAGTGAAAACAGGAGGCACCTGAGCTCAATTTTGAGACAAAGCCTGTGAACGCTAATGGCCCATACACACGATCCGAATATCGGCCGACGGATCGTACGACTTTTTTCGCTTAATAATCGCGAGTAAAATAAAATAGGTTTTTAAACTCGCAAAAATTCTCGTACGATAGAAAAAAACGATCGGAAGTGATGTCACGTGTTGTAATGTATTTGTATTGTATTGTCGGACGACGGCTGTACTGACTAAACGAAAATCGGACGATCGAACAAGAACATTTTTTGCGCTTGTCCGATCGAATTTAATCGGATGAACGGTCGTGATCGGCTGTCGAAAGTAGTGTACACACGATCCGAAAATCGGACGATCCATCATCGGACGATCGTTTTCGTCTGATATTCGGATCGTGTGTATGGGCCATAAGTTATGTGCGATTTCAAAACAAACTTCTTTCACTTTGTCATTATGGGGTATTGTTTGTAGAATTATGTAGGAAAATAAGTAATCCATTTTTGAATAAAGTTGCAACATAACAAAATGTGGAAAAAGTGAAGAGCTGTGAATACTTTCGGGATGCCCTATATGCTAGCAGAAAAGCACACCAAGGGTTGATTCACACCAGAATGGGACTGCATTGGGCAGGTATTCCAGCGCAGTCCCACCCTGACAAGACAAAATGCCTTGTCTCCCATTTGTACCACTGCCTAGCAGTGGTGTGCAGATGGGTACGGATCGCCGTAAAAAATTACTGCGTGGGGTCCTTTTTCTTTTAGCGCATCGCTTGCCACCACTTCACATCACGCGGCAGCCAATTGAGCTTCATGAAATGTTCAATAAAGCTGGTTTAAAAAAATAGAACAGGAAAACAGTGCAGTGATCCTGCCAGACTGCACCGCGCTCCAACAACTGTGTTAAAATGCAGTGGCTGGTGTGATGAATAAAGGAAGCAAAACAAAATGAAATGGGGGGGGGGCTATTCACCAGCAACAAACAAGGACATCCCCTTGTGAACAATATGTGGCGCGTGAACAAAACAAGGAAGTAAAAACGTCTGGAAGTCAGTCTCACTCACATCTGAAACTACTGCTTTTATTTAGGAAAACAAGAAAGAAGAAGAAAAATCCCAGTGTGACAAGTTTTGCTGTTAAACAAGAACTCGCTACACAAATCAGTTTGAAGGGAGATTTTTTTTTTATATATCATTTTTTTTCGAAATTATGCATTGCGTTATGCTTTTTTATGAGCCATGCATCTTTGGTTTGATCAATAAGCACCGATTTCCTGCAGGGGCATCACTGTTGTGGGCCTTGGAAGGGCTGGCAATGCATAAAGACAAATTAAAAAAGCACTATACATGCATGGACAAGCTTCTATAGGCCTCATAATGCATGAAAATGCACATGCCTCATTATTCAAAATGCAGCACAACACTGCTCATGTGAAGGATCCCATTGTGTAACATGTGATCCTAAGACACGTCTGTTTTGCGTTTCAACATGTGTTAAAACACCAAGGTGTGAATGGAGCCCAACTGTAAATGAGGGACCTAGAATTATTTTTACATTTCACTCCGGAACGCACAGTGAAACCCAATATTGCGCTATGGAGGAGGAGGAGGGGGGGGGGGTGGTTGTCCAGCAGATGGCACCCTGAGAGTCCTGCAAGAGTGATCTGGCAGCTCCACAGCTGCCCAGATCACTTTTACTAAATCGCCCTCAGCCTGTTGATAAGAATAGATACATGAGCTTGTTTTGACCCTTTCCAAGCCGGGACACATGGGCTACACCCAAGGTCTTGTAGAAGTGAAAGAAACATGTAGTTAGGGTGTCATTGCTGTTGACCTCCAGGAAAAAAAAAAAAAAAAATGTATTTTCCTGGTTATGCTGCTGATCCTCTGGTTTGAATACTTTGAAACACTCAATTCAAGAATGCAGGACTTCTAATTGAATTAGCTGCAAACATATAGGAGAGGATCAGAAGAGAGCCAAGCAACTATTTCTTTCATGATAGGACATTTTGGAAAAAAAAAAAATTATACATACACACACATATATATATATATATATATATATATATATACATACATATATATATATATATATATATATATATATACACACACACACACACACACACACACACATACACGTTTTATTTATTTTTTTAATAACAAAAAAAGACATGCATAGGCCAGCTACCCGTCTTCCCAATACACTGTCTTTTAATCCAGGACGCAGAATTGATTGGACGGTGGGTTGTTGTCAAATGAACAAAGAGGGTATATGCACCATTTACTTTATGCAGAATTACAATTTTTCATTCATGAAGGGCGCAAACAATGACACTCAGTGATATCTCTCTCTTCTTCCACAGGGTTCATGCAAGGTGAAAGCTCAGTATGCATAATCTCATAGGAAAGAATATACTGACACCATAAATACTTACAAATAAAAATAAAAAGGCACAGTCTTCTTGTGTGTTATCAGAATACTGGACAACCCCCATGTATGTAGCCCTTGTCTGGTTACAAATTACAACCCCTAAAATCTATGTAACCAGACAAGGCCTACATATATTTCGACAACCCCAACAAGTCTATAAAACCAGAAAAACGCTACATACATACATACATACCAACCTCTACAAGGTCTACATAACCAGACAAGCTCCACACATATATGACAACCCCTACAAGGTCTACATAACCAGACAAGCTCCACATACATGACAACCCCTACAAGCTCTACATACATGACAACCCCTACCAGTCTACATAACCAGACAAGCTCCACACACATATGACAACCTCTACAAGTCTACATAACCAGACAAGCTCTTCATACAATACATTTATAAAGAACAGTATTCAGACCCTGTTCACTTATTTTTATATGCTGCAGTCTGATACAATTGTTTGAATTCATTTTTTCTCCCATGATGAATCTACACTCAGTACCCCATACTGACAAATTGAAAACATAATTTTATAAATGTCTGAATTTATTAAAGAGAAAAACTGAAATATCACATGTGCGGGGGTTCACCCTAAAAAAAAATTCTAACATTACATCCAGGATCAGCCCTTGGAAAAGTTCTGGCTATGCCAAAATTTCTTGTATTAAAGGGGTTGTAAAAGGTTTGTTTTCTAAATAGGTTCCTTTAAACTATTGCATGGTCGGTTCACTTATTTTTTCCTCCGATTTGCCTGCTAAATGTTTTTTTTCCCCCTTTGCCTGAATTTGTCATTTCCTGTTTCTCCTCAGTAAGCTTGCCCCCATCATCCGAGCCATTCTGGCTGGGGGTTAGTCAGCATGCTCGCCCCCTTCATCGGAACATAGCGTCTCCCCCCAGGAATGTAGTCCCAAGGGAGGGGGCGGGCACGCTGACTAACACCCAGCCTGAATGGCTCGGATGATTGGGGCAAGATTACTGAGGAGGAACAGGAAGTGAGAAATTCAGACAAAAAAAAAACATTTAGAAGAGAAATCGAAGAAAAAGGTAAACCAACAATACACTAGCTTAAAGGGAACCTATTTAGTAAATAAAAAACAAAACCTTTACAACCACTTTAAGAGAATATTGTGGGTCGATGTGCTCTTGGGAACCTTCAGTACAGCAGAATGTTTTTTGTAGCGTTGCCCAGATCTGTGCCTTACAATAATTCTGTTTCTGAGCTCTGCAGGCAGTTCCTTTGACCTCAAGGCTTTTGCTCTGATACAGTATGCATTGTCAGCTGTCTTTTATAAAGGGGTATGGGCCTTTCCAAACCATGTCAAATGAATGGTTATCAATTTACCATAGGTGGACTCCAATCAATGTGTAGAAAAATCTCAGCAACGATCAAGAGAAATGGGAGGAGCCTGAACTAAATTTCTAGTGCGGTTGCAAAGGCTCCTGAATACTTATGCCAATGTGATATTTCAGTTTTTCCTTTTTAACAAATTCATAGACATTTCTAAAAATCTGTTTTTGCTTTGTCATGATGGAAAAAAAATATTTAAACAACAGTAGTATCAGGCTGCAACACAACAAAATAGAAAAAAAAAAGTGAAGGAGGTCTGAATTCTTTATGAATGCACTGTACAGGACAAGTCTATATAACCAGACAACCTCTACATGTCTATATAACCAGACAAGGGCTACATACATATGACAACCTCTACATGTCTATATAACCAGACAAGGGCTACATACATACATACGACAACCTCTACATGTCTATATAACCAGACAAGGGCTACATACATACGACAACCTCTACATGTCTATATAACCAGACAAGGGCTACATACATACGACAACCTCTACATGTCTATATAACCAGACAAGGGCTACATACATACATACGACAACCTCTACATGTCTATATAACCAGACAAGGGCTACATACATACATACGACAACCTCTACATGTCTATATAACCAGACAAGGGCTACATACATACATACGACAACCTCTACATGTCTATATAACCAGACAAGGGCTACATACATACGACAACCTCTACATGTCTATATAACCAGACAAGGGCTACATACATATGACAACCTCTACATGTCTATATAACCAGACAAGGGCTACATACATACGACAACCTCTACATGTCTATATAACCAGACAAGGGCTACATACATACATACGACAACCTCTACATGTCTATATAACCAGACAAGGGCTACATACATACATACGACAACCTCTACATGTCTATATAACCAGACAAGGGCTACATACATACATACGACAACCTCTACATGTCTATATAACCAGACAAGGGCTACATACATACATACGACAACCTCTACATGTCTATATAACCAGACAAGGGCTACATACATACATACGACAACCTCTACATGTCTATATAACCAGACAAGGGCTACATACATACATACGACAACCTCTACATGTCTATATAACCAGACAAGGGCTACATACATACGACAACCTCTACATGTCTATATAACCAGACAAGGGCTACATACATACGACAACCTCTACATGTCTATATAACCAGACAAGGGCTACATACATACGACAACCTCTACATGTCTATATAACCAGACAAGGGCTACATACATACGACAACCTCTACATGTCTATATAACCAGACAAGGGCTACATACATACGACAACCTCTACATGTCTATATAACCAGACAAGGGCTACATACATACGACAACCTCTACATGTCTCTATAACCAGACAAGGGCTACATACATACGACAACCTCTACATGTCTATATAACCAGACAAGGGCTACATACATACGACAACCTCTACATGTCTATATAACCAGACAAGGGCTACATACATACGACAACCTCTACATGTCTATATAACCAGACAAGGGCTACATACATACGACAACCTCTACATGTCTATATAACCAGACAAGGGCTACATACATACGACAACCTCTACATGTCTATATAACCAGACAAGGGCTACATACGACAACCTTTACATGTCTATATATCCAGACATGGGCTACATACGACAACCTCTACATGTCTATATAACCAGACAAGGGCTACATACATACATACATACATACATACATACGACAACCTCTACATGTCTATATAACCAGACAACGGCTACATACATACGACAACCTCTACATGTCTATATATCCAGACAACAGCTACATACATACGACAACCTCTACATATCCAGACAACGGCTACACACATAGGAAAACCTCTACAAGTCCATATAACCAGACAAGAACTACAAACATATGACAGCCTCAAAAATTCTATGTAACCAGACTACTTCTATGTACATAAGACAACTTCTACATACCAAAAACAACCCTAGAGCTCCATGTAACCAGACAAGGACTACACACATATGACAACCTCTACAAGTCTATAACAGTAGTTCTCAACCCTGTCCTCAAGTACCCCCAACAGGCAATGTTTGTCTTTATCTTGCAGGGGTGCTTCAAATCGGAATCAATAGCTTGGTATTTTGGAAAGCTATTTTATCTAAGAAAATCTCCCAAAACATGGCTTGCTGGGGGTACTTTAGGACAGGGTTGAGAACCACTGGTCTATAAAACCAGGCAAGAGCTACATACATTCTACATACTCTACCAGTCTACGTAACCAGACAAGGACTACATACCGTATATATGACAACCCCTACAAGTCTATAAAACCAGATAAGGCTACATACATATGACAACCTTATGATTCCAAGTAACCAGACAAGGACTACATACATATGACAACCTTATGATTCCAAGTAACCAGACAAGGACTACATACATATGACAACCCCTACAAGTCTATATATACAGACATGGGTTACATACATATATGACAGCCTCAATAATTCTAAGTAACCAGACAAGCTCTACATCCCTGTGAATACATATATTGGTAGAAAGGGTATATGGGATTTTTAGGGTGCCAAGAAATATATTAAAAATATATACATTTATTTATACAAAGTGTATAAAAACTGATGTATATATACACACACACACAAATTTATAAAGTGTATAAAACATCACAGTTTTTATACACTTTATTTTTAATATATATCTGATTAGTAATTTCTTGGCAAAAATCCCATACACCGTTCCTAGCAATATTTCTAAATACCTATGACAACCATATAGTTCCATGTAACCAGAAAACCTCTACATATATATGAGTCTCTACAATTCTAGGTAACCACACAAGCTCTACATACATATGGAAGGGGCCACAGATGTGTGCTATAAATAACATATGTAATTAAGCGGCCGCTGTAAATAGCTTTCAGAGACTATTACAAATAAGGCGTAGTAATTAAAGTACGGGCTATTTAAAAGGTAAGCCATTTTCCAGCTTGTGATATTTTGGTTTGTGGGGGTGATGGAGCCCCCCCATCCTGTACATTGATGTACACATATAGGGCAGTATGGGGGGTGACGGAGCCCCCAATCCTGTACATTGATGTCTACGTATTGGTCAGTGTGTGGGGGTTGCGGAGCCCCCCATCCTGTACACGTATAGGGCAGTGTGTGGGGGTGACAGAGCCCCCCCCCCCCCATTCTGTACATTGATGTCTACGTATATGTTAATGTGTGGGGGTTGCGGAGCCCCCCATCCTGTACATGTATAGGGCAGTGTGGGGGTGACAGAGCCCCCCCCATCCTGTACATTAATGTCTACGTATAGGTCAATGTGTGGGGGTGACAGAGCCCCCCCATCCTGTACATTGAGGTCTATGTATAGGTCAGTGTGTGGGGGGGGGGTAACAGAGCCCCCCCATCCTATACATTGATGTACATGTATAGATCAGTGTTTGGGGGTGACGGAGCCCCCCCCAATCCTGTACATTGATGTCTTCGTATTGGTCAGTGTGTGGGGGTTGGGGATTCCCCACCATCCTGTATATTGATGTAAATGTATAGGACCATGTGTGGGGGTGATGGAGCCCCCCATCCTGTACATTGATGTATAGGTCAGTGTGTGGGAGTGACGGAGTCCCCCATGCTGTACATTGATGTATAGGTCAGTGTGTGTGGGTGATGGAGCCCCCTATCCTGTACATTGATGTATAGGTCAGTGTGTGGGGGTAACGGAGTCCCCCATGCTGTACATTGATGTATAGGTCAGTGTGTGTGGGTGATGGAGCCCCCTATCCTGTACATTGATGTATAGGTCAGTGTGTGGGGGTGATGGAGCCCCCTATCCTGTACATTGATGTATAGGTCAGTGTGTGGGGGTAACGGAGTCCCCCATGCTGTACATTGATGTATAGGTCAGTGTGTGTGGGTGATGGAGCCCCCTATCCTGTACATTGATGTATAGGTCAGTGTGTGGGGGTGATGGAGCCCCCTATCCTGTACATTGATGTATAGGTCAGTGTGTGGGGGTGACGGAGTCCCCCATGCTGTACATTGATGTATAGGTCAGTGTGTGTGGGTGATGGAGCCCCCTATCCTGTACATTGATGTATAGGTCAGTGTGTGTGGGTGATGGAGCCCCCCATCCTGTACATTGATGTATAGGTCAGTGTGTGGGGGGTGACGGAGTCCCCCATCCTGTACATTGATGTATAGGTCAGTATGTGGGGGTAACGGAGCCCCCCCCCCCCCATCCTGTACATTGAGGTCTATGTATAGGTCAGTGTGTGGGGGGGTGACGGAGCCCCCCCCCCCCATCCTGTACATTGATGTCAGCATGTGGGGGATGGGAGAACACAGAAGCAGGGTGCCTAGGTCTTACCGTATTGGCTCTGAGGGGTGGCAATGAGACAGGCGATCCGGTGGCGGCGGCAGATCTGGGTAACGCTGGCGACGGTTGGAGCTGGCTGGTCCCTTCGCTTCCTCTGCCTGGAAAACAAAGCATGTCTGGGATTAGCCGGTGACAATGTCTGGGGGGCCCCTGAATAGAGCAGACTGGGTGCCATTGTCAGGGTAAAGCCATGATCACACAGGGCTTTGTTATTATACAGCCATGTAGGGGACACACTGTCTGATTTAACCCCTGAGGGCCCGGCCTCCCCCCTAAGCATGCTCCTCACTCTTACCGGCCGGATGGATGGCCACGGCCGCCCCGGGTTTTCTGGTTAACATGGCGGATGAGGAGGGAGAGGCCAGAGGGGAGCTGGGATTTGAACTCCAGATCCAGGCTGTCGGTCCCCCACTACCTCCGCTCCCCGGCTTCTCCAATCAGAGCGGCAGCGCCCCGGCATCCCCGAGCTTCGTCCTTGTCTTTCTCCCGGCACCACACGGGCGGCCCCGCTGCTTCCTCCGCTCAGCTCCGCTCCCAGCCAGCCGAGCACCCGAGGGAGTCAGTGTGAGAAGGGAGAGCAGGCCCCTCCCACAGTCACTGTGATCCCCCGCCCCCTCCCAAGGATTCCTCCGCCAGGCCCCTGTACCGGGCACAGCCGAGCCGGGGGATGTGAAAGCGAGGCTGAGCTTGGCCCGAGCTGTGAGGAGAGTGCGGGCGGCGGCCACTAGTTCGAGGAGGGAGGAGATCCGTCTCCAGGTGACCAACACATCGCAAGCGGCTAGGGCGTTGCTAGGCAGCCAATAGATTTTTACTTCACATATTTAGGAAGCGTGAAAGTCATGCGGTCGGCTGTTTTTTTTTCTTAGAGTGTTCAAAGGGTCGTAAAGCTGTACTGTATATGAGAGCAGAGGAGTCACAGAGCTGTATGGAGGCCTGCTGTCAGTCATTCACCATTGGAGGCCTGCTGTCAGTCATTCACCATGGACACATGATATGTCCAGGCTTGTTCTGGGTCACTAAAGGGCGACAGTGTCAGAGCCCACACAGGTCAGCCTGGCCCACATCATATAAGGGTGGCTTCCTGTACACGCTTATTTAGGCCTACACTATACAATATGATTGTACAAAGGACGGCGTACACTATGCAATATGATTGTACAAAGGACGGCGTACACTATACAATATGATTGTACAAAGGACGGCGTACACTATGCAATATGATTGTACAAAGGACGGCGTACACTATACAATATGATTGTACAAAGGACGGCGTACACTATGCAATATGATTGTACAAAGGACGGTGTACACTATGCAATATGATTGTACAAAGGACGGCGTACACTATGCAATATGATTGTACAAAGGACGGCATACACTATGCAATATGATTGTACAAAGAACGGCGTACACTATGCAATATGATTGTACAAAGAACGGCGTACACTATGCAATATAATTGTACAAAGAACGGCGTACACTATGCAATATGATTGTACAAAGGACGGCGTACACTATGCAATATGATTGTACAAAGAACGGCGTACACTATGCAATATGATTGTACAAAGAACGGCGTACACTATGCAATATGATTGTACAAAGAACGGCGTACACTATACAATATAATTGTACAAAGAACGGCGTACACTATGCAATATAATTGTACAAAGGACGGCGTACACTATGCAATATAATTGTACAAAGGACGGTGTACACTATGCAATATAATTGTACAAAGGACGGCGTACACTATGCAATATGATTGTACAAAGGACGGAATACACTATGCAATATAATTGTACAAAGGACGGTGTACACTATGCAATATAATTGTACAAAGGACGGCGTACACTATGCAATATGATTGTACAAAGGACGGCATACACTATGCAATATGATTGTACAAAGGACGGAATACACTATGCAATATGATTGTACAAAGGACGGCATACACTATGCAATATGATTGTACAAAGGACGGCGTACACTATGCAATATAATTGTACAAAGGACGGCATACACTATGCAATATGATTGTACAAAGGACGGCATACACTATGCAATATGATTGTACAAAGGACGGCGTACACTATGCAATATGATTGTACAAAGGACGGCATACACTATGCAATATGATTGTACAAAGGACGGAATACACTATGCAATATGATTGTACAAAGGACGGCGTACACTATGCAATATGATTGTTCAAATGACGGCGTACACTATGCAATATGATTGTACAAAGGGCGGCGTACACTATGCAATATGATTGTACAAAGGACGGCATACACTATGCAATATAATTGTACAAAGGACGGTGTACACTATGCAATATAATTGTACAAAGGACGGTGTACACTATGCAATATGATTGTACAAAGGACGGCATACACTATGCAATATGATTGTACAAAGGACGGCATACACTATGCAATATGATTGTACAAAGGACGGTGTACACTATGCAATATAATTGTACAAAGGACGGCGTACACTATGCAATATAATTGTACAAAGGACGGCGTACACTATGCAATATGATTGTACAAAGGACGGCATACACTATGCAATATAATTGTACAAAGGACGGCGTACACTATGCAATATGATTGTACAAAGGACGGCGTACACTATGCAATATGATTGTACAAAGGACGGCGTACACTATGCAATATGATTGTACAAAGGACGGTGTACACTATGCAATATGATTGTACAAAGGACGGTGTACACTATACAATATAATTGTACAAAGAACGGCGTACACTATGCAATATGATTGTACAAAGGACGGCGTACACTATGCAATATGATTGTACAAAGGACGGCATACACTATGCAATATGATTGTACAAAGGACGGTGTACACTATGCAATATGATTGTACAAAGGACGGTGTACACTATACAATATGATTGTACAAAGGACGGAATACACTATGCAATATGATTGTACAAAGAACGGCGTACACTATACAATATGATTGTACAAAGGAGTGATACATCGATGTCTTCTCCCAGCAGGGATGGCTTCCCCTTCACCGGGGAATTGCTCATCAGTAGGGATTACCCTGTCCACACTGTCTGTGTTAATGAGGAATCGTGTGAATTTCTGCAGGAAAGAATTTTGCAACATCTATGGGCTGCCTAAGATCCCTTAATGCGGTCCTAGTACTTTCAGCTTTAACCCAAGCCAGCTAAAGACCAGGGGCCAGATTCTCGTAGATGCGCGCCTAATTATGCAGGCGTTGCGCATCTCAGATGCACTACGCCGACGTAACACGGAGTGGCAAGTACCGTATTCCCTAAGTAAATGCGCTCCAAGATGCGCCTGCGTCGCGTAAAATCATGGGCGTAATCCGGCGCAACTCCAAAGTAGGAGGGAAGTGGGCGTGTTGCATTATAATGAAGCGTGACCCCATGCAAATGCAGGCCGGGACGAACGGAGCATGCGCCGTGACATGGATGACCCGCGCCATGACGTGGTTGACCCGCGCCGTGACGTGGATGCCTTCTGCGCATGCGCAAAGCCTCCCTACGATGCGCCGGCGCAGGGTATATAATGCGCCCACACATGCGCCCGTGCAGCGCAAACGTCTCCCATTTTTTGGATAGTGACGGCCAAAGTTTGTGCTGGACAGGATGACAACCGTGGTTAAGGAGAGGAGGAAGAAGAATTTCTCCCCAGAGGAGAGGGCCCTTGTCGTCAGGGCCATGGAGAAGTTTGATTCGCGGCTCCATGGTGCTGACAGTGCCCGGACCAGCAAGTCCCGGAGGGATCAGATTTTAATGAGGGTCGCGTGCCAGGTCAATGCCCTCTCTCATGAGGTCCGGACACCGCAGGACATTCAGAAGAAAATGAATGACCTGCGGCGTCATGTGAAGGGCAAGCTGGCTGCCATAGCTCGGCATGCCAAGGGCACTGGAGGGGGCCCACCCTGCCCTGTCCGCCTGACTGAGGAGGAGAAGGTGGTTGCCCGCTGCCTACAGACGGAGCAGGTAGAGGGAGTTGGGGGCTATGAGTCCCAGAAGCCAGCCGTGAGGACAGGTAAGTGTGTTTTATATTATATCTGTTGTGTACATGTATGGGGGTGGAAGGGAACATGTGCCAAATGTGCGCTCCACCACTCCACGGGTTTTGATGTGTGCTTCATTGTATCTTCTCTCTCCTCTGGTTTGGGGGTTCCGGAAAGGAGTCATGAGATGGGGTCCCAGTGTATATGCAGAGTCACCTGTAAGGGAAAAGACAGGAGGATGGTAGTCATGCATGTGCCACTTCTGTTGTGCATCATGGGAGGGGATAGTCATGGCTGCCACCCATGTCACTCACCAACCAGCCAGCTGTCCCCATACATGTCCTGCTCAAAATCTTCTGGGATGTTGCTTTGACGGTAGATGTAGCTGTCATGGCTGGACCCGGGGTCTTTGGCACGGACGTGCCATATGAGGTATTTGGCATCGGCTATCACCTGTACGTTGATGGAATGCCAATGCTTCCGATTGCGGTATATGTGCTCTGTGGCACTGGGGGGCTGGAGTGCCACATGTGTGCAATCAATGGCCCCGATGGTGCGTGGGAATCCGTCAATTCTGTAGAAATCTGTCATTGCCTTCTGCCGCAGGTGCTCAGTGGTGGGTCTGATGAACTGGTTGGACATGCGTCTGAGGATTGCGGGGACAACCTGGTGCAGACATCTGCTTATGCTGGTTTGTGACATCCCAGCCACCACTCCACTTGTACGCTGGAATGATCCACTGGCCAGGAAATGCAGTGTTGCCAGTACCTTCACCAGTGGCTGCAGTGCACGTGAGCGGTATGTCTGGCTGGTGATGTCATCCTGCAGGGCTGTGGTTATTTCCAGGATGGCAGCAGGGCTGAATCTGAAGATGCGATACACCTCCTCATCACCCATGCCAAAGAGCCTCATGCGCGCTCGGTAGATCCTCTCACGTGCCCGCCTCCTCCTACTCCTCCTTCTATGTGCCTCTTCCTCTGCATACCTTAGTAGTGATAAGACCATGGCTGGCCCTGGCATCATTGGCATACGAATGTGTTGTCCAGTAAGTGTGATTGCTCAGCTAGTCCGTTACGGTGCTGCTGTAGTTGCTCTCCAGCTGACTTGCACACGGCCTTGAGCAAAGTTACCCGTGCTTTTATGAGGGGTATGTTTACTCAAGGCTTTCGAGTTACGCGCACCACGAGTAGCCAACGCCGGACGCGCGTAGTTTCGGGAATACGCGCATCTCCCTCATTTGCATATTTGCATGCTAATTCAATGGGAACTGAATATTTTTCATGCGTAACTATGCGCCTACGCCGCGCTAGCTTAATGCATTTTCGCCGCACAGACGGAAATTTTTTTCGCGCGTATGTGGTTCTGTGTTTACCGTGTATCGATACGCAGGCGAACATTTACTATTACGCCGCGCATATACATTTACGCAGGCGTAGCGCCTCTGAGAATCTGGCCCCAGCTTTACAGCTTTAGGTGGTTGTAAAGGCAGAAGGTTTTTATCTTTTTGGGGGACTCTCTCTCCTGATTGGCTAAGACACAGCAGCGGCACAATTGGCTCCTGCTGCTGTCAATCAAAGTCAGTTAGCCACTCAGGAGAGAGAGGGGGAGAGGCCAAACCACAGCTCTGTATCTGACTGGACACAGGGAGCTGCAGCTCGGGTGTCCCCATAGCAAGCCACTTGCTGTGGGGACACTGAACAGGAGGGAGGGGCCAGGATCACCGAAGAGGGACCTGAGAATAGGAGGAGCTGGGCTGCTCTGTGCAAATCCATACACAGAGGTAAGTATAACATGTTTTTTTTATTTTTATAGAAAAAAAAAACAGACTTTACAATCACTTTAAATTATAACTAAAGGCAAACCTTCATTGCTGTCTTTGCCCCCATTCAGAGATTCACCCTTTTCAATGGTCCAGATCAGGGGTCTCCCAACTATGGCCCTCCAGTTGTTCAGGAACTACAATTCCCATCTTGCCTAGTCATGTCTGTGAATGTCAGAGTTTTACAATGCCTCATGGGACATGTAGTTGCGCAACAGCTGGAGAGCCGACATTTGGAGATCCCTGGTCCAGATCAACGATGTCACCAGGAATATAAATGAACGTAAATCCAACATTTTAAGTGACCTCTGGACCAGCAATAGAGGGTAAATCTTCCAATAAGCACACTTGTTTCCATGACAACTGCCTAAGGCAGGCTATACAATGGTTCAAATCTTGGCTGATTTAGCAGGAGCCAGCCAGGATTCAAACCGTGTATGGGCAGGCTGAAGGTACCAAGCTGATCGTAAAGGCTTCACTGCCTGTTTCCCTTAGTCAGGATGGAGGCGCCAGGACCGAGCGATCGCGGGCCGGGGCCCATCATCGCGGGCGCCTAGGACAGGTAAGTGTTCTTATTAAAAGTCAGCAGCTACAGTGTTAGTAGCTGCTGACTTAAAAATTAAATACAAATTTGCAGGTGGAATCCCGTTTTAAGGGCCAATTCACACTAGGGCGCTGTGTGATATCGCATGTGATTTGCACCCTGACTGCAGTGATTCACAAATCGCATGCAATGTTCATGCAATTTCAGCCATACAGATAGTATGGCTGAAATCGCATCGCACAGGACCCTTTTTTTGGTTCGCCCCAGAATTAGATCGCATGTGTATTCACACCCATGCGATCAGATTCATGTCCAAACTGACAGTTCGCAGTGCGATATGCGAGCTGAAATGGGAGTGTCATTAACAATGTATTGACACTTCCCAACAGTTCGCATATGGCAGTGTGAACTGCCGTGCGAGTCATGTGCGATGCGGTAACCCGCAGGGGATTCGCAGGGTTCCCGCATCGCACTAGCGTGAACCCAGCCCTAATCGACTCCATACTTCTATTTAATATTAAATGAAAAAAAAAATGTTTTCTTTATATACATTACACACACTTTCATATACTTTATATATACTTTTATATACTTGAATTACAAAAAAAAACTACTCTTCAATGAGGCTCTCCTGCACTGCAAAAGTTAAATGCTCGTTAACTCTAGGGCCGAAGGAAGTGATGACACAGGAAGTAAGAAGGAATTCCCCCAATGACATCACAGTAATAGTTTAGAACTCTTCCTCGTGCTACCCCCAAAAAAAATCTTGCTGTGTGTGACTTTGATGCTCATTTCCATGCTGTTTGTAATTTTGCGATCTCTCAGACATCAGAGCAATGATCCTAGATGAGTACAGCCACAGGAAGGAGCTGGCCAGTGTACAGGTCTGGATATAGACTAGGGCAGCAACCAGAAACACAAATTAGCATGCTGCTGTGCTGCTGCGGCCAGCTTGGTGACAGAGCTGTGTTTGTGTGGTTGCTTGTGAGCTCAGGCTGTTCTTTTGTATGGCACAGTGCATGAAGCGTGGAGGAGAAGGGCTTCCCTGGGGAGGAGGAGCAGCTGCCCCCAGGAGCCCCTCCCCCCTCCTCTGGTCTTCTTACTGTCAGGCAGGACTGTGATCATGTCAGGGGTACAGCACAGGAACTGGCACGCCCTTCACTAGAATGTGCATGTGTTCAGGCTGTCCTCACTACAAAATAATGTCCCTGGCAAATCTGGAACTCTTCCAGTTGTGCAAAACGGATCCTTTTCTGTTTATAGCATACATACTTTTGCATCATGCTGATTTTTTGGACTCATACAGTATACTCCTTTCCCTAAAGCTAATATAGGATCTATATTTCATGCCATGTGTTAGGATTCATACACACAGGCATACAGTATGGGCCAGATTCAGGTAGAGTTGTGCTGGAGTATTTCGATATGCGCCGCGTAACTGTGAATATGCGCCGTCCTTTCTATGTGGCCGTACCCAAAAAACTAGATGCGACAGAAAACGGGCCATTTCCGATCGGCTTAACTTTCCGACGCCAGAGTCTCGTCAGCGCATAATTTCGCTTGGCGCATCAGTCGCGCCTATTGATTTCCCCTGCAAATATGCAAATGAGGGAGATTTCCCGATTCGCGAACGGATTAGCACTATACGCTGGCTACATGCGCCGCACGTATCTCGTCCGTCCGGCGCAAAGTTATTTCTACAAATAGCTGCTTTATCTTTACTCCAGACAGCCACAGGTCAGCAGCTTTACCGACGATAAGAGCTAGCTGAGCACCCCCACTTGCAGGACAACACCTCTGTCCATGCTTGTCTGTCAACTTTTACAGCCATGGAGGAAGACATCATAGGTCTCCATAGCCGAGATGACGGCTGACAGCTCCTGGCCTTTAGAGTTCAGCTTTCTCCTGTGTTTGCGGGGAACGGGAGCAGCCATCTCAGAACAAAAGTAACTTCACTGCGGGGAGGGGGAACAGGATATACTTTAGTGCCGGAATGGCGCATCTACGGGCGCATTTAAACGCCCAACGGAACGCATTGCGCTGATGTTTCCCGTGAAGTGGTGCCGACGGAAGTTGTGAGCATGCACACAAGGGGGCAAGTGAAGCCTCACTTACTGCGCATGCTCCGTGGATGATGCGCTGAACGTAAGCCTCTGCGCTGGGCTCCGCCCATCATTTACATATGATCACACCCACTTCCACTTGCGTCGGGTTACGCCAGCGCATTTTCGTTACTCCGGCGCAAGTTTAGGAGCAAGTGCTATGTGAATTACAGTACTTGCGCCGAAAGTGTCGGCGGAGTAACGTAAATGAGAAACGTTACTCCAAAGTAAAGAAGCGCCCATCTACCTGAATCTGGCCCTATGTGTTCAGATCTATCATTTATACATACTGGCCTGGATTCACAGAGCACTTACACCGACATATAACAAGTTACGCCGACTAAGTGCAAATGTGCGCCATCGTATCTGTGCGCCAGACCCACAAACAGAGATATGCCTAAAACCAGGCTACACCCCGCCAATGTAACTTACTTCCACCGGCGTAGGGTGGGCTTACATTTAGGCTGGGTGCTTGGTGCCGCTACCATTGATTAGCCATTCAAGCATGCAAATTAGGTAAATACGGCGATTCACAAACGTACGTGCGCCCGACACAGGCTACGCGCGGTGCGCGTAAGTTCAAGTTATTCCCCATAAAGGAGGTGTAACTCAGCAACAGACATGCTCAGGTCTGCACCAGGGAACACAAGCCGGCGTATTTTACGTTGGACGTGTGTCTGGCTGGGCGTAGGTTACGTTAACGGCGTACACAGTGATCCGGCGTATCTTAGGCAGTTGTTCCCGACGTTGTTGTGAGCATGCGCGGCGCATGCACAGTTCGTTATACGCACTTGTCTGGTGCTCGGCCCATCATTTGCATGGGGTCACGCCTCATTTGCATGGATCACGCCCACTTCCACTTACGCTGGCCTGTGCCTTCGAAAATACTCTACGCTGGCACATTTTGGTGAGCAATGGCTTGCTGAATGCAGTGCTTTCCTCTCCGCGCTGCGCCGGCGTAGCGTACTGTGTGTGCGATACGCCGGCGTAAATGTGCGCCCACTCTCTCTGTGAATCTGGGCCACTGTATATACTCAAGTATAAGCCGCCCGAGTATAAGCCTAATTTTGACACAAAAAAATGGTAAAATGTATTGACTTGAGTATAAGCCTAGGGTGAGAATGCAGCAGCTACTGTAAGCGGAAAATAGGGTCATCAATGGCCATTTGCACGCCTCACTGTGCCCATTTGCAACCTCACTGTGCCCATTGCAACCTCACTGTGCCCAATGCAGTCTCACTGTGCCATACCTCACTGTGCCCATTGTAGTCTCACTGTGCCATACCTCACTGTGCCTATTGCAGTCTCACTGTGCCTGAGTACCTGAATTGTAGACAAGCGTCCATTTTTTAAAAGTCGCGGCTTCCTCCTGGCGTTCCATTCCGTGATAGGTATTTGACACAGTGTTCTGCCTATCACAGAGGTCCTTTCATCCTCCCAGCAGACACTGTGTTCAGTGTTCCACCAATTACGGACAATTTTTCATCCTCGGACAAGAGAACTTGCAGTGCACTTGTAGTGCACAGTGGATATGCCTTTAGTAAATCAACCCCACAGTGTTTCTAGTACGTGTAGCGCTCACCCCCGAAGGAGCCGCTGATTAGTTTGGGACCGGTATGTTAGGTTACCAGTGAGTCTTGTCTAGGGATAAAATTAGTGAAGGTGGTTAAAGAGCAAGTGTCCAGACATCAACTTGAGTTTTCAATGCTTAATTCCAAGGCCCAACATGGCCAACATCAACATGGCACACAATAGAGAAAAGGTTGATGAGCAAAGAGAGAACTGTAGTATCAGGCCTTGGATATCAGAGAGAGAGCAAGCCTGCTCTCAGCACAGTCAAGTTCAAACGTCGCCACTCTCCTCAGAGTGGGCAAAGTGCCCCCCTGACAGGTGATTTACTCGAGCCTGGCAGCCGAAGGGGCCACTTTCAAACAAAGTCACTGGGAGGAAACAGGGCCTCTGCCACAGGCCTAGTGAATTCTCTTAGATTTGTCAAAGGTTAGAACCAATGAATTCTCCCAGTAAGTCCAATTTCAAGGTCACCAATTGACAGCTGAAGTGTACCTGTCATGTGGCATGGTGACCGGATCCCCGGTGGTTGGTCCAGGCCTCGCGGACAACCTCTGCCTCTGGGTTCTCCCGATCCGATTCCCCACCGCTCTGATTGGCTGCTGGGAGAAGGTGGGTCTGTCAGAACCCCTTCTAGCGCCGACTGTCACTCAGGGGTAATAACACCCCCCTGACACGCAGACCGACCTACAAGGCAGTTCCAAATGGCAGCAGCCCAAATTTAGGCAATTTGTGAATGGGAGTAACTTAACTCTCCCATTCCCCACTAACTTTAGCGTAGCACCTCACCAATAGGGGGGGGGGGGGCGCTACATACATATATAGTTACTTTTGGTTTTTGGGTAGCTCGCAAGACTATTACATATACTTTGATAGAGTAGTGTTTCACGGAGGGTAAAAAAAAGTCCATATTTTTTTGCTTTTGTTGTTGCAATGTGAAGCAATGTGAAGCTTTCATGCTAGTGATTAAGCGTAGTAATTTAAAGAGAATGTGTCATTTTGTAGGAAAGCTCAGGGAAGATGAACATACTAGCCACATAGTAGTGAGAACCTGTCTTCCCCCACAGATAACTCTCCCAAATGGCCATCCTCAGTTCTGAAGTCTGCAACATGTTACATGAGTAGACTTCCCTTTCCTATTCAATACAAAGTAATTATGTGCAAACAATAATCCCACACTTTGCATTCCAAACAGTGGACACCCAAGCTTGTGTGTATTCAACCTGACTTCTCATGGTATTTCACCCCATTAATCATATCTAAACCTGTCATGAGATGCTGAGGATTATTCCAGCAAGCAGCATGTACAGGAGGATACCAAAAAGAACATATCGGCAGCACATCGGCTAAGTGGTTAGTACTTCTGCATAGCAGCTATAGGGTCGTTGGTTGGATCACAACCACTGCACTACCTACCTGGATTTCCTCCCCCACCCCAAACACATACTGAAAGGATAATTGGCACTAGTATGTGTATGTAGGATTCTGCGCATTTCCACTCTTCCTCCGGACTGTGGGATCTTAATTTCTAAATGAAATGCAACATTTTCCAGTCAGTGATGATTTTGGGGAGCTATTGCATATGCTGGTGTTGGTCCACTGTGTTTCATCAATTTCAAAGTCAGTGCAGCCCTCTGCCAGGAAATTCAAGAGCGCGTCATGCTTCCCTCTGCTGACCAGCTTTATGGAGATGCTGATTTCTTTTTCCAGCAAGACTTGGCACCTGCTCACACTGCCAAAAGTACCAATACTTGGTTTAATGACCATGGTATTACTGTGCTTGACTGGCCAGCAAACTCGCCCTGACCTGAACCCCATAGAGAATCTGTGGGGTATTGTGAAGAGGAAGATGAGACACCAGACCCAACAATGCAGACGTGCTGAAGGCTGCTAGCAAAGCACCCTGGGCTTCCATAATACCTCAGCAATGCCACAGGCTGATCGCCTCCATGCCACGCCGCATTGATGCAGTAATTTATCCAAAAGGAACCCCCGACCAAGTATTAAGTGCATACTATGCTGTATATGGTCATACTTTTCAGGAAGCCAACATTTCTGTATTTAAAAAACTTTTTTTATTGGTCTTATGAAATATTAAAATTTTCTTAGATACAGAATTTTGGGTTTTTACTAGCTGTGAGCCATAATTATCAAAATTAAAGAAAGACATGCTTGAAATATATCATTCTGTGTTTAACACATCTATATAAAATGTATCAGTTAACACTTTTTAAATGAAATTCCTGAAATAAATTAACTTTATGATGATATTCTAATTTTATGAGATGTACCTGTATATGTGTAATTGAAAGCGCTATATAAGTACCCGTAATAAATAAACATATGCTGGACACTGCACCATTTTTTTTCTATGAAAGGATCAATATGCTAGATGTGTGTCAGAGAACCAAACGTGGAAGAACTAACAGACCTGTCCTGCACGGACCAACGAGCACGATGCGCATGCGCGTGCAGACGCGCACACGCACGCAAGTACGCGCGCGCACGCGCACACGAGCAACAACGCTGTGAATTCAGTATTCTTCACTACGCATGCGCGCGCGCCAGTACGCACGCAATGCGGGCGGGACTCCTGGCGTCAGTGCCCTATTAAAGGCTTGCTGCAGCAGTGACCAACTGCTGCATGATCTTCAGCACTTGGTGTGATCCTAAGTTCCTTGTTCCTGTTTCTCGGTGTTCCGGTTGACGACTCGGCTTGCCTGACCAGACTTCTCCGTGCATGACACCTGGCTTGTCTCTCGGCTTATCCTTTTGTCTTGACCCGGTCTGCTTGTTCCAGTAGATGACCTCAGCTTGCCTTCTGACCTGTTCCAGTCACCTCCTGCTCCCTGTGCATGACTACCGGCTTGGCTCCTGACTCCGCCCCTGGGTTTTCCTGACAGTCTACTTCATCTGGTACTTCCGTGGTACCCTCTGCCTGACTACGTATCCTGGCGTACAGCTGATCCCCAACATCACTCAGCAAGTCGCAGCTGGCAACCCTTGCATCTTTGGGCTGAGCACCCCCTGTGTCACCTCCAGGGTGCGCTCTGCACTTGGTAGTACGGGAAGCCCTCTCAGCACTTCGGCCTCTGGTAAGGTACGTGACAATGTGAGATTCACATCACCACATATGCCATTACTTAGGTTACATTACTTAGGCTACAGTTTTACTTTTTCTGTAGCATTTACAAAGACAATCAAAACGATACGCAAAAGCATATCGCATATGAAAAGTTTGTTACCATACATTATTTGCATGCAGGATTTAGCCCTAGGTGTCTGCATTAAAATGTATTAAAATGTATATCGCGCATGCGCATGCGCGGGAGTGACGTCATTGCCGCTCCGGCGAGTCACAGCGCCCGAGCGGCGATACCCGGAAGTCATTCCCGGTATCATGGCGGCGACGGAGGACGTGTCTGAGGACCGCTGCGGGGGGCTTCGATCTAAGGTAAGTAATTGATAATTGGCTAGTATGCTAGCAGGGGCGGGCTGACAACTCATGGGGCCCCCGGGCAATAGAAGATTATGGGGCCCAGCTTACAGATGGCCACTACGCCAGGAGGCAGGGCAGCTAAAATCCCAGGATTTTCACATCAAAAGCATGTCGGTTTCAGACATATCAGGGACAGATGTAAAAAAAACACAGATATTTACATACTGTCCCTGGTTTTATTGAACCTGGCAACCCTGATGGGGCCCCCTAGTGGCATGGGGCCCTCAGGCAGTGCCTGAGAGCTCCAATGGTCAGTCCGCCCCTGTATGCTAGTAATACTAGCTCATTATGCCTTTGCCTTGCAGGTTTTTTTATTTTTATTTTTTATACAACCGCTTTAAAGTAATTGTAAACAATCACCTTGTAAAACAACCCATTCAGTATACAATTGAAATTAAAGGTAAAACATTTGTGTATAGATATAAAAAAATTATAAATACCCTTTTTCCCTTTAAAAAAAAAAGGTGATCACATTCCCTCTGTTCTCAGATGCATAAGAACTGGGGGAAGGAGAAGCAACATAATGCTAAGCTTGCCAGTGAATGGCTGTGCGGGGGGGTGTTAGGACAAGTCTGATCATTGTATGAAAGCAGACTGAGTTTCCAGCATAGCTAGAGAACTGACCACGGTGTGTTCTCTTGCTTTGTGTAGTTAGTTTTTAATAGGAAAACAGAGGGACTGCCAGAATCACTAGGGATTTCACACAAAGGAAGCAATACAATATTTGTTCATATAAGTACATGGTACAGCCCATATCAGGAAAATGAAATGCTGGGGTAACAAACACTTTAACATACCTTTAGCGTCAAACTAGCAATAACTGCAAGGAGGGTAATTGTGGACCCTTATGAGGCCGTGTACACACGGCAGAGAACCTCGACGGGCAGAACACATCGTTCCGCCCGTCGAGGTTCCCTGCCGGCCGTCGAAATCGGCAAAACCGCCCGTCGGGAATGGCAACCAGCCATTCTTCCAGGCGGGCCGTCGAGCAAATAGAGAGCGTGCTCTCTATTTCTGCTCGACGGGCTTCCCGACGGGAAGCTCGCCGAGAGTGTACACACGGCCGAGGTCCTCGCTGGAATGCAGCTTCCAGCGAGGTTCTCGCTGGTTTCCAGCGAGAACCTCGGTCGTGTGTACACGGCCTTAGATGCAATAAATGAATACTTTGTGAGGTGAAATAAGGACTTATAGTAGGACTTCCAACACCTAACTGCTTATTTCAATTCTAAACCTATGTATTTGTATTTTGGAATTGAATAAGTGAAAATTATCATGAGATAAAATAAGTAATTGATAAAATAGCAGATCCATTTTAATGAACTGAGCCTTGTGTGGCTGCTATAGGTGCAAGGTTCCAGTATAGCAGCCTTTCTCAACAAGGGTTCCTCAAGAGGCTGCAAGGGGTTCCTTGAGCAATGAGCACCTTCTGCTTCTCAGATAAAATTGATGACAAAAAGATTTTTCTAGATATCTGTAAGGCTCTGTACACACGATCAGACATGTCTGATGAAACTTGTCCGACGGACTGTTTTCATCAGACAACTCTGAACTTGTCTGATGGTCTAATGTGCGTACACACCATCGGACAAAAATCAGATTAGACCAGAACGTGGTGACATAGAACACAACGACGTGATGAAAAAACGAAGTTCAATGTTTCCAAGCATGCGTCAACTTGATTCTGAGCATGCGCGGGTTTTTGGTCCGATGATTTTGTGTACTAACCATCGAACCTGTTCGACGGACAGGTTTCCATCGGACAGGTTTTAAAGCATGTTTTAAAACTTTGGTCCGCTGGAAAACAGTCCGATAGGCCGTACACACCATCGAACATGTCCGCTGAAACTGGTCAGTTTCAGCAGACATGTTCGATCGTGTGTACGCGGCCTAAGAGTGGGCGGGGAGTTGTCTTCCCAATGACCACAAGTGTAAATAACACTCTTCCCAATGACTATCACACTAATGTTCCATGAGCTGTATATATAACTATCAACAAGAGCTCCTTGAGACCTGAAGGTATTTTAAGGGTTCCTCCATATTAAAAGGTTTGAGAGAGGCTGGAGTATAGGATTCCGCTCCCTTATCCTCTCCCACTAGAAGGCTCCCCATGGTGCTTGGAAGCCCTTGGTGGGCAGTGCCATTGAGTATATTTGAGAAGCTGCCTGCTGCTAGATGGTCCTACTTTGGGTGTCCATAGGTCTAGAGCAGTATAGCTGAACAAGTTGGAAATATAAAAAACGTTAAACAGCCCAATCCATGTTTAGTTGTCATATCAAGCTTTCAAAATTGGGGAGCAGAGATTAGTCTATTGATAAACGCTCTTTACCAGATCAGAGATAGGCAACTCCAGCAATACAGCAGACATAGCTTTTTAACCACTTCAGCCCCGGACCATTTTGCTGGTCAATGACCGGGCCACTTTTTGCGATTCCCACAGATAGAGCTTTCTTTTGGTGGTATTTGATCACTTTATTAAAAATTATATTTTTGCTGTAATAATTATCCCCGAAAAATATATAAAAAACATATTTTATCCTCAGTTTAGGCCAATACATATTCTTCTACATATTTTTCGTATAAAAAAAATTGCAATAAGCGTTTATTGATTGGTTTGCGCAAAAGTTATAGCGTCTACAAAATAGGGGATAGTTTTATGGCATTTTTATTAATATATTTTTTTTTACTAGTAATGGCGGTGATCTATGATTTTTATCGGTACTGCGACCTTATGGCGGACACTTCGGACACTTTTGACACATTTTTGGGACCATTGGCATTTTTATAGCGATCAGTGCTATAAAAATGCATTGATTACTGTAAAAATGTCACTGGCAGGGAAGGGGTTAACACTAGGGAACATTCAGAGGGTTAATTATGTTCCCTCATTGTTCCCATACATTGTATGAACATACGATCAGTCATTTCTCCCCCTGAAAGAACCGGGAGCTGTGTGTTTACACACACAGCTCTCGGTTTTCGCTCTGTAACGAGCGATGGCGGGTGCCTGGCGGTGATCGCACTCGCATCAGGACCAAGGGCAAGCAGGGGTGCGCGCGTGCCCCTAGTGGCCGCAATGCAGAATCACATTATATTACGTGATTTTTGCGCAGCCGAGCCGACCTGCAGCCGTAAATCTACGGTGGGCGATCGGCAAGAGGTTAAGGCTGTAAATATTGTCAATATTTTCAAAGCTCCTGGGGAGTATATTACTATGGACACAACACCATAGTTATGCAGCCCTGTAGAAACATACTTTAAAATAAAATAACAAAGCATGTTGTTTGGGACAATAGCTCAGCGCCAAGTTAGAATGGGTAGAGTGACTGTTCATTGGAGAGATCTTCTGGTAATAACACGTTGTTAGGGTTGCACAGTTTGTATACACGGCAGTACTGTGACCTGTGGGATCACATTAGTGACGTGCTTTTGGAGTTTGTTTTACTCATCCCCATCAGACTCTGGATTGTAGAAGTTGCTGGCAGTCATTACTATTGTGTGAAATCGATTAACTAAAAGAATTCATTCACTGGCTAGTAGTCATGAGTTGATACTGTGCCTCATGAAAAAGATCAGTGTACAAAATCTGGTCATAATGTCCAGCCAAGAACAATTTAGAACAAGCATTGAACACTTTTGGAGCAAACATGCAGGTTTAACTGATTTTAGAACGAAAAGCGAAGCTAACAAAGAGATCAGCCATTAGATTAAAGGGTCAGTCAATCCAGTTCATTGAAATTCCAGTTGTGGGTGGATGCTGCTGATGGAATCCCCCTGCTAGTTTTTTGCATAATAAGGGCTGCCATAATAAGGGCTGCCACCAGGCTGGTACTTTACTGCCCTGTCCTGTAAAATTGGCACCAAGGTTACCAATGTACCTACTAAAAAATGATTTTTTTTTGTGGGGACAACCTTATAAATTACGCAAACTTACTTAAAGGGGTTGTAAAGACTTTTTATTTTCTAAATAGGTTCCTTTAAGCTAGTGCATTGTTGGTTCACTTACCCTTTCCTTCAATTTCCCTTCAAAATGTTTTTTTTTCTTTGTCTGAATTTCTCACTTCCTGTTTCTCCTCAGTAAGCTTGCCCCCATCTACCGAGCCGTTCTGGCTGGGGGTTAGTCAGCGTACTCGCCCCCTCTCTTGGTAATACATACTGTGTTCAGTGTCTCCCTGCAGGGATGTAGTCCCAAGGGAGGGGGTGAGCACACTGACTAACCCCCAGCCAGAACGGCTCGGATGATGGGGGCAAGATTACTGAGGAGGAACAGGAAGTGAGAAATTCAGACAAAGAAAAAAAGTTTTTAGAAGGGAAATCGAAAGAAAGGGTAAGTGAATAATTTAGAAAATAAAAAATTAACCTTTACAACCCCTTTAAAACTTAACTGAAGTTTAACTTGTTTCTGTAAAATGCTGTTTACATTCATTCCCCATAAAGATCTCAGAATCATTCTAATGGTCCCCATATGCATTCATTTCCTTTATGCTTGTATCTACAATTCAGTTTCTCAATATCTCCCGTTGTACTTATTTAGATGCACTGACAGCAGAGACTACAAGTGTAAGGCCCTTTCCACACTTAAGTGACAATATCGTACTGCATTTCACTGCTTTTTTGTGTGTGTTTTATAGCATTTTTTATGGCACAACAATCGAGTCATACGCTTTAGCATGTTTGCAGAAAGCGGCCAGTAATACTAGTTTCTGCTACACCCATGTTTGAACAGGGGGCCTAAGTGATAATGAGTGATGAGGCTGAGTGAAAGAACAAATTCCTGGTATTACTTTTGACCAGCATATCCCCCCCTCCTCCACTAGCCACTGGATAGTGCAGACTTTAGCTGTGCTGTTGATGTGTTGATTACTGTTCTAGAAGCAGCCCTGATAGAATGTAATGAAGCAACTGATTGACAGAATGCATAGCTAAAGTCTACACCAAGAATCTCCAAACTATGGCCTGTGCGCCAAATCTATTCCTCTGCAAGATTTTATTTGGGACTTCGAGGAATGGAAGGGACCCTGATGTGAACCCTCATGTAAGGAGAGACTCTGCTGTAAAGGGGACTTTGATATAAAGGACAATTCAGGAGGGGGGGGGGGGGCTCTGATGTAAGGGGTTCTGATAGGGAGTCTCAAATAAGAGGGAACTCTGATAGGCTCAAATGTTTTTGCAATTTCTTTGCTTTGATTTTTTTTTCTTTTGCTGTTGTTCTAAATCAGATCATGCAGATCAAACTCAAGTAAAACAATATTCATTCATTTAAATTTAATTCATTCTTTTAAAAGTGATTTTTGTAAAATATACAAGGTGGTCCTTGTATTGAAAAGTTTGGAGGACTTTGGTCTACACCATCCAGTGGTCAGCTCCCTCCCTAGAACATGCTCATTTAAAGGGTGTCCAGGGATTTGTTCTACAGGCAGCGCTAAAAAGAACCATGGGAGATCTTTCCTGCTGTCTGTTTCAAAGAGCTGGAAAAACAGCTGCTGCAGCTACAGTGATAGACTGAAGGTAAAAGTAAGAAAAACATTTTCAAACAATACTAATACAGTTTTCTGTGTCATCAATGTTAATGCTCTTTATTCATACCTAATGTAATTAATGTGAATTTAGGATTCCTTTAAAGTGACTCTGTCATGAGAAGATGACGGTGTCTGCCACTGGTGACCTTATCTTTGAGAATGTTAGTTCCCTGGATCTCATACTGATGCTCTGGTTTCAATCAAAGTATAGTGTGACAGGAAGTCAGGTAAATCTGTGTATGTTGTCCCAGATGGAAGATACTTTTCTGCCTTGTGTAGACAATACACCAATTACTATTGGACGTCGGCTGTAGAAATGGCCAGAGAGGTTTGGGGAGTTAGAAGCCTTCAGCTGTTCAAAATGAAGCAATTAAAGCCCCTATATAATAGCCCAAGGATAACGACTGATTGCTGGATCCTGGGGCTTTGTGAAGTGAAGGAGCAGTCAGAAGCACTTCTGAAGAGGTGAGGTGCTGATGGATATTTCTGTGTGAGAAATATCAAAGAGACTTTTTTGTTGTTTTCTGCTGTAGGACCAGCAGTGTCTGCCCAGCAGTAGGCTATGCCAGGCTCCATAGGTAGGTTCCTGTGTTGGGAAGGTAGACGCCCCAAGTGGCCAGGGTTTATTTTATGTTTTGTTTTGTTCATGCTGTTTTGATGCTTGCACGTGTATCCCGCAAGATGGAAAAATAAACCATATCATTTGTTTTCAGTCATCCTCAAGTGCCTTTTTGTACAGTTCAGCGTGTAGTGAACCCATAGAGGGGGTCACACACACCCGCTACCAAGTTAATCTCTCACATATGGTGGAGAATGCGGGCAGTTAACCACTTAAGGACCGCCTACTGCACATTTACGTCGGCAGAATGGCATGGCTGGGCACATCAACGTATATATACGTTGATTTTAGTACCCAGCCGTGGGTCACGGGCGTGCGCCCACGGCGCGCTCCCGTGACCTGGTCCGAAGCTCCAGGACCGGGACCGCGAGATTCCCGGACCCGATCGCCGCTGCAGTGCGGCGATCCGTCCCTGGAGTGGAAGAACGGGGAGAGCCGTGTGTAAACACGGCTTCCCCGTGCTTCTCTGTGGCCGTAGCATCGATCGCGTCATCCCTGTAATAGGGGGACGCGAGCGATGACGTCACACCTACAGCCACACCCCCCTACAGTTGTAAACACACACATAGGTCACACATCCCCTACAGCGCCACCTGTGGTTAACTCCTAAACTGCAACTGTCATTTCCACAGTAAACAATGCAATTTAAATGCATTTTTTGCTGTGAAAATAACAATTGTCCCAAAAATGTGTCAAAATTGTCCGAAGTGTCCGCCATATTGTCGCAGTCATGAAAAAAATCGCTGATCGCCGCTATTAATAGTAAAAAAAAAAAATTAATAAAAATGAAATAAAACTATCCCTTATTTTGTAAACGCTATACATTTTGCAAAAACCAACCGATAAACGCTTATTGCGATTTTTTTTACCAAAAATACGTAGAAGAATACGTATCGGCCTAAACTGAGGAAAAAAATGTTTTTTTATTTATTTTTGGGGGATATTTATTATAGCAAAAAGTAAAAAATATTGCATTTTTTTTTAAAATTGTCGCTCTATTTTTGTTAATAGCGCAAAAAATAAAAACCGCAGAGGTGATCAAATACCACCAAAAGAAAGCTCTATTTGTGGGGAAAAAAGGACGCCAATTTTGTTTGGGAACCACGTCGCACGACCGCGCAATTGTCAGTTAAAATGACGCAGTGCCGAATCCCAAAAAGGGGCAAGGTCCTTTACCTGCATTTTGGTCCAGGTCTTAAGTGGTTAAAGTAAACCCAAAATGGAGGAGATGCTGAAACAGCTGATTATAGCAAATGCAAATCAACAGCGGAACCTTGCAGCTCAACAACAGGCTCACCAAGAGAGCATTGCAGCTCAACAACAGGTTCACCAAGAGAGCATGGCAGGTCACAAAGAGAGCATGGCAGCTCACCGAAAGAGCATTGCAGCTCAACGACAGGCTCATCAAGAGAGCCTTGCAGCTCACCGAGAAAGAATGGCAGGTTGGGAACGGAAACACCAGCAGCAAATGGAGGCCATCGTGAAACTATTTGAGAGAACAGAGGAAAAGGATAGCAAGCCCTCTCTGATTGAGAATCCAGAGGACCATACTGCTATGGAGGTTACCACGTCTGTTGTTGAGACGGAATCATCAACGGAGTGTAGTACTTCACCAGAGGAACAAGAAGTGGAGCCAGAGGAGTGTGCCCTGGCATAGCCTGAAACTCCCGAAGTGAAGGAGCCGCCATTAGTAGTAGAAGAGTCTGTAGAGCCTGTTGAATCCAATGTTGTGAATGGCGTTCCAGAGGTCAAACCAGACAAGACCAAACCAGAAGAGAAAGACCCTCATGTACAAGAAGATGCTGAGGAGGTCCTGGCTGTCCCCGCAGTAGCAGCTCCTATGAAGCTGAATCAACGGTCTGACAGTTCTGCTAAATACAGTAGAGAACCTTTAGCAAATACTTTGAAGAAACTTGATGATCCAGCTACCAAAACTGTTAACTTGGAACCTGAACCCAACAAGTTTAAAGGCAAGATTTTGGATTGCTCCAAATTTTTTCGCAAAGCCAAATTGCTGCATTACCATATGAAGTATTTCCCTGGCGTTGACAAATCAGAGCAGGATCAGAGTCCTGTCACGAGACATATGCAGACAAGAGGCTCTTTAGCTCACGAAAAGGCCAGTCAGTAAAGCTCAAAGAGAAGACGCACCACAAACAGTTCAACAAAAGCAAGGAGAACTTAATCCAGAAGTCTCATCGCAAGCCAGACAAGCTGTCTGAAAGTGTTAAAGAAAAATTCAAAGATTTCTTGAGTCTGAAGTCAAAGAAAAAGAAGAAGAAAAAGAAAGCAAAGTCAGAGCTGTCTGGTAGTGATTCTAAGGAGCTCTCACCGAAAAAATTACAACCTTCAAAGCTCAACAGTGATTATAAGGCCCTGTGTTCCAGTAAAAGCAGCGATCATGGATGCCGTCCATATACAAGACTAAGTGATAAGACGCTCAGCGATTCTTGCCCGGAAAGCTTACTTTGGAGTGATGAGGATTACAACGAAGAGATCGTTGTCACGCATGCTCATGGTTTTCTAAATGTTGGCCGCAACAGGAGCAAGTACAGCTCTGCCAAGCAAAGACTTGTGATGGACAATATGGATGAGAATGCTATGGATGCAAATATGGGTGAACTGTTAGATCTCTGCTCAGGAAGGTTTTACCAATCACAGTCCAACACCAGCCAGCCTGATGCAAATGACTACAAGATAGGGGTTATGGATGAGTTGCTTGCTCTGGAAAATTTGTCTGTCAAGATTAGTGTTGCTCACGAATATTCGCATTGCGAATATTCGCTACGAATATTGCATATTCGAGTATTCGCGAATAACTTGAATATTGCGGCGAATATTCGCTATGGCGAATATTCGTATTTTTTCAAATTTATTTTTAAAACAGATCACATCCTAGTGATCTCCATCGACGTCTAAAAGCATTGCTGGTATGATTAGAGAGAGACCCTGGGCCGAGTAGCTGATGCGATTCTTTTATGTTGCCGAAAATTCGCATTGCGAATTTTCGGCAACATAAAAGAATCGCATCAGCTACTCGGCCCTTCTTTTGCATCAGAGCCAATCAGAATAACTCGAATATTCGGCAAAAGGAATATTGCGCGATATTCCTTTTGCCGAATATTCAAGTTATTCTGATTGGCTCTGATGCAAAAGAAGGGCGGAGAAGATAATCGCGCAATATTCCTTTTGCCGAATATTCGAGTTATTCTGATTGGCTCTGATGCGCCCTTCTTTTGCATCAGAGCCAATCAGAATAACTTGAATATTCGGCAAACGGAATATTGCGCGATTATCTTCTCCGCCCTTCTTTTGCATCAGAGCCAATCAGAATAACTCGAATATTCGGCAAAAGGAATATTGCGCGATATTCCTTTTGCCGAATATTCGAGTTATTCTGATTGGCTCTGATGCAAAAGAAGGGCGGAGAAGATAATCGCGCGATAGGAATATTGCACGATTATCTTCTCCGCCCTTCTTTTGCCCCCTTATTCTCCTTTCTTTTAAGTAGAGTTAGTGTAGAGTTAGTGTTTAGTGCATATTAGTTTAGTAATACAGGAAATGATCTCCGTTTATGAGAATTTTGCAATAATTTTCGCATTAGCGAAATTTTGCAAAATTTTTTTTGGATAAAATATCACGAATATTCGATATTAGCGAATATTCGCGAATATTCTTCTATATATTCGCGCAATATCGCGAAATCGAATATGGCGTATTCCGCTCAACACTAGTCAAGATGATGGTCCAAATCAAGAATCTTTTAGTTGTACAAAGGCTCATGCTGAAAATGAGAAAAGTGACCTAATGAATGAAGCAGATGCTCTCTGTTCCAGTTCTTTCACCAACAAAGAAAATGAAGAAAATGAGGCCGGGTTTGAGGATTTCCATCTTCTACCATGTGATGATTCTGACAGCGAAGAGCTTGCAGAAGTTTAAAGTGGTGCACAAGATGAAGAGGAGGAAGTGAAGGTGGAAGTAAAGGTGGAAATGGCAGTAAAGAAAGAGCCGGTCCTGTCACTGCTGGATGTCCTGGAGGAGGATGACGCCCTGCAGGATGAGGCGTCTGCTGTGCTGGCGGGGAGCGATTTCGAAAAGTGCTCCTACCCTCTGGGTTATGTGAAGAGACAAGCGCTGTACGCCTGCAGTACCTGCACCCTGGATAAAGAGGAGCCTGCTGGGATATGTCTGGCCTGTACATACAAGTGTCATGAAGGCCACGACCTGTTTGAGCTCTACACCAAGAGGAAATTTCGCTGCGATTGTGGAAATGCCAAATTTAAACAGCGGGAGTGAAAGTTATATCCGGATAAAGACAAGAAAAACCTGGCTAATAATTACAAGGACAATTTCTTTGGCATCTACTGCACATGTAAGAGACCGTACCCCGATCCTGAGGATGACACCCCAGATGAGATGATCCAGTGTGTGGTGTGTGAGGACTGGTTTCATGGTCGGCGCCTAGGGGCAGTTCCATCGGAGCACGTTGAGTTGCATGAGATGGGGTGCCAGGGCTGTATGGATCACTGTTCATTTCTTTGGGCCTACTCTGCCAAGTTAGGAGTTCCTGGTGTCACCAAGATTACCAAAGCAGAAACGGAACATGAAGATGTTAAAGTTGATGATTGTCCTACGGAAACAGCCAACCCTCAGAATGGACAACAATAAATAATGAAGAATGTGTGGAAGATAACGACGATGAGGAGGAGGCAATTTTTAGAAAGATAAATCTGAAGGACTTTATGGAAAATGAAGCTGAACTTTCTGGAAGTGATGTTGAAAGTGAAATCCCTGACCGCTTCAGGGCAAATTAAGTGGCTGAAGTGCAGGAAGTAGGGGTTTGCACATCTTCAGTTCTCAGTCAGTTGCTTGATGGAAATAAAGCTGAAAAACTTAATTCTGACACTGCACTAAATGATGTAGAAAAAGTGTGTCCAATATCCACTGAGCCTTGTGAATGTAGTAAGGCAGGTGATATTCATGACTTTCTCATAGTTGATGATCAGCGGAGCAGGATCATTGAGGAATCTGAATTGCAAGAAATATGCACCCAGACGGAAGCTATTTTTGCCTCTGTGAATTATTTGCATGTTGAAGAGCAGTGTGTTAATTTTTGTGTTAATGAAATCGGATTTGAATATAACGGTAATGTCACATCCTGTGAAACTCAGTCTTTAGAAAGTGTTCTGTAAGAGCAAGTAACGCAGGATAATACTTTGGACTTGACTACAAAGATTCCTTGGGAAGTAAAATCTATTTTTCAAAGTGTAGAATCTGTAATGGCAGGTGAGCCCTCTGAACGTTCTGAAACCTCCATCACTGAAGTGGTCAGAGAGGCTAAATATACTAATTTATTGGATGCTTTTTCCAAATGTCTTGAAGGGAATGAAGAATATGAGAATTTGTGTCCAATAGTCGATGGTTTCAAAGAAACAAATACTTAAACATTTTTGGGAGACTATGAGGCAAAGATAGTTGAACAACTAGCCATAAACATAATTTCAAAAGTGATTGTATCTGCTAGACAAGAAATTTTGTCTAGCTCAGTTAATGATGTGTCCGATAGCAGTTGTCAAGTTCTTGGTGAGAATAGGGGTGTGCGAACAAGTGATGCACAGAGTAAGCAGTTGCTTCAAGAAAGTGACAAGGATTCAGTTTCTGAAAACCTTACATTGGGTTTGGTAGATTTTCACCATACTTGTGAGTCTGAACTATCACAAAGTAAGAAACTTGGAAATGTAGAATTGACAAGTAATGATTTCCGTCTAGCGCACCAAAGGGAAGAAAAAATGTCTAGTACATCAGTTTATCAGAGGTCTTCTGCATCAGACTTTAGTCTAGTTCAGGGATCTCCAAACTACGGCCCTCCAGCTGCTGTGGAACTACACTTCCCATGAGGCATTGTAAAACTCTGACATTCGTATACATGACTAGGCATGATGGGAATTGTAGTTCCTGAACACCTGGAGGGCCATAGTTTGGAGACTCCTGGTCTAGTTCATAGAAGAACAGATTTTTTTGAGTGTCACAATGCTTTGGAGGATTCCAGTCTTAGTGTGTTTGCATCTGAAGAAGGCATCCACATGGATGATCCATTGCAGAGCACAGTGTTCACAGTTCTTGGTATTGGTTATGACTCGCTGAGTTCTTCAGGGATTGAGCTATCGAGGGAAACCTTTGTGTCCATTGAAAAAACAATTAAGGTTTTGCATGGTTTAAAACTGAAAATGAGTATATTACAGAGCAAGAAACACCCTCTTATGTACCTCAGCCGAAATTTCAAGACCAATAGGAGAATAAATAGGTGGTTCCTGGCCCTTCAGGAATTTAGTTTTGTCGTAACGCATTGCCCCGGTGTTAAAATGGGGAATGCAGATGGTTTGTCCCGAGTGCATGCGTGCCTGGCAACCTGTGTCCCAACCCTAGGGTTGAAACAAGAGGGGGGGGGGGTATGTGACAGGAAGTCAGGTAAATCTGTGTGTGTTGTCCCAGATGGAAGATACTTTTCTGCCTTGTGTAGACAATACACCAATTACTATTGGGTGTCGGCTGTAGAAACGGCCAGAGAGGTTTGGGGAGTTAGAAGCCTTCAGCTGTTCAAAATGAAGCAATTAAAGCCCCTATAAAATAGCCTAAGGATAACGACTGATTGCTGGATCCTGGGGCTTTGTGAAGTGAAGGAGCAGTCAGAAGCACTTCTGAAGAGGTGAGGTGCTGATGGATATTTCTGTGTGAGAAATATCAAGAGACTTTTTTGTTGTTTTCTGCTGTAGGACCAGCAGTGTCTGCCCAGCAGTAGGCTGTGCCAGACTCAATAGGTAGGTTCCTGTGTTGGGAAGGTAGACGCCCCAAGTGGCAAGGGTTTATTTTATGTTTTGTTTTGTTCATGCTGTTTTGATGCTTGCACGTGTATCCCGCAAGATGGAAAAATAAACCATATCTTTTGTTTTCAGTCATCCTCAAGTGCCTTTTTGTACAGTTCAGCGTGTAGTGAACCCATAGAGGGGGTCACACACACCCGCTACCGAGTTAATCCCTCACAATAGAGATTAAAAAACAAATAAAAATTGACACATTTCTGACACTTATTTACAATGGGCCAGATTCAGGTAGAGTTACGCTGGAGTATCAGTGATTCGCCAGCATAACTCACACTTTGAGCCGGCTTATCTGTTTTCTGTATGCAGAAAACAATATACGCCGGGATTGAGTTCAGATACGAGCGGCGTAATTGTATTTCAAAGGGCGCTCGGGGGGGTTCCCGCTGATTTAACCAAGAATATGTAAATCAGCGAGAGACGGCAATTCACGATCGTACGCGGGCCCGACGCAGTGACTTTCTGCCGTTTCGGTAAACGATACGCGGCGTAAAGAAAACATGCCCCCTAGGTGGAGTATCCTATGTTAAGTATGGCCGTCGTGATCGCGTCGAATTGAAAAAGTTTAACGTCGTTTGCGTAAAACGTCCGTGAATGGGGATTGACGTCATTGACGTTCACTGAAGAATTTGGAGCATGCGCACTGACAGTCGACGCATGCGCAGTACGTTCGCCGCGGGATCGCGCCTAGTTTAAATAATACACGCCCCCTACCCGCCCAATTTGAATTCCGCCGTCTCATTTTCGCTACGGCGATGCAACTTTAGGAGCAAGTGCTTAGTGAATACAGTACTTGCTCCTAAAGTTTCGCCGGAGTAACGTAAATGACGAACGTTACTCCAGAATAAAGATCCGCTCTCCTACCTGAATCTGGCCCAATATGTTTATTGCAGGTTTGTAATCTCTGGATGCAGGCAGTGCGGCTTGGAAGTGCGCCTGTAGGTGATACACCATAGGAAGCCGCTTCCTATAGGGTACCACCAAGAAGAGGAGGAGGCAGGAACGCCTGCAATCACTTTAAAGTGGACCAACAATACAAATTTATAGTTTATAGTCTTGATGAAATTTACATACCGGTATACAAGTTAGTAGAAACATTTAAATATATTTACCGTCCCTGCAGAAAAGTCTGCTGCAAGTTTCCTTCAGTGCTGTCCACATGTCTAAAGGTCTGGAGACTTGGTCATGGGTCTCTGAAGGGGAAGACCAAAGTTCAGACATGAAGCCAACACTGAAGAAAGTTTGCATCAGCAAATGCTTTTGTAAATGTTAGGATTTAAGACATTATATTACTCTTTATCTATCTTAGCAAAACATTTAAAGTTAATCTGTTTTGAAGAGGAAATATGTAGGCTAAAATGGTTGTCCCCCTTTTTTAAAACATTTGTTTCCTGGCTGTTATGCACGCTCATTGGCATCAATACTTTAGTACATTCTGAGGCTCTGACTTAAGCCCTGTACACACGGGCCAGAATCTCGTCAGGAAAAAAACATTGTTTTTCCTGGCGAGATTCTTGGGAAGAATCTCTTGCCGCCCGAGGGGAGGGGGCAAGCAGGAGGGTCAGGACGCTATCTACTTTGCAGATAGAGAAAGTAGCTGTGTGTTAGTGGGCAACCTGACACTCCTGCTCACCCCCCTCCCCTCAAGAGGCTTTCTCCACACCAGGGAGAAAGTGTCGCATTACTGTGTTTAGTTACAGACAGAAGAACAGCAAGTGAGGATTTCTCAGAAGAAATAAGGACATTTAAAAGCAAAATCGAAGGATGAAGTAAGTGAAGGAGGACTGCACTAAGGTAAAGGAAGCTTTTTAGGGAAAACATTTTTTACCTTTACAACCCTTTTAATTAACTCTCATAAACAGCAAACAGAGGAGAGGGGATGGAACCAACAATGTACACAGAGCTCAGGTAGCCCTTGACCTCTCCTGCTCTGAAAGTTGCCAGTTGGAACATCTACTGCTCTGCTGTCCAATTGTGAAGACCCGTGCCCTGTGCCTTCTCTGCAGTTTTAATATTTTACAAAAAAGAAAGCTACCTGCTATACTATCGCCTCGTATTGTGAATGACCAAGCTGGACAGCAACACTATCAATAACAAAACCAAAAATCAGCTACTACACTATAGATGGAGCTGCAGCACAAAAATGGGTGGGTTAGCTTCAGTGCTGACTGTACCTACCTCAAAAAATGGTCTTCAGCCTGGGGTGGAGCACCAACTAGTACTGACAGAACTAAACATTTTCATTTTATTGTACAGAGTATTGCACTAAGCGCTGGAAGCTTCTTGGATGCAATAACACGGCTTTACATTCATGGAGACATATATTACATGTCTTAACCACTTAAGGACCGCCGCATGTACATTTACGTTGGCACAATGGCACCGACAGGCACATCAACGTATATATACGTTGGTGCCTTGAGGTGGGTCGGGAGTCCGATCGGGACCCCCCCTCCGGTACATGCGGCGGTCCGTGCGGCTGTAGGAGCGATCCGGGATGAGGGGGCGGCTATTCATTTTTGTCCGCCCCCTCCGGATCGCTCCCAGCCAATGCGCCCGCCCGCCCGCCCGCCCTGTCACTTCCTCCTCCTGTGTAAACACAGGCAGGAGGAAGCCATGTGATCTCTCCCTCTGCGTTTTTTTCAACCACCGCTGAGGAGAGGTCACAACACAAGTAAGTCCTGCACTAACACTACACTGACACACACTACATATAGGCACATTTAACCCTCCCCCCCCTGATCGCCCACCCCCCCTCCCCCTGTCACAGTGTCACTGAATGCAGTAATCATACATGTATGATTAATGTATTTAGTGTCAGTGTGACAGGCAGTGTGACAGTCAGTTAGTGTTAGGTCCTGCGTAGCCCCCGTACCCCCCCTAATAAAGTTTTAACCCCTTGATCACCGCCCTAGTTAACCCTTTCACTCCCTATTGCCAGCATCACTAAGCGATAATTTTTCTGATCGCTGTATTAGTGACGCTGTTCCCGCTAGGTAGCTAATTTTTTTTTATTGCGATTTTTTTTTACTAAAGACATGTGGCTAAATAAATGTTGGCCTAAATGTTTGACTTAAATTTAGTTTATTGATTTTTCTTATAACAAAAAGTAAAAAATATTTTTTTTTTTCAAAAATGTCGCTCTATTTTTGTATATAGCACAAAAAATAAATATCGCAGAGACGATCAAATACCACCAAAAGAAAGCTCTATTTGTGGGAAGAAAAGGACGCGAATTTTGTTTGGGAACCACGTCGCACGATCGCGCAATTGTCTGTTAAAGCGACACAGTGCCGAATCGCAAAAACCCCTTGGGTCATTTGGCAGCATATTGGTCCGGGTCTTAAGTGGTTAAAGCATGAAGAAACATGAACAGGAAGAGAAAAGGAACAATGAATATAGAAGTACATGCACTGAAATAGACAATACACAATACATAGACAATACATCCTGTTATATCATAGAAAACATCAACTATACACTATAATACTTCAGCACCACCTGCTGCATAGATGGGTATTACAACTTTGCATTACATGCTGTTGTTCTTTTCCAGCAAATTTAATAAAAACCACTGCACACATTTTAACTGAGTGTTGTGTGCACTAGGGAACTCTGGGAGATTTAAAAGGAATTTTAAAATTCTGATAATAATTCTTCAATACTTCTTCTTTCAAAAGTCAGAATTTTAGGTACATGCCAGAGGTTAAACCACACATGCCACATAATGGAACAATGTTTTTAAATGTAAGGGCTGGTGCTGAGTTGCCATATACTTTCCAGCCTGTTCAATGTTCCTCCTGGAAACTTCAAGTTCAAGTTGCACTTTAATGGAGCATACATTTTGGAGTTACTAAAGTGAAAATAAAATCCATAATACTTACTTTAGCTCCAACAGTCTGACACCCGTGAGCTTTTGCTCCAGCACCTTCTCCCCAGGTTCTCCCTGATGCTGATCTCTGGCCATCTTGATTGTCCGGTACGGGATGACATGCACAGGAGTTCAGTCATCCCAGCACACAGGCATCATGCTCAAATGTATTCTGAGGGGCACATTCACATTTTATAGAAGGCAGGTTTATTTTATTGCATGTTTCTTCTGTAATAAACAGCCTGCTGGCTTGCAGTTTTTTAAATAAATACTTTTTCACGCCAGGTAAAGGTGCTAGATTGATGTGATCCATTAATAAATGGCAGGACACTTCACGTTTTTTGGCCTGTGTTACTTGCTGAATTTATGTATTTTTTTTATTAATTTGTATGTCAATCTCTGTTTTGAAAACATTACCTTAACAGCTTTATTTTAACGTGCTATATTACTAATGATATATGCAATCTTGTTTTATAGGTAAAAGATTATTTCATTCCATGACAGACGGCTGTGGTTTGATAGGTTGGAGTGATGACCTTGGCACCAGTGTCTATACCATCTGATTCACAAATGTACCAGGGGCTGTCTGTTTCACACCAGGAAATTTACTAACCAATCTGGATTCTGGCACAGTGCAAATCCATTGAGAAAATATTAATTGAATGTACTACAGCTTTATGTGTGGGTTGGGAGTCTTTCAGTGTAAACACAAGATACAGGGAAACATGTTGATGAACAAAAACTGTAGCCCTCAATCTGTATGAGTTATGAAAATAGTCAAATATGTTCCCACATATACATTTCCTTTGACAAATGTATATGTCTAATGGAATTGTGACAATGATATGTGTTTTTTCATATGGTGTTCATGTTGTTAGTAAGAAAAACGCCTACTTGTAACCGGGCTAAATAAAGTAATTTGCTGGTTTGCAGAATGAGCCAAAGAGCAGCATATAAATGCAGTCAGTTCACGTTACTTCAAAGGGCTTCAGAGAAGGTAAACGTTATCACATAATACAAGTCATGCCTCTTGTAGTATTCATTAGGATTCAAACTTGCACCTAATGCCGCGTACACACGATCGGAAATTCAGACAAAAAAAACTTGGATTTTTTTCAGACGGAATTTTGTCTCAAACTTGTGTTGCTGTACTATGCATGTCGGAATTGTATACAGACAAGTGTAATTTCCAACAAGAACTTTTCCCGTCGGAAAATTTGAGAACCAGTTCTCACATTTTTGCTGTCGGAAATTCCGACAAAAAAAGTCAGATGGAGCCTACACACGGTCAGAATTTCCGACCAAAAGTTCACATTGAACTTTTCTTATCGGAAAATCTGACTGTGTGTTACTGAAAAATAATGAAAGCTGGAATGTAACTATGAGACAGTGGGGTTCTGTTGCTAAAGGAGTAGAGCTTGTTCACTTTGGAAAGTAAATAAGGTTTAAAGTCAGTACATCTTTACCTCACTGGCTATGTTAGGTGAAAACCTATACTCCTTGAGCAAATCAATACCATAGGCCAGGGGTGTCAAACTCAATTTCATTGTGGGCCGCATCAACATTGCTATTTGCCCTCAAAAGGGCCGGTTGTATCTGTAAGATTAGATGTCCGGCGCATCCCCTCCCCTTACCTTAGATGTCAAGAGCCACCTCATCAGAAGTTGATTCCCCCAGTCTCCCTTACATCACAGTGCACCCACCTTTCCTTATGCTGCTGCTGGGAAGAAGCTGGATGCATTGCTTGAAAGCAGAAAGTAAGGGCTGGACCTCTCCTGCAGCTGCAGGAGAGGTGCGAGGGCCACATGAAATTGACTGGAGGGACATACTCGGCCTGCGGGCCTTGTTTGACACCTGTGCCATAGGCCTACAAGTTCTACTTTACATCAGTATAGTACTTAACCTTTTAGCAGCTTAAGGCTCCCTCTGGCCTGGTTCCAGCTAACCATAGGTATGTGATGAACCATTTTCCAGCCACCACCTCATGGCACTAACTGACAGTCCTGGACAATCTTTCATAAATGGGGAGATCTTGAAAGGATATGTTTGAAAAATGTGTTCAATCACCATTTCACAGAGAAGAGAAAATGCCAGATCTGTCTGCTCACAACTCTACTTCATAGACATTGTGATAGGGCTGTATCATTTTGATGGTGACCAACACTTCCTGGTTGTGCAGGTGTGTACAAGCCTTATGGTATAGGGAACTGAGTAGAGTTTTGGGTTCCACTTTCCCAAGCAGATGTGTCTGCTGCAAGGGAGCAGTAGGTGTAGGACACAATAGGACAAAATAGTGTTATGGGTCTGTCTACACTGACCAGGCCAACAGCAGGCGATACAGTTGCTGTAGGAGCAGCATGTGGATACTGTTGTGTTCTGGACTGAGTGACTGTTTTCCATTAGGCTGTATATTTAGAGAGCTGTATGTTTACTTTGAATGCTTTATAATACTGAGTTCTCTGTGTGGAAATCCTGCTGTATGGAACCTTTAATTTTAAATAAAAGTGGGCAAAATAAACCTTTAAAAAAATGTTGGCAATTGGACTATAATCTTAAAAGCTCTACCATGAAGGCTAATCTTTACAACATCATTTCAAAGAATGGTCCAAAAGAAGTGTTCAATATCATAAAAAGAAGAAGCCAATGATGTAGCCAGCAATGAGGCTTACATGAGGATGCACAATTCATGTCTGTGTCTGGCTGTTCTTATATGTCTACAGAATTGTTCATCTTAACCGACAGTAAAGTGGTTCTAAAGGCAGAAGGTTTTTTACCTTAATGCATTCTTTGTGAAGCCCCCCCCCCCCCCCCCCAATGCTTACCAGAGCCCAATCTCCATCCAATGGTGTGTATGAGAGCACCAGCTCTCTTGGATCTCTCTCTCCTCATTGGCTCACACAGCAGCGGGAGTCAATACAGCCAGTGAGCCAATGAGGAGAGAACGAGGGGCGGGCTGAGCCACACTCTGTTGCTCGGGAGCTAGCCTGCTCGAGTGCTCCCATAGGGCTGCTGTTAGGGGTACTCGACAAGGGGGTAGGAGACAGGCCCAACGGCGGGGGACCCAAAAACATGTTTTTTTTTAAAAGAAAATCAAAAGCTTTACTATCACTTTAACTTAAAAAAGCACAGTTTTTGTTCCAAGTTCTCTAATCTCATGAAAAGGTTAAGTCTGCTTGCGATTACTATCCATTTTAATTTGACCGCGATGGGAGATGAAGTTTTTTTTAGGACATCTGTTACATTGCGGATCCTCAAATGGTTAAGCACCATGTAGTTTTTGGAATTATTTGTGAGCTACATATCCATTTTTGCAATTTTTAAATTTTTCATTTACATTTACTATCCAAAAACTTAATAGAGTTTTGATTTGTCATTTTAATAAAATGTTTCAACAGCTGTAGGGGGCCTATCTATTCAGTGTACAGTATTTACAGTACTGTAAATCCAATTAGGTGGAACCTCACAGTAAACATTAAAACATTAATAAGGGAGCCCCCAAATCGTGTGAGAGGATTATAATCCACAAGAAACCTGGATATCCTCCCTTGTATTCAAACAGTGTAAATCTACACCTAAATAAATGTGTAAAAGAACAAAATAGGTCGAGGTAACAGCAATAAACCCCGAATATATATATATAATAACAAACAGTGTTAAATGGTATAAATATATTCAGTCCAGTGATATAAATATACAAACAAGCATCAGTGTAAGCAGAAAATGAGACTAAACAGTCCAAAACCAGTCCATATACAATTGTGGGTAGTATTCTCATAGATCTATTGTAATGTCCTCTTTCAAGTAACATTCAGACACATAAGGGTTGCATATATATTATTCAAAAATAGGACAAAAGAACCCATCATTTCTGGTCAGTGATAAACATTTCTTCTATACTCCACATTCCCAGGAAATTAGCGTTAGGTAAAGGTGAAATCAATGCGCTTACCGACTGGTGTAGACCCACAGCTCACCTTACGGTGGGGGGTCCCTTGAGCTTAAATGGGCCGATTACCCTTCTCCATCCTTGTCACAGAGTGGATCCTTGTGTAAATGCTCCAGAGACGTTCCCAGAGGGTAGCCACAATTTCCACTGAAGTTGTATCCTCACACAGGATCAAACAGGGAGGAGGTGGGGGATAAGAAGAAAAAAAGAGGGTCGTCTCCTCATAGTGTAAAAAGTTTATTAAAAAAGGTATTACACTTTAAAAACAATCCCAAAACGGGCAGAAGGAAAATCACACACAGGTACCATCCAGAGTAAATGAATAAAAAATTGTAGTTAACTGGTCAAACCACAGCAATATCCCACATCTAGGAAAAAAACTATAAAAAGAGTCCAAGAGCGCAATGGAAACAAGTATAATCCAGTAAAACCCGACCGGTTTCGTCTCATCAGACTTCAACTGGGGTGTGGGACTGGATCTTGTGGGTCCCATTGAGCTATAAATAGTCATCCCGATTACTATGAGACCCTGATTCCTTCCGCCTCAGTGAATCACGGCGTGCGTTCCAAATATCGTCATATCATTACTAGATGCGTTCCAGACGCCAGGAAATGACCTATCTCCTTATCATAGTTGATAGGACCGCATGTTGCCAATCAACAAACCTCCTCCAATAGTCTTCACCTCCATATATGGAGGTGGAGGCATAAGAGAAATGCACCAATCTCCCTCTTGCTTCCAAGGGGAGGAGACGTGACACCTTCCTGTGCTCCATCCAACCACTCTTCGCCAGAGCTACGAATGGAGATGTGCGCCGTCCCGCGCTCCACCCTTATCACAACCAGCGCGGCGAATGGGGATTTGTGCTCAGAACGTGCAGCGTCATCAATCTATGTGTCACAGCGCGACGTAGGAAGTACCATAACGTCTGCGCTCCACCAGTGCATTCCTTTGGGATCATAGGTTTATTTATATATTGGAAACAGATCCAAGGAGGGGGAAGTCCGTTATGTTGGATGTCAATAAATTGTGAACCTACAATGGGGAAAGCCTCACAGATTAGAGGTATACCAGCAAAAATGCCAACACCTCTATAAACGCTCATGGGCTATCTCTAAAAAGACTGTGGTTTTAAAGGGAAAACGGTCTCATAGGGATATCGGGATGTAGATGGAATAGGTAAATACATAACAAATCCTTTAAAAGGAAATAGTGATAAAAAAACTGAAAATTCCATATTCTAAAGTATGTAAATAAATCAAGATTGTTTGATAAAGGCATTTACATCCCATTCAACATTAAGGCCAGAGGGCACATAACTCTTTAACTGATAGATCCAAAAGACCTCTAATCTGGATACACCTCTAACACATGGTTCTCCTCTCCAATGAGGGACAAAATGGTCAATAATCTGGAAAGAAGTTCCTTCTACCTTTTTGTTGTGTTTTTCCAGATAGTGTCTTGGTACTGTATGTTTAGTACAGCCCTTCCTGATTTTAGCGATGTGCTCCCCTACCCTTGTGGAAAAGCTACGCTTGGTGCGACCTACATATTGCTTTCCACAAGGGCAGGTAATGAGGTAAACTATGTATTTGGTTGCACATGTGGAAAACTGCTTGATGGGAAATTCCACACGTGTAACGGTGGATCGGAAATTGATCATTTTCCTTCGATTAATATTGTGCAAGCATACCTTACATCTTCTACACGGGTAGTAACCTTTAGATAATGGAAAAAAGGAAGGTTGGACCGGGGGGTCGGGTACATTTGCTGCGATTTGATTCTTCAGAGACATGGCTCCTCTATAAATCACACCTGCTTCTGTAGGGAGGGCTGGGACTAGAATAGGGTCATTTTTGAGAATCTTCCAATGTTTACGGATGATATTTTTGATTTGCTTATGCTGAGTCGAGAAGGTCATTAAAAATGAGTTTCTAAATCTAGAATCTTGAGCTGTCTTGGGTCTTTCTAGGGTTAACGTAGATCTATCTATGGTCGAGATTCTCCTAATCAATAGTCTTACCACAGTACCCCTTATCAACAAATCGGGTCTTGGAAGCAAGAGGGAGATTGGTGCATTTCTCTTATGCCTCCACCCCCATATATGGAGGTGAAGACTATTGGAGGAGGTTTGTTGATTGGCAACATGCGGTCCTATCAACTATGATAAGGAGATAGGTCATTTCCTGGTGTCTGGAACGCATCTAGTAATGATATGACGATATTTGGAACGCACGCCGTGATTCACTGAGGCGGAAGGAATCAGGGTCTCATAGTAATCGGGATGACTATTTATAGCGCAATGGGACCCACAAGATCCAGTCCCACACCCCAGTTGAAGTCTGATGAGATGAAACCGGTCGGGTTTTACTGGATTATACTTGTTTCCATTGCGCTCTTGGACTATTTTTATAGTTTTTTTCCTAGATGTGGGATATTGCTGTGGTTTGACCAGTTAACTACAATTTTTTATTCATTTACTCTGGATGGTACCTGTGTGTGATTTTCCTTCTGCCCGTTTTGGGATTGTTTTTAAAGTGTAATACCTTTTTTAATAATCTTTTTACGCTATGAGGAGACGACCCTCTTTTTTTCTTCTTATCTCCCACCTCCTCCCTGTTTGATCCTGTATGAGGATACAACTTCAGTGGAAATTGTGGCTACCCTCTGGGAACGTCTCTGGATCATTTACACAAGGATCCACTCTGTGACAAGGATGGAGAAGGGTAATCGGCCCATTTAAGCTCAAGGGACCCCCCACCGTAAGGTGAGCTGTGGGTCTACATCAGTCAGTAAGCGCATTGATTTCACCTTTACCTAGCGCTAATTTCCTGGGAATGTGGAGTATAGAAGAAATGTTCATCACTGACCAGAAATGATGGGTTCTTTTGTCCTATTTTTGAATAATATATATGCAACCCTTATGTGTCTGAATGTTACTTGAAAGAGGACATTACAATAGATCTATGAGAATACTACCCACCATTGTATATGGACTGGTTTTGGACTGTTTAGTCTCATTTTCTGCTTACACTGATGCTTGTTTGTATATTTATATCACTGGACTGAATATATTTATACCATTTAACACTGTTTGTTATTATATATATATTCGGGGTTCATTGCTGTTACCTCGACCTATTTTGTTCTTTTACACATTTATTTAGGTGTAGATTTACACTGTTTGAATACAAGGGAGGATATCCAGGTTTCTTGTGGATTATAATCCTCTCACACGATTTGGGAGCTCCCTTATTAGGGATACCCTGGTTCATTTGGCGCTGCACTTTTTTACACTATTTATTTCACAATTTTTCCTATTGTTGTGTTGGCTGCCTCACTGCCTTTTTTTTTTTTTTTTTTTATTGCTCATTTATACACTTTGGAATAGCGCAATATATTTTTACACATTAAAACATTAATGTAGTTATGGACATACAATGTTATAAACAATTTCTAATACAGATATAACTATGCAGGTACCATAATTGCTTTTGCTTAGTTCCAAAATGATCACCTTGCCTGTTTTACAAAGTTAAAAAGTTCTGTCGTGCCACCATGCATCTCTTCTTTCTGATAATGGGGGTGGGACTACGGGACACTCTGAAGACACACAGGGGAACATTTACTAAAATTGGTGTGCTCAGAATCTGGTGCAACAGTGCATGGTAGCCAATCAGCTTCTAACTTCAGCTTGTTCAATTAAAGGAGTTGTATCGGGCGGCGGATGTTTCAGAGAGGAGCTCCGAGTGCCATTACCGCAATCCGCAGCCATCGGGGTGTTTCCTCGCTCTTTTAAGCCACAACACCTGCATCGATCTTAGCCCTGATCCCCGGGGAGTTTGGGGCCGGTACTCTGGAGGAGATTGACCGATCGGAGCCGGAGATATCCCTGCATCAACCCGCGAGGTCGCCGCCATATTGCCTGCCAGAGGAGCCGGTTCCCACTGCTTCTGGAGGTAGGGGACCACATCCAGCCCTTACCCCCCTCCTTGCCACCTACCCGGTCCTGCCTGAAGGCCTCGCCGGCTCCCGGAGTCGTCCGCAGCGGCCGCGGTCTGGTGCGGCCTAGCTAGGCCCATGTATCCCTGGACTTTCCTGGCGCTGTGCCCCGCGGAAGCGCACCTTCGGCGATACAGGCGCCGTCTAGCACCCACGATCCCTTCTCAACCCCGCGGACAGTATCCAGGTCTACAGCATCTACACACCTGCTGTGCAGCAGACTCACAGTGGCCATCTTGGTTCGCCTGAGACCTGTAGTCCTCCCGCAAACCAGGCCAGCTCCTGCCTCACTGACAGACCATCCGGGCCTAACAGCACTGCACCTCAGAGGGAGGCTGGAGTGGAGCCCTTTTTCTTATGATTGGAAGGGGTGGAGATGGCCTGCTCTCTACACCACTTAACCTGATCTACCTGAAGCTAGACCTGCTAAGCTCCACAATGGCAGCATAAAAATGGTGTTCCAGGCCCCACAGGGAATACTTAGCACATAGCAGCCCACACTGAGGTGATTGAGAGAAACTGCCTTTATACCTACCCTTAGCTGATTCCTGCAACCATGACCAGAAAACAAAAGGGGCTTCAAAAGCCACAAAGGCTGACCGAATACTTCGCCCTAGAGCAGAGGCAGGGTGGCTCCGGCACACCTGTGCCCTCTGCAGCCAGCACCCCTCATCTACCGCAGGGGAAAGACAAACCCTCAAAACGAATGTCTCCAACTAACAATAGACACTCTCCTGTCTCTTCCTCTGCATCTGGCAGTCCTGAGAAGGCCAGGTTTAAGCGGGACAACACGGGACCTTCCCATGAGGTGAGTGCAAGCCTCGAATCTGGAGATGACACCAGGGAGCTCCCGGACTCCATTGACCGTTTCCCCGCGAGTAACCAACCAGTGTTGGATACCACGCTTAAAGATATGCTGGTATCTCTGAGGAGCTCCCTCCACAGCGACATGATGGCGTGTGTCCATAAATTTGGGAGTGAACTGCAGGCTGTGGCATCACGGGTAGACCATGTGGAAAACAGGATGGGGGAATTTGCCACCACAATCAACAGCCTCGTAGATGCCCATGACGCTAGGGACGAGGAAATGGAGGCAGTCAAGGCTAAAATTGCAGACATGGAGGACCGCTCCAGAAGGAACAACCTCAAAATACGCGGGGTTCCCGAGTCCATTCAACAATCGGAATTGCGCGTTTATGTCTCCAAGATCTTTACCTCAATCCTACCTGACCTCACTGAAAAGGCTTAGATTTGCTTAAGACATGGAATATCATCCCAGATGATCCCCCCGGTGGGTCTAACAGTCACAATCCGGATCGCATTGGAGGGGATTGGAATGTAGTCAACTCCAAGAATGCTCGCTCACACCACTGAGGATGTTGTGTGCTGCCAATATCGTTTTACTATTCCTGATTGCCCTGTTCTGGAGGCACCTAGCTGAACTTCCCTTACACCCTTTTGGTTACTTGCAGCCATGAGCTGCACTCAGGTCACAGAGACCTATGTTTTCCTGTTTTGGAACTGTTTTCTTTATTTTTGTGTTTTTTTCTTGTTTTTGTTTGGTTCTCATTGCAGTCTGGCACCCCGCTATGCAGTTGGTCTCGTGGGCATCCTCCTACCCGCTGGAACTCTATTGACGGTGACTCTTCCTGGATCACCGGTATGGTGTACTAAACCACCTGATGTAAGTGATACTTATTTTTCATACTGCCTATCAACTCAGATCGCTATCCCGGGATGACTATCATTTTCTTAACTATTAACGCTAAAGGCCTCAACCACCCAGCCAAGAGAAAATCATTGTGGGCTGAGGCGACTCGATTTAATTGTGATGTTCTCTGCACTCAAGAGATCCACTTTCAGGGAGACAAAACACCCAAATGCACCCATCCAAAGTATCCACACATCTTTAAAGCAAGTGCCTCGACTAAAAAACGGGGGGTGATGACAGCAATCAGGGACTCTGTTGCGTTCAAACTGCACAATGAAATTGCTGACTCCCAAGGCCGCTACCACATCCTTGTGTGCGACATCAACTCTACCACCTACACGGTGGTTAATGTTTATGCGCCTAATGACCACCAAATACACTTTTTGAAACGAGTCCTCAGAAGTGTTAGACCGATACAAAAAGGTTTTCTTCTCCTATGTGGAGACTTCAACCTCCCCCCTGATCCTCAGATGGACTCCACGTCATGCTCACGCAGACACCATCATTCTCTACAATCAACGCTACACTCACAAGATCTCTATGACGCTTGGAGATGTCTCCACAGCACCGAGAGGGACTACTCCTTCTTCTCACCGAGTCATGGCGTTTATACAAGATTAGACCTTTTTCTTACTGACAAGTGGTTGTTGCCTAAAATTGTGGATACTAAAATTAATGTTATCACATGGTCGGATCATGCCTCTGTGACTCTCTCGGTTGCTGATTCGCCGGGCGTGGGTACTACATTCGTCTGGCGTTCCAGCCCGAGACTGTTCCAAGCTGATAACTCCAGAAAGACCTTGCAGAAGGAGCTGACTGATTTTTTCTCTTGCAATGTCGGCTCTGTATCGGACCCTATGGTATTATGGAATTCCCATAAGGCATTTATGAGAGGGGTTTTGATTAAGATGGGGGCGAGGGCTAAGAGGATGAGGGGGCAGCAGATACAAACTCTCATCTCTAATATACACACCCTAGAATCCCAGAATAAACAAAATGCTTCCCCGCTAGTTTCTAGTAGATTAACACAGCTTAGGGGCGAGCTCCGCTTGATTCTACTCGACAAGAGGGTTGAGACATAAGACCACTATCCCCTTTGTTCGCCACCCCTTCACCCAAGATAAATTATTTCACCCACAAGCGATAGCTGACGCATTCAGTTGCTATTACAGCTCACTCTACAATTTAAAAGACGATCCTTCCACAATTCAACCCACGGGGCCCGCTATATCAGACTTTCTGAACAAGATTGAACTCCCCCAGTTATCATCCGATCAACTGGAAGACTTAAATTCTCCCTTTTCGGAAACTGAAATCGCCAAAGCAATAGATTCCCTTCCTAACAACAAAGCTCCTGGGCCTGATGGCTTCACCGGAGAGTATTATAAGGCATTTAAAATAGAACTAGTCCCATATTTAGCAGGTATTTTTAACCAAGCTGCCTCCTCGTCCTTCTTTCCATCTGAAATGCTTAAGGCTATGATTGTGGCGTTGCCGAAGCCTGGGAAGGACCCTGACACACCCCAAAATTTTAGGCCCATTTCTCTGCTCAATAACGATTTAAAGTTATTTGCCAAACTCCTCGCCAATAGACTGGTGGACTTGCTGCCGTCATTGATACACCTGGACCAATCGGGGTTCACAAGGGGCCGACAGACATCTGACGCCACCCGGCGTCTAATTAATATCGTACACCTGGCCAATCGAACAAAAACGCCTTCTCTGCTCCTAGCTTTGGACGCAGAGAAGGCGTTTGATAGAATCCACTGGGATTATCTGGCCAAAGTGCTTTCCAAATTTGGGTTCGAGGGCAAAATTTACTCGGCTATTATGGCACTCTACACGACTCCCTCGGCCCAGGTGTATATATCGGGGACGCTCTCCACGGCATTCAATATTTCTAATGGAACCCGTCAGGGGTGCCCATTGTCCCCCCTTATATTCAATCTCCTTATGGAACCCCTAGCAACTTACATACGCACTCACCCCCAGATAAGTGGCTTCATGGTTGGAGGAGTACACCATACCATAAGCCTCTTTGCGGATGACATCATTTTGATGCTCACCGATGTTGAGTCCTCTCTGGCTTCGGCTCACCAGGTATTGCAACTATTTTCGACAGTGTCATATTACAAAGTCAATGAAACCAAGTCGCATATTTTAGGGTTGGGTATTCCTGCCCGGACCAGACACGCCCTTAGCATAAAGTTCCCTTTCACATGGAAGGAGAAAGGTATTTCATACCTAGGTATAACTCTCACATCTTCGCCCTCTGATTTGGTGAGAGAAAACTACACCCCGTTTTTGCAAATGTTACATACTAAATTAGAGGCTCTGGCGAAATTCGAATTATCCTGGTCGGGGCGTCTGGCCGCCTTCAAAATGCAGGTCCTCCCGCAGCTACTATATGTCTTTAGGACTCTGCCCATCCCAGTCCCACCCTCCTTCTTCCTATCAGCGCAATCTACTCTCAACAAGTTTCTTTGGGGGGGCAAAAGGGCGCGATGCGCATTCCGCAAAATTGTCAAACATAGAAGGGCGGGAGGTATAGGCCACGTCCACATCAAGGATTACTATACAGCCTCGATCTTAGCCCAGCTGAAAGGCTGGTTTCCTAACTCCGCTTCATCCCTGTGGACTGCTCTTGAACAGCAGCAGGTCCCGGGCCGGAATCTTTACAATTATCTCATCACGAGCAACCTCCGCCCAAACCCGCCCCCGGACATAGGACCGACTATTAGAGCGTCTACTGACGCATGGCGAATACTGACTTCGCAAATTTCCCCACAATATAGACTTATCCCTATGAGATTTCCGCTGACTGCTATATCCTGTATTATCCCTGATATCTCTGTGGAGAGTTGGAGTTCGGGTGGGGTACTGGATATAGAAGATTTGTATGTGGGACCTGCACTTAAAACATTTAGAGCTCTCCAACTGGAGTACTCTATACCCACGACTGAAAGCTTTCGGTATGCGCAGATCTCACACCTACTAAAACGACAGACTGACCTGTATACCCACCTCCCGTGGCATATAGCTCAATATTACTCAACGAAACGTACGAATGTTAAGGGTATATCAGTGTTTTACTCGTACTTACAGGATAAGTTGACATTCGCCAAATCTTCTGATATGCAAGCCTGGGAGAAAGAATTTGATACAGTGTATTCAGCTGATCAATGGCAGACGGCCCTAAGGGTAACGTACTCCTCCACCAAATGTGTTAATCTTTGGGAACTATTTCAAAAAATCTTATTGAGGTGGTATCTCACCCCATTCAGACTGTCCAAAATAGGCAAGGGTATATCCCCCGGGTGCTGGAGGGAGTGCGGGGGAACGGGTACACTGTTCCATATCCTATGGTCCTGCCCAGTGATAATGCAATACTGGCAACTAATCCAAAACCTAGTAGCACAAGTCCTCAAACTTGATCTGACCCTGTCCCCTGGGCTGGCGTTGCTCTCCTTGGGTATGGATCATATCCCTTATCACTCTAGGACCCTTCTATCCCACATTCTTCTAGCCGCTAGGCTAGCCTTGGTCAGACATTGGAAGACCGCTCCTCGACCTACATTGTCTGAAGTTATCCAGATAGTTAATGCCCATGGCTCATATGAGCAGCAATTTGCCTCAGGGGTCGGAAAGTATACAGAAGTTCAGAAAGTTTGGGTACCTTGGACCGAATGGTATAGGGTTCAACCCGGCCCTGGCTCCAAATGAGTTGGCTCTTACCGGGAGATACATTGCCCACTAAGGAGGATTGACTGCGTATGTTCCTGATGTCCAAGTTTCAGGCTGCTACTTCGTTTGTTTTTGTCGTTTGTTTTTGTCTCTTTTTCTGCTCCTTTTCTTGTTTTTACCATTTCAGTTGTACTATCCCATTTCAGATGTGGTGAGTTTGGAGATGTTATATTGTCTCAGTTCTACATGAAAAATGGCCTTTATGATGTGATGTATGAATAAGATACCTCCTCACCCTATGACCCAACTCACTGATGTGTTTCTTTGTATTTAACAATTTTTTTTATTTTCTCTCAATTCATGTCATCCATGTTTAAAAATGTTAAAACTAATAAAAAATATTGAAATTAAAGGAGTTGTATCAAGGTTTCACCTCAGTGGCAGTGGTGGAGGGGTGGGATCAGTGGCTGCGGTGGTGCTGAGGGGGGGTGGTATCAGTGGTGGTGGTGGTGGTGAGGGGGGTGGTATCAGTGGCGGCGGTGGTGGTGAGGGGGGTGGGATCAGTGACAGTGGTGGTGGTGGAGTTGGATCAGTGGTGGTGGTGAGTGGGGTGGGATCAGTTGCAGTGCGGGGGTGGGAACAGTGGTGTTGAGGGGGGGTGGGATCAGTGGCAGTGGCGGTCGTGGTGGTGAAGGGGGGTGGGATCAGTGGTGGTGGTGGGGGGTGGGATCAATGGCGCCAGTGGTTGTGGTGGTAAGGGGTGGTGGGATCAGTTGCAGTGGTAGTGGTGGGGAGTGGGATCAGTGGCATCCCATGATGGGAGGGATAGGGATGAGATCTGTGGTGGTGCGGGGGTCAGTAAGTGGTAGAGGTTGGGATCAGTTGCACTGATAATTTGTCACTTACTTTGTCAGTTAGTCAGTCAATTTCTCCCACTTAATTATTCCTGTGCCTCAAGGGATGCTGTGATGGAGTCTCCTTTAGAGGGGAGAGCTGCTCCCCTTCACTCCATTGGCATCAGCTAACTTTATTTTCCAGCGTCCGCCTCCACCTCCCTACATTGCTGTCCTCTCCAGAGATAGCAGCCTTTCCTCAGTGACCAGTGGGTGAACAACTGTGGCAGAATGAAGGGATGGGCGACAGTACCTAAGCACAGCCAGAATGGTGGAGAACAGGTGGGTGCACCCCCCTGACAGTGGAGAATGGCCAGGCGGGCCCCCCTGACAGTGTAGAACGGACTCACAGTGGTGGAACTCCAGGGCCCAGTCGCAAGTCACCCTGGTAGTTCCGCCACTGGGCATGGCGTGTGTCTGCATAGTGTCCTGTAAATCTGCAGAAAATCTAATAGTGTGTATGGGGTCTTACACAGATCAGCTTCTGTCCTCAGTGTGGTCAGTTTAGAACAGGAAAGAAACCAGGTACTTCAAATGGAATAAGTACGTTAAAATGATAGACTGTAATTTATAAAATATGCATATGTGAACACACACATAGAAAAACATTTTTTAGGGTAACATACACTTTTTTTTTTAATGAAAACTGGTGGTAAATTATACTGCTTGTTTTTTCTATTCTATTTGATAGAAATATTGCAATTTACTAAGCTATAGCAATCACAATTTGTCATAATGTTCTTTATTTATAGCAATAAGCTTAAAATAATAGTCACTTTGCTAAAAATAAAAATTGTTATGTGGCATATTACATGTATTATATTTTAATGAACTAAGTTTTCCAAGTGTTATGTGATCTGACATTTCACTGTGACAGGACTATGAAGGCACAACAGTTAAACACTGCTGAAAACATCCAACTGTTTTTTTTTCTTCTGTCAGTCATGGTGCAAAAAGCATGAGTGTGACTTCAGCCTCGGAGTCAGAATACCTCTGACACATGAATTACGCTGAGATTAGGTTCCCACTTTTCCTGCTGCTATTACTTTCTGTACAGTTAGTTCCTCATTGCACCTGTCTGATGATAAAGTTATTCAACAGCATAAGGAAATATGATGGTATGCTTGAGTGCTTTGTTTTTTGCATATGTAAATAAACTTTATGATTGCAGCTAAAATAACATACTGTTAAAAATGATTAACTTCTGTCCATTTCCATATTCTCTGTACTTTCTTCTGTTCATAAATTCTGTTGGTCTACATTAGACTGAAAAGTGTCCCCTAGAATTTAACATGTGTATCGTAGTTTATTATTACTGAATAAATGAATACATTTTTTTACTGTTCCATGGTTATTTTTGAAAAACTTACGGTTTTTATCAAACCTTCTTTATATTATCTTTTGAGGTATCTAGTAATTTTTCTGCAAAATTTTAAGGTCACAGGCAAATTCTATTTTTTATTGAACATTTTCATATTTAACTAATTGAAATTAACATTCAGTTTCGAAGAGATGTGTCCCTTGTGCTTCTGGGGGTTATTTTTTAAGGCAAATCCACTTTGCACTACAAGTGCAAACTACAAGTGCAAAGTGAACTTGAAAGTGCAGTCGCTGTAGATCCCAGGGGGACATGCAAGGAAGATGAAAAACAACATTTTAGCTTCAGGGCCTGCCATCAGGCATTACACCTGTATGGGGCCCGATGGTCCTCAGGGGCCCGGTCACCCCCCCCTTTTTTTTACGTATGACCCCCATACCTTTAGAAACTCGTGGCAGGGACCCCCCCCCATTTTTCTTGTTTTTATTTATTATTTTTTCATCTGACCCCCCCACCTTTAGCAATCCCCCCTTTTTTTAGTCTGACTTTAGCAACTCGCGGCAGGACAGAGAAGACTTGACTTGACTTTGTTTTGTTCGTCAGCACTAACCCCCCCCCCCCCCATCTTGCTTATCATCTTGCGGCAGGAGAGAGAAGAGATGACACTTTCGTTACCACAACCCCCCGCGATTATCAGGAGGAGGGCCCCCCGGTTCTCTGCTCCAGGGGGGCCCTGCCTAAAGCTGTGTAAGGGGCCCCAAAATTTGTGAAGGCTGCCCTGTTTAGCTTGCACATGATTGGATAATGAAATCAGCAGAGCTTCCCCTCATTTCAGATCTACCCCTCAGATTTAGACACCTTTCACACTTGTAGGACTTCAAAGTCGCACGATTTTACCGCGATTTCGCGGCTGCGATTTTACCGCGATTTTGCCGCGATTCGCGGCCGCAATTTCAATGAATGCCTGTGTAAGTGGCATCAAAATCGGACCAAAGTACTGCAAGGACTACTTTGAAGTAGGCACAACTTAAAGTCGTGCCAGTATGAATGGTAGTCATTGAAAATAATGAAGAATGACTTGTCATACAATTTTGCAGTTCAAAATCGTGGGACAAGTCGTATAAGTGTGAAAGGGGATTTACCGTGACTGCACTTTCAAGTGCACTTTGCACTTGTAGTTTGCACTTGTAGTATTTGCCTTTTGTAAATAACCCCCTTTGTGTTCACCTCTCATTGAAATCTTGCTCCTCCTATATATGAAACACGATTTATAAATGGAGAATGGGCAGATGATAGGCCCTTCCCCTCCATCCATAGAATCTGTATTAAAAGAGAAGTTAAAAAAAAAACACACATACTCACCTAGATGGATGCAGCATCAGTCCAATGCATCTGTCTCTCGCTGCCTCTAAGGGCTCTTTCACACGGAGCCGATCTGTATTGATCCGCTCCGTTAGCCTGTTTGCTCAGCGGGGATTCCTCCATCGAATCCCAGCTGAGCTGTCGACTGACAGGGCGGTCCCCGTACACTGTGCAGGGACCGCCCTGTCTTTCCTCTGCTCTCCCCTATGGGGAATCGGATGATTTAAAAAAAAAAACATGTTATGCCTGCTCTGTGCAATAGTTTTTCACAAAGCAGCCCAGATCCTGCTTTTCCCTTCCTGCCCCTGTAGCAAGCAGCTTGCTCTGGGGGTACCCGAGCAGGTACGCTCTCAAGCGGCTGCTCTATGTGCCCCCACTCTCTCCTCATTGGCTCGCTGGCTGCCATTGACAGTAGAAGGTGCCAATGCCCAAAAGGAGGAAACTCAGGAGAGCCGCTGCTCCCCTGCACATCGCTGGATCATGAAAGTAAAAGAACCTAGAGACTTTCCAACCATTAAGGCCGCGTACACACGATCAGACCGGTCCGATGAAACTGGCCTTCATCGGACCGGTCTGATCGTGTGTACGCGGCCTAAGAAGTCAAAAGTGTGTAAAAAGAAAACAAATTCAGCCACAACATCTAAGGAAAGGTAAGTACATTCAATTTTTGCTCATGGGCACCACTGCATATTACATGTATACATCATCCAAAACTCATATCCTTGCATTTATAAAGCAACTTAATTAAAATATAAATACACATTAAATAACATTATAAATACATATTTTAATCCTAACCTTGGTATTAAAGAGTTATTCATATCTCTTCAACACAAAATAAAATGCAGCTAGCTAGAACACACTCAGGGTTTTATAAAATACAAGTATAGTAAATAATAATTCTATCAAACAAATATTGAAATGTCAGGGTCATTGCAAATATTCCCAGTAAATAGGATTTGTTAGTATTTCTTCTATTATATGAATTGAATTGAAGGTTGCACTTACCCATAATTAAGGATGTCTATTTCATGTTGTGTTTGCTGGAAATGAACTGCTGCAGGGTATGAGGACTGCAGGCATAGTAGAGACTTGATGGTTCTATTTAAAGCCTTGTTCCTGCTCTCCTGTTTCTGTATTATCATTAACAGGAACACTGCTGCTCCATGACAAGTTTAGCAGAAGAGAAATAAACAAGGAACAAATAGTCTGTTTCCTGTAGCCTCTGCAGGGGAGAAGATTACTATTTGTACCTGTACATTTACTGCAGGAAGGAGCAGATGGAGTGTTCTGTAGAGGACAGGAGATGTCACACTAGCTGTCTCCCAAGATGAGATGAGAGAACAGAAGGAGTGGGAGTCCATCATTATGTTGAATGGTGTATTTTTGCCATATTTACTTCTCAGCACAGGCAAAAATCAAGTAATGTGCGTAGACAACATTTACTTTCTGTAACAAACATATCATGATTTGTGTCTGGGTCTAGATGCACTGTGCAATAGACATGTGCACAACAAAAATTTTCATTTTTTTCTGTTTCGTTTCTGTTCGTTTATCGTGATTCGTAACGAGTCGTAATTTCGTAAGACGTTAGTTATCGTATTCGTACTCTTTAGTATTTTCGTAACACTTTTTTTTCCGTTTCTGTTTTTTTATGTTAGTTTTTTTTTCGTTGATTCGAGATTAGTATTTTCGTTAAATGTTGTATTCTGCCTCGTTCGTATTTTTACAATGAATTTATTCGTTCATTCGTTTTTACGTTGGTTTATTTTTCGTTGTTTTGATATTCGTATTTACATTATATTTTCCATCATGCCGCGTTTGTATTTTCGTAAGAAATAAATCTTCGTTGCTTTATGATCATTCGTATTTTCGTGTCTAATTTCATTTGATTGTAACAACGTTCTTTTGTAGATTTTTTGCATTCGTAATTCTGTTAAAATACATTTTACGTTTATTCGACACACTACTCGTCGTAATTTTGTAAAACATCGTAATTTACTGCGATTGACTTGACAGATCCACAAAACCGGTGCAATCTACCCAAACACACCCTGGACTCTGGATGGAATGCACTGCATTCTAACACAGATAAAGACACAAGGTCAAGGAGCCACTAGGTAATAAGAAAGAAGCTCATTGGGGCAGTACTAATGAAAGTGAATTTACGTTATTTCATTTCCGTTTTCCGAAGATTCGTAATAAATTTTTCGTTAGTTTTGCTTTTCGTTTATTATTCTTTGTTCGGCATTTTGGTTGTTTTCTTTTCGTTCTTCGAATATTAGTACGTTTGCATTTCCGTTTATTTTTCGTAATTATGATTTTTTTTTGTGTTCGGTATTTTCGTTATTTCTATGTTTTCGTTTCTTTTGTTTTTTAGTTGTTCTTTTACATTTAGTAGTTTGTATCTTCGTAGTTTTCCATATTCGTTATTTTTGGAAATATCGTTATTCGTTATTATTTGCGCTAAACCATTTGTTTATTCGTAGGTTAACGAATCAACGAAAATAACGAATAATGACGGAAAACGTATTCGTAACGAAAAAAATTGCACATGTCTACTGTGCAATTTCATTTTATTTCTCAGAAAAACTAAAAGAATAATAAGGAATATTCATTGTTTTCATTTCCAAATGGCAGAGTTGGTAGCGGTTTGATACCTACAAACAGAACATCATATGTAGTCCCAGGCCTCTCCAGGCCTAATAGTGACCTCCAGAGTTAGGGACAGCTGACATCCTTCTGTGTAGAGTGGGTTATAAGGCATGGTGGGTGCAATGTAAGGTAGATTAACGGGCGCCAGACACTTTGTGAATGCAAGGAGATTTATATTCTCTTGAACTGTGGGCGAGAGGGTTGGTTCCAGGACACCCTTTACTAGTTGCAATGTTAATTAGAAGACTCTGAGACTTCTATAGGCAGATAGCCATACAGGAAAAGGCACCCAGCCGGACACCACGTCTGCATGTGTAGGCACGCTATGGCAACAATCTTAAACAGTTTCTAACAAAAGTTGTAATGAACTCTTTAGCCCCATACACACGGCCGGGTTTCCCGTCGGGAAAACTGCAGAGAGAGCTTTTGGCTGGGAATCCCGGCCATGTGTATGCTTCCTCGCAGTTTTCCAGACAGAAAAACTGCCGGGAATCCCGGCGGGAAAATAGAGAACCTGCTCTCTATTTTCCTGCCGGGATTCCCGGCGGTTTTAAACACTTGACATTGGGCAGTGTGTGCAGGAAAGGCGTGCAGAAGGTTTGACATAAGGAAATATGCATGCAGAGGATTTGACATTGGGCAGTGTGTGCAGGAGAGGAGTGCAGAAGGTATAACATGAGGAAATATGCGTGCAGAGGATTTGACATTGGGCAGTGTGTGCAGGAGAGGAGTGCAACAGGTATGACATGAAGAAGTATGTGCAGGTGAAGTATGTGAGAGGAGTGCAGGGGTGACACATGGTAAAGTATGTGCAGGAGAGAAGCACAGAGGGATTGATATGGTGCAGTATGTGGAGGATGAAAGTGCAGGGGGTAAGACATTGTAAAGTTTGTGCAGGACAGGAGCACAAAGGGCATAAGGGTGGGCTGTATGAAGTATATGCAGAAGAGGAGTGCAGAAGGTTTGACATGAGGAAATTTGCGTGCAGAGGATTTGACATTGAGCAGTGTGTGCAGGAGAGGAGTGCAGAAGGTATGATCTGGTGAAGTATGCGTGCAGAGGATTTGACATTGGACAGTATGTGCAGGAGAGGAGTGCAGAAAGTATGACATGGTGAAGTATGTGCAGAATAGGAGTGCAGAAGGTATGACATGAGGAAATATGCGTGCAGAGGATTTGACATTGGGCAGCGTGTACAGGAGAGGAGTGCAGAAGGTATCAAATGAGTAATTATGCATGCAGAGGATTTGACATTGGGCAGTGTGTGCAGGAGAGGAGTGCAGAAGGTATGACATGAGGAAATTTGCATGCAGAGGATTTAACATTGGGCAGTGTGTGCAGGAGAGGAGTGAAAAAGGTATAACATTAGGAAATATGCGTGCAGAGGATTTGACATTGGGCAGTGTGTGCAGGAGAGGAGTGCAGAAGGTATGACATGAGGAAATATGCGTGCAGAGGATTTGACATTGGGCAGTGTGTGCAGGAGAGGCGTGCAGAAGGTTTCACATGAGGAAATATGCGTGCAGAGGATTTGACATTGGGCAGTGTGTGCAGGAGAGGAGTGCAAAAGGTATAACATGAGGAAATATGTGGGCAGAGGATTTGACATTGGGCAGTGTGTGCAGGAGAGGAGTGCAACAGGTATGACATGAAGAAGTATGTGCAGGAGAGGAGTGCAGGGGTGACACATGGTAAAGTATGTAAAGAGAAGCACAGAGGGATTGATATGGTGCAGTATGTGGAGGATGAAAGTGCAGGGGGTAAGACATTGAAAAGTTTGTGCAGGCCAGGAGCACAAAGGGCATAAGGGTGGGCTGTATGTGGTAGAGAGAAGTGCGGAAGATAAGGCATGTTGCAGTGTGTTCAGAAGTGAAGTGTGGGGAGTATAATGGTGTGCAGTATGTGCAAGACGAGAGTGCTGAGAGTATGGCATGGGACAGTATGTATAGTAGAGGTATGCAAAGGGTATGACCGCAAGCAGTGCAGGAGAATATGACGGTAAGCAATATGTGTAGGTAAGGATATGACAGTGAGGAATGTGGATGGTATGAGGACAAGCCGTATGTGCCGGAGAAGAATGCAGATGGTATGACAGCTTACAGTATGTGCAGAAGAGGAGTGCAGAGGGTATGACATTTGAAATGATATGTGTAGAAAAGGACACTTGATGTCTTTGTCTACATGAACAGCAGAAGTATTCCTTCCACAAGGTAAACGGAACCGGTGCTCAGGACAATAACAAGACTGTCATTACTGACCTTCTGAAGCATGCAGCAAGGGAATCTGAAACACCCAATCGACACTTGTCTACTATCTATTATATCTATTATTATTATATATTATTTTATTATTTATTATTATTTATTATCTTTTTAAGTAAAGAGGATTGGTGGTCACTTTGGAATTTAGCAGAGTCATGTCAATCAAGAATTGAGTGGAATTATAAACACTTTCTCAAACTTAAATTTCCCAAGTTTACTTTACAACTTGTTTTAAAAACTAAAGAGCACACGTGATATAAGTAAATTGAATAGCCAACCAAGTATATATTTTTTAATACTAGAAGTAGCATTTTATTTTATATGTAAAAATGATACAGCGGAACCTCGAATTACGAGCATAATCCATTTCAGGAAAATGCTTGTAATTGGCATGCAATACCGCATGTGGCCAGAGGTGGGGGGGGGCACCGGAGAGACTCGGAAATACTCGGAAAACGCTGGGATGCATTAGAAAGGGCTTGAAAGGTTCAGTTCCAGAGAACAATTCGCAAACTGAGTATTTACAAGTGTTTTCAAGTATTTACGATCGGCTACGGCGCCCCCGCACCTCTGGCCAAATGCGGTACTGCACACTGCAGAGGCTTGAATCCTGTTAATTTTGCGAGACAACACTCACAAACTGAGTCAGGATTTAAAAAAAAAATTGCTCATATTGCGAAACGCTCGTTAACCGCGTAACTCGCAATCCGGGGTTCCACTGTATAGCAAGACCAGGGCTCTGCTTTATGTCTTTGATGTTTGTACGCGTCACATGCCTAGATGTAATAGCTGTGTTTTGATGAGGGTTAATAAATAAAAAATACTTGCTTGGGTATAAGGTGAGATTACCACTTATATCACAGAAATACACTTACCCCTATACTAAAAATATGACTATCTTTTCCAATTGCTGATTCAAATGGAAAAAAAGCAATGTTCTCTGAGATAGAGAATGAGTGTCTGCATTTGTCACATTAGCTTACATTGACTATTCATATGATGTGGGTGTATATATTGCCCGTACTGTCATAATATCCAAATTTTTCTTACAAAGACTCTGACTCTTACACAATGTCTTTTAAATCTTGATTGTCGGTTCTGTTATCTTGTTGCTTAGTTCTATTACTGTGTAGGTGGGTTTAATGAACTTAATAGCCTTATACTGAAAAGTGAGTAGACATAAATTGATGACAACTATGACGTTTATAGGCAGGCTGGTTGTACTGAAGTCAATACATGAATCAACTTCAGTACAACCAGCCAGTCATTTTTTTTCAATGTGATCACTGCTGCCAGCTATTATTGTATTCTGATGGCGGGTAAACCTTCTCCTGTCAGAATACAATAGAGCAGCGAGAGGGATTGCCCCATTAACACTGACTGCGTTGATGGTTAAATCACACAATTTCTTTCCTTCAACCTGTGATATAATTGTATAATGTATGGCTTGCTTAACAGATGTGACTCTTGGAGACAAAATAGAATTGTACCTGCTCTGCACAGGATTCCATCATCCTCATGATCCAAACATTGGTCTCCAAAATTTGGCGCTTGGGGCACTACTCCTCTAATTGATACCAATGATGGGATGCCATTCCTCTCACTGACAGCACCAATGGGGAATTTTTCTTCCCACTGATACCAACAAGGGGCACTATTTCCCCAATTACAACCAATAATGGGTGCTCTTTCGACCTGGGGATCTTTACAGTGAACTCCCCTGAAACCATACTCAGCGGACTTCCATTCTGATAACATCATTGGATCTTCTAACTCACGATCTTTCCTTATCCCACTGGGTATCTGCTGGCATATCCACAATTGGCCTACTAATGAACTCTTCCACAATACGCCCATTCTCGGAACTTCAAAGATCATAAGACCTTCCAAAATCAGACTTCTACAAATATCTTCTTCAGATCTAGTCTGGCAAACCCCAGCAAAAAAAAAAGGACCAGATCCCTTAGGATATTCTTAAAACTTATTTTAATGTCGTCACCGAAAAGAATAGAGGAGTTTCCATTTTCTACCACCTTTTGGGACGCATATACGGAAATACCTCCTTAAGTGTAATCTTGGGGTTCCTCACTAACAAGCTTTTGCAAGGCATAAAATCCAGGAGCGGCAAGCTCGTACTCCTACATTACTTTCGGTCTATCTGTGGCCCAATACCGACGCATGTTGTCACGTGTCACATGACTTCATCAGGGTTTCCCGCACGCTGCTGTATGTCTGCCGGTGGCCCACAATCACCTAATGCAGAGGCAGAATGGTGATCTGCCTTTGAAAACAAGGCGGATCCCCATTCTGACAGGGGACATGTCAGAGATCTATTGTTCCCAGTTATTGGGAACAGTGATCTCTGTCATGTGCTAGGTAGCCCCCCTCCCCCACACACACACAGAGTTAGCACACAACTAGGGAACACAGTTAACCCCTTGATCGCCCCCTAGTATTAACCGCCTTTCCCACCAGTGTCATTTTTACGTTAATCAGTGCATTTTTATAGAACTGATCAATGTAATAATGTCACTGTTCCCCAAAAGGGGGTCGGATTTGTCCGCCGCAATGTCGCAGTCCCGCTAAAATTTGCAGATAGGTGCCATTACCAGTAAAAACAGTAAAAAACTATAAAAGTCCCTATACCTATCCTGTAGTTAGACAAGATAACTTTTGCACAAACCAATCACTATACGTCTATTGCGATTTTTTTTACCAAGAATATGTACAAGAATATATATTGGCCTAAACTGATGAATACATTTTTTTTTTTATATATTTATTTTTTGGAGTAAGTAAATTTTTTTTAATACATTTTTTCAAAATTTATGCTTTTTGTTTGTTTATAGCGCAAAAAAGAAAAACCGCAGAGGTGATCAAATACCACCAAAAGAAAGGTCTATTTGTGGGGAAAAAATTGTTTGGGTACAGCATCGCACAACCGTGCAATTGTCAATTAAAGCGACGTTTACATATCTCTCTCCAAAACTTGAAGTGTCATTTCTCTCTGGTGCTTCGTTCCTCTGTTATCAGCATGTGTCACTTCTGAGAAGTTTTCCAGACATATGGTATACATTTGTGACTGGGGGGGCGGATATAAGCACACAGCTTGTCTATTTAGAACACAGCTCTGCATGTTCCTTCATTCCTGTGCAGTCTGTGGAGGGGGTATGTCCCTTTCTTCCAATCAGCTACACACTGTAACTGCAGCTCTTTGCCCCCTCTTCTGTGATACTGACATATGCAAAAGGCTTTATCACAATTCTGCACTTTTTAATGAATGTATAAAAGAGAATGTTACATAGATTTACAGCATCCCCATTAGCCCTCCAGATATCAACTAAGAGCTTCTAACCTGAAAATGATCACACTGTTGTCTTTCCTTAAGGCCCCTTTCACACTGAGGAGTTTTTCAGGCGGTACAGCGCTAAAAATAGCGCCTAAATACCACCTGAAAAACAGGAGAATTTTTTTTTCCTGCAAGCCGCATCTTTGGAGCGATGAGAGGAGCGGTATGTATACCACTCCTTCCCATTTAAAACAATGAGAAACCGCGATAATACTGCCAGCAATGCGCCTCTGCAGAGGCACATTGCGGGCTGTATTTACCTTTTATCGGCCGCTAGCGGGGGTTAATACCACACCGCTAGCAGCCGAATCCCGCGGCAATTCCGACGATATAGCGCGCCTCCCGCTCCAGAGTGAAAGCGGCCTTAGCCATTTATACTGCAATAGGAAAATTGGCTGTCTAAGATGTTGTAATGCAAGCAGGAAGTCATTGGTAGACAAGATATCTCAAGACCTTTAAAAATTATTATCGTGGATTTTCATAGCAGAAGATAATATCAGTGAACTCTAATAAACTGTCATAAAAACGTACTTGACTTTCATATGCTGAGCAACACACTGCCTGCTATTTGATCTATGCTTTGGCAGTACAATGATTATATTTATTAGAGTTTCTGCTTTAATACAGCACAAATGTTGAGTAATAATTTTGCAGGACATTTACAATGTGATTTATAAATTTGGTAAGCAGAACATGTCAGGCTTGCCTTTTTTGTTGTGCATATCTTGGCATCTTTAGCCACTCATAAACAACATAAGAGATCCTCATCTTGCGTGAGAGGTTCCTATTTATTTGCTTTGAAGATTGTTGGCCTCATGCAGACGGCCATACAGGAACTCTGTAGCGTGCATAGAATGTGCTATGGCATACCCGAGACCCGCTGTAGTCATGAACAGCTGTCCTCTGAGATATATCGGAAGGGCGGTTGTATGTGCTTGTATGCTGGTGGTTGTGTAAAGTACCTGTATGCACACTGTTGTATGCCCCCAACACAGATTTGCACACAATCTACACCATATATAGTATATATGCAGAATGTAATAACAAGCTTTAGAATATATGCTTGGCGGTCTATGCAATTTTTAACTGCCTGTCAACCCACCGCTGTACATTTACTGTGGCATGTCAGCTCCAACAGGCACGATCGCGTACCTGTATGTCGTGGCTTTGTTCCGGGTTGCACCCAGAAGTTTAAGCTGCCATTCGTTGCAGCTGGTCAGCGGATCCCAGCCAATGGTTTACGGTCTGCACCTGCTGATTGGCTGAGCGAATGACAGAATAGAGCCCTATGTTGGTAAACAACACAGGGCTCTCTACAGACAGCAGAAATGTGCTGTTTCTTTTTTCTCCCAGCCTAGAAAGAAAGCGCCAAACCAGGATAGTGTAGCACAATTTATTAAGTATAATACCATATAAAACAAATAGAACTCACAAGCAGGTGAGGGGGAGAGAGAGAATGACAATCCACAGTGGATTGTTATGAGCTGGGAGCCTTGTAGTAGCAATTGGTGGAGAAGAGAGTCAGCGGTGGTGGGGAGCAAGATGAGCCTGGAGACCGGTGCCAGGCTGCCCTGTGTGGTTGCGATGGTATATCCAGAAATCGGATGTCCACCTAAAGACGATGGGTCCAGCTGGAGTAGTGAGAGGAGCTGTCAGTCCAACTGCTGTGTGAGCCAATCAGAAGAATTTCAGAATCTTAACCACGCCTCCTTCATCAGCCTGATTGTTTGAAAATACCCCCAGGACTTTATAGAGCTGCTAATTATCCTTATGACATCCAGGTTAGTGAGATACATGTCTTTGAGCAATCGCCAGTATGGCGGTGCCAGGGATGTCAGCTCTTAGTATTTACAAATAAAAACATTATTAAGATACAATCAATGCAGTATAGGCTCTGCACAGCCACTTGTGCAGTATTAGGAAGGAAGGTAGTAGTTCTCTTTCTGAAGAGAAGCAGCACTCCTTGGTGGGGGATAGGTATCTGTATATGTATAGGGAAAAGTCTGCTTGTTTTTGAGGTTGTATCTTCTGCCAGCAATTGTTTGGGGCCCTTTAACACCTGATATATGGTTGCTCATGATTTAGTCAGATCTGCAAACAGTAATGGCAAGGCAGCAAGATCTCCTTATTTGAAATGGGAGGTGACGGTGTCTGCTAGCAGTGTCCATGTATGAAAAAGAACAGAGTAAAATCTGGGCAAATCACCCTCTCATCAATCCCAGTTGAAGATAGGACTCCAGTGCAAGAAGGTGGGATGAGAAGGTTAGATTAGGTGGTGAGTCCACATCGGTGGCGATCAGTGCGGATGTCTCAATGCCTTCCGGCCGCTAAAGACAGCTGTATATCTGGATGTTTGGCTCTGGGATGTATGGTGTCACTGAACCTATGGTGCTGGTGTGGATTGATCTGTGGACTGCTGCTGGTGAGAGACTGGATCACTGTAGTGCAGCTTCAAGCAGAACAGCAGCTCCTGACTTACCTCTCAGATGTCCCCGTGCCAAGAGTGTGAGCCCATCAGTTACAGTAAAATTTATAGACTATCCCAGAATCCCCTATTGTTTTTGATTGCTGGGATTCGAAGTTCCAAAGTAGCTTCAAGATTCAGAAAATGTTAGCTGAAGGACCACAAGTCCCAAAATCCTCTGGTACTAGATGGGAAAAGTAATCTCCTGCTTAAGGTAGGAGATGATGCAATAACTTTGTCCATAAGCATAAGGAGAGTATTAGGAACTAGGCAGTCTATGTTTTTTTGGCAATGTCTCCTCTCCTCCATTTCTTTGCAGCTGCACATAGCTCCCAGCCGTCCCTTATTTCGAGAGACTGTCCCTAATTTGAAACAAGGTCTCTCTGTCCCTCTTTCCTCCTCATTTGTCCCTCATTTTGGTCTGATCTATACAGTTGTAAAAAAAATGCACTACTTATCTTTTAAAGGGTGTTTCAAAGTGCTAAACCTTTCAATCAATTTCTTAAATTCTCCTTTAAGGGGGGCGTGGTAGGGGGTGTGTCCTTTATCTACATACTTTTACTAATAGGTGTCCCTTATTCCCATCTCGAAACGTGGGAGGTATGACACTGTGTTCTGTAAGTAGACAATGCTATGTCGCAGAATTCACAAAGACTGCCTTCTGAACTACAGAGATGCTGAGAGTAGAAATTTCAGGAGGTGTCGTCAGTACAGAAATCACTTCTTGCAGGCAGCAAGGTATCATGGGATATGTAGTCCCTAGAAATTGAGGGTAAACAACAGAGGAGAAGCTGCAAAGCATACAGGAAATCCAGAAAGTTGTAAAAAATAATGACCGGACAAATTTACAACATAAAAAGAGTGTTCATGTAACCATATATTGGATTGTCAAAATAACTGTAGTTTGTATTGTTATTACAATATTATAAAATGTTATATTATACAATGTTATAAAATGAAAATGTATGCTGTGACCATAGGTTTCCCTAAAGCTGCTCCACAGTTGAGTCTAGGCCTCGTACACACGACTGAGGAACTCGTCGGGCGAAACACATAGTTTTCCTCGTCGAGTTCCTTGTTTGGCTTGCTTTGCGTACACACGTTAAAGACCAAATCTCCTCTTTCTCAAACGCGGTGACTTCAACACATACAACGGCAGGGGCTGCTTTTGCTAATCTCATGTTACTGCGTGTTAGGAAAAAGTTTGGTAAGAGACATTTGCACTTTTCAGTCTGTTACAGCGTGACAAATGTGCTATTTCCATTACAAACGCTACTTTTACCGAAGGTGTATGGGTTTCTTCGCATACACATGCTCAAGTTTCTCGTCGAAAAGCAGCCCGACGAGGAACACGACGAGCCAATTTGAGAGAGAACTTGCTCTCTTTTTTGCTCGTCAAGTTCCTTGACAGTTTCCTCGATGAAAAACGTACACACGACCGGTTTCCTCTGCAAAAAAGCTCTCCCACCGAGTTTCTTGATGGATTCTGCCGAGAAACTGGTCGTGTGTACGAGGCCTGAGTGGTCCATACAGTTGATCAGTCGTGAGTGAGGTGGTAGACCTCCCCTCTGCTCCTCATAAGGCATGCAGATGTGTTTCTGCTTTCTGTTTGAAAGTGAAAAAAGCATTAAAGAGTTTTAATAAAATGTAATGAAATCCTGCTGCATAAGATGAATGCTAACATCATAAATGACCTGAAAGTCTCAGTGTATATATACTGTAAATATAGGTCAGTTCTCCTCATATACATTTTATTTCATTTAAGTTTCAGGCTTTATCCAATTCATGACTTTCTGTTACCAGGTAACTTTTCGACTCATAAGCAGTGTGGACAGAGAAAGGTAATGTATTTCTATATATATATACTTTTCTGTTGTTAAACAATATTTGTATTCTTATTATTTATTAATCTAAAAATATGCATGACTTTGTGATCATTCTAATACATTTCTATAAACTCTGTTTAATTGCTCACCAATAACAAATTGAAAAGTTATACCTTCTATATATCAAGTTGTTATACTGAGATTCCGGTATATATGTTCATGAATGTAACCTATGTGTACAATTTTTTTTTCTTTATTCACATTTAGGCTCCATGCACACTGAAGCTCATAAATTACCGTTTTTGGGTGTTTTTTCTTTAACAGCCCATAAAGTCCCCTCTTTGTTATCCTATGTGTCCATGCGCACATGGAAGTTTTTGGACATTTATCAGCAGTGTTGTTTATGGACTGTCCTAAAATCGTTCTCAGGAGCTGTTTTTCTGACCACAAAAAAAACAATTAAAAACGTTAAACGCCCATAAAAGTCGATAAACACTCAAAACCATGTCTCACCACCATTTGTTTACGTTTTTGATCCATTGTAAAAAAAAAAATTGAAAAAAATCTAAAAAACCCTAATAAACGCGATTGCAAAAACATAAAAAAAACATTGAAAGACTCACCGCAAAGCTACTGCCATTATTTTAATGTCCAGTGTGCATGGAGCCTTATGCCACGTACACACGATCGGTTCGTCTGATGAAAACGGACCGATGGATTTTTTCATCAGATATCCGATGAAGCTGACTTTCATCAGTCTTGCCTACGCACCATCAGTTAAAAAAACGATCTTGTCAGAACGCAGTGAGGATAAACACAACGACGTGCTGAAAAAAATGAAGTTCAATGCTTCCGAGCATGCGTCGACTTGATTCTGAGCATGCGTGGAATTTTGACCGATGGACTTCCCCACAGACGATCATTTTTTTCTATCGGTTTTTTAACCATCAGATCATTTTAAAACCGGTTCTTCGTTTTTTCACCGATGGGGAAAAAAAACGATGGGGCCCACACACGATTGGTTTGTCCGATAAAAACGGTCCATCGGACCGTGTGTACGCGGCATTGGTGAAATACCTCTATTGCTTTTAAGACAGTTAATCTGAACCAGTTTGACCGGTTGACAGACACATTTATTTTCCTATATTTATTTAAAGCTTGTAAACTTATAACAAAGAGAGGCATGTTAAAAAAAAATGGATCATAGGACCTATTATGCTACTAAAAAAAGAAAACTGTAATAATGAGTGTGCAGGGTTCTATTACACTTTTATAGCTGACAATATAACATCTTTGATAAATACCCGTGGAGGCAGCAGGTATTGTTATCAGACTGTTTAGTTTATGTAAAAAGAATGTTTGGTCCATTTTTACTGTCTCTTACATATATTTGGTAGTTTTTTTTACATTTTTAATATCGTAAAGGTAGAGCGTGCAGAAATTGTACATTGTTCAACATTTAAAGTGTTACTAAACTCAGGGCCCTAGATTAACTATATCTGGTTTCCCACAGTACACAGAACACGGAAATGCAATTATTTTATTAACTTTTCTCATCAGCAGTTTATAGCAGTCTTGTGACTTCTATCAGTGTCTGGTTAAAGCTTGTAGGAGTTTTCATTCTACTCTGACTGTCCTATGAGGCTGCATAACCCCCGACCTTCTGATTGGACAGTGCTGATTGGCCATGTGCTGATCACATGCACCCTCCCAAGAAAAAGAAAAACTCTCCTGCAACACACACACCAAACTGAGCATGTACAGAATGACTCCAAAGGCTCTGTCTTATCAGATGGATTGGGGACTGTGGAAGAAGGGAAGGATCAGAGACGACAGGATCAAACAGTTTTTTTTACACAATGCAGAGGATTAAGCCCTTAAAGTGATTGTAAAGGTTAATTTTGATTTTCACAGAGCAGCCATGATCCTCCTCTTCTCAGGTTCCCTTTATCTGCTCCTAGCCCCTCCCCCCTGTTCAGTGCCCCCACAGCAAGCAGCGTTCTATCGGGACACCTGAGCTGAGTCACAGCTCTGAGGAACCATTCAGACAAGGAGCCCGGACCTGTCTCTGCCCCCTTTCTCCCCTGATTGTCTAGCTGACTTTGATTGACAGCAGCAGGAGAACAAATTTGAAAGAAAATTCCAATACCTCTAATTTAATGAATGAATGAAAACTTATATAGCGCGGCACATGCGAACTAAATCGCCTCTGGGCACTTGTTGTTCCTGTCTCCTTTGGTATCAAAAGAGATGAGTCTTGATCTTTCTCCTGAATGCTAAGTGGTTCTCCTCCATCCGAATGTTGGTTGGTAAAGCGTTCCATAGTCTGGGACCCTGGACCGCAAATCTTCTTTCTCCTTTGGACTTGTATCTGGCTTTCGGTATCTGGAGCAGATTTTGGTTGGTGGATCGCAGAATGCGATTGGGAGCTTTTATTTTTTCGCATAGATATTGGGGGGCATTCCCATGGATACATCTATGCGTTAGACAGAGTGCTTTAAAAGTGATTCTGTCTTTTACTGGCAACCAATGCAGGGATCTCTGTGAAGGTGAGATTGACTCCCAGGGTTTTTTCCCAGTTACAGGTCTGGCGGCCGTGTTTTGAACGACTTGTAAACGAGCGATTTGGTACTTGGGGAGTCCGATTTAAAGGGCATTTGCATAGTTAGTTATTATTTTGAATATTCAGGTGTTTCCGAAGCAACAAATTTCTCAAAATTCTTTAAAAGACTACTAATTCAGTACAAAACAAATTGCACATGTCTATCCAAAAGAACAAAGAGGAGAAGCATATGTATGTAGTCAATACAACTTTTAAGGGCTACTCCTGGCAAGAGAAACGGAAGGAGTTTGGAGGATAGATCCGTAGGTCTGTAGGCCTGTGCAGATAGCATAGAAAGTTTGCAGTTGGGGGTCTCTAAGTATAGTTATGCCCCGTACACACAATCGGGCTTTAGCCTGGCCAAACTCACATCCGAATTCCGAAGGAATTCCATTGGCGTAAAAGAGAACATGTTGTCTATCTAAACTCTGATGGAATTCCTCAGAAAAAAAGTTCAATGGGGCATACACAAGGTCAGAATTTCCGATGAAAAAAGTCAGTCTGACTTTTTCCATCGGAAATTCCGATCGTGTGTACAAGGGCTTTAGGTGTAGTTTCCAAGGGTAGGGGATTTCAAGGTGAACTCCAGTGGAACTATGGTGGGGTTGGTGGGAGTAGAGGGGAAAGATGGAGGGCTGAAGTTAAAAGGAGAGAGGTATGCTGGAGTAAGTGTAGAAAAAAAGGGGAGGTTAGGATATTGTAGAAGAAAAGGGAAGATCAAAGGAGTGTGGGGAGAGAAAGGGTTTCATAAGACCTTTAGATCTCAAAGCGAGAGTAGGAATTTCTCAAGGTTCAGGTTATAGATGTATTCGAGCCCCAATGACCAAATTATCAAGAATTTATGGTGGGTATCATTCAGTATACAGGTACATTTTTGTATGTATCATGGTACCCATAATCTACTGCTTTACCTACATGAAGTTTAGGGAGGGCTGTCTTCAAGCTTTAGCTGTAGTTTAACATGTAGATACAGTAGAAACATGAAGTCTGTTAGCGTTTCTTTGTTGATGGTAAGGTCATAAATAGCAATATGAGAAAAACCCATGTATCAAAAAATAAATATATTTAGTAAAATGATAAATGATGGCAAAAATATGATAGCTAAAGTGCTAACACTAACCAAAAGTGTATGTGTATCATTCAAATTTAGACATCACAACTGTAATAAGGATCATGTAATAACAAAGCATGACAAAAAGAATGATAATTAAAGTGCTGACACAACCAAGCATGTATGTGTATCATTCAAATAAAGATATCAAAAATATAATAAACATCTTGTGGTAACAAATTATGATAATGTCTCATAAAAGTGAAAAATACTGAGTTTTTCTATCCATCTACGGATCGGATTGGGTGAACACAGACAGGCGGTCCGTGTTCATCCGGTCCTCCCTATAGGGGAGAGCGGAGATTTGACAGGGCATAGAGAGTAGATAGGGATTAGAACACTTGTCACATATTTATTGCTGTCTGTGCCCCCGTTAAGGAGATTCACCCTCTATATTTGTCCTGTTTATCATTATCTTTGGAACTTAAAGTAAAAGAAAATAATAAACTTTGGGATGTCCCCACAAAAGTAATAGAGGGGAAATATTTCAATGAGGACACCAGTTCTAATGACCTGAGTGTCCCAAGGAATTATTTTAAGTTGCAGGGATTTACTCTTACTTTCTGTTTGGCTATGGGACAGGAAGTAAAGGAAAACCTCCGCAATGGGAGAAAAAAAGTGGAAACGTTTCAGCAATGGTTTCACCTTTACCCTAACCCCAGCCTTTAACCCTATTCCCAACATTTACCCCTAACCCTAGCCCTAACATTTAAGGCTAATCTTAACCATTAACCCTAACCCTAACATTTAATAGTAACCCTAACCCAAAACTGTCATACTTTCTTATTGATAAAAAAACAAAAAACGCAAAACACATCAAAAACATGTCAAAGATGCGTATTCAAAAACTCAACGGAAAAACTTCTCCTATTTGTTCATCAACACACACAGGTGTGAACCTAGCCTAAATGTCAGTTACCTATACACACAGTAGAGGAATAACGACTCAAAACCCTAATTAGATCTAAAAAAAAATTATAGAAAAATTGATGAAAGATTCCCGACATGTTTTCCTTGTAATGTGCTATCTGAGCAGGTTGCAGTGTAAGGTCCGTAACGCATGCCTCTGACTTATTAAAGCCCTCTGTTAATAAAAATAGATCTTGAAAACATATTGGCTCCAAGACAGAACTACTAACAGAACAACAGCCTTAGGAAAGTCTTCACCTTTCTTTGTCCTCCTCAGCTCCTGGAGGTTTACTTGGTAGCTGTTGCTTACTTCACTAGCAAAGGTAATTAGCTTCAATCTTTTCTCCTGGGCTGAATCCGCTAACTCCTGAGCAGCAGAGGGCATACAATGTCCCTTGTCATGAAACTCTTGCTGTCTAATTTGGATAAGCATCGTTCAGTTAGCAATGTTTGTTGTTATTTTATGAAAAACTTGATTATTAATTGTATTTTCGATAATTTTATAGTAACACTAAACAATATCCTTATTCTCCAAAAATAATCCATATACAGTTGAATCTCGGATTACGAGCATAATCCGTTCCAGGAGTATGCTCGTAATACAAAGTCCTCGCATATCAAATGGAGTTTTCCCATTGAAGTCAATGGAAATGAAAATAATTTGTTCCGCATTTACTTCTATGGAATGCAATACCGAATGCAGCCAGAGAGGCCCGAGGACACTTCGGCTTGTTTCCTACGCCACCGTTCCTCAGGCCAAATGAAGTACTGCAGGGCAATGTTCGGCTTTTATTGGCTCATGCGTTCCCGTACCTCAGGCGAAATGAGGTACTGCAGGCCTATTTTCAGCTCTGCTCGGCTTCTGCGCCCCGTACCTCAGGCTAAATGAAATACTGCAGGCCTATTTAGTTTGAATTATGCTCGCAAACCGAGTTACTCTTAAATGAGTAAATGAGTAAGGTTCCACTGTCCATTAAAGGTCTTAATGGCTCTGTAATTTATTTTACATTAAGTTACTACTTATGCCGCGTACGCACGATCGAAAATTCCGACATCAAACCCATAGATTTTTTTCCGACGGATGTTCGCTCAAACTTCATTTGCATGCGTTGATGTACGACAAGCCAAGAAAAATTAAGTTCAATGATCCCGAGCATGCGTAGAATTTTTGTGCGTTGAATTGTGTACACACGGTCGGAATTTCCGACAAGAACTTTTGTTTGTCGGAAAAATTGAGAACCAGCTCTCAAACATTTGTTGTCGGAGTTTGCGACAGCAAATGTCCGATGAAGCATACACAAGCTCACATCGAACTTTTGTTGTCGGAAATTCCGACTGTGTGTACATGGCATTACTGTGTTTTTCTGCCACATTTTAATGTCCTCTGTGACATCCAAGCAGTGCACATTAGTTGCGGTCATGTACACTGCACTATGCACACTCCAAATCTCACATTGCATAGTTCATCTTAGGAACAAGCAAGAGATGGTGACTACTCTTCTGCATACAGTGGGATCATCTAAGAACAAAGCCACCCTCTAACGTCTAGAGGAAAATAAATGTCATCTCAAAATATGGAAAGGTTTCTTCACAGTAAGAGCTGTGAAAATGTGGAATAGGCTTCCTCTAGAGGTGGTTCTGGCCAGATCAGTAGATTGCTTTAGGAAGGCCTTCATTCTTTCCAAAGTGTACATAATATAACTGGATACTAACATTTATAGGTAAAGCTGATCCAGGGAAAATCCGATTGCCTCTCTGGGATCAGGAAGAAATTTTTCCCTGCTGTAGCAAACAGTCTTTTTTTGTCTTCCTCTGAATCAACTATGGATATAAAGTTGGGTATATGGGATAGTATTATACATTTTTATGGTTGAACCAGATGGTCACCAGTCATCTCTATGACCGTCGGAGGCCCGGATGCGATGTTATGACGCCACGCCCGTACCCGGAAGTAAACAAAGCCGCAATTTTTTTCACAATCTCATGCTTGTAAGCCTGGAGGAGAGATGTGGTGACCTGATTCCTATTACAAGGGATTTACATTCCTTGTAATAGGAATAAAAGTGATCAAAAACTAAATAAATTAAAAAAAAAGTAAAAAAAAAATTAAGTAAAAAAAAAACATTTTTTAAAACGCCCCTGTCCCTGGTAGCTCGCGCTCAGAAGCGAACACCCAAGTCCCGCCCACATATATAAACGCCGTTCAAACCCCACATGTGAGGTATCGTCACGTGTGTTAGAGCGTGTGCTACAATTCTAGCACTAAATCTCCTCTGTAACTCAAAAATAGTAACCTGTAAACATTTTTAAAGCGTCGCCTATGGATATTTTTAAAGCAGATGTCCCACTAAAAAGGTATATTAAAAGCCAGCAGCTACAGATACTGCAGCTGCTGACTTTTAATATTAGGACACTTACCTGTCCTGGAGTCCAGCGCCGTCCGCAGCAGAGGATGAGAGATCGCTCGTCTCTCTGCTGTTCCCCCCTCCATCCATGGTGAGGGAACCAGGAAGTGAAGCGCTGCTGCTTCACTGCCCGGTTCCCTACGGTGCATGCGCGAGTCGCGCTGCACCCGCCGATTGGCTCCAGCTGTGTGCTGGGAGCCGAGTGTTCCCAGCACACAACGGGGGGGGGGGGGCGACGGGATGTGATGCAATGCCCATCTTTTGCCCGTGAATGCTGGGCCGGAAGTGGGTGCAGATACCTGTCTATCTGCACCCCCCTCCCCCCTGAAAGGAGGGGGGGAGTGTTCGGATCAGCGGATCTTCACTTTAGGGTGGAGATCCGCTTTAAGTACCGAAATTTGGTGCCATTCCATGAGTGTGTGCAATTTTAAAGCGTGACATGTTGGGTATCTATTTACTCGGCGTAACATCATCTTTCACATTATACACAAAAATTGTGCTAACTTTACTGTTTTGTTATTTTTTAATTCATGAAACTGATTTTTTCCCAAAAAAAGCGTTTGAAAAATTATTAAGCAAATACCGTGCAGGAAAAAAGTTGCAATGGCCGCTATTTTATTCCCTAGGGTGTCTGCTAAAAAAAAAAATAATGTTTGGGGGTTCTGATTAATTTTCTAGCAAGAAAATTGTGATTTTTACATGAAGGAGAGAAGTGCCAAAATAGGCCCGGTGGGCAAGTGGTTAAACAAGAGTTTAGTGTCAGTTTACGTTTTAAAGTGGCGGATGTTTCCGTGCTTTGTAAAAAACAATTCTTTTTTGTGTGAATGCCTTCCGGCTTACCTGAAACTTCAATGTTCCCACATGATCAGGTCATCATGCACAAAATATTTCAGCCATGCACATGAACATTCAGAGTCCCAGCAACGTTGTTGTAATTTGATGGTGTTGCGTGTGTTCTGGTTAGACCTGTTATGGCTTTTGAGAGGAAACTCGCTCCACCTATGTCTCAACTGTGACTCAGTAATGCTTTATTGTTTATACCTTTTTACCTTGCTAGGTTCCATTCTTATTTGTATCTTAGGGTGAATGCCAAACAAAACAAGAGAGACATATCAAACATTTTTATATAGAAAGCAAGTTGAACGTTATCCTCACTTTTTACCATATCAGTGAGTTACGGCATCATAATGTAAATACATCAAGAAAAAAAAACAAGGATTATATACCTTGCTGAAGGGAATGTTGACTTGACATTGATTGTGTATATATAATATGCGATATACACCCTGCATTAAGTGTCCATGGCAAATGTGATCTGTTTAAACAATCTAGAAGGATTATATAGAATAAACATTGTAACTGTTCTTTTACTGTTATTTGAATTAAAGTGTACTGTAGCTGCTGCCCTTTAAAAGAAAGGCACTTATCTGTCCAAAGATCCAGCGCCATTCTGACCCGGGCCGATTCTTTGCCAGTGTTTGGGTCACTGGCATGTTTAGTGTAGGAAACCGGCTGTGACTCTTTGTGGCTTTACAGCCAGCTTCCTATTGCACATGTGCGAGCCACGCTACACTGTGTGAATGGCAGGGAAAGGGGGTGCCGAACTTCCAGTGGAATCGCCTAAGCCAGTGGCCTGGGGGCCAGATGTGGCCATTTGCTTGCCTTTATCCAACCCTTGAGGCACGTTTCCCCTCATTGATACAAAACACTACTGACACCAACAATGGGGCATAAATCTCGCGACTGACATCAACAATGGGGAAATATTTGTCCCATTGACACCAACGATGGGGTACTATTCCTCAAACTGATACCAATAATGGGGAAGTATTTCTCCCACTGATACCAAAGCTGGGGCATTATCCTCTCACTGACTTCAATGATGGGGCACTATTCCTCCCACTGACACCAATGATGGGGCACTATTCCTCCCACTGATACCAATGATGGGGCACTATTCCTCCCACTAGTACCAATGATGGGGAAATATTTGTCCCATTGACACCAATGATGGGGTACTATTCCTCAAACTGATACCAATAATGGGGAGGTATTTCTCCCACTGATACCAATGATGGGGCACTATTCCCCCCACTGATACCAAAGATGGGGCACTATCCTCTCACTGACTTCAATGATGGGGCACTATTCCTCCCACTGACACCAATGATGGGGCACTATTCCTCCCACTGATACCAATGATGGGGCACTATTCCTCCCACTAGTACCAATGATTGGGGAACTATTTTTCCCACTGATACCAATTAATGGGCACTATTCCTCCCACTGACACCAATGATGGGGGACTATTCTTCTCACGGACGCCAAGGCTGGGGCACTATTCCTTCCACTGATATCAATAGTGGGGCACTGTTCCTCCCACTGAGACCAATGATGTTGCACTATTCCTCCCACTGAGACCAATCATGGGATACTATTTCTCCCACCGATACCAATGATGAGGCACTATTCCGTCCACTAATACCAATGATGGGGCACTATTTCTCATACTGATACCAATGATGCATTGTTTTCTCCCACTGCTGCCAGGACAATTTCCACTCCAAATGGCCACAGTCTGGCTCCCCCAAAGTCTGAAGGACAGTAAACTGGCCCTTTGTTTAGAAAGTTTGGAGACCCCTGGCCTAGGCGTACAAACCAGATGGTACCTACCAAAACTAGGTCCCCATTTCCGCAATAAAAAAAGTTACAAAAGAATGGTTGATTCTCCAGCAGCTAGAAACTCTCACAAGCTTCCTCTTATTGTGAAAGCAGACCCAGACAGCAACAGGTCTGCATTTGCTGACCCCCCACACTTGACTGCCCCAATCTCTGCAGAATTGCCCTGGAAAAATTCAGTCCTCTCTGCCCTGATTGGCTCATTGCTGCTGTTACTAAGAGGGAGGAGTGGGGGATTCTCACAGATCTGCTCTTGTCAGCAGCTGCCTGTACACAGCCAGCATCTGCAGGTGGGGGGGGGGGGGAGCTGGGGACTGAGCACACAGAACCACTCCAAAAGCAAACAGTGGCGTTAGAGGACAGAGGAACACAGCCCGCTCCTCCACACAGAGCCTAGCCCTGAGGGGGACTTGGGTAGAGGTTAACACAGCTGGTGCTTTCCAGCTGCACAATTATACTAATACTCAGGGCCGATCCGCCCTATAGGCTCACTATGCAAGCCGCTTAGGGCCCCGCAAAGCTGCGGAGGGCCCCCTAAATTACTAGAGGCCCCATCTGCTCAACTCGCTGGCTGCATGGGAGAAGAGGTAAGAAGTCAGCACCCCCCGCCGCTTCTCACTTTAATGTAAGATGTCTTTTTGGACAGCAGAACACCCCCTTCCCCCGCCACTTCTCAACTTAAAATCTTTAATATGACATGTCACTGTGCTTCCCAGCTTCTCAACTTTAATGTGACATGTCATTTTGCTTAGGGCCCCAGGGAGGTCAGGATCGGCACTGTTAATACTTAAGCTCAGACAGGTTTTTGCAGCAATCTGTCATATATCTAGGTCTGTCAGAAGGGACAAGACTAAGGCAGTCAGATATCTTACTACCCCATACCAAATATCAAAACATTACCCATGACTATAGAATAATGACACTGGTACTGTATTGGATTTAAATGGCCTGTTAGGCTTTTTATTAACAAAAAACAAATAAACTGTAAACATTTTTTAAATACTGTAGCTCCAATCCAAATAACTGGTTGCCGGTCCCTGACGACCCCATCTTCCCAACTTTGGAATCTGTGGTACCTCTAAGTTAGCATCTGTCCCCATCTCGAGGACTCACCAACTGACCACAGACCCCCCACCACCTTACTACCCAGTAGTCTAGGCTGAAACCAGACCAACCGGGAGGACTCCATACCCACTATTTACTTAAAAAAAACAACACATGTTTTATACCAATAGTCAAGGACCCAACCGTAATGACCCTCGTCTTCATCCCAGTCAAACCACTTCTATTAGGGCGAGAGGAAGCAACGTTCCACTACGATTTTTGCTTCCGACTGCTGAGCCTCTGCCCCACCCACCACTGAACTATCTATACAACTCCTCCCCGTCTCTCTCCGTGACCTCCAATCCGGTAAGAGCAAGTTCTTTTTCACTAAACACCCCCTTTTTACTTAACCTATTCCTTTCTAGTAGCTACTTCCACCCTGTCATGTATGTCCTGCGCTTCCTTTTCATTTCAGCTGCGAAGAACAGAGAATCTGCCATACAAAGTGGCTCCTTTGAGGGTAAGCGCTACATTCATTTTCTGTTTTGGGGTTTAACCACTTCAACACCGAGAGCGTCATGTGACGTCCTTGATTTTGTGTGGTGATATCTGAATGATGCCTGCAGCTACAGGCATTATTCAAATATCACTGTTTTTTGCCAGCGATTCTGTGCACGATAAGAATGATCATAGTGGCAGTGGCAGTTCCGCCGCATGATCGTTCTTATAGGTGGCGGGAGGGGACGTCCCCCCTCCCGCTGCCATCCGGTGCTTCTCTGGGCTCTCCCGCTCCATCGGGGACCCGGAGAATGAATCAGCCGGCGTCGGCTCACAATGATAGAGATTTCCGGTGACAAGATGGTCATCTCTATGACCGTCGGAGGACCGGGCATGCCTGGGTATTCAGAAGTAAACAAAGCCGCAATAGCGACTGTCAGCATGGGATCGTGATTTTTTTGCGATCTCATGCTTTCTAGCCTGGAGGAGAGATGTGGGGGTCTTATTGACCCCTCATCTCTCCATAAAGATGACCTGTCACAATATATTCCTATTACAAGGGATGTTTACATTCCTTGTAATAGGAATAAAAGTGATCAAAAAAAAAAGTGTAAAATGTAAAAAAATAAAAATGTTAAAAATGTAAAAGGTCCATGTCCCCGGTAGCTCGCGTTTAGAAGCGAACACGCATGTAAGTCCCGCCCACATCTGTAAATGCTGTTCAAACCCCACATGTGAGGTATCGCCACGTGCGTTAGAGCACGTGCAACAATTCTAGGTTGCACACGCAGGTGCAACCTATAGTAACCTGTAAAAAAATGTAAAAGGTCAACTATGGAGATTTCTAAGTACTGAAGTTTGGTGCCATTCCATGAGTGTGTGGAATTTTAAAGCATGACATGTTAGGTATCTATTTGCTCAGCGTAACATCATCTTCCACATTATAAAAAAAAATGTGGCTAACTTTTTTGTTTTGTTTTTCCCCAACAAAGCTGTTTGAAAAATTATTGCGCAAATACCGTGCAAGATAAAAAGTTGCAATGACTGCTATTTAATTCCCTAGTGTGTCTGCTAAAAAAAAACATATATATTGTTTGGGGGTTCTGACTAATTTTCTAGAAAAAAAATTATGATTTTTACATGAAGGAGAGAAGTGCCAGAATAGGACCGATCAGGGGCGGACTGACAACTCATGGGGCCCCCAGGCAATAGAAGATTATGGGGCCCCCGAACTTACAGATGGCCACCATGCCAGGAGGCAGTGCAGAGGCAGGGCAGCTAAAATCTCTGGATTTTCCCATCAAAAGCTTGTCGGTTTCGGACATATCAGGGACAGATGTAAAAAAAAAACACAGATTTTGACATACTGTCCCTGGTTTTACTGAGCCTGACAACCCTGATGGGGCCCCCTAGTGGCATGGGGCCCTCGGGCAGTGTGACTCAATGGTCAGTCCGCCCCTGGGACCGGTATTGAAGTGGTTAATACTGCTTAAAAACTGCTTAAAGCGGAGGTTCGGCCAATTGTTTTTTTTTTAAAAGCCAGCAACTACAAATACAGCAGCTGCTGACTTTTAAAAAATGGACACTTACCTGTCCAGCACGCCTGGGATGTCAGCAACCGAGGCTGGGCAATCGCTCGGTCCTCGGCTGCTTCCGCCGCCATCCTCAGTGAGGGAATCAGGAAGTGAAGCCTTTACTGCCCGATTTCCTACTGCGCATGCGCCGTCACTGGTCCCCGCTCTCCCCTGGGAACAGTGTTTCCCAGAGGGCAGCGGGGGGGAGGATGTGCCAGGCTGTATTCCCCGCGGGGATCAAAACCCGGAAGTGGTGCAAATACCTGTCTCAGACAGGTATCTGCACCCCCCTCCCCGTGAAAAGTGTCAAATGTGACACCGGAGGGGGAGAGGGATCCAAAAGGCGGAGGTTCACTTTTTGTGTGAACCTCGCTTTAAAAACTGATTATTTTGTGGGCTCAGTATGCCCAGATAAGTTTTACTTTCCCAGAAAGTCATAAATTCCAGCACAGAACACTTTTGAAATTAGTTTTGTAGTAGAAATGATACCTCTGAGAAATATGGACATATATCTGACTTCCACATAAAGATAGATCTTATGGATGAATCTTTACTTCTCTGCAAATAAAGATATATTTTTACAGGGTAGATCTTATTTCTTCCTGTCTTATGAATTATAATATTGTTTCCACTGTGTATCACAATACTTTAACTGTCTTTTTTTAAGCCTGCATTTACAGTAAAAAAGGCTGCATTAAGCAGTAAAGGACTTATAGCAAACAAAATATCAAAGTACCATTGATGCACAGCAAGAAATGAAGATGTATGAACCTTAATCTGCACCAAGGAAAGGGAATAAATATCAGAATGTGTGTTAAATATGATTTTTTTTTCTTCATCACCTCTCATTCTTATGCGTTTCCATCTTCTGAATTATACATTAGCCTCAATATACATAACACACTGCTTTATCTATGATGATGTTTCTGGACTACATTATCTTCAATCTGCTGTTCTCAGGTTCACAGTGTGGGTGTCTTGTGATGTCTGCTGGTTAATAATGGATGCTGCTTCTGCTGTTCCTGCAATACACTTCTGTCTAGTTATGAATTCTGTAAAATATAACCATTATGATCAGACAGACCTAACCTACTGTATATAATAAAGTAAAATGGTACCTTTTAATTGAAGGGTTAGCTTAGTGGAATGTACTACCATCTTCCTTTAACCACTTCAGCCCAGGGAAGGATTTACCCCCTTCTTGACCAAGCGCTTTTTTGCGATTCGGCACTGCATCGCTTTAACTGACAATTGCGCGGTCGTGCAAAGCTGTTCCCAAACAACATTTTTAACAACATATTTAATAAAATGGTATAAACAGTAGTAAAAACATAGCCAGAGTTTGGTAACCAGGACGGGTAGTCAGAACAAGCCAGAGAAACAGGAGCCCAGAGATCAGCGAAGTCGTTGCAGAAAACAGCATCAGGAACCAGAAGGGAAGTCAGCCAAGCAAAAGTCTTTCACAGGAAAACACAGCAGAGAGAGTCCGGATATGTTAAGCAAGGCAAAGGCATCTAATCCAAGGAGTTTATATAATCAGCAGCAACTCTAGCTGATGAGCAGGAAATGAAGACCAGATGAGTCGCTGTGGAAGGAAGAGACTTTGGCAATTAACCAACAGTTGAGCACAGAGCTCTGAGAAGGAAGGGCTAAGCCCAGGCCTGACACGCAGCCATCTTCCCTGCTCTGACACGTGGTCGTGTCTTCCTGTAGGTGAGATCGCGGTCACAGAGAGACACTGAAAGTGTACACTAAAGACACTTAGAATTTTGAGAAGCATTTGGTGTGCTTTTTAGCACTTACTGTACATCCCTGTGCACACTTGCTTCAAAGCTTTTTTGTGTGCTTTTTATACTGTACTGTACCGGACATCTAGAATGGCTTAGCCCCTGAGCCATGATTGGCCAAAGGCCCCCTTATGCCTTATGGCTTTTGGCCAATCATAACTCTCACAGCACATTGCGCTGTGATTGGCCAAAGCATGCAGGTCAGGTGCATGATTTGGCCAAACAGCAGCCGTCATTGCACTGCGATCTCAATCTGTTCTACAAATAAATAAACAGCTCATGTTCGAATCATACTTACGTTTGACTCAAACATCCAGCCCATCCCTAATGTTGACCAAGCCGAGGACACAAGTGCCGGAAGAGGTGGAAAAACTTTTTTTAGTGTGATTCAATGAGAAACAGCTGGCAGGTGATAGCGTTAGTGAAGCTATGATCTGAAATTGCACAGTGATTTACTGCAAAAACAACCCTCTACATGTGCAGCAAGTGAAGAATTTAAAGCCAGTAGAGGGTGGTTTGAGAAAGTCTGCAGGTACAGGGTTAGCTGCCTCTGCCTCTGCAGAATCTTGACCACAGACCTGTCTATAATCTTGCCATATTAGCTGCCTCCCAGAGACATTCTTATATGCATGTGTTTTAAATTAGATTTTTTTTTTCTGTTTTTCTCCACTGAACTGTCTGTGTGATTAGCACGCCCCCCCCCCCCCCTGCTGGCTGTGCCCAGTACAACAGGACTGGTTGTAGTGGCTTATCAGCGGCCCTGCCAACATAACTAGCTTGAGGACAGGTACTGTAAGTGTCCTAATATTAAAAGTCAGCAGCTACAGTATGTAACGCAAAACTTTCTTCTATGCTTCTTGCTTTCCTAATCTTAGTCATGCTCACATTTTTTCACTCTCTGTTGAGCTTTTAATTGTAAAATCAAAGAGACTACTTGTTGTGAGCATTGTTAATGATTACACGTTAATACTGTTTACATATTGATTGTTGTAGCTTCTAGCAAAGTCAATTTCATCTTTTAGTTTGTCAGTAAAAAATGACTTTCTGTCTGTGAAGTTTCCATGTTTTGTCAGTGAACAAAAACTCATGTGGGTTGGCAACCCAGCTATATAATTTACAGTTGTGTACTTATAACTAATGTTGCTGTAGGCTGAAAGTGCCAAATGCAAGCCTAATTTACTTATTTTACCTTCCATTGCAGGAAATCATGTGCTTCACTAAATACATCACGCTAAGGTAAATGCAATTCCTGGAAACAAGAATGGTAAAAAGCATGAAGGAAATGCAGACTTCCAATAAGTGAAGGTTAATTACATGTTTTAAGAATTTTCCCGTTATTAGCGCACTGTTCCTGATGCTAAATATAACACTAATAAAAGGAGAGATAAGAAAACAGTGTGACATGGCTAAATGACTCCGCTGGTGCAATTCATCTTTCCCTGACAGCAGCAGTTGTCCTTATCTATGTGCTGCTAACTGATCAGAAGAGTAATGTACCAGACATGATCTGAGGGTTATTATCATTGTCTGCCATTCTTATTTCAGTGTGAAGTTCATGTCAAGAAAAAGTAACGTAATTCACACTCCAAAGGTAAAGATAATGAACTTTGTTTAGTACAGAAAGCAACATGACTCTCAGGTACAGAATGGGTCTTGTAATATAGAATATGTTTTAGTCTACATATAGTAACGCCCTTGCAAATAACAAAATGAACGTTTATATGCTGTCTGAAAACTAAAATCAGTTTGTACTTTTATCTTGCTTAGCTTGTGTTTCCCCTTTAGACTACAGTTTAAATTCATATAGACAAATTCTGTTGTTTTGAGCTCATCGCCATTTATTTTGCTGCCCATCATCATTTTGTATGTGTGGCATTTTTGTTTGAATGTTATCTATTTACTGTTCCAATTACAGTACTAATTACAGGTATTCTGTCCTGTGTGGTTAAGGCTCCATTCACACTTGTGCAACTTTCATGCAACTTTGGACATAAAAGTCGCATGACAATTCATCCCCCAAGTTTTACAATGATAACCATTCATATATGTGCAACTTAAAGTTGCAGTGACTTCAAAGTAGTTCATGCATCACTTTGGTCCGACTTTCATGCAACTTGAGGGCCATAGACTTCAATGTTAACCCTCAAAAGTTGCACGAAGGTCATACCTGAATGTTATACAATGCAACAGTTGTCCAATATCACTGGTCAAAGCCAAAGTTGTATCTAAGGTGTACCCATTCGAAGTTGCACCAAAGCTGCACTCCAAACTCGGCGCAACTTTGTCGTACAAGTGCGAATGGAGCCCAACACTTCCATGGTTATAAAAGTGTTCTTAGTTCAGTGGTGCAATAGAAAACCAAAACAAAAGACATACCTAACAACATCCACTTACAAAGTCATGCTAAAATCCTACAAAAACCACATGACATGAGTGTGTAAGAGACATGGGGGTTATTTATGAAAGACAAATCCACTTTGCACTACAAGTGCACTGCAACATACGCTAGCATGATTGGGTTAATGTGTACAGTACATACGCACAACTGGTGTGAACAGGTCCTGAATGTAATTTAATGTGATTTTTTTCCTTCTTTTTTTTTACCAGTGTTGTCTTTGGGGAAATATTAGGGATCCAAACAACCCTAAAGGGTTTCCCTTAGGAAATCTCAATCTTATCCCATTCTCCCCTACTGCCTTTTGCTCATTGTTGAACATGGAAATACTTTGCACTGTATTCACAAAAAGAAAAAAGACAGTTAACATGTCATTCCTCTATTATGTATGAACAATGGAGTGCCCACCTGTGTTTATTCAGGAAAGTGAAGGGATCAGGAAGCATGAGAGCATATTTACCAATCCTCTGCAGGCCATCCTGAATGAATCTGATCCACCTTGCTTTTTGCCTACAACCCATTGTCACTGCTGGTGCAGGTGGGGGAAGAACAGTGAGGACTGGAAGATTATGGCAGGGGGTGGGGGGCAGAGAAAGGAAGATTTCAACTAAAGCAGGAGCCAGCATTAATAGTAAGTAATCTCTCTTGTGGTTAGATTTTGTGAACCCTACATTTATTTTTTGTGTTTTTTGGTATCAAGTGTATTAAAGGGGTTGTAAAGGTACATCTGAGGATTAGCGGCCCCCAGCCCCCCCCCCCCCATTTACTTACCTGACCCCTCGAAAGTCCAGAGCCGTGAAAGCAATGGGTTCTTAGCCAGGCTTCTTGGCTCATTCATTGGTTGATTGAAAGCAGCGCAGCCATTGGCTCATGCTGCTGTCAATCACATCCAATGACGTGGTGTTCCAGGGGGCAGGGCCGAGTGATACAGTGATGGCTATAGCCGCTGGCTGTATTACGGGACATGTTTGTTATAAAAAAAAATGTTTTACCTTTACAATCCCTTTAAAAAAAATGCTTTTGTAAATTGTTTGAAAAGTGCATACCTGGAGATCCAGCCGACACAGAAGTTCCTGTTGCAAGCTGACAATGCATTGCCCCTGCCACACAGTTAGCAGCAGTGTTTCAGCCAGCCAAGCATGTTTTGTCGTCATGTGGCCATTGACACCTAATATGCAGCCCAGTGGTCTAATGAATTAGTGATTACAGACAATGCTGCTGCTAATTGCAAGGCAGTAGCTTACCGCATCAATCTACAACAGGAAGTAGTGTCACTCGCAGGTAAAAAGCTTTTCAACAGATTAAAAAACATTTTTTTAACAAGCCGGCATACAGTAAGCTAAACTGTTGAAAAATAAATGTACAGTTCACATACACTTTAAGGGGTTTATTTCTAAAATAAATTGCTGTATGAATATGACAAATGTCATCGCTGCATTTTATCTAACATGGTTATTTCCTATGATCGTAAGTACCACATAGTATAATATTGTATTTTTTTTAAATATCTCAATTAGGCAATTACCCCATTATGACCACTAAACGTCAATGACAATCAAAGGAAAGCATCATATTAGATACAATACGACAATTTGTCCTTGCGTGAGTGTTTGTCACAATCATACAGCAATTTTGTACTATAAATAGACACCTACTGTACATGTTTATTTGTAAGACAAATGTTCCATGGGGAGAAAACAAGGTGTTTAGAAATGTATACAATTAAAAATAGACAAATAAAATGTAAAAACTATTATTTTCTCTTTCAGTGCTAATTCATAAGTGCAGTAAGCCAAGCACACAGAAGAAAAATTTAAATAAAATCAATCTTTGGTGTGACTACTCTTTGGCTTCAAAACAGCATTAATTCTTCTAGGTACAGTTGCACACAGTTTTTGAAGGAACTCGGCGGGTAGGTTGTTCCAAACAATTTGGAGAACTACCCACAGACTTTCCTTGGACATAGGGCTGCCTCATATCCTTCTGTCTCTTCATGTAATTCCAGACAGACTCGTGATGTGTGTGACCCAGGTAAACCCATCTACTTCATGGTCTTCATGGAAGAATTGCGGCCAAAAAGCAATTTTTCCAACATGGAAACAAGGCTAAGTGACTAAACGATACATAAAAACATAGGAACTGGGGTGCAGGAAAATGGCAGCAGGTGCTCTGGGCTGATGAATCAATATTTGAAATATTTGCTTCTAGCAAGAGTCTGTTTGCCGAAGGGCTGGAAAACGGTATAGTAATGAGTATAGCTTTAGCAAAACAGAACACCTCCTGTGCAAGAGTGTGATAGCGTGGAACTGATTATTCATCCACATCCATTTCTTGACACAGATCAGGGACACACCACAACTCGCTGCCCTCTCATACTACAAACCCCCCCCCCCCCCCCAAAAAAAATAGAGGGTGCACCAGCATTATCTCATAAACCATTTATTAATAATCTACAAACAGGTCTACTCTCAAACAATGTCATAAGCAAAACCCATCATAGTAAATATAACTTCAAGGTTACCTTGGCTAACCACTGCATCTATGGTCCTCAATGTTGCCCAAACAATGGTGTCCTCTATTCTGAGAAATACAGGCAGATACTTATGCATCATGCAATAACTTCAGGGAGGCATGTGATTGGCTCCAATTTTTTTCAGTAGAAGGGCATAGACCCAAAACTTACAGCCAATGCCAATAACAACAATCTTCAGTGTAAAGAACAACAAAGAGTCCTGGACGTGATGGTTTGGCCCTCACAGAGCCCTGATCTCAACATCATTGAGATTACATGAAGAGAAAGAAGGATTTGAGGTAGCTTACATCCACAGAAGGTCTATGGTTAGTTCTCCGAGATGTTTGAGGCAACCTACCTGCGAAGTTCCTTTAAAAACTGTATGCAAGACAGCGTGGTTACACCAAATTTTGATTGCATTTAGATTTCTCTTCTGTTCATTTACTCATTTACTATGTTCTATTTTCTATGTTTCTATGTTCTTAATTGATAAAATAATCTATTAATTATTATTAGCATTATTAATCTATGGATTTTTTTAACATTAACCTAAGACTTTTGCACGGTACTGTACATATTAGGGAAATATGGCACTTTATATATAAAAGTATATGGTTGTATAAACTAAGCATAAGATAAAAAATAAAAGAGTGAAGAGTAAATAGGCAGATCCATGTAGATTAATTTAATGCCTATGGTCAGTCTTGAACCTGTTTTTACTTTTCACTAAAATAGTCCATCCCAGTTCTAGAATTAGGAGAAGTGGAACTGCTGACATCACTAAGGATTTCTGGGAACTATCATGAATGCTACATCTGCAAAAAGACAAAACTGCACAGTGCTCTTCCCAATAGCTGGAATTATACAGAATCCTAAATGTCAACAACCTTATGTTAAAATAGACCGATCCTCTTACAAGCTGACATGTCTACAAACTGAAGGACAGATATCAAGTTGCACTGTCTGCCACTAAGTAACCAACATCTTTGCTAGCAACAAGAAGAAAATATCAGAGTCCAGATGTTTAAGGATGTGGAAATGAATTCATGTTCAAGTATAATCAAGTGGTTACCTTAAAATGCAAACTAATTGGAAAAAAAAGATTATAAAATAACAAATACAGTGCCTTGAAATGTATCAAATTTTGTCATGTTACAACCAAAAACGTAAAAGTATTTTATTTGGATTTTATGAAATGGACCAACACAAAGTGGCACATAATTGTGAAGTGGAAGAAACACGATACATGGGTTTCAAAATGTTTTACTAACAAATATGTGAAAAGTGCAATTACAGCTGTAAGAGCCGGTTCACACTGGGGTGGCACGACTTCGGGGGCGACTCAGCAAGGCGTCCTGAAGACGACTTCAGAGGCGACTTGCAAAAGTCGCCCCGAGTCGTCCCCAAAGTCGTACAAGAACCTTTTTCTAAGTCGGAGCGACTTCCACCGCTCCTATTAGAACGGTTCTATTGAATAGAATGGGACGTGACTTGTCAGTCGGCTGAATCGCCTGACGAGTCGCCCCAGTGTGAACCGGCTCTAAGTCTTTGGGGATGTCTTTACCAGCTTTGCACATCTAGAGAATGATATGGTTGTCCATTATTCTTTGCAAAATAGCTCAAGCTCTGTCAGATTGGATGGAGAGAGTCTGAACAGCAATTTTCAAGTCTTGCCACAGATTCTCAGTTGGATTTAGGTCTGGACTTTGACAGGGCCATTCTAACACATGAATATGCTTTAAACTAAATCAATCCATTGTAGCTCTGGCTGTATGTTTATGGTCTTGTCCTGCTGGAAGGTGAACCTCGGCCCCAGTCTCAAGTCTTTTGCAGACTCTAACAGGCTGGACAAATTCTCCCACCTGAGCTGTGGATCTCTGCAGCTCCTCCAGAGTTACCATGGGCCTCTTGGCTGCTTCTCTGATGAATGTTCTCCTTGCCCAGCCTGTTAGATTAGGTGGTCGGCCATGTCTTGGTAGGTTTGCAGTTCTACCATACTCTTTCCATTTTTGGATTGAACAGTGCTCCGTGAGATGTTCAAAGCTTGGCATATTTGTTTATAACCTAACCCTGCTTTAAACTTCTCCACAATTTTATTCCTGACCTGTCTGGTGTGTTCCTTGGCCTTCACAATGCTTTTTGTTCACTTAGATTCTCTAACAAACCTCTGAGGGCTTCACAGAACAGCTGTATTTATACTGGAATTAAATTACACACAGGTGGACTCTATTTACTAATTAGGTGACTTCTGAAGGCAATTGGTTCTACTAGATATTAGTTAGGGGTATTAGAGTAAAGGGGGCTGAATACAAATGCACGCCACACTTTTCACATATTTATTTGTAAATAATGTTGAAAACCATTTATCACTTTCCTTCCACTTCACAATAATGTGCCACTTTGTGTCAGTCTATCACATAAAATCCCAATAAAATACAATTACATTTTTGGTTGTAACATGACAAAATGTGGAAAATCTCAAGGCAATATAGCATTTAGATTTCACAGACTTTTGAAAGTAACACTGGGGAAACTACTTAAGCTGGCCATAAACAGTTTGTATCTTAGCTGGCCATAAACAGTTTGTATCTTGGCCGGTTCAGCAGGACCCGACCAAGATCCAAACCATGTATGGGCAGGCAGAATGTGCCCAAGATGATCAATCAACTTGGGTACAACCAGCCTGCCAGATTTTAAATGCGATTATTTCAAATGGCTGTTACAGCCGTTAGCAATAATCATTGTGTTCTGCTGGCGATGACGGCTTCCCCTGCTGGGAGAACACAGTGGCTCAGCGGCAGGGATTCCCCTGTCAACCCATGGTTGCAGGAAATAAATTTGCAATGTCTATGGCCAACCTTACTCAAATGCTTCTCAAGACTCACTAGTAATTTAAAGCGGAGCTCCAGCAGCAATTTTTTTTTTTAAAGTCAGCAGCTACTAACAGTGTAGCTGCTGACTTTAAATAAGGACACTTACCTTGTCCTACTTGCCCGCGCTGATGGGCCCCCCGATGCCGGTCCCACGATCGCTCCGGGTCCCGCGCCGCCATTCACACTATAGGAAACAGGCAGTGAAGCCGAACGGCTTCACTGCCCATTTCCTACTGCGCCTGCGTGAGTCTCACGCTGGCTTGTGGATGGGCGCGCTGCTCTCTGAGAACACACACAGTTCCCAGAAAGCAGCGCGCCCCATTCACAAGGAGAAGGACAAGAAGAAAAGGCACCGCGGAGTGGAAGAGGCAGATTACGGACTTCCGCATAGCAACAGGTATTTCGGGTGAGTATTTTTTTTTTTTTCAGGTTTTTTTTATTTAATTTTTTTAAACAACATGGGAAAATGTTGTTTTCCTGGGTGGAGCTCCGCTTTAATTAAACAAAGCAATCAAATAAATTGACCAAGTAGTGACAAAATATCTTATTAGTAGTTAAATAGATGTTCTTTATTTTGTTGCCTAAGAATTGCATACAATTTTCTGACGTTGGGATCCCCACATGACCAATATATTCTTGAAAACAAAATATTCTTTGGCAGAGACAAGTGTTTTCTATATGATTTCTGGAAGTGACCCATAGATGAATGTTTTACCACAACGTACAAAGGTTATGTAAAAACAGACAGAAAGCGCTCTCTACAGGTGCATCTAAACTTGAGTATTCCTAATAGCCAAATAAGGTCAGCATAATTTCTAATATCCCTCAGTTTCACATTATGGTACAACCCTTTTCATTCCTATTTGATCTAGCCATTACAGAAGAAGATAGGGTTGCACTATGGGGAAACCAAGACAGAGTATCCCAATAGGCAACCGAAGGGCTACCACGGCAGAGAAGGGCAATGATATAGATAAAATAATTTATTGATAATATAAATATACAAAAATTCAGGATAAGAAATTGAAACACTAATTAAATACTAAATGTATATTATATAGTTAAACCAGTATAGCTACTAACAGCAGCCGGCCGGTACTGCACACATGAACCTAGTTCATGCAGTAGACAACCATGCAACACACATAGGACACAAACATATAACAAACATAAAAAAACATATATATCAGGCGATCCGGACGCCAATTCTGTCACTGCTGCTGGATATTTCGTGCGGTAATTGCCGCTTGAAATAATATTCAAAAATTAAAAATCATATATAGAAATTTCCAGCCGGAGTGCCCCTGCAGGAGAAGGATGTGGTTGTAATGAAATATCATATGTGGCGGTATGAGTATAACTGCATCCAATTGGATTGAGAACACAGTGTGAATAACTTGAGATAAATTACAGCCACTATTGAGGGTACTGCACGTGTTGAGAAATTTATCCCTACGATTCCAGTGTAGGTTTCATGGGCTGTGATATAAACATAGTTCGCTGATAATCCCAATAATGTGTGACCTGATTGACACTGTTGTAGAGATGGACTGAACAGTTGTTAGATGTCCCCTATTTATCCGGGTGTAGGCAGTCTTAACCGTTGTCAGTATAAATAAAGGAACAGTCTTACCGGACTCTTGTGGGGAAAATCTGATGACAGAAAATGGTGTTTGTCTCCCAACTTATAAGTATGCTACTGGCCGTAACAGATATCGTCCAGTCTGTCAGAGTTTGACAGCATGTGCGGCGGGTAGCCTGGATGGATGTACCGATATAGAGCACATTTATGCTTTGCAATTGCTAAATAAGGTGCCCTTTCCTGTTCGGAAGTAGGTACTGGTCCCGGCTTTAGACAAGATCCTTTTTCTCCAACGTATGAGTCTCCTCCATTAGATCCCGATCCCGCTGGGGATTGTAGGCGTGGCGTGGCGTCCGATGCCGTATTACGTCAACGCGTTTCGCAACGTCCAGACGAAGCTTACGCACTTACGTTGCGAAACGCGTTGACGTAATACGGCATCGGACGCCACGCCACGAAAACTAACACTGCACATCCCCCTGAACACACCACACACACCGTGAAAGATGGTGGTGGCAGCATCATTGTGGAGATGCTTTTCTTCAGCAGGGACAGAGAAGCTGGTCAGAGTTGATGGGAAGATGGATGGAGCCAAATACAGGGCAAGAAGAAAACCTGTTAGGCCGCGTACACACGATCAGTCCATCCGAAGGACCATTTTTCATCGGTTAACCGATGAAGATGACTGATGGTCTGATGTACACTATCTCTTAAAAAAACGATCGTGACCCCCTCTCTGGCTGATTGGGCATGTGAAATGGACAGGATCGAACATATTGAAAGGATGCTAGCGTGGGATACCCATAAGAGTGAAGACCACACTAGTACGTGGACCGTTTGGTTACACTTCCGGTTCTCTGCTGATTTTGAATCTTTTATAGCAAACACCTTCTGGTTCCTGAGTGCCCTCTCATGAGTAGCGTGATGCCCCCTCTCCCTACTTTTTCTCCCCCCTTTTTTTCTCTTTTCTTCTCTCTTTCCTCTCTTTATTTCTCCTCCCCCTGTACTTTTATCAGTCTAATAATCTTACCAGTAGATCTACCATGCATTCAGGCCATTTGTGTTGAGCCTTTGTTTTCTGTTTTGATCGTGGTTTACTGGTTAATTGATTTAACATTACTGTGCTTATCTCACTCATTTCTGGGTTCATTAAGGTTATCTACCTGACTATGCATATGTGATACAGGTTCTTTTGTTGTCCTTCCGATTCTAATATGGACTTGTACACTCAATAGGCAGATATTATTCCTAACCTATGCTTTGTCAATGTTTTACAACTATTTGCAACTCAATAAAACAGATTCAACATAAATAATAAAAAAATAAAAAACGATTGTGTTAGAACACGGTGACGTTTACGTGTTTTAATACAACGACGTGCTGAAAAAACAAAGTTCAATGCCTCCAAGCATGCGTTGACATGATTCTGAGCATGTGCGGCCTTTTAACCGATGCTTTTGCATACTAACGATTGGTTTTGACCCATCGGTCAGGCGTCCATTGGTCAAATGTTAAAGCAAGTTCTCTTTTTTTTTACCGAAGGATAACTGACCAATGGGGCACACACACGATCGGTTTGGACCGATGAAACGGTCCTTCAGTCCGTTTTTATCGGTTTTGACTGATCGTGTCTGCAAAAGACTTTGGCCGAGGTTCACCTTCCAGCAGGACAACGACCCTAAACATACAGCCATAGCTACAATGAAATGGTTTAGATCAAAGCATTTTCAAGTGTTCGATTCGCTAAGTCAAAGTCCAGACTTAAATCCAACTAAGAATCCACGGCAAGATTCGAAAATTGCGGTTCCCAGACGCTCTCCATCCAATCTGACAGAACTTGAGCTATTTTGTAAAGAAGAATGGGCAAGAATGTGCAGAGCTGGTAGAGACCTTCAAAAAAGACTTGCAAGTGTAATTGCAGCAAAAGGTCTTTCTACAAATTCATGGGAGCTGAATACAAATGCACTCCACACTTTTCACATATTTATTTGTAAAACATTTCGAAAACCATTTATCATTTTCTTTTCACTTCACAATTATGTGCCACTTTGTGTTGGTCTATCACATGAAATCCAAATAAAATACATTTACGTTTTTGGTTGTAACATGACAAAATGTGGAAAAATTAAAGGGGTATGAATACTTTTTTCAAGGCACTGTACTCTCTCCTAACCAACAGGACTGTTCCAACTATTCTAATCTTTCTGTTGTCAAAAGACTTTAGATCTAAAATTGCAACTTATTTCCGGTTGATCTTCTCCTAACAACTGAGTCTCTCAATAAACTTAGAGAAAAAAAGAGTACTAAATGCATGTAGGGAGACTTCAGAATATGCTCCCCAAAATGAAAATCAATAAATCTTTTTTAAAGGAAAAAAATTACTCAGTAAATGCCATTATACAATGGGAAACCTGCAAATGCATTATTTATTCATGTGGTTTGTAAAAGCAACTGGTTCCATCTTATGACCGTTGCTGACCACCCCCAATTCTGTTTTGTCCTACTATGCCCCATAAGCCCAGTCAAAATAATTGTGCCTAGTTAATAAAACACAAAGGAAGTTACTCCAATGGAGTAGTAAACATGGTTAGCGGCTCCTGGAAACTGTATACATCTAAAAGGAGAAATGACTTCTGGGTAATGAGAGGTTTATAGCTTTGAAAATTCCTTACTTGTTCTAAATATTCTGCCTTTCAACAGAACTTTGTAATTAGTTTACTGAACTTCTTATCGAATTACTGTTTTATAAGCTAAAAGCTGCTTAAAGCATCATAATTACACAAAGCATTTACAGTGCAGTCGGCGCTAATGCTTTTCCAAGCATGCCCCTATTAAACCTCAGATTTGTCTGTTTTAACCTCCTGAACTTATAAAATTAAACTGGATTTAATTGTTATAAGAAGATGCCATGTAAACAACCTGTTGACACTGTCTGTTAGAATATTACTGTCTGAAAACAGTATACCGAAATGTTGTTTGTCCTAAGTGTTAGCCTATGTATTCAAATTGACCTACAAATCTTGTTTTCTCCTGATAGCCCACCTCCCCAGCAAAGCATAGTCACTGACAAACACTTCTTCATTACCTTCTTGCTTAAAGGAACACTAAAGGCAAAAAAAATGTTGGGGTAAAAAAACAAACATGTTATACTTACCTCCACTGTGCACCTCGTTTTGCACAGGGTGTCCCCGAAACCTGTCTTCTGGGGTCCCTCGCGGCTGTCTCGGCTCCTCCTCGCAAGAGCTTTCCACCTTCATGCAAAATCCCTCGTATGGTGGAAAGCCCTTGCGAGCGTGCTCCCGTGATACAGCGGCGGCCATAGCCACCGACTGTATCACTCTGCCCCACTTCCCGGCATGCCGCGTCAACGGCCAGGCTGGGAACCGAACAGGATGGCGGGGACGTGCGCGGGACTGAGGGGTGAGGTAAGTAAAACAGGGGGCTCGGGGGGGGGGGAGCGGTGCTGTCGGATGTTTTTTCACCTTAATGCATAGGATGCATTAAGGTGAAAAAACATTTATCTTTACAACCCCTTTAATTGGAGACCTTGCTTATGGGTATGGGAACAAGTGACCTCCCTGATGCTTACTCAGGGTGGGCTCCTGCAGTGGGAAGGTGGCAATGGAACCTGGAATCTTGAGTATACCTTGGGGAGGTGGGAACTTAGGTGGCACTGTCACCCACTGTGGCTTTTTAAGTGAAAATACAAATCCAGCAATATATACAGTAGGCCATAAAAATAAATGCTGAACCGTGTCCATATTTCAAGTAAACTATTTGGCATAATAGTCATTGATTCCTATCAGATACTGTACTTCAAGAATGCCTGTCAACATGTCTGTGGTGAATGTCAACTGTGTACAAAGTTCCCTTTATATACACTCCAAAGTATCTCTTGATTATCCATTGTAAAGTGCTCAGTGCACAGCATTAACCACTTCAGCGCTGGAACGATTTACCCCCTTCCTAACCAGAGCTTTCCTTTTATTTGGTAGTTGATCACCTCTGCAGTTTTTATTTTTTGCGCTATAAACAAAAAAAGAGCGTCAATTTAGAAAAAAAAGCAATATTTTTTACATTTTGCTTAAACAAATATTCCCCAAAATGATATAAAAGAACAAATTTCTCTTTCTCAGTTTAGGCCGATATGTATTCTTCTACATAATTTTGGTTAAAAAAATTGCAATAAACTTATATTGATTGGTTTGCACAAAAGTTATAAGGCCAGATTCAGAGAGCCATTACGCCTGTCTAACTGGTGTTAGACTAGAGTAATTTCAAATTACGCGCGTTTTCTAGCTAGTCGAAAACCTCAAACCATGAATAGACGGCTGCGGGCTTCAATTCGACTGGATTACGTGTTTGTACGCCTTCGGATCTACGCTGCAATAAAATTGCGGCTACTGGGTGGACTTCCCGTCGTTTTCCGCGTCGGGGTATGCAAATGAGCTTTTGCCGGCGATCCCCGAAATTACGATCTTCAATCGCAATCTCTTACGGCACCTTTAGTCATCTTTTATTTGCGTAACACTATACCAGCTTTTTGCTGCTCTAATATTAGACAGCCCATGTTAAGTATGGCCGTCGTTCCCGCGTCGAATTTCTACGTTTTCCGACGTCTTTTATTATTTTTTTACGTAAGTCGTCCGGGAATAGGAATGTTCATAAACGCCGCTACTCAAACAACGAATGACGTAACGACGTGATTTTGCGCAATGCACGGCGGGAAATTTCTGAACGGAGCATGCGCAGTTCGATCGCCGCAGGGACGTGCTTAATTTAAATGCTTCACGCCCCCCAATCGCGTATTTCGATTACGCGGCGAGAAATAGACTACGCCGCCGTAGCGTACGGGCAAAAATCTACCAGAATTCGGTGTAGAGCCTGGTAAAATACGGCAGCGTAGAGTATTTCGATTACGCATCGCAATATTAAGTGTATGTGAATCTACCCCATAGCGTCTACAAAATAGGGGATAGATTTATGACATTTTTATTATTCATTTTTTTTATTAGTAATGGTGGCGACCTGCGATTTTTATTGTGACTACTACATTGCGGCGGACATCGGATACTTTTGACACTATTTTGGGACTGGTGACATTTATACAGCGATTAGTGCTATAAAATGCACTGATAATTGGGTAAATGACACTGTCAGGGAAGGGGTTAAACACTAGGGGGCGATCAAGGGGTTAAGTGTGTCCTAGGGATGTGTTCTAACTGTAAGGGGATGGGCTTACTATAACATGACAGAAATCACTGCTCCTGATGACAGGGAGCAGTAGATCCCTGTCATGTTGTTAGGCAGAACAGGGAAATGCCTTGTTTACATAGGCATCTCCCGGTCCTGCCTCTCTGTGTCACAATAGCGGGCCCCTGGTAGACATAGAGTCCGTGGAAACGCTCACGGAGTATGCGCCGGGTGTTCGCGCCTCCTTGCCTCGGCGTGCGCGCCCACTAAGCCGTGATTTAAAAGGGCCGTACAGGTACGCCCATTTTCCCAGCCGTGCCTTTGTCCCAACGTGTATCGTTGTTCACCCTTTAGATGTTTCTGCACTCAATGGAAGTAGTACATTAGAGCCAAAAATGTTTTAGCTCTTATAGATTTGTATTCCTCTTTGCTTCTCTCCATTTACTCCACCAGACTTCTCCAAAATTCTCTCTCTACTTCCACAAATTCCACAGCTTGTAACGATGTAAGTATACAACCTTAGGGGAGAGAAAGCCTTCATTGTGTAGTAATTATTTATTTATAACACACGCTTAAAATATTGAACTTACATAGGATATCAAACAGGCATCCAATAGTAAAACACAGTTCACGAAGCAGAACCCAGAAGTGTGGCTTCCAGCATGCACTTCATGAGCCGGAAGTAACTGTCACCGGAAGCAGAAAGTCCCGCCCAACATGTTTCGCCCCTCCTGTTGGGCATTCTCAGGAACAGCAGTACCAATAGCGCAAGTTTTTTGGTTTATAGTTACAGATGAAATCAGTGTTAGTCATTATCTCCTACCAGCTGGGAATCAAAGGTGCAGGAATTTTAGACTTAAACAAGGGAGCTTCAGGAGCTCATATTAAGTATGTAAACAGTAAAGGGAGGGCAGACCATATTGACCCTATAAAGAATGAGGAAGGACATCTGGTTACAATAGATGGGGAGATGGCAAAGGTATTGAATTCTTCACAAGGGAAAGGGGGCTTCAGTAACCAAAACTGCAGTGTTTATCCTCTTGACACATCACAGGAAGCTCCCTCATGGCTAACAGAGGACAGAATTAGAATTAGACTTGGGAAACTTAACATTAATTAATCACCGGGACCAGGTGGCTTGCACCTGAGGGTACTTAAGGAACTCAGTCATGTTATTGCCAGACCATTGTTCTTAATTTTTACTGACAGTCTACTGACTGGAATAGTACCAGCAGATTGGAGAAAAGCCAATGTAGCACTAATATTTAAAAAGGGCCCAAAATACATGCCTGGGAATTACAGACCAGTTAGCCTAACATCAATAGTATGAAAGCTCTTGGAGGGGGATAAGGGACTATATACAAGATTTTAGTAATGAAAACAATATCATTAGCAGTAATCAGCATGGATTCATGAAGAATCGTTCTTGCCAAAACAATCTGTTAACCTTCTATGAGGAGGTGAGTTGTCATCTAGATAAAGGAAGGCCTGTAGACGTGGCGTATCTGGATTTTGCAAAAGCATTTGACACAGATCCCCATAAAAGTTTACTGTACAAAATAAGGTCCGTTGGCATGGACCATAGGATGAGTACATGGATTGAAAACTGAGGGTGGTGATAAATTAAGAAATACTCGAAATGGTCAGGGGTGGGTAGTGGGGTCTGTGCTGGGACCAATCCTATTTAATTTGTTCTGAAACGACCTGAAGGATGGGGTAAACAGTTCAATCTCTGTGTTTGTGGATGATACTAAGCTAAGCAGGACAATAACTTCTCCGCAGGATGTGGGAACCTTGCAAGAAGATCTGAACAAACTAATGAGGTGGGCAACTACATAAAAAAAATTCAAATAATGCATTTGGGTGTCAAAAATATGACTGCAATCTACACACTGGGGGAGAACCTTTTGGATGAAAAAGGACCTGGGGGTCCTAGTAGATGATAGGTTTAGCAATGGCATGCAATGCCAAGCTGCTGCTAACAAAGCAAACATAATATTGGCGTGCATTAAAAAAAGAGATTAACTCCAGGGATAAAGCAATAATTATCCCACTCTACAACACTCTGGTCCGGCCGCACCTGGAGTATGCTGTCCAGTTTTGGGCACCAGTCCTCAGGAAGGATGTCCTGGAAATGAAGCGAGTACAAAGAAGTTCAACAAAGCTAATAAAGGGTCTGGAGGATATTAGTTATGAAGAAAGGTTGCAAGCACTGAACTTATTCTCTCTGGAGAAGAGATGCTTGGTAGGGGATATGATTTAAATTTACAACCACACTGGTGACCCCACAATAGGGATAAAACTTTTTTTGCGGAAGGGAGTTTAACATTAAAATTTGATGAAAATAGGTTTAACCTTAAACTATGTAGAGCAGTGGTCGTCAACCCTGTCCTCAGGGCCCACTAACAGGCCAGATTTTAAGTATTACCTTGGAGAGATGCAGACTAGAATATTGCAATCACTGAGCAGCAAATGATATGATAGCCTGTTGTGTATTTCAGTTATCTTGCAAACCTTGCCTGTTAGTGGGCCCTGAGGACAGGGTTGATGACCACTGACATAGAGAGTTCTTTACTGTAAGAGCGGCAAGAATGTGGAATTCCCTTCCACAGACAGTGGTCTCAGCGGGGGGGGGGGGGCATTGATAGTTTTAAAGAGTTATTAGATAAGCACCTGAATGACCACACCATACAGGGATATACAAGGTAATACTAAACAATAATTACACACATAGGGCCAGATTCAGGTAGAGTTGCGCTGGAGTAATTCGATATGCGCCGCGTAACTGTGAAGATGTGCCGTCGTTTCTATGTGGCCGTACCCACCAAACTAGATGCGACAGAAAACGGGCCATTTCCGATCGGCTTAACTTTCCGACGCCAGAGTCTCGTCAGCGCATAATTTCGCTTGGCACATCAGTCGCGCCTATTGATTTCCCCTGCAAATATGCAAATGAGGGAGATTTCCCGATTCGCGAACGGATTAGCACCATACGCCGGCTACATGCGCCGCGCGTATCTCGTCCGTCCGGCGCAAAGTTATTTCTACAAATAGCTGCTTTATCTTTACTCCAGACGGCCACAGGTCAGCAGGAGAGCAGCTAGAGCAGCGTTACCGACGATAAGAGCTAGCTGAGCACCCCCACTTGCAGGACAACACCTCTGTCCATGCTTGTCTGTCAACTTTTACAGCCATGGAGGAAGACATCATAGGTTTCCATAGCCGAGATGACGGCTGACAGCTCCTGGCCTTTAGAGTTCAGCTTTCTCCTGTGTGTTTGCGGGGAACGGGAGCAGCCATCTCAGAACAAAAGTAACATCACTGCGGGGAGGGGGAACAGGATATACTTTAGTGCCGGAATGGCGCATCTACGGGCGCATTTAAACGCCCAACGGAACGCATTGCGATGACGTTTCCCGTGAAGTGGGCATGCGCACAAGGGGGCCGAGTGAAGCCTCACTTACTGCGCATGCTCCGTGGATGATGCGCTGAATGTAAGCCTCTGCGCTGGGCTCCGCCCATCATTTACATATGATCACACCCACTTCCACTTGCGTCGGGTTACGCCAGCGCATTATCGTTACTCTGGCGCAAGTTTACGCGCAACTGCTATGTGAATAACAGTACTTGCGCCGAAAGTGTCGGCGGAGTAACGTAAATGAGAAACGTTACTCCAAAGTAAAGAAGCGCCCATGTACCTGAATCTGGCCCATAGGTTGGACTTGTGTCTTTTTTCAACCTCACCTACTATGTAACTATATATTTAAAACCAATAAATCCCAAGTTCTTATGAAATGATTTTATGTAAATGCATTGATAATTTTTGTCTTGATGTAGTCCTTTAATTGTATGGTTATTTTAATATCTGTTTCTCTCATTGTAATCCTAAATGTTTTATACAGCAAGGGAAAACTTTATTTTGCCATTACCCTGAAGAAAAATCTTCTAGCTACTGTGTCCCCTTTTGCAATAAATAAATGTCAGTTTATGTGTCGGGGTTGTTCTACTGTCAGGCATGACTCCAGCCACTGTGAAATTACTTGTGTTTTGTTGTTTCCTTCTATTAAATTGAATGCTGCGATTGCTGAATGCTCAATCAGCAGCTTTCAGAAGCAGCTCACAGAATGGTCAGCTAGAGTTCCTCAGAGCTAATGCTAGCTCAGACTGTGATTCCCAGTAAGTGCTGCCCGGACATTCCCTGTATAGTAGGGTAAGAAATAGCATGAAGTCATAAAGAAGTCAAGTTTGACCTACAAGTGATCTCCATTTCAGCGTCTGTCATTATGTTTAACAGAAACAGCTGAACAAGTTGTTATCTTCTTCTAATTAAACCCCCTGAAACACCCAACCGAAAGCCTCGATCAGGGAAATAGCAATCCTTCATTCATCCTGACATAGGAAGCGATGTCCTAAAATATTTACTGAACAGTTCATTTGATCTGTGCAAATGTGAAATACTAAAATACAATGCAATGCATGTAGGTAAAAAAAATCCAATACTGTTCATTATTTATTATCAGAGTTATCAATTTAAATGATTGAATATTTATTAGGTGAGAGGTTTTATATTTTTAAATCCACAGATGTTACCAATGCAGATGCATGGATTATAGAGCGCCTAAATATGTATGTTTATATGGTGCAAAGCCACTGTGAGCAATGAGATCATTGTGGGGCTGCCCTTTTAAGAAAAGCATTTTAACCACTTCCTGACGGCCGTACAACAGGGTGGTTCTAATTCTCCGGGTCGCTATCTTTTTACGGCCTCCGCTCCTCCAGGCCCCTGGGGTGCGCGAGCACCGCTGGTGGTGCGCACATGCCTGCCGCATCACTGAGATGCCGATGCGCGTGCCTGGCGGCCGCGATGTCCGCCAGGCTCTGGCGGTCGGCGGTTACAGGACAAGGACAGGGATCTGTGTGTGTAAACACACAGAACCATGTCCTGTCAGGGAGAGAGGAGACCGATCTGTGTCCCTTGTACATAGGAACATAGATCGGTCATCTCCCCCAGTCACCCCTCTCCCCCCACAGTTAGAACACAATGCAGGGTACACATTTAACCCCTTCCTCACCCCCTAGTGTTAACCCCTTCAATGCCAGTCACATTTATTAAGTAATTAGTGCATATTTATAGCACTGATCGCTGTATACATGTGAATGGCACCACAAATGTGTCAAAAGTGTCCGATGTGTCCGCCATAATGTCGCAGTCCCAATAAAAATTGCAGATCGCCGCCATTACTAGTAAAAAAAATAATAATAAAAATTAATAATAATTCTGTCCCCTATTTTGTAAGCGCTATAACTTTTGCGTAAATCAGTCGCTTATTGCGTTTTTTTTTTATTTTTTACCAAAAATTTGTAGAATACGTATCTGCCTAAACTGAGAAAAAAAAACATTTTTTTTTTTTAAATTGGGCTATTTATTATAGCAACAAGTAAAAAATATTGATTTTTTTTTCAAAATTGACGCTCTTTTTTTGTTTATAGCGCAAAAATTTAAAACCGCAGAGGTGATCAAATACCACCAAAATAAAGCTCTATTTGTGGGAAAAAAAGGACGCCAATTTTCTTTGGGAGCCACGTTGCACGACCGCGCAATTGTCAGTTAAGGCGACGCTGTGTCGGAAGCTGAAGTTTCACCTGGTCAGGAGGGGGGTATACGTGCCCAGTAAGCAAGTGGTTAAAAATGATATAATGTATGCAGCATAATTGCTGCACAGTCCATTTTGTATCTGAATGTATTTAAATGTACCTTTCCATTTCAGTTTGCAGTCAGTTTCTAAATGTAAAAAACAAAAACAAATGTTACTTACATCCATAGAAAATGTGCAGATTATCTGTACATAGTTTGTATATAAAATCTTGCTTATGTTATAGCCTCACTGCATTCCCAATCATCTTTTTTTATACCTTTATTTTTGACGGAGAAGGAGATCTATTGCTCAAAGACATACAAACAAGGAGTAGTTTACAATCAGTGTACCTAGCCAGCAAATGTAATGGTTATCAGAGTCCATACATCAAAGTCCAGTGGTACAATCATGCATTTCAATATAAAATACGGGTCTATAACTGATCCCTTCCTTTATTTCATTAACTATATGTGATGCATGGCAGGGCATGGGATGGACATAATAATAAATTGGGTAGGAAGAGAGAGAGGAAAAGGGAAAAATGTTGGGAGAAGAAGAGGGGACCCTATTGGAAGGGCAGTCACTGTGGGTTTTGCATGATGGGGTCAACCAGTACTTAAAGTTGCATAAGAAAGGAGAAACCTGTATATCTGGGAGTGATATATGATGATATTTGTCATTTTGACCTTTAACAGATGAAGTTGTGTCTGGTAAACCATTAACCAGGCGATAGGCGGGATATTAGTATTTACACAAAAGGGTAAAGCAAGCAGTTTTAATTTATTACGTGTATAGTGAGGAAGCAGTTATAAACATTTTAATATAAGTGATTGAGCTGCAATAGAAAATCTGCTGATTTATCTCCTAATGGGATCTGTATGTTTCTTTATGATATAAGGTGTGCCAAAAATCATTTAGCAATGACCAGCACCAAAAATATGTAGGACATCTCCAGTGCTTTGCATACATCGCCAGGAGAGGTATCGAGGAGGAAATCTGTGGACAAAGTGGAACCTGTAAAGCCCCATAGGCGGCGTACACACGACCGAGGTTCTCGCTGGAAACCAGCAAGAACCTCGCTGGAAGCTGCATTCCAGCGAGGACCTCGGCCGTGTGTACGCTCTCGGCGAGCATCCCGTCGGGAATCCCGTCGAGCAGAAATAGAGAGCACGCTCTCTATTTGCTCGACGGCCCGCCTGGATGAATGGCTGGTTGCCATTCCCGACGGGCGGGTCGCCGATTTCGACGGCCGGCAGAGAACCTCGACGGGCGGAACGATGTGTTCTGCCCTTTGAAGTTCTCTGCCGTGTGTACGCGGCCTTACACACTATCAGTTTTCCTGACGGTTTTCTCTTCAGGTTTACCAAAACCATGTAGTACAAGGGCCTGCCTGATTGCATACAAATTGAAACTCTTGAGGTTTGACCTCATATTATATGGTTTTGGTAAACCTGAAGAGAAAACCATCAGGAAAACTGATAGTGTGTATGGGGCTCACCTGGTTATATCAAGAATCTTGAAATGTGTTACAAATGGAAAAATGGTGAGCTCAATAGTGGATTTAGTCTGTTTGTTGTAGAGGGAGTCCCAGGTTGTACTCCTTTCTAAAAAGGATATGGGAGAATTGGGGTGCAGAATTAACTAGAAGCAGTTGCACTGACCAAAAAGTTATATGTCGCCATATCTGGGTTTCTAAGCCGCCTTTTTCAAATTAGTGTAACTTTCATAGGGTTTGGTGTTTATCAGGTACAGTACTTAGGAATGTGTTTTGAGAAAGTCTAGGGATATCTGTTGGTTTACCTGGAAGAAATGGAGGAAATATACTTATCTGGTCTTCCACATAGCGGCTAGGGTAACAAAATAATTCACTGATAGACTTGGTTTACCAAAAAAAAAAAAAGACAGCAATGGGGAAGGGGAGACAAAGATTTCTGAAGAAAGGAATACTGTAAAAATAGTCTTCAGCATTGTACTGTGCAATAGATTTGTGAACAGTTCTATGGCAGAGAGCCGAATAGACCCACAGGAAACCCTGTAGAAGAAATTTCCTAAAATGTTGTTCCATTTGGATCTCGAGTGTAAGGTCACAGTGTCAAAACTAGTCAATCTCTCTGAATAGATAGATCAAGCGAACCTATGTGACATGTCCCTTTTAATTGGGTTAAAGAGGAAGTAAACCCTTATGGCTTTTACTTTCTCTTTTGTTCCCTGCAAAGCAAAAGCATAATGGGCTAGTATGCATCGCATACTAGCCCATTATGTGCCACTTACCTGCAAAGGAAGCCCGCAATGTCCCCAATGTCCCTGTTGGAGGCCACATCCATCTTCACCCCTCTTCCTTTCGGGGACGTGAATGCCGGCTCTGTGACTGGCCGGAGTAGCCTGTTATGGACTAGGGAAAGAACCCACACCGTTTTTTTAAATTATTTTTATCAATATTGCAGGGATCCGACAATACATAACAGCCACGAGCAATTTTAAATGACATTTTTTCCTTTAGAAATGTAATTTTGCTGCGGTACTGTTATGAACATGGAAAAGATGCACTGCATTACAGGCAGACTAAGAAGACCCGCTAGGCACAATATTTAACGGATGTTTTTAAAACTTTTTTTTGCATTGATACATGTCCCTCTGGGGCAGTACCCAAGTTCCCAAACACGTTTTATGGCAATAACTTGCATATAAGCCTTTAAAATTAGCACTTTTGGTTGTTCATGTTTGTGTCCCATAGACTTTAACTGTGCTTGTGTGTTCACACAAATTATTTGCCTGTTTGCATGTTCTGCTGCGAACCGAACCAGGGGGTGTACTGCTGATCCCTACACATGATCAATGCTGCCAAAATATGTGTACTGTGACCTTTGGGGGTTCTTTAGCTCAGCGAGACAAGTGCTTAAACCGTGATAATGAAAAAAAAAGGGTTTTTATTTGCAAAACCAAACCAAAAACAACGCTTACTTCAGCATGGGAAAAATCATCAACACAAAAGTCCTGTTTGTCTTCAGCACAAATGAAAAGTCTGTTTTCCTTTCAGCGCAGCAAACAAAACAAAATACAGGCACATACGGTTTGGTGAGTATCCCAGTCCTTCTTAGTAGGCTTACAACTTCTGCAGACACTTTTACTTCCACACTCCTCCACCCTCTGTCAGCACTTCCTCTCCTTTTAACTGACTTCCTGGATGAGGTTAACCCCTTGCGTACCTGAAGCCAGGGGTCAGAAGGGGAGGCTCTCTTCCCTCCCAATTGTCGCTTCAGAGGCTCTGAAATTCCGGACCCCCAAATAACATTAGAAGATAAACAGAGAGGACCGTTAGCTCGTCCTCTCTGGATCTATTTTAACTTTCCGGAACCTCTCACCCTCTCTGGGTGACCTCCTGAACCAGTGTTTAAAGGGACCAGATTCCAAAAATCGGCACTATGTAGCGTCCATCCAGGACCCAACCCTGGCGTCCTGTACAGTACCTATACACTGACAATCTAAACAAATTCCTACCCTTTGGGAATGGTTTACAAGGCAGAGATGGAGGAACTGATCTAAAGAACTCAGGACAGACTTGATACGTTTAATGACAATGTGGTCCTGCTGGATGTATAAAAAAAAAAGAAACAACATGATGTCTCTCTCTCTTTCTGAAAGAAAATTTGGAGTATTTCCATTCCCTGCTTACTTGTAAACCTATACCTGTATCCTAGCCCATTAGTCAGTCTTCAAGGGTAACCCAAAACCAAAGGAGGAAGTAAAGGGCCAGCCAAGAGGTGGTGAAGGACCCCTGCAGGGGACCAACCGTTGGTCACCCCCTACCCCACATACTCCCTTTATCTTTTTCCTACCCACTCCCTACCAATCTTTACTTCCTTTTCTTATGACACCCCGGTCTCCTGTACCACCCATGATTATCCATCCTGTCATGTCCCATTCTATCTTTTCCCTTCTCCCTTCCCCTCCCTTCCCTTGCTACAACAGTTCCTTCCCCAGTGTAATTACCCCAGACTTCAAGGAAGGAAACAATTCTTGACACAGTCCAGGTCCCCTAAGCAATTATAAGGGCTCAAACCCTTTAAGGGCTTTTTTATACCTTCATGGATAGTCCATGAATCCATGAAAGTAAAAAGACTCCAGGCTTTAGAACCACTTTAAGATACTTTTAAGACAGCTTAAGACCAAATAATTGGAATCTCACACCAGCGTCTATTTTCAGCTGCATGTTTGGCCCTTTTTAAGTACACCATGGAAAAAGCTTTGACTTCCAGCAACTAATATCAGCAATTTGAAATGTGAGAGGCCTAATAAACTGATCTGTGATAGAGTAAAGCAAGGGTTTCTGTGAATTAACACTAGTAATGTTTATATGCATATATATATTGTGAACTGGGGGTGTTTAGCTCAATAGTAGATGCATTTTTAAGTGAGTCCATATCAGACAGGAACTATAATTAAAAGCCTGGCAGCCCATTTTTATATAAAAAACAAAAACAAAGTTCAACACAGATTGATTACCCAGACAGGGGTTGTGCTCCAGCAAACAACAGATTATACGAAGCAAACTAGCTCTCCGGTTAGCAGTACCTCTTCTCTGTTTGGTCTACTAGACCATTTTGATTCTCCATCAGACTAGATTGCAGTACTTCTCTGCACAGGCCCATGCTTAACCTCAAGCTTGCTCTCTTTAGAAACTTCTGCAATCCCTCCAGTCCCCTGGACCCGCTAGCTGCTTTAGCTTTCTTTGCCTCTCAGACCCACATAGCTGTCCGGACTCTCCCAGTCCTTTGGAAAGGAATCCCCCTCACAAGGGTTGCAGTCTCCAACATGATCTCCGAGCTCTCCTGACAGAGCTCTGTCTTCACACGGCAGCAGCGTTCAAATCGGGTGTATAATGTATGTGTGCACCTGGACACACACACGACCTGCACACTTTCAGGGAAACCTGTACACAGGACTGAAGGCTCCATTCCAACCAATACTCTTTGGAGCCTTCAAGCTCCTGGCACCGATCTAGAATGACCAAATCCAGAGAAAACTTGAGGTACAGTTTTCTCTGCTCACAAACCATCTTCTGCCGCTTCTCAAACTGACTCTTTGAGAATCCTGTGTCCTTTTTGAAGCCATTTATATAGTGACAGGGACTCTCACTGTCACTCACTGTCACTGTATACAGTGGGGGTTATTTACGAAAGGCAAATTCACTTTGCACTACAAGTGTAAACTACAAGTGCAAAGTGCATTTGAAATTGCTGTTTTTAACCATTTGTTACCCGCCCACCGTCATATGACGGCGGGCGGGTAACTCCATTGTCCTGACTGCATGTCATATGACGTGCAGTCATAGAAAGCTACTAGGGGCGCACGCGCGCGCGCTGCCGGCGGCGGCGCGCCCGCACCCATCGCATCACTGAGAACCCCATGCGTGTGCCCGGCGGCCGCGATGGCCGCCGGGCACACGCGATTGCCGAGTAACTGAGCTGGAAAAGGGCAGCTCTGTGTATAAACACAGAGCTGCACGTCCCTGTCAGGGAGAGAGGAGACCGATTGTGTCCCTTGTACATAGGGACACAATCGGTCACCTCCCCAGTCACCCCCCCTCCCCCCACAGTTAGAACACAAACTAGAAGAAACATTTAACCCCTTCCCCGCCCCCTAGTAGTTAACCCCTTCTCTGCCAGTTACATTTATACAGTTATCAATGCATATTTATAGCATTGTTCACTGTATAAATGTAAATGGTCCCAAAAATGTGTCAAAAGTGTCCGATGTGTCCGCTATAATGTCCCAGTCCCGAAAAAAAAATCGCAGATCGCCGCCATTCCTAGTAAAAAAATAAATTAAAAAAAATCATAATTATGTCCCGTATTTTGTAGGCAATATAACTTTTGCGCAAACCAGTCACTATACGGTTATTGCGATTTTATTTTTTACATTTTTTTTACCAAAAATATTTAGAAAATACGTATCGGCCTAAACTGAGATAAAAAATTATTTTTTTTTTTTTTTTAAATGGGATATTTATTATAGCACAAAGCAAAAAATATTGGACCAGATTCACAGAGCCCTTACTCCTGTCTAACTCGCGTTAGACTGGAGTACTTTCAAATTACGCACGTTTTTTCACTACTCTGAAACCTCAAACCATGAAAATACGGCTGCTGACTTCAATCCGACTGGCTTACGTGTTCGTACGCCTTCAGATCTACGCTGCAATAAATTTGCGGCCGCTGGGTGGAGTTCCCGTCGTTTTCCGCGTCGGGGTATGCAAATGAGCTTTTGCCGACGATCCACGAAGTTATGAACGTCAATCGCAATCTCTTACTGCCGTCATCTTTTTGCTGCGTAAAACTATACCAGCTTTTTGCTGGTCTAATATTAGACAGCCCATGTTAAGTATGGCCGTCGTTCCCGCGTCGAATGTCAACGTCTTTTTTTATTTTTTACGTAACTCGTCCGGGAATAGGAATGTCCATAAACGACGCTACTCAAACAACGAATGACGTAACAACGTTATTTCACGCAATTCACGGCGGTAAATTTCTGAACGGAGCATGCGCAGTTCGATCGCCGCGGGGACGCACCTAATTTAAATGCTTCACGCCCCCTAATCGCGTATTTCGATTACGCGGCGAGAAATACACTACGCCGCCGTACCGTAAGGGACAAAATATACCAGAATTCGGCGTATAGCCTGGTAAAATACGGCGGCGTAGTGTATCTCTGATACTCTGTGCCAATGTAATTGTATCTGAATCTGGCCCATTGTGTATTTTTTCAAAATTGTCGCTCTTTTTTTGTTTATAGCGCAAAAATAAAAAACGCATGGGCGATTAAATACCACCAAAAGAAAGCTCTATTTGTGGGGAAAAAAAGGACGTCAATTTTGTTTGGGAGCCACGTCGCACGACCGCGCAATTGTCAGTTAAAGCGACGCAGTGCCGGAAGCTAAAATTTTGTCTGGGCAGGAAGGGGGTGTAGGTGCACAGTAGGCAAGTGGTTAATATTACTTGCATATCCCGCTAGTAACTACAGCAACTGCACTTTGCACTTGTAGTTTGCACTTATAATGCAATGTACAGTAGTATAAAGTAGTGAGTGTACAGCTTGTATAACAGTGTAAATTTGCTGTCCCCTCAAAATAATTTAACACACAGTTATTAATGTATAAACAACTGGCAACAAAAGTGAGTACACCCCTAAGTGAAAATGTCTAAATTGGGCCCAAAGTATCAATATTTTGTGTGGCCACCAAAATTCTCCAGAACTGCCCTAACCCTCTTGGGCATGAAGTTCACCAGGTTGCCACTGGAGTCCTCTTCAACTCCTTCATGATGACATTACGGAGCTGGTGGATGTTAGAGACCTTCCACTACTCCTCCTTCTGTTTTAGGATGCCCCATAGATACTCAATAGGGTTTAGGTCTTGAGACGTGCTTGGCCAGTCCATCACCTTTACCCTTAGCTTCTTTAGGTTTGTTTTGGAGGTTTGTTTGGGGTTGATATCATGTTGGGATACTGCCCTGCAGCCCAGTCTCCGAAGGGAGGGGATCATGCTCTGCTTCAGTATGTCACAGTACATGTTGGCATTTATGGTTCCCTTAATGAACTGTAGCTCCCCAATGCAGGAAGCACTCATGCAGCCCCAGACCATGACACTCACACCACCATGCTTGACTGTAGGCAAGGCACACTTGTCTTACATAGTTACATAGTTACATAGTTAGTCAGGTTGAAAAAAGACACAAGTCCATCCAGTTCAACCATAAAAAACAAAAACAAAAAACAAAGTAAAACACAGTACATCCTCCCATACACCCAACTCCATACCCACAGTTGATCCAGAGGAAGGCAAAAAACCCCAGCAGAGCGATGATCCAATTTGCTACCGGAGGGGAAAAAATTCCTTCCTGATCCCCCGAAAGGCAATCGGATTTACCCCGGATCAACTTTACCTACAAAACTTAGTACTCAGTTATATTATGTGCATTTAGGAAAGAATCCAGGCCTCTCCTAAAGCAATCTACTGAGCTGGCCAGAACCACCTCTGGAGGGAGTCTGTTCCACATTTTCACAGCTCTTACTGTGAAGAAACCTTTCCGTATTTGGAGGTGAAATCTCTTTTCCTCCAGACGTAAAGAGTGCCCCCTTGTCCTCAGTGTTGACCTTAAAGTGAATAACTCAACACCAAGTTCACTATATGGACCTCTTATGTATTTGTACATGTTGATCATATCCCCCCTTATTCTCCTCTTCTCAAGAGTGAATAAATTCAGTTCCTCTAATCTTTCCTCATAGCTGAGCTCCTCCATGCCTCTTATCAGTTTGGTTGCCCTTCTCTGCACTTTCTCCAGTTCTCCGATATCCTTTTTGAGAACTGGTGCCCAAAACTGGACTGCATATTTCAGATGAGGTCTTACTAATGATTTGTACAGGGGCAAAATGATATCTCTATCTCTGGAGTCCATACCTCTCTTAATACAAGAAAGGACTTTGCTCGCTTTGGAAACCGCAGCTTGGCATTGCATGCCATTATTGAGCTTATGATCAACTAAAACACCCAGATCCTTCTCCGCTACAGATCCCCCCAGTTGTACTCCCCCTAGCATGTATGATGCATGCATATTCTTAGCCCCTAAGTGCATAACTTTACATTTATCAACATTAAACCTCATCTGCCACTTAGTCGCCCAATTAGACAGAGCATTGAGGTCGGCTTGTAAATTGGAGACATCCTGCAAGGACATTATTCCACTGCATAGCTTGGTGTCATCTGCAAAAACAGAAATGTTACTTTTGATCTCAGACCCAATATCATTTATAAATATATTGAAAAGTAAGGGACCCAACACTGAACCTTGGGGTACACCGCTAATAACCTTGGACCATTCAGAGTAAGAATCATTAACCACAACTCTATGAATTCTGTCTTTCAGCCAGTTTTCTATCCATTTACAAACTGATATATCTAATCCTGTAGACCTTACCTTACACATGAGCCGTGTGTGGGGAACTGTATCGAACGCTTTTGCAAAATCCAAGTATACCACGTCCACTGCTACGCCTCTGTCCAGGGTTTTACTTACCTCTTCATAAAAATAAATCAGGTTTGTCTGACAACTTCTGTCTTTCATGAATCCATGCTGTCTGCTGCTTAAATAGTTTGTTTCCAGCAAGAACTCATCCACGTGGTCTTTTATTAAACATTCCAGTATCTTCCCAACTATAGAAGTTAAACTAACAGGTCTATAGTTACTAGGTAAAGACTTTGTTCCCTTTTTAAATATGGGCACCACATTGGCTTTATGCCAATCCAGTGGTACTATTCCTGTCATTAATGAGTCCCTAAATATTAGATACAGTGGCTTTGAAATTTCAGAGCTCAATTCTTTTAGGATCCGTGGGTGGATGCCATCTGGTCCAGGTGCTTTATCCACCTTTATTCTGTCTAAATATTTCTGGACCATATCACTTTTGAGCCATTGTGGATTTGGGGCTGTGTCACTCCCACCCCCTATATCGACATGAGCTCCCCCATTCTCCATTGTATACACAGAACTGAAGAAAGCATTTAATAAATTTGCCTTCTCTATGTCCTCAGTCACCCACTCTAGATTATTTTGTAAAGGGCCTACATGCTCAGACTTGACCTTTTTACTATTAATATATTTAAAGAATTTTTTGGGGTTTGTCCTACTATCTTTTGCAATCTGTCGTTCATTTTGAATTTTTGCATCCTTGATTTCCTTTTTACATATTCTATTATATTCTTTGTAACATTTAAACGACACTAGTGTTCCTTCATTTTTATATTTTTTAAAAGCTATTTTCTTATTGTTTATAGCTTTTTTAACTTTGACCGTGAGCCACATAGGTTTTATCTTTAGCCTTTTAAACTTATTGCCCATGGGAATATACTATGCAGTGAGGTTCCAAAGAGTCTTTTTGAAGAATTCCCATTTCTGTTCTGTGTTCATCGATGCCAATATTCCCTCCCAGTCCAAGCCCTGGAGAGCAGTCCTCATGCTTTGAAAATTTGCTCTCTTGAAATTAAGTGTTTTTATCTTTCCTGTATGTATTTCTTGCTTATAGTTTACATTAAACGAAATCATGTTATGATCACTGCTACCCAGGTGTTCCTTTATCTGAACATTAGTAATGAGCTCTGCATGGTTTGAGATTACCAGGTCCAACAGAGCATCATTCCTAGTTGGGGCCTCAATAAACTGGACCATAAAATTGTCCTGCAATAGGTTTTTAAATTTTTGTCCTTTAACTGTCCCAGAAATTCCATTATTCCAGTCAATTTCTGGGTAGTTAAAATCCCCCATTATTATCACCGTCCCTGCCCTTGCAGCCCTTTCCATCTGTGCAAGGAGCCGAGTCTCCACCTCCTCATTAACATTGGGTGGTCTATAACAAACTCCAATGATTAGCTTTGAACTACGCACATCTGTATGCAGTTCCACCCATAATGCTTCAACTTCATCACACTCTCCATCAACCAGGTCCTCTTTCACGCTTGCTTTGAGGTCTTGACATCATCGAAACCAAATAAGTTTATCTTGGTCTCATTAGACCACAGGACACGGTTCCAGTAATCCATGTCCTTAGTCTGCTTGTCTTCAGCAAACTGTTTGTGGGCTTTCTTGTGAAACATCTTTAGAAGAGGGTTATTTCTGGGACATAAGCAATGCAGACCAATTTGATGCAGTGAGCGGTATATGGTCGGAGCACTGACAGGCTGAACCCCCACCCCTAACCTCTGCAGCAATGCTGGCAGCATCATACGTCTATTTCCCAAAGACAACCTCTGGGTATGACGCTGAGCATGCGCACTCAAACTTCTTTGGTGGACAATGGTGAGGCCTGCTCTGAGTGGAACCTGTCCTGTTAAACCACTGTATGGTCCTGGCCATCATGCTGCAATTCAGTTTCAGGGTCTTGGTAATCTTCTTATAGCCTAGGCCATCTTTATGTAGAACAATAATTCTTTTTTTCAGATCCTCAGAGAGTTCTTTGCCATGAGAAGCCATGTTGAACTTCCAGTGACCAGTATGAGAGAATGAGAGTGATGACACCAATTGTTTTATTTTTTGTTTGTTTTTAAGTGTATTTTTGTGCGTGAACTCGAGAGAGAGGAGCCGGACTGCAGGAGTTGGGAGTAGACAGACCCTCCCCCCAGAGGCAATCTGCCATCCTTCTCCATGCCCCCGGGTGGCAATGGCGGGTGTGAGGGGGGCCTCCCACTCACCCCACCCTACCTGCTCCACTTGGGAGCCCAACTCGGGCCCAATGGGACCCAACAGGGCAGAGGGACTCCCCCTATGAGGGAGTGAGGAGGTCTAGCCCACCCAGCCAGCCCCGTAGGTCCTTCGACAAGTCACATCCCATTCAATGCAATGGAACCATTCTAATAGGAGCGACGCAAGTCGCTTCGACTTAGAAAAAGGTTCCTGCACGACTTCGGGGGCGGCTCGGGGCGACCTGCATTGACTTCTATACAGAAGTCGTTTTGCTGGTTGCCTCTGAAGTCGTCTTCAGGACAACTTGCAGAGTCGCCCCCAAAGTCGTGCTGCGGGAGTGTGAACCGGCTCTCACTACTTTACATTGTAGCAAAGTGTAATTTCTTCAGTGTTGTCACATAAAAATATATAATAAAATATTTACAAACATTTGAGGGTTGTACTCACTTTTGTGAGATACAATATTATATATATATATATATATATATATATATACAGTATATACCACTTACATATATACTGCATACGCACACTTACAGATACAAGCACATCTAATGCTATACGTTTTTGACTTATTACAGGGACAAAGCTTAAGGATGTTGTTTTATATCAAAGTACAAAACGATGAGACAGGATGTTCTGTAAGCACAAATTAGTACATGCTCACACCAACAAGCTCAGAGGTAGGTTAGTTAATTACTGCAAATAAGGCTTTGTTGAGCATGTCATCTTTTGTTCCTTGACTACATTTTTAGTAGTGCTTTATGTTATTTCAGTATTATTTTATTCCTACTTTTTCCCAGATTTTTTTAAGAAATATGACATTCACTTTACTCAAAGAAATTCAGTATATTCCTGACACACTAAAAATATAAATAGCGTGATATACAGTATGTCTCAGAGGTATCATCTTTGTGTAGCACCTTTCATGTAAGTATAGTTCAGAAAATATAATTAATCTTATGATGAAGCCCTTTCTGGCTGTATTTTTAGTACATGTGCAATATATTTACCACCTGCAATATTTGAGTAGAAGTGTTCATATCCATAACACTGTTTGATTTGTCATATGTCATCTGAGCATTTAATGCATGCTATCATCGTGAGCTGGAAGGTGGGATATCAAAAATAGATTTATTGCTCAGCTTACAATATTATGATAAAGGGTTTAGTACATGATGACTAGTTCTGAACTTTACTATTTACTACAGAATTCTATTCTTTTGACTGAGATTATTGATTCCAAGTCAGTGCTAAATTTCACTTTTTAATTTAAAAACTCAGCCCTAAATATTTTTTTTTTTACTGTACATAGAATGGGAAAGATTTAGAACATCTGTGAGATTTTAAATGCGGTCTTTGGCCTTATTGCTGGAGATTCCCTCTCATTATGTTCTGTATGATAATAGTTAAGGTGTCCTTTTATGAAAGTGCGGTAAAATACCGCTATTCAGTTCTCAGGCATTCTCAGGGGAGATCGCTCTCCTCTAAATGCCTGTTTATGAAACTTTGTAGATCGGTTCTCATGATGAGATGAGGAGCGATCTACAAACCGGTGGAAACTCCTGAGAACAGCTTCTCTCACTGTAATCTCACGTGATTTAGCGGGATTACAGTATGAGGAAGTGAAAAATACAACAGTTGCACACGAATCAGCACACATTAATAAAATAATAAAGTTATCAATATTTAAAGCTCATACATGTGCCTATTTAAATGTGAATGGTGTATAGTATATTAATGGAATCCCACATATGTAATGCAGCTATATACCATTCATATAAATTAAAAAACATTGCTAATCATTAAAACATTTTTTTTTAATAAAGTATACAAAAATAAACCCTGTATAACTGTAATAGAACAGTCCATAGGTAAAACCCTATTTTAGGGTTTACAATTTTTTTTACTAATAAATAAAAAAAATATATAAAAATAACTTTAAAAAATAGCATTTTAATATATATATATATATATATATATATTTATGTGTATATATATCTATATTTATGTGTGTATATATGTGTGTGTGTATATATATATAGATATATATCTATATATATATCTATAGATATACATACACATAGAAATCAACACACACACACACACACACATATATATATGCTATATGATGATGTATATATATATATATATATATATATATATACTATAAATCTCTGACCTGCTAATTTTGGGGTGTGTAATGATGGGGAAGATGTGTTCTGACTGTATGGCTGCTGTGTGTGAAGCATGGAAGTCAAAAGACTTCCTTCTTCCTCCACAATACTCAGCCAGCTTTGCGCTTCTCTCTCTGATTCTCCACCTCTGAGATGGTGAATCAGAAAGTGAGAATTCTGTCACAGATCGCCAGTGAGGTGCTGAGATCGCACCTTCATAAACTGGCCATTTCTGTTACAGCTTCTCACTGTGCTGAGGTAATCAGTGGAGAACATGTTCTCATCTGATTACCTCAGCTTCATAAACTGTGTATGACCTGAGATCAGCGGTGAGAGTCTGGATTGTCGCTGATCTCACTTTCATAAAAGGACACCTAAATACACATAAGTGAGGGGAAAAGAGCCAGCAATAAAATCTGACAAAGGTTCTAGCCCTTCACCGCACCACTGGAAATATTGCCTTTTATTGCTGCCTGTGTCCCCAGCAGATTTCAACTCACCTCCTTTTCTGTCTGGCAACAATGCTGGGGAGTTATTATGGCACTCACTGACACTAATGCTGGTGGTTATTATTGCATTCACTGATACCAGTGCTGGGGGTTATTGATTCTGCCATTGACATCAATGCTGGGTGTAGTTGTACTTTAACTTCTTTAAAGTGTGCATTGCAAATTTTTTGGGCACTGAGGTACTTTATAGCCCATTTATTGTGAAAGGGTTGCCTAACTGGATGCAACAGACCCAGATGTATTAAAATGCACTGCGCTGAAAATACACTGCTATTGTGCAGTACCCTGGAAGTGTCAGAAGCCACACTTGCAAGCCCCCACACAAATTTCAAGTTAACTGGTTTAATCACTTAAGCCCCAGAAGGATTGAGCCCCTAATGACCAGGCCATTTTTTGCGAAACAGCACTGTGTCATTTTAACAATATGACAATATCTCAGTCGTGCGATGTTGTACTTAAACAAAATGTATGTCCTTTTTTTCCCCACAAATAGAGCTTTCTTTTAGTGGTATTTGATCACCTCTGGAGTTTTTATTTTTTGCTATAGAAATGCATTGACCACTGTATAAATGACACTGGCAGGGAAGGGGTTAACACTATGAGTAATCAAAGGATTAAGTGTTCCCTAGGGAGGTGCTTTCTAACTGTCAGGGGGACAGACTGACAGGGAGCAGCGAGAGATCGCTGTCAGGGCCACTGATAGGCCAGTACAACTGGCCCTGTTGTACCAGGCCCGGTCAGCAGAGGGGCCCAGGCAACCTAAACAGAGACCTAGTTAATGTAAAAAAAAAAAAAATTACACCAGCCACCTTGGCCGAACACTGTCTGTCCGAGTACACCAAACCAACTGAACGCCAACGGGCTCGGGAGCAAGCACACACAAGAGCCCCCATTGGAAGCAGCTTCCCATGGGGAAATTGGACAGAGAGAAGAAGCCAGGAGTGCCAGCAGGGGACCAGAGAAGAGGAGGTTTGGGGCCGCTCTGTACAATTTCTTTGCACAGAGCAGGTAAGTATAGGGATATTTGTTATTTGTTTTTAATGTTTTCCTGTACACTCACTTTAATGCAAGCAGTGGGCTGGGTTTTAGAAGAACTTAAGTAAATTAAAAGTTTCATGTTGGTTGAAGAGGCGAGTGCCTCCATAGGTGTAAATGTCTGGATGAGTGGTTATTTCCAAGTGTGTAAGAGCCCCCCTAGATGCTCCACATGGTCAAACCCTGAAACTAGGACCATACAATAAATGAGTAACACTGGAACAAATTATGAACCATTTCCCAGTCCTGATGCTCAACACAGATCCCTATGTCTGCCACAAATATGCATGGTGGCTGATCTCAGACCCTCTTCACTCCATCCCCCGATAAACATCCATGCCAACTCCTAATGCATGGAAAACATTCTCACACAGGGCTCTGCAATTTACTGTGGTTGCTGGTTAGGGCTCTGTAGATCTATCTGAAGGCCTAAAGCCCAAAGACACGGGGGCCTAAGATACTAGGAGCATTATACATGAGGGGGAGTTCTATTTGCAACACCAGGAGGCCGACCACTTCCCCCTAATTACCACCGGCTAATAGACAAATTGGGTTTGCACTTTACGCATAATAGTATTTCCTTAGCTCTGCACTTTACTCCCCTTTCCCTTAGCTGTGAATTACAATTATTTGACACTTTGTTTGACTTCTTTGCATGCATGAACAGTTGGGCCTTTTACAAGTTTTACTGAACATTTTACAGTTCTTGCTCATGTTCTCTTCAGGCCTCATGGAACCCCCTTCCCCTGGAGCAGAAAGTTTTTCCTTTCCAGTCTTGTATCATTCTAGTCCCTTTGTACACAAGTCCAGAACAGTCCCTCTTCCATATAGACGCCATTTTCTTGGGTCCTTTTGCCTCGTGGCCATCCTGGCTCTAGGTATGTGATGGTCTATTTTCAGCCCAGGGCCAAGTTGACCCGAGGCTGCATTTCTGCCAGGTAGGGCCAGTTGTCTTGACTGAGGCCTGCACTTTGAAGGTGATCCTGTGCTGTCTGTCCTGCAGAAGGAAGCCACTCAATGGAGGAAACCAGGGGAGGACTTGTCCTAGAGAGGACCAAGCTGAAGGCTGGTATCTCGGGAGAGGTCTGGTAACTTCGTTGGAGGATACACTGTATTCTATGATGCCTTACAGTGTTGCTGGGTCGGCTTAAAGGATCTAAACTGTATGGCTGGAAATCCAGGTACTAAATCCTGTGGCAGAGGATTCTGGAACAGTTTATTTTACTTCCAAAGAAAGGTCTGTGGCAGAGACTGTATTCTTTTTCTTTTGTTCGTGCTTCAACCGGCTGCTAGGCTAGTGAGAGGAGCCTATCCGGGTGAGCAATACCCACTCTGAGAAAAGTGGTGAGTGTGACTTTGAAACTTAGACGTTCCCCAGTGATCTGCATCGTGTGCCTGAACCTTCCCCTGACACTCCATCCCTCTACCTATACAAGTTTGTGTGAAATAAAACCTACAGAAAAAGGAATTTACAACTTGTGTGGAAGTTTCTTAGACTCTCATCTTATCGCCTAGATAATGAAGAGCGAGGTAACGTGCAAGCCCCAAAACTAAACTAGCAGCTCCTACTGGGGTAGTGCTACATAAGTAAAAAAGTATACGGTGTGCAGGGAGATCATACTAAGCAGTTCCAGTACAAGCAAAGAGCCTGTACTTTGCCTGTACTACTGAGCAAGAGTGAAGGCAACACTGGAGTTCAACTTTAACTCACTCTGGGTGTATTGTTGTGTCTCTAAGGCCGCGTACACACGATCGAACATGTCCGCTGAAACTGGTCCGCAGACCTAGCGGACAGGTTTCCAGCGGACAAAAGTTTTAAAACATGCTTTAAAACTTGTCCGCTGGAAACCTGTCCGTCGGGCATGTCCGCTGGTTAGTACGCCTAACCAGCGGACCGAAATCCCCCGAATGCGTCAAATGGATTCGACGCATGCGTAGAAGCATTTTACTTCCTGGTTTGCGGACGTCGCGGCGTCAACGTCACCGCCACGTCACCGCGATGTCTGTCCGCAGGGATTTTGGTTTGATCGTGTGTACACACCATCAGACCAAAAGATCCCCGGAGATATGTCCGATGAAAACGGTCCGCGGACCGCTTTCATCGGACATGTCTCCTCGTGTGTATGCGGCCTAAGAGAAAAAGAAAGGGAAGTTGCAGAACACAGAAACGTGACAAGAAGCAAATTGCATAGCATAGATGAAGATAAACTATATCAATTTTCTGACTTTACAATAGCCACATTGTTTCTTTAGATAACATTTGTTTTAGTTTTTTTTTATATATATAAAATGTTTTCCTTGTCACTAAAATAGAATTTTCAGATTTAAAATTAGTTCTTGAAGTTAGTTTAATCAGCTGGAATTTTTTTTGTTTTAGATACAGTGAAGAAGGGTAAAACCTGACAAGCATTCAAATTTTCCATTCTATCTAAAATAAAATGTAAATAATGGTTTGCTGGGGTCTTACATTAACGTGCCCATACATGTTTTCATCTTATTGTAAGATTCCCTGCTTCAGTTTTTTATATATATTTTTTTATCTAAACATATAAAACCTCCCATATGCGTGTGATGCTCTCAATCAGATACAAATTGCATCAGATTGGATTAAATATTGGAGAAGTAGACATTTTAATGCTTTTCTTTGTTTTTCCTGCTTTAATAGTTTTTAATAAAGAGAAGTAAGAGATTACAAACACGTTGCTCAGTTTTACATCAATAAGGCACTAATGTGTAGAAAATACAGCAATGGAGATTATAACTGCTCCATACTCTACCCAAAACGTAGTTTTTCGCTTCAATGCAGTCAGTGGAGCAGCAATTGGATTGCTCGAATTTTCTTCTGGAAGAAGCTTCTAGAACATAGAGCAGTGTTAGAGCGTTGACAGCAGGAGAAGGTCTCAAGGACCCAGTATCTGTCAGAGCACCAACAACAGGAGAAAGGTTCTAGGAACCAGCGTCTCCAGCATACATCACATGGGCCTTTTCTAAGGAAGTGTATCAAGTGCTTGAAGTTGCTGACTGATCTCAGTTTGTTACCTGTGTTACCTGTGTTCCTGTGATCCCTAGTTTCTGACCCGGCTTGTTCCTGACTTGTCTGCCTATCTCCAGTCCCTGACCCCAGCTCGTCTCATGGATACCCTCTGCCTGCTTCTCATGTTTGACCCAGCTTCCACCTGACTTTGCCTGCTCTGCTTTCCACCTGGTTCTGAACTCAGCTTGTGTTGACTACTCTATTATCTCAGTGACTTTACAGACCTGTCCCACCTCACAGGTGCCACCTGTCTGCAGACACTGTTCATCACAACAGCAGTATTCCTGAGCTTTCTACAAGCAACTCTACAGGCAAAGTTTGCTACTTTGTGCCCTACTCCTCCTGTCTCACCTTCAGGGGAGTCTGGAACTTAGCTGCAAAGGAAGATCTCTATCCTTTGGTCTCCAGCACCTGGTACATGATAAGCAGGGATTGTAAAATGACCAGCAATATTCATAATGTTCCAGCCAATCCCTGGAAAGCAGCATCCAGAAGGTTGCTTGGTGGGGGGGGGGGGTGATAAATCTTTGGGAGACCTTTCCAGGGTGTTCTTTCCTCTCCAGGGAGGGTTCCAGGCCTTCTAAGGCTGTTTCCCGTAGGAGATGGCTACTGAGGCAAGAGGATGCAGTCTGGGCCTCAGCAGGGATGAGGGCATGGAGAACATTGCTAATGGACTTTTGCTAGAGGGCACTGTCCTGAGGTTCTGGTCTGGAGAAAGACCTTTTATCTTCCTCACTGAGGATCAGCATATGTATGCTGTGTGGCAGACAGCTCTTGGGACATTGTGAGTAATGCAAGACCTGATATGTGACTGTAGGGTGCTCTGCTCCTGTAAGGATGTTATACTAACAATTGTGTTCTCCCATTGATTGCTATCAAAGTTTAGGAGTATCCTGTAATTTTGATAGACAAATAATCACTTTTTTTAAATTTGATGATAAAAGTGAAAAAAATAAAGAAGAAATAAGTGCATTAGCTATAGGTCCTGCTAAAATCTGCAACATAAACCCTATATTCGTGAATCTGCCAGATCCAGATCAAATGTCAAATCTGGTGGATAAGTTCACTAATTTTTGCAATGCAGCAGTGCTACTATTATAGGCTTGGAGCTGTGTAAGACAGTAACTTTTAAATGTGGTATTATTTTTAACACTAAATTCTGCCTCGGTTGTTTTTAGAGTTGCTGTTTTGGGTGTTATGCTATGCATATCCCACTAAATGTATTCTAGTTCACTGTCTGACAGTATCAGTGTTTGAAATAGCAATGATGACTTTACTAATCCTTTCTTACTTATTCATTAAAGCGGTGCAAAGTTCAATGACACAGTGCACAAGTAATAATCAGTTTAAACAGCAGAGAATTTGGTTTACTTTAGACATATAGAAAAATTAAAATACTGATGTACTTTGCGCAGTCATAACACTGTGCATGACCGTTATCATGAATAGAAAATATATAGAGAAAACCCTTTAAACTCGCTCTGTTGTCCAAGCACAACAACGTTGTTCTTGACAAAGTCTTTCCAGAACCTTGGCTGTACAACCCTTCTATATACTGCATATGACAATTTTTTTTTTCAGAGTTGTGTGGCTTTGCAATTACCTTTGTCACATTAACCTTGTTTTTTGTTTGGGTATGTCAAAGTTTGGGACAGGTCCCTCAATAAATCATTCATTGTTTAAAATGCTCTATTTTGGGCATAGGGCAGGTATGAGTACATACACACTTGCAGGGCTCAATTCACAAAGAGTTATTTTCCTCTTAAAATTTGAGATATATAACTTATAGCTTATTTTTTTTTTAAATCACAAAAAAAGTTACTAAAATAAAGCATGAAATGTGAGGCATTTTACTTGTGAAAACATTCAGTATTTTATCACATGGCGGAATGGATACATTGGAGAAGGATTAGAACCCCTGTCTTTTTTTAGTGCTAATAAAGAGTGTAAAATGGTTTAAATCGTAGAAATTGTACGACTCCAAAATTGCACTGACTTTGGAGTCTTTCAACTTTGGCACAACTTTGACGCAAGTTTGGACGGGTGCAACTTGGATACGACTTAGGCTTTGACCAGTGATAATGGACAATTTTTGCACGTAAGTTGCATTGTATAACATTCAGGTACGACTTTCATGCAACTTCTAAAGGTTAACATTGACGTTTATGGCCTTCAACTTTAAGTCACACATATATGAATGGATATAATTGGAAAACATGGGGCATGACTTGTCATGCAACTTTGATGTCCAAAGTTGCATGACAAGTTGCACAAGTGTGAATGGAGTCAGTGCGGTCCCTGCAGCATATGCAGGCCTTTTTTTCAGGGGGAACTTGGGGGAACTCAGTTCCTCCACATTTGGCTCAGACCCTTTGGTGCCTGCTCACCACAATCACTTGTAAACACAGAAGTCTGCACTCTGTGTGTAAACTTCCTGAACTCTGCACTCTGTATGTAATGCAATCCTGGTATTTAATGCCCCTTTAAGACCCTTCTACTGTTTGTGAAATCTGAACGGGGTCGTGGTTGAGTTTCTGCACCTCTTTTCTGAGAAAAAAATGCTCTGGGCATATGTATTAATAAATTATAAAAAAGGTGACTGGAATACTAGTCAAATGGAAGCTGCTTTCACAGGAAACATGTGGTGTATCGAAAACAACTAAATTCAATTAAAGAGTAACTCCACCTCTGGGTGATCTATGTACATTGCAAGGATTATAACAACCTGTGCTGCAGATTCCTACCTTTTGTTATTCTGAAGAAATCACTGTTTGTTCCTCTGTGCGATGTGGTCTAATGGGAGGGGTTTTATAATTACCAGTCAGCTGTGCAGCTGCAGAGCACTAATGAGGAAAGCTATGATTGATGACAGGATAGATGTAGGGACTCTTTTTTTACTAGTAATGGTGGCGAATTGAGATTTTTAGCAGGACTGCGACGTTGTGGAGGGACAAATTGGACACTAGCTGACAGTAACACCAATGCAGTGATCAGTGCTAAAAAAAATGCACTGACACTGTATAAAATGACACCGGCAGGGAAGGGGTTAATATCAGAGGCAATCAAAGGGTTAAATGTGTTCCCTGGGAGTGCTTTCTAACTGTGTGGGAGATGGATGCACTAAACAAATAGAGAGATCTGTGTTCCTAATTAGTAGGAACACAAGATCTCTCTCTTTCTCTGTCACAGAACATAGTCTGCCTTGTATACATAGGCAGACCGCCGCCCTGTAATTTCCCTGAATAATAGCAGATGGCCAGCCACCAGGCATGCTTATTGGCTCCGCTGTGTCCAATCACAGTGGGAGCGGGACTCCGGCGGCACGCACACACATCCCAGACCACGGAGCGTAGACAATGTACAGGCATGTTGTTTCATGCATGCATGCTGCCCTGCCGCATTATATGTGCGGTGGGTGGTCTGGAACTGGTTAAGTAAATACAAACTATCTTTATAAATGTCAAATATTGAATGTATGTAAATATACGTCCACAGAATGGCACGTGCCGGCACGTCCCTGCCTTCCCTGCCGGCATGTCTCTGAGCCCCTGCGACAGTCGGTAAGCCTCTGGGAGCGATCCGGGATGAGGGGGTGGCTGTTCGTTTCTGTCCGCCCCCTCGCGATCGCTCCCAGCGAATCCGCTTTCCCCCCCTCTGCCCGCCCCCTACTTGTGTAATGTAAACACAGGCGACGCAGTGCCGAATTGTAAAAACACCTTTGGGCATTTAGCAGCATATTGGTCCGGGACTTAAGTGGTTAAAAAAATCACACACATACATAAATACCTTCATTCCAACAATAAAAAATACAACATAGTCATTGAGTATATTTCCCTTCACTTCTGTCCCATAGCCAAAACAGGTGAAAGGAAATCCTTACATATTAAAAGATTCCTTTGCGGACCCCCAGGTCACCAGAACTAGTGTCCTTATTGGAAGATTTCCCCTCTATTACTTTTCTGGAGACAACCCAAAATGTGGGATTTTCTTTCACTTTCAATGATAATGGTAAACAGGACAAATAGAGCAGGTGAATCTCCCTAATGGGGCCACAGACTGCAATAAAAACCCATCAGGGGTTCTAATCCATCTCCACTCTATCCAAAAAAAAAGAAAGAAGAAGAAGTTTTGCCTTTAGTTATACTTTAAGTAAATCAGCTGTAATGTTTCTGTGTGTTTTCATATTTAGGATTCTATGCATTACTCAATCAAAATAAATCAGGAATTTTCTACAATACTTCATCTTTATTGATCCTTCATGCAAAAGACATTTGGAGTAGTCTCTAAATTTTTGGATCCGTTTCTCAACAGTAATGCATAGAAGCATGTTGTAGATGGATGGCTAATGTGCTCACCTGTAGCAGCTTTCTGTTTGGTGGTGATTGGTGAATTGTTTTTATGCATTACTGTTGAGAAAATGATCCAATAAGTTAAAGACTACTCTAAATTGGGTTTTGTTTATTTCCTTAAATACCTCATGCCAGTGGCGGCTGGTGCTCCATTATTTTGGGGGGGCGCAATCAAAGCCCCAACCAACCCCATAACCCCCCCCCCCCCCCCCCCCCGGTCACTCGCCCACAATAGGTCCTACAGATAGATATAGAGACAGACAAATAGAAAGACAGACAGACAGAGTGTGTGGAAATAGAGACAGATGGATAAATATACAGACAGATAAATAGACAGATGGAGAAATAGATAAACATTGGGTAGGAGGGGGGGCAGACAGATAGAAAGGTAGATAGATAGGTAGGTAGGTAGATAGATAGATAGATAGACATATAGAGAGATAGAGACAGACAGACAGACAGACAGACAGACAGACAGACAGACAGATAGATAGATAGATAGATAGATAGATAGATAGATAGATAGATACATAGATAGATATGCAGATACATAGATAGATATGCAGATACATAGATAGATATGCAGATACATAGATAGATTGATATATAGATAGATAGATAGATACATAGATAGATAGATAGATACATAGATAGATACATAGATAGATAGATTGATATACAGATACATAGATAGATTGATATACAGATACATAGATAGATTGATATACAGATAGATAGATAGATTGATATATAGATAGATAGATAGATACATAGATAGATAGATAGATACATAGATAGATACATAGATAGATAGATTGATATACAGATACATAGATAGATTGATATACAGATACATAGATAGATTGATATACAGATAGATAGATAGATTGATATATAGATAGATACATAGATAGATAGATACATAGATAGATAGATACATAGATAGATAGATAGATAGATACATAGATAGATTGATATACAGATACATAGATAGATTGATATACAGATACATAGATAGATAGATAGATAGATAGATAGATAGATAGATAGATAGATAGATAGATAGATAGATAGATAGATAGATAGATAGATAGATACAGATAGATAGATAAATAGATAGATAGATAGATAGATAGATAGATAGATAGATAGATAGATAGATAGATAGATAGATAGATACATAGATAGATAGATATAGATAATAGATACAGATAGATAGATAAATAGATAGATAGATAGATAGATAGATAGATAGATAGATAGATAGATAGATAGATAGATACATAGATAGATAGATAGATAGATAGATAGATACATAGATACATAGATACATAGATAGATAGATACATAGATACATAGATACATAGATAGATAGATACATAGATAGATAGATAGATACATAGATAGATAGATAGATAGATAGATAGATAGATAGATAGATAGATAGATAGATAGATTGATATACAGATACATAGATACATAGATACATAGATAGATAGATAGATAGATAGATAGATAGATAGATACATAGATACATAGATAGATTGATATACAGATACATAGATAGATTGATATATAGATAGATACATAGATAGATTGATATACAGATAGATACATAGATAGATAGATAGATAGATAGATAGATAGATAGATAGATAGATAGATAGATAGATAGATAGATACAGATACATAGATAGATTGATATACAGATAGATAGATACATAGATAGATAGATACATAGATAGATACAGATACATAGATAGATATATATAGATAGATAGATAGATATACAGATAGATAGATACATAGATAGATATACAGATACATAGATAGATATATAGATAGATAGATATGATTACAGATAGATAGATAATAGATAGATAGATCATAGATAGGTCTAAGATAGATAGGAAGAATGATAGAGATAGATAAGATAGATAGATACAGACAGATAGTGATATACAGAGAGAGATATATAGATTTAGTGATGAATGATAGATAGAGAGAAGATATACATTAGATAGATAGATACTACGATCAGATACAGATCCCAGATACATAGATAGATAGATTGATATACCTCCCCCCTCCCTTCTGCTCTCCTCTCGAGTCCAGCTGCACAGCTTCAAGTCTGTATGCACGGAGCAGCACTGACTGTGAAGGGAGGGGGGGTCCTGCTTCACTTTTCCCCCAGCTATTCACTCGTAATCTGCCTGCCTGGCAGGAGAGGTCTTCTCACCTGCCAGGCACATGTCTCTGTCTTCACCAGCAGATTACGAGTGAATAGCTGGGGGAAAAGTGAAGCAGGACCCCCCCCTTCCTTCACAGTCAGTGCTGCTCCGAGCATACAGACCTGAAGATGTGTGCAGTGCTGCTCGGCGGGACCCTAGAGAGGGGAGCGGGAATCCTGCTTTCAACTGGGGGGGGGGGGGGTGCTGGTGGTGACGGGGCTGGCTGGCAGTGGCAATACTAGCGCGGAGAGATGCCGCGGGGCACGGTGGTGGTTCGGCTGGTGCTGGTGGTGGCAGGCATGGAAGGATTGAGCTGGGAGGGGGGGGTGGATTTAGCTGGGGGAATGTGGCTGCTTACCTTCAATGGCGCGCCGCTCCTCTGACGCCCTCACAAGCGCTACAGAAACCGGAAGTGATTAAAATGGCACTTCCCACTGACATCTACTCCGGTCCCCGCTGGCCAATCCCATTACAGCACTAGGGCATTTTAACAAATCACCGGACAGTGGGAGTGTGTGCGGGCGCACAGCTTGCGCCCTGCACACGCCCTAAACACGGGCAAATCAGCTTCCCAGCCTGCAGTCAGCTGATTGCAGGCTGGGAAGCTTCCCATAGACCGCCGCATGTCCGGCGCCTGGAAACTCTTAAAGTGACATTTACAACAAAAAAAAAAAAAAAAAAATTTTTTTTTTTTTTTTTTTTTTTTACAGCTTGGGGGGGCGGCGCCCGAACACCCCCTATGGACGGGCCGCCACTGCCTCATGCCCGGACCACTACTTATTCTGAGCAGATTTGAGTCGAGTCCTTCCATGCGCTTAAAGAAACACTAAAGGTTCATTTCATTTCATTAGATCAATTGATTGCTGTAAGCTAGAGCATTTAAATATCACTTACCTCGTTTTTCCTTTTGCCTCCAAAATACAGTAATCCAGGTTTGAAAATGCCATTTCCTGTCTCTCCTCTTCTTGCTTTCCACCAGCACCTGAGCTGTTTTGCATGGTGGAAAGCAGAATGTGCTCACCCCCCCCCCCCCCCCATCCCTATGACTACAGCCCTGCACGAAGATGCTCTCTTATCCCTCACAGGCATGGAGGCTAAGCCTAATGGGAACTGTAGTTCCCATTAGGCTGTGATGCAGCAAGAATGAACGCGCACTGCAAACCAGGAAGTCAGTGAGAACAACAATTCAGGAGTGCTGGAGGTGAATAAAACAGCTCGATTTCAACAGGTAGCAAACTAGTTATAATGCAAAACATTACTTTTTACTTTATCAGCTACTGTCGGACTTTAATTTAAGAGGAAAATATTTTTGTGTTTACAATCCCTTTAAGATCTGTTGTCGCTGACAAGCAGATCCACGTTATCCGGTAAGAGTATTCCATCTACTCCTGTGTTATCGTGCAGAATGTCCCCTCTGCGACGATGATGTGGTGGTCATATGCCTACTACTGATGGATTTGTGTTTCTTCGGTGCTTCTATTATCAATTAATGGACACTTATTTACACGTTACTGTGGTTTAATTATATTTATCCAGAGTTTTTCACTTATTTCACTTCCTTTAAGTGTTTTTACAGCGCTACATATTTTTTCACCATTTCTATCCAATTTGTGTCACATTGCTTATGTAGCTGCTCACCTTTTTATTTTATTTTAGATTAGCTCAGTTATTTCCCCTTTTTTACCTTTAGTGAATTGATTTTAATGCTGTTTTAAGAGTTATTTACCTCATGTTTTTTATTTGTTAGGTAAATAGCTCATAAGGTGATGGTGAATTGACATTTTTAGCATCTCATGAGATACTTGGAAAATTGTGTCACGTGATTCAAGTATCTCATAATAATGATAATGATGATTCTTTAGTGAATTGAGCCCACAGACTCTATAGTAGATAGGGAAATTGCATATCTTGACACAAGGAGAGGAAATCAATATCATGGGACATTTAGAACATTATAGAGAAGGCCAGTGTAAAGGTCAATATTAAATTCTGATATGTATTTAAAGGGAATGTATAATGTATTTTCAGTAAATGCATATATTGAGTCACCTAAAGTGGTTGTAAACCCTTTACAACCACTTTAACCTACAGGTAAGCCTATATTAAAGCTTACCTGTAGATGCAAGAAATATCTCCTAAACCTAAAAGGTTTAGGAGATATTTGTAAAAAAAAGCGGCACATGCGCCGTAGACATCGAGCGCAGGCGCACTAAGCATGCTGTACAAACGGCATCATGCCGTTAGTGGCGGCTCCAACGCGCATGCACAGGAGTGACGTCATCGCTGCTCCAGGTAGTCACAGCGCCGGAGCAGCGATACCCGGAAGTCACTCTGGGTATCATGGCGACGTCGGAGGAGGCGAACAACACCTGCTGCGGAGGCTTCCATCCTACGTAAGTAATTTGAGATTTTCCTAGCTTGTGACGGAAAATATTAGTTATATGAAGACAGGAGGCGAGTATCTTGCATTATCTTTCTTTTAATGCTCATAGCAGAAACATTTCCATATTTTGTAATATCATAAACATTCTTTCCCATGAAGTGGTGAAAAAGAAACTACATTTCCCAGCAGTCCCAGCACTAGTGATAGCCACGCCTCCCGATGACCTGTATATAAAGAACTGCTCTGGTGTATTCCCTCCTCTTTCTTGAAGCGAATGCCGACACCGGGTAACCTAGGAAGAACTCCAAATACGGCTCTTCGGCCAGCCGGCCAATCCCGTAGTGATGTTGCAATGTAGTAGACTTACTGCAACCATGCTGTTAAGAACTCCAACCGGAAGTAGAACAGAAATTTCGTCCCAACGGGGACCCCGAAATCAGCGTCCAAGGTAGCTCGGTGTGAAGTGTTAGCCTCGGCAACCAAGCTGCCAATCCCTCCAACCGGGAGAGTAGAACAGGAACTTTGGCCCAACAGGGGCTCGAGATCAGCGTCCACAGGGTTTCCTTATGTAGATTCAATATCCTGAAAAGAGAATAAATATTCGTGATAGGGTGGGTCGGGAGGGAAGATACTCGCCTCCTGTCTTCATATAACTAATATTTTCCGTCACAAGCTAGGAAAATCTCAAATTATATATCAGACAGGAGGCTCATATCTTGCAAGTTCAAAGCCATACATATATATATCATGTTATACAATGCACAATTCAAGTACATACCCCGTATCTAGTGTTTCCCATAAATAGCATATTGTACCCATAGCTATGGGGTAATGACAGAGAATGAGACATGATTCTCTGGTCTAAAGTAGAATTGACGAAATGTCGACTCTGATGACCAGTCGGCTGCCAATAAGAGGTCCGACAGGGAACCCCCTGAACTAACCACCTTAGTGGCCATCGCCCCTCTGGTCGAATGTGCACCAAAGAGGGATACATCTATACCCGACATCTCCATCACCAGTCTCACCCATCTGGCTAAATTGGCAGAAGACACCAGTTGGTGCGGTCGTACATATGAGATTAGTAACTGTGAGGAGTCCGGGGAACGTAGAGTCGCTGTGCTGGATTCGTATGTCTGCAGACAGCGGAGCACGCACAATCGAGGGTGCGATTGGAAGAAAGGGTAAAAAACTGAGTGTAAGTTAGTTTTGGTTCTGCGAACCACTGAGAATCTAACTCCCTCTGGAGAGAATTGACGCCTGGAAATATCCAGGGCTCTCACGTCCGAGACTCTTTTTACGGAAACTAGGCATAATAGCATAGTAATTTTCAGGGATAGAATCTTCAAGGAAAGTCGATCGTTGTCTTCCCAAGAGAAAAACATCTGGAGGACCTTGGACACATCCCAGGTCGACTGGTAGCGTGGGCGCGGAGGCCGTTTATACTTTACGCCGCGGAGTAAACGACATACCAGTGGATGTCTGCCGATAGGTAAAGAATTTACCGGACAATGGTATGCCGAGATAGCAGATCTGTAAACATTAAGGGAGCTATACGCTTTTCCCGTATCGTAAGACTCCGCCAAGTAGTTTACTACTGACGAGACAGGGGCCTGAATGGGATCAATCTGTCGTTGATAACACCAACGAACCCATAACCCCCAGGCAGATCGATATGCCGATCTAGTCCCTGGGGCCCAGGCCAAGGCGAGGAGGTCTCTAGCCGATTGTGAAAAGTCTGTATCCGAATCCGGCACTCCGAAACCAACCATGCAAGGAGGGGTAGTTTGCCTTCCAACAGTAACGGGTGTAGACCCTTGGTTGGATTTGTCAATAGATGTGTCGATTGGGGAATGAGTCTGGGATAGTCGATAGACATTCCCAGAATCCGAGGGAACCACGGTTGCGTCGGCCACCAAGGAGTGATCAGTGCAACCATCGCCCCCTGATTGACTATGTGAAGAAGCAGCCTGGTGATTAGTGTGAAAGGGGGAAATGCATAATGTATCCCCTCGGGCATATTTGAAGAAATGCGTCCACTGCTACTGCTTCTGGGTCCGGCCTCCAGCTGTAGAAACGGATTAATTGCCGGTTGAGTCTCGAGGCGAAAAGATCCGTGTGAAATGGACCCCAAAGATCTTGTATTGCCAGGAAAACCGACCTGTCCAATGTCCAGTCGCTGGAATCTGTCAGGTACCGGGAATTCCAGTCTGCCACACAATTGGACACCCCTGGAATGTATTCCGCCACCGGGATAATGTCGCGGGATAGGCAGAAGTTCCAGAATTCGGACGCAATGTCCGCTAATATTTTGGATCTCGTGCCCCCTAGGCGGTTGATGTATTGCACCGCCGCCACATTGTCCATGCGTAAGAGAACGCAGACGTTGGATCCCTGAGAGAGGAAACTCCTGACGGCGAAGTGTGCCGCCAGTAATTCTAGCGCATTGATGTGGAGGGAAGATTCGTAGACGGACCATGTTCCTCCCGTGGTAACGTGGCCACAACGAGCTCCCCAGCCCTGTCGGCTCGCATCTGATTCTAAGATGACGTCCGGACGAGAGCTGAAGATAGTCTTGCCGTTCCACTCGACAGCATGTTGAAGCCACCACCGCAACTCCTCCTCCGATTCCGGACAAAGATTGACTTTGTCCGAATAGCGGAGGCCTTGTCGCAAGTGGAGGGTCCTGAGGCGTTGTAATGCCCGGTAATGCAGTGGAGCTGGGAATATTGCTTGAATGGAGGCTGATAACAGTCCGACTATGCGTGAGATGATTCTCAGCGAAATTTGACCCTTGTGTAAAACTGCTCTGATCTCTTTCCGGATCAGGGCCAGTTTGGATTTGGGTAATCTTAGTACCGCTTGTCTGGTGTCCACAGAGAAGCCTAAAAATTCCATCTCTTGAGCTGGAGAGAGTATAGACTTCTTGTGATTGATGAGGAAACCTAGTTCCTCGAGTAGGGACACTGTCCAACATTTGTGTAGATCGGCCTGTGCTTTTGAGCAGGCCATAATTAGGAGATCGTCCAGATAGATTATCAGGCGTACTCCTCTGCACCGTAGTGCAGCCACTACTGGCTTCATTATTTTGGTGAAACACCATGGAGCTGATGATAGGCCGAAGGGTAGGCACGTAAACTGCCACATACGGTCCCTCCATAGGAATCTGAGGAATCTTTGGGAAGAGGGATGCATCGGTATCGTGAGATACGCATCCTTTAAATCTATTTTGACTAGCCAATCTCCTGGGATCAGAAGGTCTCTCAATAGATGAATTCCCTCCATTTTGAAGTGGCGGTACGTCACGTGTTGGTTTAATTCTCTTAAATGTATTACCGGTCGGTAGCCTCCCCCCTTTTTCTTTACTAGGAAAAGGTTGCTTACGAAACCGGGGGACAAAGGATCGACTTCTATCACTGCTTGTTTTAGAACGAGGTCCTGTAATTCCCCGTCTATGAGACATGCATTTTGGTCTGAGAAATGCATAGGATATGGGTGTATCGACCTGACCGGTTGAGATATGAAGTCTATCATGTAACCCGCTATTGTGGATAATATCCAAGCGTCTGCTGTAATCGTGTACCAGACGTGGGTAAAATGTCTCAGTCTGCCCCCTATCGGTATGTGAGAATGGTAATTCAATGGTGTACTCACCGGAGGGTGGGCGGGATCTGGGGAAGCCTCTGCCCCCTCGTCCTCTCCATGGACGTCCTCTAGGGGGGAAAAATGGAGCCGGCACAGAGTAATGCTGCTGCCCGGGCGAGTAGGAAGGAGTAGATGCCCTAGGGTAGGCCCTGTAATGATTGCCTCGGCCGGCAGATCGGCCTCTCCCTCTGCCGGCCCTGTTAAAAACCTTAGGTATAGCGCCCGACTTCCTTAGGGATGTTTGGGCTTTGTCCAAACTATTGAACAGGCCTACAAACCTATTGATGTTCTTCATCAGGTCGTCTCCGAAGAGAAGGCCCTCTGCTGAGGGGCCTGGTTCTGACTCCGCTAAATGCGAGAGTTGTAGGTCAAGTTTCATCAAAATCGACCTGCGACGTTCAATAGCGCAGGTCGTGTTGGCTGAGCCTAAAAGGCAAATGGCCCGCTGTGCCCAACCCCTCAACTGTACTAGATCTACTGAACCTCCACTGGCGGTTGCCTGCTCGGATAAGTTCAATATTTTGGTCAAGGGACCTAGGAGATCTAAAATACGATCCTGGATCGATTTAAAAGAGCGTTCTATGCCCTTTTTAGTATGTTTGCCTGATTTGGTCAAATACTTAAGAAGGACCGGATCAATTTCAGGAGTTAACGCCACTTTTTTAGGAATGAACGGTCTGGGACATTCGGACCTCAGTTTATTTCTATTAGATCTGTCTAAGATCTTCCTCGTCCAGTGTTCCACATATTGGGACACCTGCGGCAGGGGTGCCCAATCCCCGGATCTGGGATGTGATATGTTTTCCAGGTTAAAGAATGGTTCCCCTTGGGAGTCCAGAATTATTTCGGATGGCAAATCCGGGTTGGCTGCTCTCTCAGTAGCCATCAGCCCAGCATCCTCTTGTTCAGATTCCGAATCATTGGAAGTTACTATCAGGGATCCTTCAGATGCTTCATCATCTGAATCATCATTAAATGAATCGGGTTTAGCCCGATGGATGGTTTTAAATTTCTTTAGGGAAATCTCCTTGTGTATCAAGGGTCGTTCGCTGATAGGATGGCTGGGATGGCAGGCCGTGGAAGGTCCTGCCTCAAGCATAGATTCTACTTCCCCTGCCGGGGAGTCGAGACAAGCATTTAGATGCTTTCGTTTGCAAGGGGCCTTGCCCTTCTTAACCGCCTCATGTTGATTATTGGAGGGGTTATTATTGGATGCTAAGGCAGCCTGGATAGAGCTACTAATGAGCTCCTGTATCTGGGCCACAGTCAGCAATTGTGGGGACTCAGGGGTTAAGCCTGGAGCTGACATGGCGTGAGTACAATCTAGGTATTAGCTAGGGCGTGAGGGGAAGAGTGAATCTCGCTACCGAACACTAGTTAGAAAAAACCTATCTAACAGACCACTTTCTACAAGTGCTCCGTACAGAGGTATATCTAATAGTACCGCTCTCCTCACCGCTCGGCAGCCACTGATGATGCAGTGAGGAGGGGGAACACAGGAAACAGGCATAGTCTTGCGAGATCCGCGAGAGCGCAGGGATTGGTTGAAGAGCTGAAGAAGAAGGGCGGTAACATAGGCGCGTCTCCTCACAGAAGCGCGCCTGCTGGTAAACCCGCCACTTCGCCGTGAACGCGCGAAGTGGCAGGAAGAGGACGGGGAGAAGACGCAGCAAAATGGCGCCCGGAGAGACAGAAAAAAGAGAGAGTAGTGTGAGTGTTGGGACCCGTGCCGCGTCCCTGATGTAAGCGGAAGACTAACAGTGTAGCCCGCAAACCCCTGAGGATACTGGAATGTCAATACCTCACATAAACCAAAAGACAACAAAAAACACAGGTACTTATCTTAGCCATGAGCAGAAAGAAAGAGGAGGGAATACACCAGAGCAGTTCTATATATACAGGTCATCGGGAGGCGTGGCTATCACTAGTGCTGGGACTGCTGGGAAATGTAGTTTCTTTTTCACCACTTCATGGGAAAGAATGTTTATGATATTACAAAATATGGAAATGTTTCTGCTATGAGCATTAAAAGAAAGATAATGCAAGATATGAGCCTCCTGTCTGATATATAATTCATAATTGTCAGGGAAATGTCCATAGAAGAAGTACTGGCAATCTTGCCAGTGGAAGAAATGGCCATAGAAGAAGTACTGGCAATCTTGCCAGTAGAAGAAATGGCCATAGAAGAAGTACTGGCAATCTTGCCAGTAGATGAAATGGGAGCCATAGGCACATCATGTGACAGGTGGATCCTCCTGCTGGCCTATAAAAGGCTGCCAATGTCTGATCCAAATTGCTGGATTGTCGTCAGCCTTCCTGAGTCTCTGTATTACTGCTGTTTGGATTTCCTGTTGTGACCCGGCTTGTTCCTGACCTGTCTGATCCGCTCTCCTGGTTTGACCCCTTGGCTTGCTTTACTTGTTACCTTCTCCAGCACCTGATCCCGGCTTGTTTCACGGACTTTGCTTCAGTTATCTGTTCCTGCCTGTTTTCCAACACCAGACCTTTGGCTTGACTCCATTCCTGCAAACTTGCATCTCCTGCCTGGATCCACAGTGTTTGATGCCCAGCCGGCTTCCACTGTTGCTCCTTGTGCACACCTTGCCAAGTGTTACCGAGGACTCCTAGAGACTGCAGCCCAGCGGTGTTTCCTGTATTCGCCACCTCAGGGGTGTACTGCACTTAGCCACAAGGGGAGCCCTCTCTGAATTTCGGCCTTCAACCAGGTACGTGACAATAATGAGCTAGTATGCTATGCATACCAGTTCATTATGCCTTTGTCTTGCAGGTTGTCTTTATTTATTTTTTGGACGAGATGGTTTACTTCTGCTTTAAAGGTAAAACCCTGGATTAAAGAGGAACTTCTCTCCCCTCCTGATTTTTCTTCCCCCCCCTCCAAACTCAAACCTTACCTGTTACCTGCCCAACTAATCCGGTGTTTTCCTGCAGCTATTCAGGTTTCATAGCATATGTTCCACATCACCATCTTGGTCTTCTCAGCGGGCTGTAATTTCTGGGTTCAGGTAGCCTTGCTTTTAATTACACAATCCAGCCCTGCCCTCCAGCCACACCATGTATTGTCTTTTGCAGCCCCCTGGGATATGTGATGAGGATATCTCAGGAAGCTTCAGGAACAGGACATATTGTTCTTACAAAGGCAAGAATGGTGGTGGTGGTGGGTGGGATTTACAGGAGAAAACAAACAAATAACCCCACCCCAAAAAACAGCTTTTATTATTGTGTGGAGCAGGGGCAGGGACAAAAAAATCAGAGTGAAGTTCTGCTTTAACCACTTGCTGACCAGTGGCCGCAGTTTTACTGCGGCAGGTTGGCTCTGCTGGGCAAATCAACGCTACCTTACGACGCTTCTCATTGTGGCCACTATTGGGTGCGCATGCCGCCGGAGGCATGTGCCCGTGGCTCACTGCTGGAGCGAGTTCCCCATCAGGCGCGATGACCGCCAGGCACCCGCGATCGCTCGTGACAGAGCGAGAACCGGGATCTGTGTGTGTAAACACACAGATCCCAGTTCTTTCAGGGGAGAAGAGACCGATCGTGTGTACAAAGTATGAACTGTCATCTCCCCTAGTAAGTCCTATCCCTCCTTCAGTTATAACACAGTGAGAGAACACAGTTAACCCCTTGATCCCCCCCTAGTGTTAACCCCTTCCCTGCCAGTGACATTTTTACAGTAATCAGTGCATTTTTTATAGCACTGATCGCTGTATAATTGTCAATGGTCCCAAAAATGTGTCAAAAGTGTCCAATTTGACACCGCAATACTGCAGTTCCGATAAAAATTGCAGATCGCTGCCATTACTAGTAAAAAAAAAAAAAAAAAAAAAAAAAAATGCCATAAATCTATCCTCTATTTTGTAGACGCTATAACTTTTGCGCAAACCTATCAATATACGCTTATACGTTTTTATTTTACCAAAAATATGTAGAAGAATACATATCGGCCTAAACTGAGGAAAAAAAAAAGTTTTTTTGAGAAAAAATGTGGGATATTTATTAGAGCAAAAAGGAAAAGATATTGGCCCGGATTCACAAAGCACTTACGCCGACGTATCTCCAGATACGCCGACGTAAGTACAAATGTGCGCCGTTGTATCTATGCGCCAACCCACAAAGCAAGATACGTCGAAAAATAGGCTTCAGCCGCCCAACGTAACTTTCCTACGCAGGCGTATAGTGGGCGCATATTTACGCTGTGTGGCGCTCCCATTGATTTTCGACGCAAATATGCAAATGAGTCAAATACGGCGATTCACAAACCTACTTGCGCCCGGCGCATAATATACGCGGTTTGCGTAAGTTGAGCGTAAAGTTATTCCCCATATAGGAGGCGCAACTCATGCAAAGGTATGGGCCAGGGATTGAATGCTGCCGAATTTTAAGTAGTTTACGTTGTACGTGAATAGGGCTGGGCGTAGGCTACGTTCACGACGTAGGCAGTGATTTGATGTATCTTAGGCAGTTGTTTCGACGTGATTGTGAGCATGTGCACTGGGATACGTCCACGGGACGGCGAATGCGCCGTTCGTTTTAAGTACTTGCCTAGCACTCGTCACATCATTTGCATGGGGTCACGCTTCATTACCATGTATCACGCCCACATCCAGCCCACTTCCACCTACTTCCACTTACGCTGCCTTACGTCTACGAATATACGCTTAGCCGGCGCAAAGTTGGGAGTATTTCCTTTGTGAATTCCGTGCTGCGCCGGCGTAGTGTAAAATACATACGCTACGGCGGCATATATATGCGCCGATGTATGTGAATCCGGGCCATTGTGTTTTATTCAAAATTGTCGCTCTTCTTATGGGAAAAAACAGACGTCAATTTTGTTTGGGTACAATGTCGCACAACAGCGCAATTGTCAGTTAAAGCGATGCAGTGCCGTATCGCAAAAAATGGCCTGGTTATTGAGCAGCCAAATCTCCCGGGATGAAGTGGTTAAAGTGCATCTAAATATTGTATCCCCTTGTGCTGGTCTTTTTTCAAACTTTTACTGTATCTATGGAGTAGCAGCGTTGTCCCCTAAGCTACTCTCTACTGATCTAGATTTCAAACACCTCTTCCATTACTCATCTTTATTACATAGGAAGGTAATTTATAGTTCATAGAAGAAAGCTGATAGCATTGCTTGAGATATCAGTTCAGTGCACAGGAAGTTACAAGTTACAAGGACAACAGGCATTTTACTGTACTTGCAGAAAATCTACCTAACCAAAAATAAAGAAAACAAATGCATCCACCACATCTAAGAACTAGTTAGCTGAAATATATAGAATAAGGATACAGCTGAAATATATTACTTTTTTTGTTGTTGGGTTTAGATATCCTTACATTTTGATTTGACTTTTACATTTTATTTAGATTTTATTTTGATGCTTCCACATTTGTGTTATAGTGTCAGATATAGAGGTTTGTGTATTAGTCACTGATGGCTCAGTGCAATTAACCAATCACCACTAAAGTATATTTAAAGCCAAAAATGCTTTTATTTTGGATAGAGAAGAGAATAGTTATAAACTCTTGGTCCTGTTGTGGAGATTTCCTTTTACTTGCAATTTAACATGAAGTAAGCACATAGCTATCCAAATGCCCTCTTACACAGTCTCACATCTCCTAATATTATTTGCTACACAGTTGTTGCCAGAACATTTGCAGAATTGAAAGATTTCCCTTTTAACTTTTACAGTAACAACTCAAAATTGTATAATTTTCCTTCACTTTAAAGCAGCCTGTAGATGATTCATTGTTTTTTTGTTTTTTTCATTCAGCCAGAGGGTTGAATAAAAAAAAATGACTCGCTTCCCCCATCCACACATTCGATCGAATCCTTCCCCTACAACTTTTTTTTCTGACAGTTAGGAGACTTCCCAGCCATCAGAATACATTGATATGTGCTGCTGGAAATTTCCCATCAGAGCAGTTGTACAGAAATTCAACAGTAGATCATAGCTCCCAACTGTCCCTGATTTCAAGGGACTGTCCCTGATTTTGAGCAATGTCCCTCTGTCCCTCTTTGCCCCTCATTAGTCCCCTTATTTTTGGTCTGATCTCTTGTATATTAAAATTCACTTTCTGTCTTTCAACACATGTTTCCCAGTGCTAAACCTTTCATCCAAATTCTAAATTGCTGCATTTGTACATTTTAAAAGTCAATATAAAGGAATAGGAGTGGTAAAAAATGTCCTTGTGGGCTTAATTAACTTTTTTTGGTTAATTCTCCTTTAAGGGGGTGTGTCTAAGGGGGTGTGTTCTATGCCTACATATGTTTGCAAGTAGGTTCCCCCATTCCCATCTCAAAATGTTGGGAGGTGTGGTAGATTGGCTTCTGTATAACCACCCTGTTTATACATGGATTGAAATTTTGACAGTCTGCGCTGAACTGGGGAAAATTTGATCCATATATGGCCAGCTTAAAGCGATACTAAACCCAGGACCCTGCATTCATTATATCTGGTCTCCCACAGTACACAGAACATGGAAATGTAATTATTTTAGTAAATATAAACCGCTAAATACCTTTTCTCATCAGCAATTACAGCAGGCTTGTGACTTCTATCAGTGTCTGGTTAAAGCTTGTAGGAGGAGTTTTCATCCCCCCTGATAGTCCTATGAGGCTGCAGGACCCCTGACCCTCTGTCTGGACAGTGCTGATTGGTCCTTTACAGATCACATGCACCCTCTTAATAAATAATTAAAAAAAAACTCTCTAGCAATACACACCAAACTGAGCATTTGCGGCTTGTCCCCAAGGCTCTGTTCAGCAGATAAATTGAGGACTGTGGAAGAAGGGGAGGATTAGAGAAGACATCAACAGCCTTTTTGCACAATGCAGAGGATTAACCCCTTAGGCTTCAGTGTGAGATTAGCAAACATGCTTTACTGCATATACACACTGATTTTATTGTGGGTTTAGTAACACTAAAGGTTCCAGTAACAGTGATCACTAGGACAGGGAGAGTAAAGCCGGCCATAGATGGATCAAATCTCAGCCGGTTCACAAGGTTCAGCTTCCATATACTTACTGTAAATAATATCAAACATTGTTTGTAAAATATTAACAAATATTGATAAATGTATGTACCTAAAAATAATATTTTTTACATGTACATTTCCTTGAAGCACAAAGCTCAAACGCCTTCATTAATTAGTAAGCCCATCTACAACCAAAGGATTTCATCTTCCTGTTTCCTTATTATCAGAGATATTAGTCTTTCTGTTTTACACCTTGTTCTGTAATTTTACCCAATCTCGCACATAAATACTGAGGCCGCGTACACACGACCAAATACATCTGTTCAAATCGGTCTGACAGACCGATTTGAACAGATATGTCTGCTGGGCAGCGCGGTGACGTGGCGGTGACGTTGACGCCGCCACGTCACGGCACCAAGAAGTAAAACACTTCCGCGCATGCGTCGTATCCATTCGACACATGTGCGAGCAGATATGTCTGCTGGTTAGCGTACTAACCAGCAGAAATGTCGGATGGACGGATTCCCAGCAGACAGATTTTAAAGCATGCTTTAAAATCTGTCGGCTGGCCAAATCTGTTTGTCCGCCCATACACGCGATCGAATCTGTCTGCTGAAGCGGTCTGTCAGACCGTTTCCAGCAGATAGATTTGATCGTGTGTACGCGGCCTTAGGCATGATCATTTGCAAGCTTCCAAAATTTTTTCTTGTTTTATGCTATTTTATATTGACAAGTAAAGAGTGAAAAGCGGAAGGAATAAGAGACATTGTAAGAACATGATTTACACCTTTTTTTAATTTAAAATACAAATACATACCCTCTAAAATCATTTTATATGAAGTTAAACTCAGGCAAGCGGTTATAAAAGAATGACCTCAAAGACCCAACTACAAGAAGATTAAACAGTCCACCCCTTGCAGTGGGTTAATTGCTTGTTTAGTTTAGGGGCAGAGGTTAAAGGAGTGACTATTAACCTTGCTCCTTGCTTTCTGCAGCACTGTGACCCAACCTCCTTTAGATTGCTCTATAAGCTGCCGGTTGCACTCAAGCCACCTCAGCATACCATACAGAGTTAATGTCTCTGTATTGTACCTGATAATGCTGATGCTCCACCCACAGACTGAAGCTTTGGGTCACTAGGTAAAGGGAACTTGTTCACTGAACGATCCAGAACTCATTAGTAGAGAGTGATAGATGTCCTGGACGCCGCACATTAAATTAAAGTCTGCTGTGTGATAGTGATTGGCAGTCTCTGCCAGGACCCCTGCCAGGCCATGGCCCCAATGCATTTTACTCCGCCCACCAGCGCTTAATTAAGAAGCATCTCTGGTGGGCAGAGTGAAACCCGTTGGCCTGGTTGGGGTTCAGGCTGAGACTGCCAATCACTATCACACAGTAGGCTTTGACTTTATGTGTGGCTCCCGGAAAACATCTATCACTCTATTATAACCTGGAGCATAGACAAGCTCCCTTCCCGTTCACTTACACCAACAACATTACGATACTGTTGGATCACAACATCAACAGGATCACCTCATTGGTCTAAGACTATCTTTGCACCTTTTTAATTGTCGATACAAATGGCACATCGTTGCACCTTTTTAATTGTCGGTACTTTACAGATCAAGAAGAGATACAGAGATCAGAATTTCAGACAGACAGGCAACTAGCATTTTCAGAAGGAGAACAGTAATGGTAGACTCTGTATTTCAATTAGTATAGTTTTTATATAAAAGTAAACATTATACCCAGAACATTACCCACTTTCAAACCTGCCGCCGTCATTATACTGCGGCAGGTCGACATGATCCCGCGAACTGTTGCAGCTGTACATCGGTTCGTTTAAGCGGGCACGCGACCGCTGCACTACGCAGGTGCCGATGCTCGTGATGGCCAATCGCAATGACCACCAGCTACGAGCGATCGCGGGCACGAGAGGCAGAACAGGGACGTGTGTGTGTAAACACACACATCCCTGTTCTGTTCTGAGAGGAGATGAAGATAGGGGGGTAGAATCATGTAAAATGGCACATCGTTGCTCCGGCGTGGCGCATCTTTTTTCCGCTACGCCGTACCAGCGGTGAGAGGCATGTACTGTATTCATCAATTTTCCACTCACCTGCGTAGCGGTTTTTCGACGGCGTAAGGCGGCGGAACTGTAAGTGGGCGTCAACACATGCAAATGATGGTCTGACGGTGGCGCGGCGAGATCCGCACGGTGTATCTTAAACGGCGCATGCGCACTGATGTTACCTGCCTGGCTGGCTCCTTTGCACATGCGCAGTACGGTGCGACGTCACCACCAAGATCCGCCGCACCACTTCCTACTAGTGCATAAATACGCACACAGAAGCGCCACTCCCTTGCAAAGCGTGACCAGCATTTTTTTGGAATTGCCAGGGCTTTTGCTTTTAGGATGGCTGCACAAGACACTGCCGGTGACCGCAGAATGTTTAATTTCAGCCCTCAGGAGAAGGCTGTGATCACTGATGCGCTCTCCCAACATGGGTCCCGCCTCTATGGGCCACAGAGTGCCCACACTGGCAAAGCGGAGAAGACACGCATTTATGCGGAAATCACCAGGCAGTGAATGTTGTTGGTGTGGCAGAGAGGGAGCCCAAGCATATCCGCAAAAAAATTAATGATATGCGGAGAGTGGTCAAAGACAAACTTGTGGCCATCAGAAAGCATGCCAGTGGCACAGGAGGAGGACCAGCCACAAGAATGACCCTGACTGCAGAGGACATGGTGGTGGCCAGTTTGCTGGATAGGGAGCTGGTGGAGGGTCTTCCTGGCTTTGAATCAGGGGAGCAGCCTTTGAGGTCAGGTAAGTCTGTTTTATCTGTTTTGTGGTGAGTTGCATGGGTGGGGGGGGGGATACATGTGACAAGTGTGTGGCTCCTCCAACATGTGTTTGTTTTGTGTCATCCACAGATGTGCAGGATGGAGCTGGCCCGTCAGTTGATGCAGGGCGACCCACCCCATCCATGGTGGAGATCGCCCCTACAGCAGTGCTTGAGGAGGTTGAGGAGGAGCACGTCGGGGTAGAAGAGGCTGCTGTCTATATTCTGGAGGAGACCCCCATACCTGGCCACTCCCAAACCACCCCCCCCATGCAGGATTCCCCTTCAAGGGACCTCCCCTACACCCGTCCTCCAGCCTCTCAGGCCTCTAGGAAGGCAACGAGGAAAACCAGAGGAGTCCCTGATGATTTTGAAGATCACCTGGCAAGGGACCAGACAAGACAGACCCGCCATATTGGTTCTCTTGCGGGTGATCTTCATCGGGTGGCAGATAGCCTGGCGTCCTCGGCCGAGAGCCAGGCTGCTTGCACTGTGGCAGTGCAGGAAGCCATCACCCAGCAGGCTGGGCAGAATACTGCAATAAATGATAGCCTGCAGGACGTTGTGGGGAACGGGGCAGCCCTTCTGTCCTGCCTGGTGGACCTGCAGACACCACCACATCTGACCTGGTCACCGAGGTCCGGAGCCTGGCAGCTGCTGTCCGTGAGGAGGGGAGGCAGACACGGCGACAGCAGCGCAGCAATACTACCCGCCGGCTGCGGATGCAGGCTGCCACCAATACTTACCTCCACCGGCTAGCCGTGGCAATGGAGGGCAGCCAGGCAGCCAGGGAGAGACTGGTTGAGGTTCAACCACCTGCCCCCCAGCCCCCCCACCTGTGGCTCGCCCCAGGCAACTGCGCCCCAGGAGCCTAGGGACAAGAAGAAGCCCACGACAGGGCCGTTGATGTTTCTCTAATTATGTTTTATACTCGGATTCTGATTTATATTTTTGTTTATCTCCCTGCACACAGTGCAGGCTACAGTGTGAATGAGGTGTGAATGTGTGGGGGTGACACTCCTGCCATTAAGGGGTGTCACCCTCAGTCATAGGTGAGAAGTTATCACCACGACAAGTGTGAATGGTGTATGAATGTACAGCAACATAATTGGAGCCGTGGCGTGGCGTTGCTGCTCCCAAGTCCCATGTGGTGTACTTGGGTCTAATCCAATTTGATGTGGATGTGGTGTGTCTGTGCTAGGGATCACAGTGGTGTGCATGCATGCATTCTCATTGTGCCATGATTAATGTGTGTGTTTAACGTGAAAAGTAGCCTACCACAAGGACCCTCCTGACTGCTCTTCCCTCAGCAGACGGGGGACCCTCGGGCAAGGGGGGACTGTGTGGGTCGGGGGTCAGGTCATCACGTAGCTCAATCTCCAGGCCCTTTCTCACGGCAAAGTTGTGCAGCATGCAACATGCCCCAATGATCTGGCACACGAAGTTTGGGGAATACAAGAGGGTACCCCCAGACTTATCCAGGCATCGGAAATGTGACTTCAGGAGGCCAAATGTGCGCTCCACCACTGCACGGGTTTTGATGTGTGCTTCATTGTATCTTTGCTCTCCTCTGGTTTGGGGATCCCGGAATGGAGTCATGAGATGGGGTCCCAATGCATATGCCGTGTCACCTGGTAATGAAAAGACAGGAGGATGTTAATAGTGCATGTGCCCGTTGTGAGGTGTGCATCACGGGAGGGGATAGTCATGCCTGCCACCCATGTCACTCACCAACCAGCCAGCTGTCCCCATACACGTTCTGTTCAAATTCTGTGGAGATGGTGCTTTGACGGTATATGTAGCTGTCATGGCTGGACCAGGGGTCCTTGGCACGGACGTGCCATATGAGGCCTTGGGCATTGGCTATCACCTGTACATTGATGGAATGCCAATGCTTCCGATTGCAGTATATGTGCTCTGTGTCCCGGGGGGGCCGTAGTGCCACATGTGTGCAATCAATGGCCCCCACAGTGCGTGGGAATCTGGCAAGGTTGTAGAAATCTGTCATTGCCTTCCTCCGCAGCTCCTCAGTGGTGGGTTTGATGATGTGGTTGGCCATGCGTCTGAGGATTGCTGGGACAACCTGGTGCACACATCTGCTCATGGTGGATTGTGACATCCCAGCCACCACTCCACTTGTACGCTGGAATGATCCACTGGCAAGGACATGGAGTGTTGCCAGTACCTTCACCAGTGGTTGCACTGCTTGTGAGCGTTGTGTCTGGCTGGTGATGTCCTCCTGCAGGGTTGTGGTCACACACTTGATCTGATTTTCAGACAAGCACTGGAAATAAAAATTGGGGAAATTGAAAAATTGCCATGGACAGACCACCATGCAATTATATTCAGTATTTCCACCATCCCCCCTGCAATAAAAACATCAAATCCGGTGACAACACACTGGACTAGATGTCAGAAGAAGCTCCATTCGGAACTCTTCAAAGTGACTCTAAGGAAAAAAATAGAAACAACTCAGCCGCAGCAAATGGCCGTTGGAACATTGGAAGCCATAAACTCGGCCATGCTACAATCAGCCGACTTGGTAGCGCCGAGACGAATAACCCGCATTCGGAAAAACAACCGCAGCTGGTTTAACAACCAGCTGTCGTTACTGAAGCAAGAACGCAGAAGGGCAGAATCTGCATGGAAAAGATGCTCTTCAGAGCTAAACCTATCCATCTACAAGGCGACCACAAGAAAATACCACAAAGGAATTTTCCAAGCCAAGAAAAATTATTTTTCGGAGGCTATCAACGGCGCCCTTAACCGCCCCCGCAAACTCTTCAAGATGGTCACCCAGACCATGAAACCAGGATGCATTGAAGCACCCAGTTCGGACACACAAGAATTTTGCAATGAACTATCGGATTACTTCGTTAATAAAATCGATGCAATCCGTGAAAGCATTCAGCAAAACTATTCTCCCCTCAGCCCCCCCTGTAGCCTATCACACAGCACCCTTAGTACGTCTCCGAGATCAGGTAAGTTCACCCTAGAACCCATCTCCATCGAGTCCACTAAGAAGGTCATTTGTACCCTGCGCAATGGCGCAGCGCCAAATGACATTATCCCCACAAAACTGCTGAAGGAATGCGCCGACATCCTGGCTCCTCCCATCACGCAGCTTATTAACCAGTCCTTCTTGGAGGGCATAGTGCCCCGCGCAGTTGAAAGAGGGTATAATCCAACCCATCATGAAGAAACCCTCCCTAGACCCCAAGGACCCACTCCACGCCGTCCCATACAAGCAACGTATTCTCTAAGATAATGGAAAAAAGTGCTCAAGCCTGCAACCTAGCCCGCTGCCCCAAGCCGTCCCATCGCCGGAAGGGACGGACGCCGGGAAAGTATGGACGTGTTTTCTCAAGGCCCCCGGATGATCTCTCCCTGGCGCAACTGCAGCTCTGCTCGTCCCGGTTCTGTTGGCCCTAATCCAGCTTTCGACACTGAGACCCCAATCTGTTAGAACCTTACTGAAAGCAGCCACAGGGGGGGGATCGCAGAAGGTGATTTATCTTGGTTCTCCTCTTTTTTGGAAAACCGATCACAAACAGTGAAGTTAGGACCTTTTACGTCTGAAAAACGCACAGTAACATGCGGAGTCCCTCAAGGATCGCCTCTGTCACCAGTGCTATTTAACATCTATCTTCGTCCTCTCTTTGAGATCATTAGCAGCCAAAAACTGCTTTATCACTCTTATGCAGATGATACGCAACTGTATTTCCGCATCTGCAACAGACAGGATCACCACCTCAATCTAGAGACATCCCTCTCTTTGATAGAGGATTGGATGACTAAGAGTTATCTTAAACTCAATGAAGCGAAAACAGAACTTCTTCTGTTTCACGCCAAACGTAGGAATCAACTTTCAACACCATGGACTCCCCCGCCTATTTTGGGTAAGCTCATCACTCCAAGCGCCAAAGGCAAAAGCCTAGGGGTCATTTTTGACTCCTTTATGACAATGGACGCACAAATAGGATCAGTGGTCAGCGGATCTCACCATCTACTGCGCCTACTACGCAGACTCACTCCGTTCATCCCTAAAGAAGATCGAGCGGTCGTGGTGGGAGCTATTGTAAACTCCAGGCTGGATTATGCAAATGCCCTCTACCTCGGCCTCCCCAAGTACCAAATCGCTCGTCTGCAAGTCGTTCAAAATACGGCCGCCAGACTTGTGACTGGGAAAAAACCCTGGGAATCCATCTCACCTTCACTGAGAGCCCTGCATTGGCTGCCAGTTAAAGACAGAATTGCTTTTAAAGCTCTCTGTCTTACACATAGATGTGTCCATGAGAATGCCCCCCTTTACTTATGCGAATTAATAAAAGCGCATAATCCAAATCGCGTTTTGCGATCCACGAATCAGAACCTGCTCCAGGTTCCGAAAGCCAACTTCAAGTCCAAAGGAGAAAGAAGATTTGCGATCCAGGGTCCCAGACTATGGAACGCTTTACCAACCAGCATTCGGTTGGAGGAGAACCACCTAGCATTTAGGAAAAAGGTCAAGACTTTTCTCTTTTGATAACAAAGGAGACAGGAACAACAAGCGCCCAGAGGCGATTCAGTTCGCATGTGCCGCGCTATATAAGTTTTCATTCATTCATTCATTCATTCCATGCTGGCTTCAGGGCTGAATCTGAATAGGCGAAACACCTCCAAATCACTCATGCCAAAGACGTCAATGCGCGTGCGGAATATCCTCTCCCGTGCCCTCCTACGTGCACGTCGACGCTGTAGGGCTATGAGCAAGGCTGCCCCTGGCATGTTGGCAGACAGATGTGTTGTCCAGCAAGTGTTTTTGCTAAATTCGTCTGTCACAGTGTTGCTTTAGCTGCTCTCCAGCTGATCTGTTCAACTCCTGTGCAAAGTTACCCCTGCTTTATGAGGGGTGACTTTCCGCAGAAAATTCCAGTTACGCGCACCGGCTTACGCCGGCGCAAGAGAAACGTGCTTTTCTGAATCGGAGGATCTCCCTCATTTGCATATTTGAATAGATAATCCATGGGAACGGTTGATCTGTCGCGCGTAAAGATGCGCCAAAGACACGCCGGCGTGGAAAAGTTACACCGGAAAAAATTACACGATTTTAAGGCGGATCTGGTATAGTAGGTACGACGCATGGATCCGACGGCGCTAAATAGCAGTTACGCCGCACATCTCTAAAAACGCCGGAGTAATTGCTACATGAATCTACCCCAGGGAGTTCCCTTAAGCTGGGAACCACAATCTGTCATCTCCTATAGTGAGTCCCCTCCCCCTACAGTTAGAACGCACAATCAACCCCTTAATCGCCCCCTAGTGTTAGCCCCTTCCCTGCCAGTGACATTTACACAGTAATTAGTGCATTTTTATAGCACTAATCGTTGTATAAATGGCAATGGTCCCAAAAATGTGTCAAAAGTGTCTGATTTGTCCGCCATAATGTCGCAATACCGATAAAAATCGCAGATCGCCGCCATTACTAGTAAAAAAAAATAATAATAATAAAAATGCCATAAATCTATCCCTTGATTTGTAGACACTATGGGCCAGATTCTTAGATGAGTTACGTCGGTGTATCTCGAGATACGCCACGTAACTTCTAAGAAGCGCCGGCGTATCTATTTTCTGTATTCCATAAACAAGATACGCCGGAATTTTGCTTAGATACGAGCGGCGTAAGTCTCTTACACCGTCGTATGTAAGTTGCATATTTACGCTGGCCGTTAGGTGGCGCTTCCATCGATTAGCCGCGTTGAATATGCAAATGAGCTAGATACGCCGATTCCCGAACGTAATTGCGCCCGGTCGTTGTTTTTTACGTTGTTTGCATAAGTGTAAAGTTACCCCTGCTATATGAGGGGTAACGTTGCGTAGGTGAGGCGTACACAATGTTAAGTATGGACGTCGGGACAGCGTCGATTTTTACGTTGTTTACGTCGTTTGCGTAAGCCGTTCGCGAATAGGGATTTGCGTAAGTTACGTTCACATCGGAAGCATTGACTATTTGCGACGTGATTTCGCGCATGCGCCGTACGTGGATGTAGCCCAGTGCACAATGCGCAAAATCACTTAGTTCAAAAAAAACGTCAAAAACGTGGGGTCACAACACATTTATATAAAACACGCCCACCTCTTCCACATTTGAATTACCCGGGCTTACGCTGGGCCATTTACGCTACGCCGCCGTAACCGAGGACGCAAGTGCTTTGAGAATACGGCACTTGCGTCCAAAGTTGCGGCGGCGTAGAGTAAATAGGATACGCTACGCCCCGCTGTCAGATACGCAAAAGTACGAGAATCTGTCCCTATAACTTTTGCACAAACCAATCAATACTGTATACACTTATTGCAATTTTTATTATCAAAAATATGTATAAGAATACATATAGGCCTAAACTGAGAAAATAATAAATTAGGGATATTTGATATAGCAAAAAGTACAAAATATTATGTTGTTTTTTTTTAAATAGTCGCTCTTTTTTTGTTTATAGCGCAAAAAAAAATGCAGAGATCAAATACCACTAAAAGAAAGCTCTATTTGTGGGGAAAAAAATTGTTGGGTACAACGATGCACGACCGTGCAATTGTCAGTTAAAGTGATGCAGTGTCATATCGTAAAAAAATGGACCGGTCATTTAGCAGCCAATTCTTCCGGGGCTGAAGTGGTTAAAGATGTAATAAACTTCAAACAAACAAAATATTATATTATAACTTACCAATTAGATATGGTAGATGCATTCGTTTTCTTTTATAGACTTTTTTTCTTTTCTTTTTACTTGCTGATCCTGCCAGTAAGTCTGCTATTTTTTTAGCTTCCTCTAACAGCCCAAGCTGTCCAGCAAAAGTGAAAGTTAAAGGTTTAAGACAAACCATTTAACACCATTTAATACTGACAGTAGTGCTTACAATGATCGTGTTCTTTTTTTCCATTTATGTAAACTCTTTATCCCAAAACGGAAAAAAAAACATTGCTATACCTGCTTATAAAGTGTTGACTGGAGTTTGGCTTTAGTTTGCTAGTCAAGTCAATCTATATCTGCTAGGTCATCTAACAATACCCTCAACACAAAACTATTGTACACGGGTGTCTCTGTTGCTCCTCCATTCAGAATGGAGACACCCAACGGCAGGATGCAACCACCACAAGTAAGTAATAGTGATTGCATTATAATACATTTGGAGTTTTTAGGTTTAGACTTAACATTGGACCAATTTTTCATAGAAACATAAAACGTGAGAACTGATTTAAGATACTCAAGTTTGGGATATTGAAGGGTTAGATCCTCTGTCAGGTTTTTATTGCTCTACTTGGCCCATCAAGGAGATTGTGATTCACTTCCTGTCTTGGTAACTATGTTTTTTTAACCCCCTAAATATTTCTGGTCCTAATTTTAGAGATTCTTCTCATTCCTTGAGTGTTTAGGGCAAAAAAATACACAGAATTATTAATTTCCTTTACAATATGAAGAGTGAAGCTTTGCTTGCTTGCTTTTGTATTGGTTATGGTGGGATGAATCAGCTTAGTAATAAAAGTCAATGTGTCTTTGTATATTTTGTATACATTTGCTTTACTCAATTGCAATTATGAGCTACCACTTTTTTCCCTTCTTCTGCTATTCTAATGATGGATATGATTGGAGTGCCATCTTGTGGACAAATTTGTATAGTTTACTTGCAGTTCATAAATTATCGTTGAGAACATCCTATGCCGCATACACACGATCGGTTCGTCTGATAAAAATGGTCCGATGGACCGTTTTCATCAGACGAACCGATCATGTGTGGGCCCCATCGTTTTTTTTTCCCATGGGTGAAAAAACTTAGAACCTGTTTTAAAATTATCTGATGGTTAACCACTTAAGACCCGGACCAAAATGCAGGTAAATGACCTTGCCCCTTTTTGCGATTTGGCACAGCGTTGCTTTAACAGACAATTGCACGGTCGTGCGACGTGGCTTCCAAACAAAATTTGCATCCTTTTCTTCCCACAAATAGAGCTTTCTTTTGGTGGTATTTAATCGCCTCTGCGATTTAAATTTTTTGCGCTATATACAAAAATAAAGCGACATTTTTGAAAAAAAAAACAATATTTTTTACTTTTTGTTATAAGAAAAATCAAATAAACTAAATTTTAGTCAAACATTTAGGCCAAAATTTATTTAGCCACATGTCTTTAGTAAAAAAAAATCGCAATAAAAAAAAAATAGCTACCTAGCGGGAACAACGACACTAATACAGCGATCAGAAAAATAATCGCTTAGTGACGCTGGCAATAGGGAGTGAAAGGGTTAACTAGGCGGTGATCAAGGGGTTAAAACTTAATTAGGGGGGGTAGGGGGATACCCTGGACCTAACACTAACTGCCTGTCACACTGACACTAAATGCAGTGATCATACATATAATCACTGCATTCAGTGACACTGTGACAGGGGGAAGGGGGTGGGGGGGGCGATCGGGGGGGGGTTAAATGTTCCTATGTGTCTGTGTGTCAGTGTAGTTTTGTGTACACTTACTATGTGATGTGATCTCTCCTCAGCGGTGGTTGAAAAAAACACAGAGGGAGCGATCACATCACTTCCTCCTTCCTGTGTTTACACAGGAGGAGGAAATGACATGCAGGGGGGGCGCGTGCATTGGCTGAGAGCGATTCGGAGGGGGTGAACAAAAACCAACCGCCGCCCCCTCTGCACAGATCGCTCGGCCAGGTAACCGGACCGCCGTTTGTACGGGCGGGGGGGTCCGATCGGACCCCCGAACCCCCTCAAGGCACCAATGTATATATACGTTGATGTGCCTGTCGGTGCCATTCTGCCGACGTAAATGTACATGAGGCGGTCCGCAAGTGGTTAAAAAACCGATAGAAAAAAACGATCGTCTGTGGGCAAGTCCATCGGTTAAAAATCCACGCATGCCCAGAATCAAGTCGACGCATGCTCGGAAGCATTGAACTTCATTTTTCTCAGCACGTCGTAGTGTTTTACGTCACCGCATTCTGACACAAACAGATTTTTAACTGATGGTGTGTAGGCAAGACTGATGAAAGTCAGCTTCATCGGATAGCTGATGAAAAAATCTATCGGTCCGCTTTCATCGGATGAACCGATCGTGTGTACGTGGAATTTTATATATATATATATATATATATATATATATATATATATATATATATATATAAAAGGATGACAACTTAAAAAAAACGCTTGTGAATTGTGTTAATATATTTCACTGGTAATCTCTTCTTTGTGTATGACGTATTCATGTTAAAAGGTTACAGTGCCAAAAAGTGAATAACCCAGTGCTGCACCTACGATTAGTGGTGTACTAATAATTCATAAAAAGTGTATATAAAGGGCGCTAACTGACTCAAACTATACAATTTATAATTAATGATATAAATACAAGTGACCAAAAAAAACATTTAATCAATTTACATAAAAGTCCATAAATTCATGTAGACAATTCGTCAATATATGCTCCGACACCGTGCTTCTAAAAATAAGTGCTCCAAAACTTCAAACACAATAGTGCTTCACCCAAAGTGACTTTTAATTGCACTCACCAGACTTCCTCGGCCAACAAGTGGCCATAAAGCATGTAATATGAGAACCTCCTTGATTCATAGTTCTATCTGCACATTTATTTCACTCCTCCATATTTGGATACCATATGATCACAATCAGATATGCAGTGGTATGTGGAGGAAACTTTACCCAGAAAAAATTCATCTGTCTTCCATCACAAGACTCTGTAGGATTTGGATCAGCCACAAAGAGCCACAGAAGGCAGATATAGTGTAATACTTTTTACCACATTTGCCGCGTATAAGGCGACCGGGCGTACAAGACGATCCCCTAATTTTACAGTTTTTAACGTTTTTTTGCCTATACTCACTGTTTAAGACGACCCCCCTTCCAAGGCTTCTGATGCTTCATATTTCTTCCTTCTGGAGCCATGTTCTTCTTCATTCTTGCTGGAGCTGGAGCCATATTCTTCTTCATTCTTGCTGGAGCTGGAGCCATACTCTTCTTCCTTCTCGCTGGAGCTGGAGCCAATCAAGGCGAGCGATGTATTCTATTAATAAATACAAACACCTCTCTGACTCTCAAAGTCAATCTGAGCAGGCTAGTGTATGTACCGCGTTTCCCCGAAAATAAGACGTACTCCTAAAATAAGCCATAGCAGGATTTCTAACCATTTCCGAAATATAAGCCATACCCCCGAAAAGCGGTAAACAAGACGTGATAGACGTATGTCCCGTAGTGTACTAGTGCGGAGCTGTAAAGAAGTCGTGGAGCCCTTCTTATATGCTCCATCGTGACAGCTTCTACGGTATCTCTAGGTCAGTGTTTTTCAACTCCAGTCCTCAAGGCACACCAACAGGTCAAGTTTTCAGGATTTCCCTCAGATGAAATGGCTGTGGTGATTACTAAGGCAGTGAAACTGATCAAATCACCTGTGCAAAATAATGGAAAGCCTGAAAACATGACCTGTTGGTGTGCCTTGAGGACTGGAGTTGAAAAACCCTTCTCTAGGTGACCGGAGAGGTGTCGGCAGCCCCATCAATAAGGTCGGCTCCCCCTGTCAGGTCCCGTTGAAAGTGAAAGTAAAAAGCCCCTCAGTGAAGTGAGGAGCAGGACGCTCTCTCCTCAGGGGAAGTAGTAAAGTTGCTCCCTAGCACTGAGCAGCAACAGTCTCTCACCCCACACAAACACCAGGGGATAGGGGGAAAAGCTTCAGCAAAAAGAAGACGACTTGACTGTATTTGAATAAATGTAGATTGTTGTACCATACTTGCCAGTAATAAAAATAAGACGATGCCCTGAAAATAAGCCATAGTGTGTTTTCTGGAGGAAAAATAATTATAAGACAGTGTCTTATTTTTGGGGAAACACGGTAGCCTGCTCGGATTGGCAGAGGTTGTTACTCCAATCCGAGCAGGCTCTGTATTCATTTGAATACATCGCTCACTGGGGCTGGCTAAGCGGTATATACTGTATGTAGCCGAAGCTACATACAGTATTACCACATATCCAGCAGGCATCAGAGCAGCTGACCCGGCGTAAAAGACGACCCCTGCTTTTTGGACATTTTTTTAAAGTGTAAAAGGTATTTTTTTACGCCAGCAAAGACTGTATTTTAAAATGTGCACTTACATATGTCTATATAGATGGAGAAAGACACAAATGCAGCTGGAGGGTCTGAAAAACCAATCCCGCACCGCTGTGTGACTAGCGGTGTATGGCGTGCATTCCGTCGACCCACCGGAAGTGAAGGTTTTCTTTCAATTTGCGTGTCAAGCCTCTCTTCGGTGCATCTAATGCTCAAGTGTGCGTCATCAGGAAGTTCACAAAATGGGGAACAGCAGTGATTGTGTGGAAGAAAACGTGGGGTTCCGACAAGCTCTAGAACTAGGGTTGTCCCGATGCCTCTTTTTTAGGACCGAGTACAAGTACCGATACTTTTTTTTATGTACTCGCCGATACCGAATACCGATACTTTTTTTGAATGTCATGTGACAGTTTTCAAACCACAATACAGACTAAGGATATTATTTTCTTTTGAATTATGAATAACTGTAATTCAAGACATTATAAAACAATAAAAATGTTTTATTTTCTTGTCACACAGTAGTACAAAAGTATAAAACTCAAAGAAATTTCACAGAACAGGTTGATAAATCCAAAAAATATATTTTACAACATCAAAATATATTAATAACAACAATAACAAATGTTAAATCACAGACACAACCCAACCAAAAGTGCAAAACAGCAAAAAACTGTAACAGTGCATTGTTTAACATGGGGAACAAACATTATGGGATGGATTAACGGCAATATATAGGTAATAGAATTATTTGACAAAAGTTAGTGGCAAGTTCTTTTAAAGGAATAAAAGCATTTCTGCATGTTCAGCCATTAGCCTGTTTCTGCTATCAGTAAGCACGTTGGACGCTAGGCTGAACAGTCTTTCACTTTCCACGCTAGTGCATGGGGCAGAAAGAAATTTTTGGGCCACTTTGGCCAGAGTAGGAAACCTCACTTTGTGAACTGCCCAGTACTTCAGGGGTTTATCTTCTTGAGGTATGGTGATCTCTCCCAGATCCAGCTGTATAGTAGCAGCTTTTGGGGCACTGCTCTGCGATGTAGATGAACCTTCACCAGCAGCAATTTGCGCAAATATACTCTTCAGACTGGTACCTGGCTGGTCACGGTGAGGTCTTTTGGAAGCTTGTTCTTCATGTTCCTCAGATACTAATGTCTCCTCAGAAAAGTTTTGCAGTTCCTGTATTAGCATTTCTTTTGCCTCCCTGGAAGTGTCTGAATTACAGAAAAATCGATCTTTATACCTTGGATCCAGTAAAGTTGCGATACTGTAAAGGGGGTTTCTCTCAGTATCAGCGAAGCGCTTCTCCAAAGCAGCAAGCAAAGTGCTCTTCATTGTTTTGATGCCCTGGTCGTCATCCACTTGTGCTAAAACTTTCTGGAGCACTGTGACTGCAGGAATAACATCAGAGGCGAAAGCATCAGAACAACTGACTTGGCGGGTCATCTCCTCAAAGGGAGCCAAGATATTGAGCAACTTTTCTATCAGGTTCCACTGGTTTGAAGTAATAGTGGCAGGGAGCTCATGTTCAGACGAGTAGATTCCAAGGGCACGTTTCTGCTCAAATAGAGACTTCAGCATGTAAAATGTGCTGTTCCAACGAGTCTGCACGTCTTGCTGGAGTCTTCTTACTGCCTGACCAAGGTCTTTCTGGATGTCCTGCAGCCGAGAGTATGCGAGAGTAGAATGCTTGAAGTGGCCAATTATTCTGCGCCCGACTCCCACAGCATCTGCAATGCTGCGCTGTGACAACAGTCCCTCTGTGACGGCAAGCTGCAATGTGTGCGCAACACATGAAATACTGGGAAGTCCAGCATCTTCCATACCCTTTATCATGTTTTTGGCATTGTCCCGGACCACAACATGAACCAAACTTTTTGGAATTGCCCAAGTCTGAAGCATTTCCTCAAATATGTTGGCAATTGCTTGACCGGTGTGGGAGCCTTCAAATTTTGTAGCATGGAGCATGACCTGGTGCAGGGAGAATTCGCCGTCTATCCACTGCGCCGTTAAACTGATGAGAGACAGTGGACTCACACTGCTGCTCCAGATGTCTGTTGTGAAGCTAATTGCCTTAATGTCCTTCTGCAACATGATGGTAATGTGGTTTTTAACCGCAACATGGATCTTTGGTAAGATGATGTCCGTTATGTAGTGGCGACTGGGAATGTCATACTTTGGCTCTAACACGTTAAGAAATCGCTGAAAAGCCATGTTCTCAACAATTGAAAGAGGTTGATCATTTAGAATAATAAATTGGGTGAGGGCATCTGATATCTTTATAGCTCTGGGGTTGTCTCTTGACAGCTTTTCTCTTCTGGCAATAG